>OY728148.1:2021291210-2022541210 GCA_963277665.1 Viscum album
CCTAGGCATCTTTTCCCATTTCTTAGCAATCCATTAGCCATCCCAGGCTTGAATCACATCGTATAAAAAGGTTCTTATTCCAAAGTTATCACACAAGATAGTAAACAAAAAATAGTCAATAGGGAATCTAGGCCCTAGATCCAAGGTATCCAACTTTCATAAGAAAACATACTCACTCGTCCACAAACAATTATCTTTATCAAACCACCAATTATTTACCATCTTGAATTAACTAATTCATTTATCATAGGTTACAACCATAGGCAACCTAAGCAAATGGATATAAAAAACTATAAACTTATTAATTTAACATGTTTTGAGCATAACTTCTAATTTCATCAATTATAAGAAGAATGGTAATAATCAAACATGCCTCAGATATCTAACCAATAATATTACAAGATTTATGTTCTTTATGTAATTTATAAACATAATAAAAATTTTAATACATAGAATAAACAAATATATCATGATATTAAGAAAATAAATAGGAACGTTTCTAACATGTTATAAACACATGTGATCAAAGGAATGGTTGGTAAGGTTTGGACAATAATAACTTCCTTATTGGTAGTGTAGGGTTTTCTTGTATTTATTTTCCCTCCCCCAACTGTTATAAATATATTAACATATATGTTTAATATAAATGTTAATATATGCCATTATATATTTATATATAAATTTATATATATATTATTATATATTAATATATATGATATTAATGTTATTATTTATATATGTTAGTATAAACTACTATATATTACATTATAGATTTTATTATATATTCATATATAAATTAATATATATATATATATATATATATATATATATGAATGTATATTAATATATATGTTATATGTTAATATATAAATTAATATATTTTTATTATATATTAACATATATGTTATTGAATATTTATATATACATATATATATATTAATTATGCCTTATTATATATTAATATGTTTGTTATCATATGTTATTATTTATATATGTTATTATAAATATATATTTCATTATATATTTATATATAAATTAATGTATATGTTATTATATGTTACATATATATATGTTATTATATATTAGTACATATATGTTATTATAAAGTAATTTATATTTTATTACATATTTATATTAGTAATTATATGTTAAATATATTTATTTTGTTATTATAAATGGTATTATATATTTATATGTGAAGTTATATATATATATATATATATATATTAATATGTGTGTGTGTGTGTGTGTTTATTTACGTATGTTATTATAAATTAATATATATTTTATTATATATTTATATGTAAATTAATTTATATGTTATTATATATTAATATATATGTTATGACTTCTATATGTTATTATAAATTAATATATATATATATATATATATTATTTATATGTAAAGTAATATATATGTTATTATATATTAATATATAAATGAATATATATATATATATATATCTTGTTATATATATGTTATTATTTATACATGTTATTATAAATTAATATATAATTTATTATATTTTTATGCATGAATTGATATATAAGTTATTATATATTTATATATGCTATTAATATATAAATTAATATATTCATATACATATAAGTTATCCAGGTTTTAAAAAACTCTTAAACAATATAGATAAATTAACCACATTTCTATGAAAACACTAGTGAATTTAAATTTACTCATGTTTTATAGAACGACTAAACAAACACATCTAAATTAACTATATTTATAGGAAAACACAGATTAATTAAATATTATCTATATTTTAAAATGCAATTAAATTGCCACATTTCTAAGAAAACATAGATAAATAAAAAATTATCCATGTTTTTTTAGAAATCATGACTAATTACCTATTTTTTATAGAAATTCCCAAATCCTTCATTTCCAAGAGGCTCTTTAAGAGAAGATTCAAGTCTTCAATGTATGTGTTATCCTCCCTTTAATCAATATTATTTATCTTATTCATCCACCTCTTCATAAATTTGATTTACCATATAAAAAAAACCTATGTAACATAGGTGTCTATTTTTTAGGTGATAAACACATGATAATGGATCAAGGAATGAAACCACCATGCCAAAGTTAACACAAAACAGATAGGACAATTAACACTTGAGTATTAATTTTAACAAGTAATGGTTAATAAATGGGTAATAAAAAATTATTAATGAATAGTATCAAGTAAAATAAATATAAATATGATTCTAATATTGATGAATAATAAACATAAATTGATTATATAGGATATTATAGTGCATATGACAAAGCATGAATCCAATGTAAAGGTTTTTCTTAACTCAAACCACTTTCTTTGAGTGGTAATAATTTTTTTACTATGATATTATAAGTTTTTTATAATATACCATTTCTATATTTCTTATGATATTTTATCTTTTTCATTTTTTAAATTACATTTTTTGTCTTAAGACACTATTTTTTCCTTATAATAATTTGAAATATATTAAGAAATTTTTTTCAAAACCATGTGTTGAGATGGTGGGAGATTCTAAGGTCCGGTGATCCCAAAATTGATATTATAAAAATATTAATTATATTAATATCATGAAGATTCATTTTCTAGGAATAATGGAATAAATCATAAATGGATCCTCATATTGGAAATATAACACCATGGTTGATTCTAGAGTTTTATCTTTACCCTAGGCAAGACCTAAGGTTGGTCGGCATCAGACGTCTAGTTGATAAAGTCATTGGAAGGTGCGTTTAATTAAAATAAATAAATATTTTTTTATTTATTTTACTAAATGACTTAATTAAAATCCTCTATAAATATCCTCTTATGATGATTTTACAAGGGTTATCAACATAACCCTTGAAAGATCTGAGAGGAGGTTCATAGAATTCCATATTGACGAATCAGAATTGGATGATGAATGATGATTTGATCGAGGTGGATCGATGGGTAGCAGACATGGTGGATCTTATCCTTTTCTAGTGAATTTTTTATTCACAAAAGATCAATCCTTTTCTATGTTAGGTCTTTTAAATTATGTATTTACTCCCATTTTATTAAAATATTGAGTATTGATTTATTATATGCTTTTGATTTTGTGACCATGAATTCTTCACATGATCACCCTAAATGAGTTAAATTATTTAATTCATTTATTTCTTTAATTATGCTATATCACCACCTATATTTCATTGATCTATGATCATTTACCAATAAAGCTTGGCTAATAATGGTTTTACCTTTTGTTCTTGTGTCTATATGCCACCCATTCTTTGTTGTAAGCCCATGAGGTCGTGAATCAATATTGTTGGGGAAAGTTCAAGGTGATCGAACCCCGGGATTCATGATGGTTTGGTGAAATATGAGAAAACTATTTTTTTAGGAAAATTGGGATGGATTTCATGTGATGCTTCATGGATCTTGGATTTGGAGTGCCGACGTGAGGTGCTACAAGCGACAAGAGGTGATAAGGACATTGAGTGGTTTTCCAGAATTCATTTTCTAACAATCATAGGAAGAGAAACAACATTTATAGGTGGTTCTCTAATATTTTTTATAGCCAATGGGAAGTATTAATAGTGAAAAGTATGGGTAAGGAAACCTCATAGAAAACACAACTTTCGATTAAAATCTTGACTGAACACCGTGTATCCTAAAAGAACACATGACATGTATCCCCCTAGTTGTGGTGGTAGGGTTTCAGATGAAGTTAAATATCATACGTCATGTAAGTGGGGGAACATGACATGTTACCCTACCTATGTGTCCAAGCCATTTTCCATATTCACATGTTTAGGGGCCTGTATGGAGGGAAATGTTGTATACTGGAGTACACAAACATGGTAAGGAATACACATTCTTGAGGAGAAATGCATTAATGATACCCCAAGTAGTCATACACATTGTGTATCCCATAGTACACATCAAGTATAAAAACATGAATTTTCAATCCATGTATAGGGAGAACACGACCATACGACATAGTGGGGTTGATTGTTATGCGGACCCCCATACACATCATGTACTCCTATATAAATCTTATTTCTCTTGTATCTACTTAATTTGGACTCAGATTTAGGCCTCTAGGTATCCTATAATTAGTTTTTTTATGTATAGAATGAAATACTGATGTTTATAGTGGATTTTGATATATAATGTGACATTTTCCAAACATGACACTTATTCTGGTGATGCTTGAAGGTAGAAGTGATTAGGCAGGTTAATTAGAGAGATGTTGGGTTCATTACTCTCCTATGTCACTAGGGTGTGGGTTTCCCATGCTATCAGATATATTTTGAGATCATTACTCACCTTTAATACTAGGTAATGACTTCCTCAGGATATCAGAGAGATATCAGGGTCAGTACTCACCTGTCACACCAGGGCATGGGTTCCCCATTTCTTTATAAATGTATGGTTAGTAATCCCTTTACTACTATGGGGTGTGGGTTATCTACCTACAGAGCAGTACTCCCCCATATATGAGCTTTGATAGGGTGTGAGTCCTCTATGGAATATGTATACTCCCTCAACTATGGAGCACAGTTAAGTGGTGTGGATCCCTCTACACATATTATTGTAAGGTTATATTTGATATTGGTCATTGGTGATAGGATTATGAAGCTACAAGATTACACATCAAATTTGGTTGGGATATGAGTGGGAGATCACCTTTTTATATTTTCTGGGTTTCTTTATGAAAATATATGTGTGTATCTGTTGGGTTTCATTCCACTCTTGCTTTGGGTAGATCTGACTATTGTTGTATCACTCTACTGCTCCCTTTTAGATTCATAGTATCCTACCGAATATGTATATACACACCTCTTCATGAACTTTTCCTGCATGTGTCATGTCTTATATTGATGATGGAAATATTGGTGGTGATTAATGTGGATCATAGTATACCTAGGTTCATTGACCATGTATGGTGGTTGGGCTTGGATATCAGGAGAATGGATCTCTCAACTTTCATTATTTCTAGTATTTTTCAAGTTGGTATTTCTTTTCTAGTTGGGAATATATGTTTTCCCATTTCTATTCGGTTGTATTAAATTATACTATGTTTTATTACCTAAATTTTATTGTATGCATTGTTTATCTATAGATGTTATAGTCGTTACTTTATATTTCTCTACATTATTTTCTAGAGATGGTTGGGTGCATGCATACTAGTTCATTAGTAAAATTCCCCCCAGTATAGTTATTCCTTCTTGGAAAGTGTTTCCATACCTTGGCCTATGTGAGGTGGGCTTCCGGTTGTGATGGATCGACCTTCTACAAGCTAGATGGGCACTAGTGGTTCGATTCATTATAGAGTGGTATTAGAGGTGGTTTGACCTTGGGATGAGTTTTGGAGTTATACCCTTATAAGGATTGGTTTTAAACTTACTGAAATAGTTTTGGAGTGTCTTTAGTGTGGTTTTTGGGACAAGTAACCTAGTGTTAGTGCAACAAAAAACATATCAATACACTAGGACTCTGACTACCTACTTATTAGATCAGCATATCGAGACAATGGTTACATGGAATGATGATACACGAATCATATGGGATTGATTCTTTTAAATATCCTTCTTGAGTAACATCAACATACACAAACATACACACACACACACACACACACACATATATATATATATATGGTCATATAACCATGGTACATCTTGATTAATTTTAGGATGCCTTCACAAAGACACCCAACTGGGTTACTGATTTAAGATCATAGAAATGATCTGATAAGTGATGAGGCCTTAGTTTAGGTTCCATTCTATTATTTGTTTTCTTGATATGGGTATGTAGTAGAACCCCACACATCAAGAAGTAGTTAGTGCTAGAAATTCATGTTGAGGATGTGCACAGTCTTAGTGCACACTGCAAGTTCCAGTGTCAAATACTAATGAGGTTCTATGGCAATATTGATCCCTAAGATATGGAAAGTTTCCTTGAGTTAAGGTAATGAGTATTTAAGCTAGTTAGGACCCCAATATATTATATGGTTGCACTGGAATCTAGTATTTTCCATGGAATATTTGGGAACTGGTGGAGTTTGTTTTTGAACCCATGATGAGATGATGTTATCAAGTTTTGACTTCCAGTAGATTTTTTGTGAGGAGTACTACCTGTAATTCCTGCACTAAGTTAGGATCTAGTAGCTTCTCATGTTTCATAAGGGTGGTATGATAGTAGCTGAGTATTCCTTGAGGTTCACTAACCTTACACAATAGTCCCTTGATATGGTATGGGATGCATTCTTGTGGGTGAGGAAGTTCGAGAAAGGTATCTGTAGAGACATTGGAGCTAGTGTGGACTCTGTATGCCTACCCACATATTCTAGAGTGCTAGAGTGGGCTCTAGTGGCTGAGAGATTCCTATAATAGGGGAACCTAGAAGTTGGAGCTAGTGGTGGGAAACATGTGGTTGATTCATCTACAGTTAGTAACAGGGGTCAGATGTCAATATCTCAGTAGAGGAGGAATTCTCATACATAGACATGTGGTTCAATTAAACAAGGATCACACAGAGGATCCAGTCATACTATAGAGGTTTATTTATATTATTTCGATGGGAGTGGTTAATTGGCTCATGATTTTCAACCCATTACACTAATAAGGACAAGAAGATAGTGGGTGTACATCCATATCAAAGGCATCACCATAATCAGGGATCTCTTATATGTGGATAGGGTGACCCTCATGGAGGCAGTGCTGGAAGAGAAGCAGGAGAAGCTCCAGAGGGAGGAATAGATGGTGGAGTGAGATGTTATGATCTCCTACCACCACCAACACCATGTGGCCCAAATTAGGCTAAAAGAGCTGGTTGTTGGGGTCATGGGAAGTTTCAATCCATGGAAAGATATGACTAAGATATATATGAGATGATACAAGGTATGATATGTGTTTATTCTACCCTTTACTCACTACTAGTAGGCATAAGTTCAATTCATTCCTTCATCTCCTTATTCTTGGTACAAGGTATGATATGTGTTTATTCACATGTTGTAATGAGTAATCATTGGGTGTAGGAGGCTGTATCTCATCAGCCATTAAGTAGTGAGTTTAGTCCTTGGTGTAATAAACTCTGTAGGCTTTTGAATTACTTCAATAGTTGAGTACTTTGTGGATATATTCCCTGAGGATGTTTTGGGACTACATATGAGGTGGTATATAGACTTTTATATTGACTTTAACCCCAATACCATACTGATATCTTATGTGACATATCATATAGAACCTATAGAGCTCCATGATTTGAGGGTGAAGTTGAAGGACTTTTGATAGAAGGGGTTTATAAGACCCCAGGTGTCCCCTGGGAAGCTCCAGTTTTGTTCAAGAAAAGGGATGTTGGGAGATTAGGGATTTTTATTGGTTATTTTCACCTGAGTTAGACCATGATAAATAATAATTACCCCTACTAAGGATTGAAAAACTCTGTGATCAGTTATGAGGCACAAGTTTGTTTTTAAAGATCAATCTCAAGTCTGGATACCATTAGTTGAGAGGGTCATGAGACTGATATTCTAAAGCTGGAATTATGATTTCAATATTGACACTATGAGTTACTGGTGAATCCTTTTTGGGTGAAAATTCCCCTAATATGTTTATGTCTTTAATGAACTATATCTTCCATCCATACTTGTACTAATTTGTAGTTATCTTCATTGATGACATACTCATCTACTATGTGCTAGAGGAGGATAATGCATCACACTTGAGGATGGTCCTAGACTCTATTCGAAAGTACCATATTTATGTTAAGATCTCAAATTTATTGTTCTATATTTGCAAGGTTCACTTCCTAGGGAATTTTATCTCTAATCATGGATTATTTTTCGATCTGGTGAATATTGATGTGGTGTTTTCTTGGGAGGCACCCAGGAGCATGTTATAGGTGCATTTCTTTCTTAGCTTGGAATAGTAGGTTCATGACAGACTTATCTTGTAAAACCCCAGGTTAATAAATAAAATGAAATTTTCATATTTATCTATATTTATGAATAAAATATTAATATTAATTTAAAGGGAACGCTATGCTCGATGGCGTACCCAATACGCAATGACGAGTTTCTTTGAAATCTTACGTTGCACTCTAATAATAAAATATTATTTTAAATGGTAGTTAACACCAATCCGTTGTAATGGAGATAATGAACGGAACTAACTACAAAATAATTATATATGTTTTTCAAATATTTTTACTTTTATCCAATAAAAGTTAGAGGCTTAAAATGAAAATGAATCCAATTTTAAGCATAAGTCTTCTAATATTCTTTAAAAGGTCGATTAACCGCCTTTTGATGGAGAACCCTTTTTAAATATACTTTTGACAATTTTATATGTTTTATTTGACAAAATAAAATCCATCTTTAGAATCTGGACATCAAATTTTACTTTGTGTAAATTTTTGTTATTTTTCCGATAAAGATCATTTTTATTGAAAATGTTGCACTTTAATTCAAAACCAACTTTTAATCAGATTTATTCATATGGATAGGTTATATTTTTAATTGATATTAAAGTTTATTTAGAATATATTTTTACCATTTAATCCAATGGTGGTCATTGGAATTAATTTCACTTTGAAATTGGACTTAAACTAGTGTCAATCTTTTAATATATATTGTTTCTTAAAAACACGTTATTTGCTTTGACAGCGGGAATTAATTATTAAATTAATTAATGCAACTTATATGTTTTGAATTTTGTAAAATAGACATCATTTTTGAATTTGGAATATCAAATATATCTTAGGGTGAATTTTTGGTATTTTTCTGAAAAACTTCAATTTTTGATTAATAGTGAAACCATTAAGTGGTAGTTAAAGAAACTGATTTTTTGTTTAAATGAAACTTTTTCACTTCTGTGATTTGATTTTCAAAAATCTGACATACATGGTTTTCATTAAGAAGTAAAATTTGGTTCAATGAGATTAAAATAATTTTTGGTGAATAGTAACTTTTAAGTTTTATTAATCGCGATTAAAGGTAATTAGTGTAATTTAAGTTAAAAATAATGTTTTAATAATATGAAATGACCTATACACATGTCCTACCCTCATTGGATGTGTCATGGCCGACCAAGAAAATCCATGGGTAAACTTGGGGACCCCATGGAGCCACTTTGGTAGTAAAATGACATAAATAACTTTTTATTTAAAGTTAAAATAAAAATGTCATAAACATGAGTTGTTTTACTAAAACAATTTTTAAATGGGATTATAAAAGTCATATTTTTTACTATAAATATTCATTATAAAGATAAAAAATATTTCCTACATCATTATATTTTTTTTTAATTTTTATACATTAAATAAATTAAATTATTTATGACACCATGATGATGGAGCGATTACCTCATTATTTTACGATTTAAATAAAATGAAACGATAATGTAAAATCTAAGACCTACACATGTTAAAAACCTATTGGATGGGTGTATTTCGAACTATTATCACCTTATCCTAGAAATATATAATTTTGGGACCTTTAAAATCTGAAAAGCATTTTATAATAAAGTAACCTTTTATAACTTTCCAAGAGTGTCCCTCCTCTCCTCTTATAAAAGGCCCCCACCTCTACCACCTTACCCACACCTCTCAAGCCTTTGGATCGGCCAACCCCTGCCCATTTTATCTCTCCAAATCCCTATCTTACTCTTAGAAGCCTCAATTTTGGTATAAGTCTTCCCAAGGAAGCCTTTGAGCTCAAATCAAAAAGAGTTACCCGTTTTTAAGGTAATGTCTTTTGTAGTGTTATTTTGTTTTATTTTGCTTCTCCAACACCCTAAACTATTTTTATTTATTTATTTTGTAACAACATCAGTATCTTCAATATACTAGGATGTTTTAATGAGGAGGATTAGAGATACACTAACACACACCTCCGTCTAATGGTTAAAGAACATACTATTTATGTGGATGGCGAATTACTGCCTCACAAAACGATGATTGTTTTGTCTTCTCATACCACCTCTCATGGTGGCCATTATGATGAAACTATATTTATTTATGATATATATATTATATTTATTTCCTCTCTATTCTTCTGTATTTTATATTTAATACATAACTTTATGCTTTTCCTGTTGTGCAAATGCAATAATTTCATTTGAGGAAGTGTTGACTACCGCCCCCTCAAGTGATGTGACTCGTTCATGCAATACATGGAATGTATAAAGAATGCAATTGATGAACTTGTGTGATATATATAACATATATATTATACTGTAATTATAATATATATATATATATATATATATATATCTCATCTAGTTTTAATTCCATTAATTTTCCAAAGAAATGAAAGTAGTGTTCATGCGTACGTACGGCTTACCGTCTCCATGAACGGTACATTTCATTTGTTATCTCCAAATGTTATTTACTATTATAAGTACATATATATAATGGATATATATGTCATATATTCCATATAAATGATGGATATCATTCTGGAATTATAATATATATATATATATATATATCTTTTAACTTTAATTCCATTAATACGACAAAAAAATGAAAGTAGTGTTCATGCATACGTACAGCCTACTGTCTCCATGAACGGTGCTTTTAATTTTTTATCTCCAAATGTTATGTAATAGTACAAAATGAATATATACTGGATATATATGATATTTAAAACATTAATACTATTCTGGAGATGATGTACCTATAACTACAAGGAAAATTCTTTTCCAACAAGTTTAATTTTTACTCACGTACCGAACATCGACAAAAACGTCATATATGAACTCACTTTATTAACCAATTATTATAACATTATAATATGTGATATGAACTGAATAATAATATTTAATGGAGGTCCTTAATAAATTATAAATTGACCAAATTTTATTATTCAGGAGATTAAATAACGATCGAGTCATGTCGGACACGAGGTAAGGGATCATACCCCTCTCTTTCTTTTTAAGTACACTCTTTTATATCATTCCTTTTAAGATCATATTTATTATGATTGGTATGTTATTTTATATTAGTCTTAATGTACTATTTTATATTATGAGAGACCCTATTTTCTCTCATCAATTCATTTTGGAAGTTTTGTGTGGCGCCGTTAGGCTGCTGAATTTTCGTAAGAGATCAAGCCTCTCTTTTTCTTTTTAAGTACTCTCCTTTATGTCACTTATTTTAAGATCCTATTTTTTATGTTGGGGGGTATTCTTTTGTATTCTTATTGCTGTAAATTTTATGTTAATATGATGATAGACCCTATTTTATCTCATTAATCCATTTTTGTATGTTTTAAGTGGCGATGTTAGGCTGCCAAGTTTTCGTAGGGGATTTTTCATCTCACTTTTATTCCCATGAGATTTATGCTACATTTTCCATCATTTCCTTTGAGTGGTATATGTACTTCCCATTACTCTACTCTTTGTGTAATATACTTTTGTTTATGATTATTTACATCAATATTGTATTGTCCTTCTTTCATGGGGTGTATGTTTCGAAAGATACCCATGTTAGTAAGGGAACCTTTCACCCTCCTCTTTTTAAAAGACTTCTTTTGTTATGTATTTTAATTATCATAATATTATGTTGGGATATGTTCTTATATATCCTTTTTTATGTAAATTTTATGTCCAACTTATGAGATACCATTTTCTTTCTCATCAACTCATTTTTTAAATTTTGAAGAGATGACGTTAGGCTGTCTAATTTCTATAAGGTAACTTCTTAACCCACTTTTAATTCTTTGGGTTAAACCTCTACTTATTGATTTTATTATACCAAGATTATGTGTGTAATCTCTATGTTTTAATTTCCACAAACCATTGTGTGGATATACTATTTCTACACATAATCATCTCATTGATAAATTCTTATGAACTTGTATGGGAAATCATAACTCAATCTCATTTCATTGAGTTAAATATCTATGTCATTGGTTTTGTTTTTCCAAGATTATATGTGAATGACCTCTGATTGTTTCACACTTAATATCTGCTTATATTGGGTGTATTTATATTTCTCACACATAATTATGTGATAGATTTATCTTTAATTTAAGGATACCATCTTTATAATGGATTTCATCTCAAATTACATTTCTATTGAGACTTCATTGTTGTTATGCACCAATTCACTCTTATATGGTGTTTATACTGTCCTTTGACATATTATATCATGAATCCCTTTATTCTCATGATATTATAATGTTCGGATTAAATGTTATTCCTCAATTATTTGTATTCAAGAGTCTCTCATTTTGTTAAAAACTCTTTAACAAAAATATCGTTTTAAATGTTTTAAAGATTCAATATTCTAAATATTTATCTTCAATGTCCATGTTTTCAAAATGGTTTTCAGTATTTATTTATATGGACATTAATGTTTTAAAAATTATAACTCCATTAAAGTTTCAAAGTCTTATGGGACACTTTGATTCAAAAATATATTTTAAATGATTTTTGAAAATGGATTGATTAATTCAATATCTTGGAATTACTTATTGTGATTTCAAATGAAATGTTGTTATTTAAATGTTTATATTTTCAATATTTTATGTGTAATGATGGTACTTGGACATTTTACTGGTGGTTACGTTATAAACCATATGACGGGTGGTTCTATGAATACCAGGACGGGTGGTTACGTTATAACCCCCAATGCATTGGGTATGGAAGTCGGTCGTATGGCTGTTCCATTTAGTGATATGTGTGGAAGTCGACCGTATGGTTATTCCATTTTAGTATGTTTATGTCCCAAGTTACATTTATATGTTATGTGTTCTTTATATTGGTTTTTATTTCTAATCTTTTGGTTACAAAAGGGGTAAGTAATGATCTTTTATTCAGTGAAGAGTTTTTTTTACTACTTCATAAAGGTGAAAAGTATTACTTTGATAAAGTATTCTTGGTTTACTTTTTGTTTTGAAAAACTAACAGTTTTCCTTCTTTGGGTATCCTTTACTGGGCTTTTTATGCTCATCCCATGTTTTTGAAATGTTTTCCACAGGACTTAAAGATGAATAGGGTCAAGGATGGGATCAAGGAATGACATGCTATCTAAAACATGGAACTAGACATGTTTCTTTTTAAGAGTTTTTATTTTATGGAAACTTAGTAGAAGTTTATACTTTGTAATCTTTGATATGTAATAGTTATGTCCTAATTATCTAAAACTCTATACCTGAAAAGATCCTCAATGTGAATTTTTCATTTAATTCAATAATAAGTAATGTTTAAGTCTGGAGCCTTATAGTTGGTATCAAAGGTCGGTTTGGATAACTTTAGAGGTTAGGGGATTCTATAAGCATAAGTGACATTACCATAATGGATAGGATTTCAGAAAGAGTCATAGTTTTTAGATAAAGTGAATGAGTAAATATATCTTAGTGTTTATCTTCCTCATTAGTACATAAGGATTTTGTTGATATACGCACACTGACATTTCTGTTTTTAGTAAATGGATGGATCTAGCAGGCACCAAAGTGACAATTGGTTTGATGGAAACTGTGGTGGTTCTCTGATTAAGAGACTGGATGAAATGGGGTATTCAATGAGGAATCTTGTGGTTGTGCTAAACCAACTATCAAGAAGTCATGATCAACCACTTGAACCTTGGTGAGTTCTCTAATGCATCATGTACGAGATGACCAACTCGATGTGGAAGTTCAGGTAATAATTATAAAGGTAACCATTAGGGTTTAAATGATCCCTACTTTTTAGGTAATTATGGGTTACTCTATGATATGATGGAAAATGAAAGGCATGAGATAAACTTGAGGTTAAAATATGTTATGATCATTTTTGAAGATTCTATCTCGTTTTGGGGAATGCTTTAAGAATTATGAAGTTTTGGAAAAAAGGACAACACGCAGACCATGTGACAACTCATTGTGTCGGACAAAGCTATGGGAATCGAACCCATAACCAAAGTGCGATTGGTATTTATCGCCTACCACTGGACTATGTGAAGTACCTGGTTAGTTTGACTAATTCTTTTTAGTTATATGATTTTATGAATTAAGAGTAAGTTTATTTTGGTTTATCTATGGAAATTATTAACCTATCATGGACGATACGTGATTAGGTTAATTACTTTTTAATACGAGACATTAAGAGAAACTGATGTTGTTTGGAGATAAATGTTACGATTTAACTTGGAAGACTACATGATTAAATCCTTCAAATATTTGGGTTTCAATCCTAGTTTGTTTTACTTTTGGTCTTCGTTGAACTTTGGGTCTTGTTGGGCAAATTTTGGAGATTAAGAATAGATTTCCTTTTTATAGAGGATTATCCATTTTGGGTATTATCTGATCTCATACTAACCTTTTTGGTTTTAGTTTTGGTTATGGTCTAAAGACATGGGAAGTATATAGTTCTCTTTTTTGGATTAGGTGATTCTCTATAAGTTTATTATAGATCTCTTAATGTGAACAAGTCGTCCAAAATACTCATCTTTTGGAGAAAATATGAGTTCGTGTAAGAAATATAGTAAAATTTGAAAGTCAACATTACAAGAAAGTATGTTTCATTATGTTTTAGTTACTCTCATAAATAAATTTCTTAATGAAAAGTAACTTAAAAACAAAAAAATCTGTTAATTTTTTCTACTGGGGAATCAAATACTGTTTAACCCATCACAAGTTTGTGATTTTCTGGTGGTTAACTTTCTCCTAAACATGTTTTATATCACTCTCCCTTGAAACATGACCCATTTTTTTCTCCTCCATGTCCATGTTTTCCTACAAGGAATCCTAGTATGGGTTAATTCGGGTGACCTTTGTACTTCTCTTTCCTTATTTTAAAGTGATAGTTTTACTGACTCTTGTTCCGATTTGGGATTTTCAATGAAGTTTCCAAGCCCAATTTTTAAAATTGCGAGGATGCAATTCCCAAATGGGGGGAAGTATGTAACACCCCAGGTAAATAAATAATATGAAATTTTAATATTTATCTATATTTATGAATAAAATATTAATATTACTTTAAAGGGAACACTATGCTAGATGGCGTACCCAATACGCAACGACGAGTTACTTTGAAATCTTACGTTGCACTCTAATAATAAAATATTATTTTAAATGGTAGTTAATGCCAAGCAGTTGTAATGGCGAGAATTAATGGAACTAACTACAAAATTATTATATATGTTTTTCAAATATTTTTACTTTTATCTAATAAATGTTAGAGGCTTAAAATGCAAATGAATCCAATTTTAAGCATAAATCTTCTAATATTCTTTAAAAGGTCGATTAACCACCTTTTGATGGAGAACCCTTTTTAAATATGCTTTTGACAATTTTATATGTTTTATTTGACAAAATAAAATCCTTCTTTAGAATCTGGACATCAAATTTTACTTTGTGTAAATTTTTGTTATTTTTATGATAAAGATCATTTTTATTGAAAATGTTGCATTTTAATTCAAAACCTACTTTTAATCTGATTTATTTATATGGATAGATTATATTTTTAATTTATATTAAAGATTATTTAGAATATATTTTTACCATTTAATCCAATGGTGGTCATTGGAATTAATTTCACCTTGAAATTGGACATAAACTAGTGTCAATCTTTTAATATATATTGTTTCTTAAAAACACGCTATTTGTTTTGACAGCGGGAATTAATTATTAAATTACTTAATGCAACTTATATGTTTTGAATTTTTTAAAATAGACATCATTTTTTAATTCGGAATATCAAATATATCTTAGGGTGAATTTTTGGTATTTTTCTGAAAAACTTTAATTTTTGATGAATGGTGAAACCATTAAGTGGTAGTTAAAGAAACTGATTTTTTGTTTAAATGAAACTTTGCCACTTCTATGATTTTATTTTCACAAATTCTACATACATGTTTTTCATTAAGAAGAAAAATGTGGTTCAATGAGATTAAAATAATTTTTGGTGAATAGTAACTTTTAAGTTTTATTAATCGCGATTAAAGGTAATTAGTGTAATTTAAGGTAAAAATAATGTTTTAATAATATTAAATGACCTATACACATGTCCTACCCTCATTGGATGTGTCATGGCCGACCAAGAAAATCCATGGGTCAACTTGGGGACCCCATGGAGCCACTTTGGTAGGAAAATGATATAAATAACTTTTTATTTAAAGTTAAAATAAAAATGTCATAAACATGAGTTTTTTTACTAAAACAATTTTTAAATGGGATTACACAAGTCATATTTTTGACTATAAATATTCATTATAAATATAAAAAAAATTTCTACATCATGATATTTTTTTATAATTTTTAGACATTAAATAAATTAAATTATTTATGACACCCTGATGATGCAGCGATTACCTCATTATTTTACGATTTAAATAAAATGAAACGATAATGTAAAATCTAAGACCTAAACATGTTAAAAACCTATTGGATGGGTGTATTTTTAACTCTTATCACCTTATCCTATAAATATATAATTTTGGGACCTTTAAAATCTGAAAATCATTTTATAATAAAGTAACCTTTTATAACTTTCCAAGAGTGCCCCTCCTCTCCTCTTATAAAAGGCCCCACCTCTACCACCTTACCCACACCTCTCAAGCCTTTGGATCGGCCAACCCCTGCGCATTTTATCTCTCCAAATCCCTATCTTACTCCTATCATCCTCAATTTTGGTAGAAGTCTTCCCAAGGAAGCCTTTGAGCTCAAATAAAAAAGAGTTACCCGTTTTAAAGGTAATGTCTTCCCTAGTGTTCTTTTGTTTTATTTTGCTTCTCCAACCCCCTAAAATCTTTTTATTTATTTATTTTGTAACAACACCAGTATCTTAAATATACTAGGATGTTTTTATGAGGAGGATTAGAGCTACACTAACACACACCTCCGTCTAATGGTTAAAGAACATACTGTTTCTGTGGATGGAGAATTACTGCCTCACGAAACGATGATTGTTCTATCTTCTCATACCACCTCTCATGGTGGCCATTATGATGGAACTATATTTATTTATGATATATATATTATATTTATTTCCTATCTATGCTTCTGTATTTTATATTTAATACATACCTTTATGCTTTTCATTTTGTGAAAATGTGATAATTTCATTTGAGGAAGTGTTGACTACCGCCCCCTCAAGTGATGTGACTCGTTCATGCAATACATGGAATGTATAAAGAATGAAATTGATGAACTTATGTGATATATATAACATATATATTATACTGTAATCATAATATATATATATATATATATATCTCATCTAGTTTTAATTCCATTAATGTGCCAAATAAATGAAAGTAGCGTTCATGCGTACGTACGGCTTACCGTCTCCATGAACGGTACATTTCATTTCTTATCTCCAAATGTTATGTAATATTATAAGTACATATATATAATGGATATATATTTCATATATTACATCTAAATTATGGATATCATTCTGGAATTATAATATATATATATCTCTCTTTTAACTTTAATTTCATTAATTCGACAAAAAAATGAAAGTAGTGTTCATTCGTACGTACGGCCTACCGTCTCCATGAACGGTGCTATTAATTTTTTATCTCAAAATGTTATGGAATAGTAAAAAATGAATATATACTGGATATATATGATATTTAAAACATTAATACTTTTCTGTAGATGATGTACCTATAACTACAAGGAAAATTCTTTTCCAACAAGTTTAATTTTTACTCATGTACCGAACATCGACAAAAACGTCATATATGAACTCACTTTATTAACCAATTATTATAAAATTATAATATGTGATATGAAATGAATAATAATATTTAAAGTTGGTCCTTAAGAAATTATAAATTGACCAAATTTTATGATTTAGGAGATTAAAGAACGAACGAGTCATGTCAGACATGAGATAAGGGATCCTACCCCTCTCTTTCTTTTTAAGTAAACTCTTTTATATCATTACTTTTAAGATCATCTTTCTTATGATTGGGATGTTATTTTATATTAATCTTATTGTACTATTTTATATGGTGAGAGGCCCTATTTTCTCTCATCAATCCATTTTGTAAGTTTTGAGGGGCACCGTTAGGCTGTCGAATTTTCGTAAGAGATCCAACCTCTCTCTTTCTTTTTAAGTAATCTCCTTTATGTCACTTCTTTTAAGCTATTATTTGTTATGTTGGGGGTTGTTATTTTATTTTACTCTTGCTTTAAATTTTATTTTAATATGATGAGAGACCCTATTTTATCTCATCAATCCATTTTTAGAAGTTTTAAGTGGCGTTGTTAGGCTGCCAAGTTTTCGTAAGGGATTTTTCATCTCACTTTTATTCCCATGAGATTTATGCTACATTTGCCACCATTTTTTTGAGTGGTATATTTACTACCCATTATTCTACTCTTTGTGCAATATACTTTTGTTTATGAGTATTTACATCAATGTTGTATTGTCCTTCTTTCATGGGGTGTATGTTTCGAAAGATACCCAAGTCGGTAAGGGAACCTTTCACCCTCCTATTTTTAAAAGAATTATTTTGATATGTCTTTTAATTCACATACTATTATGTTGGGATATGTTCTTCTATATCCTTGTTTATGTAAATTTTGTGTCCAAGTGATGAGATACCATTTTTTCTCTCATCAACTCATTTTCTAAATTTTGAAGTGATGCCATTATGCTGTCGAATTTATGTAAGGGAACTTCTTAACACACTTTTAATTCTTTGGGTTAAACCTCTACTTCTTGATTTTATTATGCCAAGATTATGTGTGGAATCTCTATGTTGTAATTTACACAAAACATTGTGTGGATATACTATTTCTACACATAATCATCTCATTGATAAATTCTTACGAACTTGTATGGGAAATCATAACTCAATCTGATTTCATTGAGTTAAATATATATGTCATTGGTTTTGCTTTTCCAAGATTATGTGTGAATGACCTGTGATTGATTCACACTTAATATCCGCTTATATTGGGTGTATTTATATTTCTCACACATAATTATGTGATAGATTTATCTTTAATTTAAGGATACCATCTTTATAATGGATTTCATCTCAAATTACATTTCCATTGAGACTTCATTGTTGTTATACACCAATTCACTCTTATATGGTGTGTATACTGTCCTTTGACATATTATATCACGAATCCCTTTATTCTCATGATATTATAAAGTTTTGATTAAATTTTATTCCGCAATTATTTGTATTCAAGAGTCTCTCATTTTGTTAAAAACTCTTTAACAAAAATATCATTTTAAATGTTTTAAAGATTCATTATTCTAAATCTTTATCTTCAATGTCCATGTTTTCAAATTGGTTTTCAGTATTTATTTATATGGACATTAATGTTTTAAAAATTATAATTCCATTAAAGCTTCAAAATGGTATGGGACACTTTGATTCAAAAATCTCTTTTAAATGATTTTTTAAAATGGATTGATTAATTAAATATCTTGGAATTACTTACTGTGATTGAAAATGAAATGTTGTTATTGAAATGTTTATATTTTCAATATTTTATGTGTAATTATGGTACTTGGACATTTTACGGGTGGTTACGTGATAAACCGTATGATGGGTGGTGTCATGAATACCAGGATGGGTGGTTACATTATAACCTCCAATGCATTGGGTATGGAAGTCGGCCGTATGGCTGTTCCATTTAGTGATATGTGTGGAAGTTGACTGTATGGTTATTCCATTTTAGTATGTTTATGTCCCTAGTTACCTTTATATGTTATTTGTTCTTTATATGGGTTTTTATGGTAATATTTTGGTTACAAAAGGGGTAAGTAATGATCTTTTATTCAGTGAAGAGTTTGTTTTACTACTTCATAAAGGTGAAAAGTATTACTTTGATAAAGTATTCTTGGTTTACTTGTTGTTTTGAAAAACTGACAATTTTCCTTCTTTGGGTATCCTTTACTGGTCTTTTTATGCTCATCCCATGTTTTTGAAATGTTTTCCACAGGACTTAAAGATGAATAGGGTCAAGGATGGGATCAAGGAAAGACATGTTATCTAAAACATGGAACTATACATGTTTTTTTTTAAGAGTTTTTATTTTATGGAAACTTGGTAGAAGTGTATACTTTGTAATCTTTGAGATGTAATAGTTATGTCCTAATTCTATAAAACTCTAAACCTGAAAATATCCTCAATGTGAATTATTCATTTAATTCAATAATAAGTAATGTTTAAGGTCGGGGCCTTATATATCTAGTATTTCAGACCCTTTGATTTTTTTTATATATAAAGGGAAGTTTTTTACCTAGATTAATAAGTGTTAGAGATCCTTTGAGAATTTAAGGTTGATACTAACTAGAGATCCTATTTTGAGACTACCATGGGAGGGCATGGAGTACGTAGTGTATTATAATGCATCTAGAGATGGGACCAGTTTTTTTTAGATATAGAGGAAGGCATTGATTGTATATGGGTCAAGTAATTTGATACCCCATGAGTAGAACTATGCAACTCATGACCTGAAGTTGGTAGTGGCAGTCTTCACTCTAAATATTTGAAGGAACTATTTTCTTGGAGAGTTCTTTGTTGTTTACTCAGACCATTAGATTATTGAGTATATATTCACACAAATATATCTATACATAAGATAGAGGTTCTAGATGGAGTTTATATAGTACTATGACTTAAAGATATTCTATACTCCAGTGTTTCAGGAAATCTCAATTGGGAGGCATCAACTATGTGGTACTCCATGAACAAATATCTTCAAGAGATTCACCAAATAGATTTTATGAAGGAGAGAAACACTCCATCCTTTTCCATGGATAGATGGTGGTTCTAGTCATGATGCGATAGGAGGTTATAAGGGAGTTTCACACATATCCTTTGGATTTATATCCTATTGTATGGAAGATGTACATAGGCCTTTAGTGGTATTTTTAGTGGGATGTAATGAGGTAGAAGGTTTCCAAGTTAATCTATTGATGCCTCATATATCATCAGGTAAAGGATGAGAACAAGTTTTCGGAAGATTTTACATAGAATCTTGAGATACTAGAGTGGAAATGGATTGAAATATCAATGGGCTTTGTGAAAAGGATTCCATGAAGAGAGTGAGGCCACAATTCCATCTCGGGGATAATTGAACGACTTATAAAGTCGGTAAACTTCCTTTCTATATAGAAGCAGTATTCAGTGGAGAGTTTGGGATAGTTGTACATGTGATATATTATTTGGATCTATGGGGTAACATTGATGATTATCTCCAATGGATACGTTTGGTTTATGTCATGGTTTTAGAGAGTATTATATGAGAAATTCGAGACACATTTCTGGATGATTATGATATTTCACCCCAAGAAGGATGGGCAAACCAAGCACACTATCCAGGTGTTGAAGGACATGTTAAGGTATTATGTTTTATACTTCATCCATAGCTGGGAGGATAACTTTTCAATTGTAGTGTTTATTTATAATAACAAATATCACTCTATGATATGCATGGTACCTTTCGAGGCCGTATATGGTAGACCCTATAGGTCATCCTTATACTAGACAGAGATTGGTGAGACATCTCTAGTTATCCCAGAGAAAGTGAAAATGATGACAGAGAAAGTTTAGGTGATCCATGAGTGTATGAGGATAGCCTAAATCTAATATAAATATTATTAATATCAATTTTGTGAGCAGTTGGAGTTCTAAAAGGAAGACCATGTTTTCCTAAGAGTCTCACCATGATGAGGATTAGATAGATTTGTCCAAAGAGGCAAGTTATCCCCTAGTTCATCAGGTCATTCGAGATCTTATAGAGGGTTAGTGTAGTTTATTACCACCTAGAATTACCACCTAAATTATATTGAGTGTATGAAATCTTCCATATGTCACAACTAAAGAGATATGTGTATGATTTTACACACATTATTGACTAGGGAGATCTGGACATCAAGGAATAAGCAACCTTCAGGGAGTACTAGGTGGAAATAAATGATTGGAAGTATAGGATCCTACAAGGATAATTCATTCCCTTGGTTCATTTATTGTGGAAGCATGGGAGCGTGCAAGAGAGCTCTTGTGAATGGGAGAGCCATATTTAGGTTTAGTATCCCCACCTTTTTGTTTATGTTATTGTTTTTTTGGGGAGAAATCATTGAATGTGGGGGTAATGTAGTGACCCTATTTTTTACTTTTAATATTTTAAAAAAATATTAAGGAATATTTTTAGAGCTATACACTAAGACAAGATGAGATTATGAGGCCCGGTGAGCTCAAAATTGATAATTTAAAAATATTAAAAATGTTAATATCATGCATGTGTAGTTTTTAAAGAATAATTTAATTACTCTGGAATGGATCCTTGGATCTGAAATTTGAGACCACAGTTGATTTTAGAATATGTGATTTACCCTATTAATGACCTAAGGTTGGTTGACATTGGGAATTTGGTTAAGGAATCCTTTGGTGGGTGCGTCTAATTAAATCAAATAATTAATTTGTTTGTTTTATTAAATGACCTAATTAAAATACTCTATAAATACCATTTTATAATTATTTTCCAAGGCTTAGTCTCATAAACCTTGTGAGATCTAAGATGAGGTTCAGAGCATTCCTCATTGGTGAATCAGAATTGGAAGACAAACGACGATTGGATCGAGGTGGATCAAGAGGTAGCAGACAAAAAAGGTCTTTTCCTTCACTTTTGAATGTGTTATTCACTAAAGATCGGTCCTTTTCAAGGTAGGTTTCATCAATTATGGATTTCCTCCATTTTTAATAAAATATTGAGATTTTATTTATTATTCACTTTAGATTATACTACTACATGTTCTTCACTTGAGCCTCATAGATGAGTTAAATTATTTAATTCATTTATTTATTGAAGTGTTTCATGTTCTCACCCCAATTTCCCTGATCTATTATCATTTTAAAAGAAATATTGTCCAATGATGTTTTCACCTTTGTTTTTGTACCTTTATCCCTCTCTTTTTCACATTATTTGTCATTTTCCCATAGGTTCAAAGTTCAACATTTTCAGGGTGGGTTCAATCGTGATTGAACCCCCAGATTCAAGGAGGTTTGGAAAACGATGAGTGCATTGATGTTTTGGGGGAATATAGGGAAGTATTTTGGGTAAAATTTCTTGTATCTTGGATCTAGTGTAGAAATGGGTGGTGACATGAGTTTTTATGAGAAATAGGAGCTGATGTGACCTTCGAGAGGATCACTGGATTATATTTTCCAGCCATCAGGGGCTGGGAAATTATGTTTGAAGTTAGTTCCCTCTAATTTAGATTTTCCAAAAGGTTTGATTTGTAGAGATGAGAATGGGTATGAAAACCCTATAGAAGAATACATCATTATAAAAAACTCTTGACTTCACACCATGTATTCTATAAAAACCCATGGTGTATAGCCTAATGGATGTGATGCTAGGGTTTTGAGTGAAGTTAAATAAGAAACATCATATAGGTTCTCCTACATGCCATGTGACCCTAACCAGGTGTCTAAGCGTGTACCATCAGCACATGCCCAAATCCCCATGTGGAAAGATACACCATGTACTGAAGTACATAAACACTAGTAGGAATACATGGTCAGGGGTAGAGATGAAAGAACGAAGCATCAGGTGGTCATACACATTGTGTATCTTGGAGGAAACATCGTTTATAAAAACATGTATTTCCAAGAAGTATCTAGGGAGAACATGTCCTGGTAGTGGAGCAGGTCCATAAATTGTGTGGACACCCTTGCACATTATATACTCCTATGGGAATATTCTTCTTGTCATATCTTCTTTATTTGGACTTAGATTTAGGTCCATGAGTAGCCTATCCTGAGTTTTTTCATCAAAGAACATGATGTATTCCTTTTTAATGGATTTTGAGATATGATAGAAGATATTCATAGCATAATTATTATTTAGAAGTTTCTTGATGATGGTAGTTATTAGATAGGTTTATCGTGGAGATTCTGGGGTCAGTACTCCACTGTCGCACCAGGTCATGGGTCCCCATGCTATCAAAGTAATTTTGGGGTTAGGACTCCCCTGTCACAATAGAGCATGGGTTCATTGGGATATCAGAGATGAATTTGGTCCATTACTCTCCTATCACACCAGGGCGTGGGTTCCCCATTTCTTTATATAGGTAGGGTCATTACTCCTATTATTATTACAGGATGTGGGCTCTCTGCCTATAGAGATGTACTCCCCTATCTTCAAGGTCTGGAGGGTTGTAGTTCCTCTACTAGAGATGTGTTCTCCCTTGTTTGTGGATCATAGTTTTGATGTGTGGGAACTTCCACACATATTATGGTGAGGTTGAGTTTGATATTGGTCATCGGTTATATGCTTTTGAAGCTATGGTCTTACTCATCGACTACATGTAGTGTAACCCTGTCTTAACAAAAACAATCGGCATTTCTCGATAGAATCTAGGGCCATTATTCATCTGTTCTTTGAACTTTAATAAAATTAAACACAACATAAACATGATAAATATATTGATAACATGTTAATTCAAATCAGATTAAAGAATAAAAAATATGAAAATACAATTCAACCACAATTGCCTATGGGTAAACAATAAAATAAATAATTATAAATTTAAATGTGACTCCTATGATACCACTTGTTAGTTTTGGGTGCAGTGCAATCATGAATTGGGGGTGATATATTAAAATTTATTTTAATATTGAGTTGCTTGAAACCCCGAGAGAGGATCATGCACATAAAATTTATAATTAATTTCTTTAATATTAGAAGAAACAAATACCTGATCTGGGGATTCTTACTTCAATGTATATTTCGATCATCTAAAAAATCCCTTTAGATTTTCCTTTATTGTGTTGTGATAATCCAATGAAAGGATCCCTCTAGATTTTATCTACACGTTCTCATTTTATCTTCAAATAGAATCAATAGATCTACGGGTGCTAGAGCCATGAATAAATTATATTGCATTATTCATGCTGATTTTTTATCATTCGATATTGAATATATCTCTCATATATTTCTGATTTTTGAGAGGGAGATAGAAGGAGTAGTCAAGAGAGAATTCATTGTGTGAAAAAATTCTCAATTTTTTATTTTCTCTATGCAATATACAATATACATAACTTCATATTTATAGAGCTAGGGTTTAGGTTAAAATAGTTATTTAATTTTATTTAAGCTTTTAAATAATATTATAACCTTAAATAAAACCCATGCCACATAATAATGTTATTATTACTATTATTATTTTGTGTCATTCACCAACTTTCGCAATATAAAATATTATTTAACTAGATTGTTAAATAATATTTTTCACCAGACATGGTATTGGTCTACTCAAAATCCTCTAGAATTTATTGAAAACCTGAAAAAATATTTAAGTATTTCATTTATCAATAAATATTTTTTATCAATAAAATGAAAAAAAAAATTATCCCTAAGTCTTGAGAATAATATTTATTCAATTACTTAAATTCAAATAGAATTTAATTGAGATCATTGGAAACACTAAGCATGTGACCCTCTATGATTTATTCTCAATGGCATGAGGTAATATTACCTAAATTTCAATATTACTATTTAACAATGGATCAAGGAACCCATGAAAAAGAAATAAATATCGTAATGATTCAAACCACATATGAACTCTCATATTGTAATATAATCTCTTTATCACAATATATCATCAAGTAGGTTGTACATCTATGTTACCAACTTATTTGCTTGATACATCTTGATTTGACTATCTGAAATAAATGCATTGTTTCACCATCGTCATGGAATTTAATGATATATTTCTATTCCAATCAAAGGGTTGAGATATTAACTTCCATAAAGATAAAAGTTACAAATCCTTCCTAAAAATATCCATTAATGACTTGTTAGTCGTGGAAAACCCAATGTACCCTATATCACCGTGAAAAAATGTCATCACAGTTTTCATTAGTAAATTTAAGTGCATGAGTCATGACATGAATTAATGATAATATTAAATTCTAAGGTTTTAGGTCAGATATAGTAAATATGGATGGTCTATATGAGGTTTAATATACTAGATTAAATTTTTAACCAAATAAATTAATTTTTTAAATTAATTTTCAAGGTTAATTACTATAGATAATTAGTAGTAAAAATAAAATAAAGAACACAAAGATTTTTATATTGGTTCAGTCCAAAGTGGACCTATTCTAGTCTTATAAATCTCTACTTAGTGAGAGATATATGTGAACTAAAATGATTTTTTAGGGGGAATCATAACTCGATTAAAAGATCTTGTTCTTGTGGAGGGATAACCATGAAACACTAATTTTTATATATGGAGTCACAACACAATTACAACCTAAATTTAGATACCAGGAGTCACAAAGGAAATGGTCTCAAATTTAGAATCTGGGATTCCCAACCCGAGGAAGAGAGAAATAAATGCTTTTGTATATAAAATCATAAATGTAAAAATAGAGAGTGTGTGAGAGAGATTAGAAGTAGTGTTACAGACTCAGAAAATAGAATGAAGTATAAGATTAATAATAAAATCACAGGTAATCATTCAGGATAATTGGATCATATCACCTATTCAAGGCAGAAGAAGTCAAAGGATATGTAATTCAACACTGATATATTATCCAAGTGATGAAACATAGTATCGCATAGGACTTGGTTTGTATAGCGCTTGATAAGTTTATAGATTTTATTCTCAAGGAATAGTAGAGTGTCTAATAATTTAACCAGTGTTATTCATAAAGTGTATCATGGAACCTTTAAATAATATTTGTAAAACAAAACTAAAAAAATCAATCTTCAGGTAAAACAATTCAAATTCAAACTGGTGAATTTTCTAAGAGATAGAATAATAAAGTCTATAATAATCATAACAATAATGATTTGAATTAAAAAATTATATACCAATTCAAAACAATTTAAATAACCCGTTAAATCATTAAAATAGTTTCCATAATAATAATTCAAAAATAAATTCAAATAAACAGTTCCAGACAAGTCAAATAATTCCATGAATAATGAAATCATATTGAGTAATAATAAAAACATCATAATACAATCTTTAAAAATATAAATATTTATTTTTTATGAATTTAATACATTAAAAAAATTAAAATATTAATAAATATTAATAAATATTTTAGTATCAATTAAAACAATTAATATAAGCATTAAAAATATACTACAGAAATATTGTAACTTTCTACAATTAATGAAATATAATTTAAAACATATATTATAACTTATTAAAATATTTTAAAATTATTTCGCATGGTATTAATATAATATATATGAATTTTTTAAATTAGTAAAACACTTAAAATAATTATAACATGAATGCAGTAATTCAAAATATTAAAAATGTTGAGAAACAGAGTGCTAAAAAAATTTCAGAACAAAAAAATTTAATTGGTGGTAGCATAAATTCCAACTGATGGTAGCATAAAAAATATACCTGGTGGTAGAAATAATATGCTACATTTAAGGATCTATTATTAATTCATTTCATCAAATAGATACCATTGTAGATCTACCATCACAGGCAGAGCATCTACCGTTGTTATTTTAAAAGGATCTATCATTGGAACTAATAAATGATCTATTGTTGGCTTGAAAAAATAATTGACCATTAGAAGAAATAGAGAAAAAAGATATACCATTGGAATATTGATCTACCATTGATATATATATTAATATATACCATTGGAATATATATTGATATACTATTATTGTTACTAAGTCTACCTATGAAGCTAAAATTGATCTACCCTTACTTTTTGAGTGAATAATGATCTATCGTTCGAAAAAATAGTGATATATCGGTAGACTGAAAAAACCATACATTTAAAATTGGATTTAATAAAGATATTTAATTGGATTGAAAAATATCTATCATTGGATTTTAAAGAAGATAAATATCCACCTTGCATAGAGGAGGAGGATAACTTTTTAAAGTTGGAGATGCATCCTTAGAGGAAACTGGGAGGAGGAGATTTGAAGATGAAAGAGAATATGAATAGTGTATTATCTTATCCACAAACTTGACACTCAAAATTCATAGATTTTTTAATCCATCTATAACATAGTATTATATGTTTTACATAACAATCAAATAGATATAATTTTTATATCTTCCAAATAAATAGATAATTTATTCAATCTGATAAGTACATCAAAATATATGATCAAAACATAATGAAAACATTATTTACAAAATGTAGAAGACATTTTAGTACTTCAACCTAATTTTGAGGTACCTAAATTACATTTTTATATTTTTATGTAGTATAAATAAATATAGAAAAACTTATTATATTTATAACTAAATAAACATCAAGTGATTCCGATCTAAATTTAATGAGATATCAAATAAATAAATAAATATTTCCAATTTTGGAAATTCAAAAATTCCAGAATTTTTCATAAAATTTGGACGCTTTTCACTACTTAAAGAAATGAATTCAAACATCCATTTATTACAATTAAATGTATAAAAATGTTTTGTCCTTCCAATGGAACAAGTTTCATAAGAATATGATTAGTATAACTCATGTTACAATTGAATAGCGGTAGAAAAATATAAAGTGGTTTAAACTGAAAATAATTCATAAAATTGAAAGCATGCAGCAAGTTTGAACCAAAATGAGAATGTGATAGAGATAGAATTATACTTATTCATGTTATAATAAATTTAATTTATATATATGTCTTATATTTTATATGAAATAAAAATTTCAAAATTCTGATCACTACAACTCATGTTATAATAAAAATACAGAGGGAAAGTAAAAATTGTTTTTCACATAAAATGATAAGAGGGTTTTGGATTATTCAAAAACATAAACTAACATGTAATGAAACAAAAAAATATATGCATTCACATGCACAAACAATTCCCCCTTTTGTTTTTTTACAAAAAATGTACATTTAAAACTAATTTTTCTCCATCTTTTTATAAGTAAACAAAAAGATAAAATAAAACTCTCCCAATACATATTAAAAGATAAATTAATTAAGATTCCAACATCCAAAGAAAAAATTTAATTTTATTTAAACTGAGAAAAGTAAAAATTGATTAGTAAAGATTTATTCTATCTTATTTTTAGTAGGGATAAATTCTAAAACAATATCACCCTTATTCACATGAGCACTAATAAAATGAAATCTAAGATCGATATGAATTGTTATATAATTTTTTAAGGGATTTTTAGAAATAAAAATTGTTGATGTGTTACCATAATAAATATTTAATTTATCATGATAAATACCATAATAACATAAATTTTTCATAATCCATAAGCTTTGATCACAACTAATGGTAGTAGAGATATATTCATCTTCTACAGTAGATAGGCCAATATATAGTTTCTTCTTTGAAGACTAAAAAATTAAACTTTTTCCAAGAAAATGACACATAACTAATGTTCTTTTTTCAATTATACAGCCTGAGAAATCAAATTCTAAAAAAGATATTAAATAAAAATGGTTATATTTTAGATAGAACAAACCAGATTCAACACTTCCTTTAACATATCTAATTATTTATTTTATAGATTTAATAGGACTCTATTTAGGAACAGCTCAAAATATATCACATAAAAAATCACTAAACATGATATCATGTATAGATGTAGTTATATAAATAAATCTACCTATCATACCTCTATAAACTTTAATATTAAATGATTTACCAAATGAATCAATATATAATTTATAACTAGTACCCATAGGATTTTTCATAGATTTAAAAGAATCAAGACCGAATATATTAACCAACTCTTTAGTATACTTTGATTGATTAAGAAAGATCCCATATTTCCTTTTATAAATTTTAAACCTAATAATGAACTTTAATTCTCTCTTTAAACTTGTGTCAATCTCAGAACACATCAAATTAAAAAAATCATTATAAAAAATTTGATGAATTAAAAACTATATCACCAGCATAAATTTTTATAATTAAAATATCATTATAAATTATTTTAATAAAAAAATTTGGATCAAAAATACCTTTATTGAAACCACTATTTAATAAAAATTAATAAATCCTTTTATACCAAGCATGAGGTTCTTGTTTGAGACCATAAAAATCTTTATAAATTTAAAATTTTTGATTCTGAAATTTTTTATTTTCAAAACCAGGGAGTTGATAAACATGAACTTCTTTAATTTTAAAACAATTTTAGAAAGAACTTTTTTCATCCATTTGATATAATTTAAAACCTTAAAAATAAGAAAAATACAATAAGATTATAACTTCCACTAACCTGTAAATAGGTGAAAATGAATCTCCAAAGTCAATACATTATTCTTGAGAGTATCCTTGAGAAAAAAGTATGGAATTTTTTGGACAATTTGTCTAGATTCATATATCTTATTTCTAAATATACATTTAGTTTTGATTAATCTATTATCCAAGAGAAATTCTAATAAAGACCAAAAATTATTCCTAACAAACTAATTTAGTTAATCTTTCATAGAAACAATCCAGTTTTCATCTTTTAAATCATCATTTGCATTATTATGAATAAAATCTGTGGTAAAAGTAGAATTGGTACAAAAATTTAAAATAGAATTTATAGTATTAATACCAAAATCTATATTTACAATAATAATTTCAATAGTATGATATTTATGGATATTCTATGATCTTATATCAGGTCTATATGGATTATGATCCCCCCCCCCAATTTATTCATCCTTATCCCGAGGTTTTTCTTCACTAAAATTAAAATCTCTAAATTCATCATAAATATTTTTCAAAAAAAAATTTTGATCATCATAAGATTCATCAAACTTTATACATACATATTCTTCAATAGTCATGGTATGATTTTTATAAACTCTATAAGATTTACTTCTAATAGAATAACCAAGAAATATACCTTCAACACTTTGAGCATAAAATTTATCTAAATTATATTTTTTATTTAGGATAAAGATTTTACAAAAAAAAACCTTAAAATAACCAAAAATTGATTTTGTAATATTAAGAAATTAATAAGTGGTTTTATTCAATAAAAGATTAATATATACCCAATTCCAAACATAGCAAGAAACATTAACAAATTCAGCCCAAAAATATTTTGGTCAATTATATTCATTAAGAATGGTTCGATCCATCTCTTGAATAGTTCTATTTTTATGTTCTATAACACCATTTTATTGCAACGTTCTAGGAGTAGAAAAATTATGAGCATAACAATTTCTTCACAAAACTTTTCAAAATTAAAATTAACAAGTTCACCACCATTATCAGTTATAATAGAAATAATTAAACAACATTTCATATTTTGAACTATATTACCAAAATAAATAAATCTAGTTAAGGTTTCATGATTATGATAAATGAAATAAACCCATGTAAATATACTAAAATCATCAACAATAAAAAAAATATTTCTTTCCACTTAAACTATTAGTTTTCTTTGGACCAAATAAATCAAGTTGTAATAATTCAAGAGGTCTATAAGTATAAACATCTTTGGTGGATTTGAAATATTATTTATGCTAGTTACCTTTTAAACACAAATCACAAACAATATCATTAATCACCTTTAACTTGGGTAAATATATAACATGTCCATACTTGGCTAAAATTTTTATCATTTATAAATGATCATGTAACGACCTAAACTATTATAAATAAAATTCCCTTCATGATTGAATTAAATTCCATATTATGTATTATGGTTATAGAAAACACATGCACTTATTTGGTTTTATTATGTACTATTGTATTTAAAAGATTTTTAAGAATCATAAAAATTGGTAATATATCTGTTGAAAATTTATTATATGATTAGTATAAATATAGGGTTTTGATAAATCCAATTGACACATAAAAAGGAAGTGATGGCCTTGACCAGTAGGATTATACCCTATGAAGCTCATTTATCGGAGCTTCTAAGGGAGATATAATCATTGGGATTTTCCCTTGACCAATACCAATCCAAGATCCAATAACTAAATTATGCGAAAAACCATTTATGGGGGAATTTTAAGCTCATTGAGATCATGATTTAAATCATATACAGTGAACCACCCTAAAAAAATATCACCATCACGCATCAAACCCTCAGTGAATTTTTCAATGTAATAAAGGGGATTGTATAAATACCCTAGAAATATGAATATGTATATTTTATTTTCAATAGAATAATGGTTATATTTACTTCTTAATAATGTTAATTTATAAATTATTTTGATTTTTATTCAATAAAACAAAAATTCTATTTTTCGGTAATATGTAATTTCCATTAAGAAATTATTTTTGATGAATTAATGAATTTATAAAATAAATTGTATTTAAGTAAAATATTATTATGAAATAATTTTTATTAAATATAGTTGTTAATATAATTTTATGAAGTCAAAAAAATTATAAGGGTTCGAAAACTATTTTTTTTTAACCATTATTTTTCAATAAATATCGATTCTTATTTTAAAAATAAAAATTCACATATTTCTTAAATTATTTTTATAAAATAAATATTATTTTGAAATTAGAATGTTTAAATTATCTAATGGTGAATTTTTCATAATTTTCTAGGATAGTCAAATTTTCAGGAAAATATTAAATACGGTATAAATATATAATGTGTATTATGATATCATAATGACCCAAAAGTGATTTAATAAATGAAATTAAGGGTATATATGACCAAATATATGTTTAATATTTAATATAATTTACTTTTTAGGTTATTTTATTAATTTTATGAAGTTGTTATGAATCCTCCCAAACCTATGTTATATTCTAAGATTTTAAAATCATTTCTTTTAGAACATGACACACTTCCTCGTCACCAAGGGTGGTATTCTAATTAGTTCAGACCTTGAACTTATAAAATAATTAAAAAATACACTTTTTTAGAAACCATGGGCAAAAAATGGTGAGATTTGTGGTTTTGGTTACATAATTTTATAAAATCTAAAACCTAAGTTTGGGAAATAATAATGAACTCCCCTATATTTTCCTATATAAATCAACCCAATATCTCAATCCTCTTCACTAAAAAACATTGGATCATGTCCTTACTCTACCCATACCTCTCTAGAATCCTATAAAGGTTCCCTGAATCACTTAATAAGCTCCTCCCAAATTTTTGGAATCAGCCTCTCATGGTAAGGGTTCCTTTCCTTATCCTCTTTATTCAAGCATCTTATTCTTTTTATGCCTTTTATTTACAAATCATAATGTTGGGATATTTTTTTCAAAATTACACTTACTTACCATTTTATTTACGAATGGTGATAGACCCCTTTCTCTCTCCCTAAAACATTTTATCAACCTTTATGTACTACTGTTATGCTTCCAAAATTTCACTATGATTTTTCCCTACCAAACCTTTATGTTGTGAATACCATTGCTATTTACACTCAATTTTAATCACCTTTAAATACCTATACTTATTTTATTATGTAATTACATGTATTTATTCTACATTACTTGATCATTGAACTAAATGTGATGAAATATGATCCTATGTTGAATGATCTATGTGGAACACTTATGCATGTACATGATATGAAAGCGACAGATGCGCCCAAAATTATATAATGATTCGATGAATTGGGTATTTTTTTAGTCTCATTAGACAACATTTAAGGGATTAAGTAGTGAAATTAATCATTCATGGTACTTTTACACCATGTTTTTGATATCTTGGTGGTTATCCATGACCTATGTTTATGATGTCATGTTTAGAGTTGTGGCAACATTACCATGTTGGATTTATGTTACCATGTTATATCATGCCTTATTGTGTAATGTTTCAACTAAAAAGAATAAGGGAAATTTTCAAACCAATGCACTATGCCAAGGGTGGTTGGAGACAATCGGCACCAACAACCTCCAAGGTAGCAATGGCGTGCTTATTCCATTAAAACCACTTATGTGGATCCTAACAATGAAATGGTGACAAATATGCTAGTTATTCATTAAATAATAGAAAACATACTTTCTATTATGGTTATACACATTCCTTTATATCATGAAAGTTTAGTAGAACTATTCAAACACCACCACAAGTCATGTTAGTAGAGATGTTGGTGAAAATGAAAAATGGGGAAATTATTGTATCCCAAGTACATAACTCCTCCCCTATAAAAATTTTTTGGTTGAACTTCCCATTTAACCTTATAAAACTCCATTTAGTTGAATTTTATGCAATTTAGGGTATGAATTGTATTGCCTTATATAGATCCAACATTAAATCCAGTGTGAATAAAATCACTCTTCATATCATGAATCATCCTCTGATTTTGTGTAAGTGAAAGGAGGATGATGAATATTCTGTAGCACAAATATCTTAAGAATGGATATTATTACCCTATTATAAAGCTTATCTAGCTCAAATTATTGAGTATAAGGAAAATATCATCATTTAATACATGCACATTATAAGGGAATACACTGATTTGTTTCTCAAAGAATTATATGGCCTTCCTCCTTGATGAGAGGTTGAATTTTCAATCGATATTATACCTAGGGAATTTATATTATCCAATACTCTATATAGAATATCTATTGTGTAACTTGAAGAGATGAAGAAACAACTACATGAGAATATTGATAAAATTTCTTACACCAAAGTGCTTCACCTTGGGGTTCACTAGTTCTATTCATTAAGAATATGTATAGTTAAATTCACCTTTTCATTGATTATAGTGAGCTCAACAAGGCCATGAAAAAATAATAAGTATCCTCTTCCGTGGATTTATGACTTGTTCAATCATCAACATGTATCCCAGTACTTCTCCAAGGTAGATATTCGGACAGGGTATTATCAAGTAAGGGTGAAGAAGGAGAACATCCCCAAGACTGATTTCCGTACAAGGTATAGGAACTATGAGTTCATATTAATTCCATTTGGACTCAATAATTCTCTAGTAATGTTCATGTACTTGATGAATATATTCTTTAGAGATTATATCTATAAATTTGTGGTAGTCTTTATGGATGATATTCTAATATACCACAAAATCAAGGAGGATCATGAGGAGTATTTGATCATTTTTCTAAAGACCTTGAGAGAAGAGAAACTTTATGAAAGGTATATAAAATATGAATTTTTTTGAATTAAGTATCTTTATTTGGGAATATTATCATAAGTAATGGGATATTTGTAGACCCTTAAAAGACATATGCAATTGAATGATGGTTGAGGCTGACATTTGTGGAAAAAATATATAGTTTCCTTGGATTAGTTGGGTACTAACATCGATTTGTGAGAAATTTATCTCAATTGTAAAACACTCTAACCAAGATAACTCGGAAGGGATTCAAGTTTTTTTGGAATAATTAATGTGAAGAGAGCTTCGAGGATTTGAAAAGAGGCTTATCACCACACTTGTACTTACGATACCCACAAGGGGGAAACTTTTCATGGTATATATTGATTCTTCAAAGAAGGGATTGGGTTGTGTACTAATTTATAATGAAAAATTTATAGCCTAAAAATCAAGGAAAATGAAATTTCATGAACAGAACTACCCAACACATGATTTGGAGTTGGATGTAATAATCTACCCATTGAAAATATAGTGGCATTATCTCTTTGGGGAGAATTATGAAATATATTCAGAATATAATAGCCTTAAGTATATATTCACATAGAAATAGATGAATATGATCCATTGAATATGGTTAGAGATGATTAAGGACTAGGAATGATCAATCAAATTCTATCCTAGTAAATCAAATAAGTTGGCAGATTCTCTGAGTAGAAAGGATCAATAAATTTTATCATTGATAAGAATTGAGAAGGATATGATCTTATTATAATTAAAAATGATGGACATGGGAATCATAAAGGAAGGAACATCATAAATCCTTTAATAAATGATTTCTCAACCATCCCTTCTAGAGAAGATAATGGATGCTTAAAAAGATTATGTGGAAATTCAGAAGAAGGTGGAAGCTATAAGAAAATGGAAATCCTCAGAGTTAAAAATTAATAAAGAATTATTTGTAAGATTTGGGTCAAAACTATATGTACCATCAAATCCTGAGTTAAATAATGATATTTTGGGTTATGCACGTAACTCAATCTTCTTTTTCTATCGAGGGAGCATGAAATTGTATCTAAATATCTGAGATAATATAACAACCCTACTTTTTATTACACACTTAAACATTATTTATTACATAAAATCTTCACTTGATATAAGATAGAAGATCAAGAGGTCTAATGTCTTTGGAGATTAGGAACATTACATAATGACTTAGAACATTAAACACAACATCTTTATTGAAAACATCCTTTACATGACCACTACATTCCCTCGTACTTAGCATTGCATGGGATAACCTGCAGACATGCATAAGAAAAGGGTGATATATAAAGCCCAGTAAGGGAGTAAATAAGACATAACATGAAGAATACAATACATGTTAGGAAATAGACATATCAATGGATCATAAAGGAAACATGAACATAAAGTCATGATATAGCATTATTATCATAACATATAAATGTGGCAACAACACTTAACATGGTATTAGCATGAGGCAGAGCTCATTGCACATGGATCATGAGTAAACCCTCATTGCACTTGAATTAGCATGAGTAAATCCTCATTGCACTTGAATTAGCATGAGTAAATCCCCATTTCACTTGATGTATCATGATACTAATATTTACCCAATGCATTGGAGTGCTATCAGGGTTCACCCTTCTTAAACATTTAATTTCATGTATAAGTGTGCCACAAGATCATACAACATAGATTCATTAAACATTATAATTTATTCCACAGTAAAGGAATATGGAATTCACACGTGAAACTATTCCATCAATAAGTAAATGTGCATAAAGTTGAATACCATTGATAGAGAAATGGGCATGGTATTCACTACATAATGATTTTGGCTTGGAAAATGGCAGTGCAATTTCGGCAGCATAATGACGTGACATAAGACTTCATAAAAAATGATGATGAGAGAGAAAAGGGTGTATCATCATATGTACATGAAATGGACATTAATGGGGTCATATAGATACATGTCCCAACATAAGTAATGTAATTTGGATTCATAATACAAGATAATTGCTTGAATGTAAATGAGGAGAGAGAAATTATTTACAGAATTTTGGCATGGTAACGGGTGTACATGGGAGGCATTATTGAGAGAGAAAGGGGTCTCTGATCATTCAAACATAAATAGGGTAATATGGGGGTGGTGAAAAATCATACCCCAAAATTGAAAACAAAATGTCATAACAACTTAAAGAAAATTGGACAACAATGAGAAAGAAATAAATCCCTTACTTGGAAGTATGATCCCAAAGGCTTGGGAGGGGATTGAGAGAGACATTTTGAGATCTTGGGGAACCTTGGGATGATTCTAGATAGAGAGGTTTGGGGTTGGTCTAACTCCAAAGTCTTTGATTGAAGAGGAAGTGGGATCTTGGGTGGGTTTATATAGGAAAGGATATATAATTATTTATTATTTAGTTTTGGGACACCACACATTAAACTAATAAAAACCACAAACCAGCCCATGGTTTTGGAAAAAGGGGAGTGTAAAACAATATTTTATAAGGCCAATGGTCTAACTTCTTAAAATAATAGGGTTTCTTATGTGGAGGTGAGTCACACTCTCAAGGAAATCAATTTAAAAGGCTAAAATGTTTTATAAGTCTTGGAGAGTCCACTAAGGATTTGTAAAATAAATCAAATATAAGAACCTAGATCTTCTTGTCAAGTATTTCTTTCATTTCTGGTTTTTTTTTGAGAAAAGTAGTAGTTTATGGAAATTTCAGGAGTACACACCGTGTACTTATAAGTACATGTCGTGTACTCAGTTGCCACAGGTAGCCATGTGTTGGTCGTGTAACGGCCGAACACATGGTCGTGTGGAGTGACCTGAAGACCACCTGAAGTGAAGTCTAGTTAAATCAAGTGCATTCTAGGTACCTTGAAAGAACCCACCATGTACATTATTTTTATTTCATTAAATTGGTCGGTGTCACATCTAATCGATAGAACACCCTTCTTCTCTTTTCATCTCATCTAAGAGTGTCTATGGCCGACGATTATTCTCTAAGCCCCCAACTCACCATCCGTTCTCTAAATTGACCATCATTGATTATGTTGGAATCTCCACGGTAAGCTCTTCCTTCTTCTAGATACTCATTTCTTGATTCCTCTTCTTTCATGAGATATCCTTGGTTGAACATTTTTATCATTTTTGTAGATCTACGACATTATAGGGAGATTCAAGGCTTGAGGATCATTTATATTGATTGTAAAATGTTGAGGTAGGTGGTTTGTTCCTTACTATAGTTAGTCTTTGAGTTATATGTGCAAAAGTTCCCAATACCCTTGTTCAGGGTGTTGCGTGTTTATGGTTTTAGCCCTGTTATTTCCTGTTATGCCTTGTGTTCTTGAGTAGAGGATTTATGATTGTAAATAAGTTTATTTACCTTGCTATGGATGTGTTTCCCATTTTTTCATGATATTGACAATTTATCCAAGCTTTTCCTATTATGCTACTTTGTTTTCCATGCCTAGTATTCTTAGTATGGAGTGAATTTATCTGACAGGTTGTGAGATACTGTATACTATTTAGACATGGAATTCTTGAGGTTTACTTTGGCTTCCATATACCATTTGTGCATGATTGTTTTACACAATGTTGTGGGAACCTGGAGTAGTAGACCATAGGGAGAATGGACACTGAGGGCTTCTCCAGAGTGTCTGTTTACTTTTATGTTATGAGACCATAGGGAGGGATGGACTTTATGCTCCCTCAGAGTTTATGTAGTTACTGTTACGAGATAAAAGGGGAAATTTGACATTTAGTGATTCCCCAGAGTGTCTATAGTTACCGATATGAGACCACATGGGGAATTGACTGTGAGTGGTTCCTCAGAGAGTCTGTGCTAAAGTTGAACTAGAGGGGTTAGACTATGAGTTCTTCTCATAGGGTTTCTTGTGTTTGATTGGTTAAACTAGAGGGGTTAGGCTATGAGTACTTTTCATAGGGTTACTTATGATTGTTGGTTTCTTGGATAATAAATGAATGGATGTAATTGAAACTGTAGGATTGTTTACTTCTGAGTACTTCCTTGTTTACTACTTTATTTTTCTTATTACCCGCTATATATATTCACTGACTATTAGGAACAGATATTTGGGTGGTTTCCTACTGGGATTCATCTCACAACCTGTTTGGGTCATGCTTTTGGTCCCAAATAGATTATATTATTGGAGGTATAGATAAGTTAAAGCGCCCTTCTACTTCAGGTACTTGTTTTTTGTGGAGCTAGAGAGCATGGGACCAAGTTGATGCTTGCGATGTTGTTGGAGTTTATTTGTTTCCTTGTAATTTGGTTTAGTATTATATTCCATCATTGTGACTTTTTTTTCTTCTTTTCTAGATATATGTATCATGCATCATTTATATATGTTCTCTAGTTGTTTATTTCTTCAGTCTTCCATTTTTTACTATTGTATGGTATTATTACTACTTTCTCTATTGTTATCTGTTTTTTTTTTCACTGCGTTACTCTGCCAATGAGGGAATAGTTTCCTCACTATCACACCCAAGGCCCTCACTGCTAGTTATCAGCCTCTGGTGTTTGGGGAAATGCACTTGAGTCCATGTGACCTACCAGGTACGGGGCACCTCTGGGCGGCTCCTGGAACCGGGACATTAAAAAGTTATATCAGAGGAATTCTTTTCTTCTTAACTTACTATTTGGATCCTATAGTCAGGGATAGGAAGGAATATGTACTTGGTAATAATTTATGCTTGATATTAGCTAACCCATGTATAGGTAAAATCCAATTTACTTCATATGTTATTATTTTTTGGTTTTTCAATTATTACAGTTGATTTGATTTCACCATTGGGTGATTCACATGTTTTGTGCTATTATTGTTGATATTATTGCGGTTCTATTTATGTTGCAACCTGATGAGATGAGGGTATGTCATCTCATTCATCATATAGGAACTTTCTAGATATTACATTTCATGCATTCTTTCCATGCCATTTAGAGTGAATTACTGATTTCATGTTGTTGTGATAGATGTTGTGCTAGATATGCATGTTGTTGTGATAGATGCCTTGATAGAATACCCACTGTTTGATAGGGTATTGATAATTTTTAAATTTCACTTGAATGAACGCAAAACTTTGGTTCTTGAGGTTTTATGAGGCCACATGGACCGAAATTTGGTGGATCATTGCTCTGTTGTGTTTGTATTTTACATGTAGAAGATGACAAGATTTTATTTTCAGGGAGTATGAACCCTCACGGATCGGAATTTGGAACTTTAATGTTCGTTTCAGTGTTTTCCTGGGTTACGGAGTAGTTTCTAAGGCTTACTATCTAGAAAAACCTAGAATACATAGCATGTAATTATAAATACATTCCATGTATCCTTCTGTTCAGGAAGGAACTATTTTTATTAAGTACACACTGTGTACTGTATGTACACGCCCTATAGTCCCTAACTGTGTTACTGCCTTTATGGGATGCGAAACGGGGTTGGGAAATCTTTGGTGAAACGCATCGTGTACCTGAAGCACACGCCATGTGTATAGACCATGTGTCTAGACGTGTGATCAAAAACACGGGTGGATAATGGGTAGATAGTACACGTCTTGTCTGGTACAAACACGTTGTATAGGGTCAGTCGTGTAACCGGTCGTGTGACTAACAAAACGGGCCGGTGAAGTTCATTTAGTACATGTCGTGTTTAGCATAAACATGCTATGTAATATTGTTTTAGGGGAACTTTGTGGGTTAGTCATGTAGAAGAACTCGGGCAGGGGAACACGATTTAAGTACACACCGTGTTTTAGAGTAACACGCTATTTGTATGGGGTGTTACATGGCCAGAGTTTTCAAGAGTACACGTCCATGTGTAGGATTAAAGGAACATGTTGTGTAGGAGTTATACATGTCATGTATCCACCTTTTTTTGAAATCTTGAATACTTCCTTTCTCATGTTTCCATCTTACACTTCTAAGTTTAAATCCTTGATAATCATGAACTAAGGTGTACTCTTGACCTTGCAGAGTCATGCCACCGAGATGTCCTCCATTTGTATGCCAGTTACAAGGTAGTGATCAGAAACTGGACATGGATAATTAGGGAATACCAATAGATCCTCCTATAGTTCCAGTCTTGTCGCCAGCCATTATCTCGGATACAGGTGTCGATTCACAGTTCCAAGAGGACTTCATGAGGTTCATGCAGACCTTCCGAGGAGTATCGCATCCTTCCCCATCTATGGCAGAGCTGACATGGGTTTTCTAGCAGCAACATCCTCCCACCTTCATAGGGGACGGAGGACCACAGGTTGCAAAGTCATGGTTGGAATCCATGTTATCTATCTTTGAGAATTTAGAGATGCCTCCATAGAGGATGGTGAAGCTCGCTACGTATATGCTTTGGGATTCTTCCAACAGAATGTGGGATGTGATCTCATAGGTAGGATGCCAGCAGGTCCATGCTTGGTATGAGTTTCACCATGCCTTCTATGATTACTTCTACCCTGAGACCTTGAGGGCTGATCAAGCCTGAGAGTTCATGAGTCTATAGTAGGGTACTCTCCCAGTCATGGAGTACTCTTATCGCTTCATAGAGTTACAGTGATTTATGCCTATTCCAAGAGGTGATTAGTTATTTCTCTCAAGGAATTTTGAGTATGGTCTTAGTCACGACATCCGATCTTAGGTTAACATCTTCAGGTTGACTTCCATCACCTCTATAGTCAAATAGGTGTTGATCACGGAGTGAAATCTGAGGGATTCTGGAGCTATGAGCTAGGGCGTCTTGGCATCTAGAGTTGGTACCCCTCTTGCTAACAGCAGGAAGTACCATAGGGAGACTATACGTGGGGATCCGAGGAAGAAGAATACTTCTTTTAGTGTCCAGGTGGTGTGTTATTAGTGCATAAAGAGTGGGCATACGAGGCCACATTGCCTGAGAGACCTAGTGGAGTGCCGATCTTACAGTAAGATGGGGAATCTTCAGTGGTTCGATTAGTTTTTCTCACTAGTATCTGGTGACAGAGGTTCTTCCATGACTCCTCATTCAGAAGAATCACCACCAGTTTCTCACCAGTCAGTGAACTGGATTTCTTCCAGTCGTTCAGGATGAGGTGGAGATCATGGTCGTGGTAGCCAGACGGTAGGCTTTCAGTGAAAACAGGGTATATCAGTTTAGGGTTCACAGGGCTACGGTGCAGGTCAGGCTTTTGCAGTAGAGTAGACCCAGCAGGATCAGGATCTTGGACCCTCTATAGTTTGAGGTATGATCCAACTTGCCTCAGTTTTAGCTTCTGCACTTTTCAATTTAGGATCTTCCCATAGTTTCATATTTTTTATTGTTGTGGAGATTCTTGGTCTCTGTATCTTTACTTCTTCTGATGTCTTGACACTAGACACTCCGTTGGGGAGAAGAACGGATAGTGTACGACAGTGCAAGGAGGTTTCTATAGAGGTTGGTTGGTGTCACTTCTTATGGGACCTCTATGTCTTAGAGATGACAGGTTATGATTTCATTCTCAAAATGGACTGGTTAGTTCCCTTCCAGGCAGTTTTTTACTTCTATCACCATAGGGTGAGTTTCACATCACTAGAGGGTAGATCATTTCTTCATAAGGGCGAATGGGAAGTCCAGGCGAGTAGAGCGGGTCCCAATAACCATTGGTTGGGAGGAGTAACAGACCAGATTGCTAGTCAATACCGGTATGACCAGGGGACTTCATAGATGGAATTTACTCAAGTGGTGGATCATTTCAGAGACATCCTTTCAGAGTACTTTTCAGGTTTTCCTCCGGAGTGAGAGGTATACTTTTCTATTGATCTATAGCCAAGAGCGGCACCGATGTCAATTCTTCCTTATAGGATAGCTACACCAGAGTTATAGGAGCTCAAGAATCAGTTGGAGGAGTTGTAGGAAAAGGGTTTCATCTGACCCAGTACATCTCCTTGGGGTTTTCCTATCTTTTTTTTGAAGAAGGTGGACAGTACCCTTATAATTTGTGTGGATTATTGGAAGTTGAACCAGTTGATGATCAAAAACCGATATCCCTTGTCGAGTATTGATGATCTCTTTGATCAGCTTCGAGGAGCCCAGGTGTTCTCAAAGATTGAATTGAGATCCTTTTATCATCATTTTCACGTTATACCATCAGATATACCTCTTACAGCCTTTCGGATAAGGTATGGTATATAAGAATATGTGGTTATGTCGTTTGGTCTCACGAATGTGCCTATAGTTTTCATGGAACTGATGAACCGAGTGTTCCATCCATACTTGGATTCTTCCATGGTAGTCTTCGTGGATGATATCTTGGTGTACTCTCACTCTCGACACGACCATTACACACATATTGAGATCATTTTGAGTACACTGAGAGAGCATCAGTTATATCCTAAGATCTCAAAATTACACTTTTTGATGGTCCAAATTCAGTTCTTGGGTCATGTTATCTCAGAGAAAGGAGTGTTAGTAGACCTAGATAAAGTGAGAGAAGTAGTTTCCTAGGAGCATTCGAAGAACATATTTGAAGTACGAAGTTTTATAGGTTTTTTTGGATACTACACATGTTTCATACAGGAATTTTCACACTTAATAGTGCCACTAACGGGCCTGACTAAGAAGGTTGTGAAGTTTTTGTGGACAGATTCTTGGGATTTAGCCTTTCAGGAGCTGAAAGGGAGGTTGACTTCATCACTGATACTAGTTTTTCCAAAGCTGGGAAAGAGCTATATTACTTACTGTGATGCATCAAGTATTGAGCTGGGAGCAGTTGTTATGCAGGGGGAAGGAGTCGTTTCATATGTGTATCACTAGTTCAGACCACATGAGAGGAATTATCCGACGCATGATCTAGAGATGGCTGAAGTTGTTCAAGCCTTATGCTGTTAGAGACATTATCTGATGGGAGAGCATTTTGTGGTTTTCACCAACCACAAAAGTCTCAAGTATAACTTCACTCAACACGATATGAATTTGAGACAGTGAAGGTGGGTTGAGTACCTTCAGTCCTTTGACTTTGATCTTGCCTGCATGCCTGGGAAAGGAAATACAGTGGCTAATGCATTGAGCAGGAGGACTTAGATACAGGTAGTTCAGGAGGCTGGTATTGAGTTTAAGATTATGGATCTATTCTCTGAGATGCATTTGGAGGTGCACGACAGACAGGGGTAGACATTACTTTCTTATGTAGCTGTTACCTCTGCTCTACTTGATCGAGGTCGAATGAGGCATCTATCAGTTTTTGAAGGCCTAGTCCTACGGGAGACTGTGTCAGGGGAGGACCCTATTCCTCGATGGACAGTGGGCAAGGATGAGATCTTTCATTTTCATGGATGCGTATGGGTGTTAGTAGACATATGCAAGGAGCGGATGCGGGACTTTCATTCCTCAGTTTGGGAAGTTCATCTTGGCGTCACCAAGATGTATCATGATCTACACTGTCAGTTTTGGTAACCAGGTATGAAGAGAAATGTTACAGGATTTTTCATGAGGTGTTCCACCTGTCAGCAGGTGAAGGAAGAGCATCAGCGACCAGCAGGTCTTTTGTAGAAGTTACCTATTCCTGAGTGTAAGTGTAACGATGTCATGATGGACTTCATGACAGGTTTACTGAGGTCTCCTCAAGGGAATGATGCAGTTTGGGTTGTCATTGATAGACTTCCGAAGGATGTGCACTTATGGCTAATCAAGGATACCTTCAGTGTAGATGATCTGGGAAGGATGTACATCCAGAAGATTGTGCGTCTACATGGGGTTCCACACTCCATTGTTTCAAACAGAGATGACTGTTTTACTTCTCGGATCTGGTAGGGATTATAAAGGGCTTTGGGTACACAGGTAAATCTAAGTATAGCTTACCATCCTCATACATATGTCCAGTCCGACTGTACGATTCAATTACCAGAGGACATGCTGAGAGCATGCATCCTCGATTTTGGAGGTTCTTGGGAGACTCACATACCTCTTGTGGAGTTTTCCTACAATAATAGTTTTCAAGAAACTATTCAGACGACACCTTATGAGGCTTTGTACGGTAGGCCATGTCAATCACCCTTATGTTGGATGGAGGCAGGAGAGACAACTATGCTGGGACCTCATCTTGTTCAAGAGACCGCAGAACAGATAGAGTTGATTCGGAAGATAATGGCTTCTACATTGTCAAAATAGAAGTCTTATTCTAATTGATGGAGATGACCTCTGGAGTTCGAGGTTAGAGATCAGGTTTTCCTGCATGTCACACCGAGGTTGGGACACAGGAGGATTAGGAGACAGGTTAAACTTTCACCGAGGTATGTCAGACCGTTTGAGGTTTTGGAAAGGGTCAGGTCGATTACCTATCAGTTGCAGTTACCTCAGAGGTACTGGTATATGCATGACATTTTCCATGTTTCTCAGCTACGACATTACTTCTCAGACCCATCTAATGTTTTTAAACCCGAAGAGGTTGAGTTATAGGTGGACACCTCATTCAAGGAGCATCCTATCTGGATTGTTGATCGTAGTGTAAAGGTTCTCTGTGGCTGGTATGTTCCTCTAGTGTGAGTGTTATGGAAACACGGGTGAGTACATGATGAGACTTGGGAGAGAGAGGATGACATACAATCATAGTGGCTAGATCTATTCAAGGATTCTTATTCTACGCCACCTTTCTAGGGAAATTAGGGGAAGAATTTATTTAAGAGGGGAATTTTATAAGAACTCGGATCTTCTCATCAGGTATGTCTTTCATTTCTGGTTGTTTGTTGAGAAAAATAGGAGTTTCTGGAAATTGTAGGAGTACATGTTGTGTACTTATAAGTACACACCATGTACTCGATTGTCGCAGGTAGCCGTGTACTGGCCACGTAAAGGCCAAACACATGGTTGTGTGTGGTCACTTGGAGACCACTAAATCGAAGTCCAGTTAAATCAAGTACACGCCAGGTACCCTAGAAGAACACACCATGTACTTTAATTTTATTTCATTAAATGGGTCGGGGTCGTATCTAATCAATATAACACCCTTTATATCTGTTCGTCTTGTCTAAGAGTGTCTATGGGAAATTATTATTCTTTGAGACCCCGACTCACCATACATTCTCTGAATCGACTATCGTTGATTGTGTTGTAATCACCACGGTAAGCTCTTCCTTCTTCTAGAGCCTCGTTTCCTGATTCCTATTCTTTCGTGAGATATCCTTAGTTGAATTTTTTTAGCATTTTTTTAGATATATGGAATTATAGGGAAATTCAAGTCCTGGTTATGACATATATCGATCATACAATGCCAAGGTAGGGGTTTTGTACCTTTCCATAGTTAGTCTTTGAGTTATATGTCCAAAATTGCCCAATACCCTTGTTCGGGGTATTGTGTGTTTATGGTTTTAGCTCTATTATTTCTTGTTATGCCTTGTGTTCCTGAGTAAAGGATTTATGATTGTAAATAGGGTTATTTAACTTGCTATGGATGTGTTGCCCATGTTTTATTGATATTGACTATATGGTCTAGCTTTTCCTGTTAGGATGCTTTGTTTTTCATGCCTAGTGTTCTTAAGATGGAGTGAATTTATCTAACAGGTTGTGAGATACTATAGACTATTTATCCAGGTAGTTCTTGAGGTTTAATTTGGCTACCATATACCAATTTTGTACGGTTTTTTTACACAGGTATGTGGGAACCTAGTGTAGTAGACCACAGGGAGAATGGACACTGAGGGCTTATCCATAGTGTTTGTTTACTTTTACGTTGCGATACCATAGGGGTATGGACTTTGTGCTACCTCATAGTGTCTTTAGTTACCATTACGAGACTATAGGGGAAATTGGACATTGATTTCTTCCCCATAGTTTCTATAGTTACTGATACGAGACCACAGGTGGAATTGACGGTGAGTGATTCCTTGGAGAGTTTGTGCTAAAGCTGAACCAGAGGGGTTAGACTATGAGTACATCCCAGAGGGTTTCTTATGTTTGATTGGTTGAACTAGAGGGGTTAGTCTATGAGTAATTCTCATAGGGTTACTTGTGATTGTTGGTTTCTTGGCTAATAAATGAATGGATTTAATTGAAACTATAGGATTGTTTGCTTCTAAGTACTTTCTTGTTTACTAATTTATTTTGTTTATTGCTTGTCATATATATTCATTGAATATTAGGCACATATCTTTGGGTGGTCTCCTACTGGGATTCATCTCACACCCTATGTGGGTCGTGCTTTTGTGCCCAAATAGATTATATTTTTTCATGTATATATAAGGGAAAGTGCCCTTCTACTTCAGGTACTTGATTGATGTGGAGTTGGAGAGCATGGGACCAAGCTGAGGATTGTGATGTTGTTGGAATTTATTTGTTTCCTTGTACTTTGGTTTAGTATTTTATTCTAGAATTGTGAATTGTTTGACTATTTTCCAAGACATATGTATCATGCATCATTTATATATGTGCTCCAGTTGTTTATTTCTTCAGTCTTCCATTGTTTACTATTTTATGGAATTACTACTGCTTCCGATATTGTTATTTTTTTCTCATTGTGTTACTCTTCCAATGAGGGAATAGTTTCCCAACTATCACACCCAAGGCCCTCATTTATATTTGGTATCCTCTGGCATTTGGGGAAATGCGCTTGAGGCCATGTGACCAACCGGGTATAGAGCACCTCTAGGCGGCTCCCGAAACCGGGACGTTACGTCAAACAAACCTAAAATCTCATTATTTTAATATTAAAATATATATTGGACAAAAATAATGTTTATATTATTTTATTACATCACTACTAGGTCATTATGATGTCATAAAACACATTATATATTTAAACGGTATTTAATTTTTACCCAAAAATTTGACTGTCTCAGAAAATTGTAAAAAATTCACCGTTGGATAATTTTGAAATCTTGATTCCAAAAATAATATTAATTTTATCCAAATAAATTTATAAATATGTGAATTTTCACTTTTAATACATTTATAGAAAATTCATGATTTTTGACAAAAATAGATTTCAAACCTTAATAAAAATTAAAATTGTATTCATAAAAAATATCCGGTCATTTATGTTATATAAAAAGTAATTTAGTAATAATATTTAATTGAAATATTATTTAATTCAAAAATCCATTAATTCATCAAAATAGATTTCTTAATTGAATATTAACTAAAAATACTATTTGTGCTTTAAAAACTATTTACAATGTAACAATAATAAAATGAATGTATATCATTTATTATATAAAAAATAATGCACATAATCATAGTGATAAGGTCTTGTTACATAAACCCTTATAACACCATCAAAAGATCAAAGGGTGAGGTGCGCGATGGTGAAATACTCTTGGGGTGGCTGGGATAACATCGCTCGGGTGGTAATCTCTATCAACTTCTACTTCTCCCATAGGCAGTTGCACTTGATCTTAACGTGTTGAAGCTAGGCTTGGGCTTGGTCAAGAGAGAATCCCAATGATTCCACCTCCTTTCCAAGCTCTGACAAATGGGCTTCGTATGGGGAAAGTCTGTTGGATGAGGTCATCACTTCTTTTGTCTTAGTAAATTAGATTTGTTAAATCCCTATATTTATACTAATCATGTGATCATTGTTCAATGGCTATATTAGAAATGGTCACAATTATTAAGGGTATTTTGAAATCCAAAAACACAAAACCAAGGAAGTTTATATTTTATATAACCATTTTTCATAATAATACATTTAATTAGATCAAGAGGAATTTTCATTGATAAAAGTTTGGGTCGTTACAATCTTCCCCCATAAGAAATTTTTCCCTCAAAATTTCCTTTACCCACACTAAAACAGATGTGGGTAACTCTTCTTCATCACTTCCTCCAATACTTAGATCACTTCTTAAAATTTTTGGTTTTTCCACAACACCTTGATGAGGGGAATTATCTTATTTCGTAGAATTTTTTCTTTATAATCTAAGATCTTCACTGGTTGCTCCTTGTAAGAAATATCATCCTCTAATTGTACTACCTCTGAAGATAGTACATGTGAAGGGTCTAGTATGTACTTCCTTAATATGGATACATGAAAGACATCATGTAATTTGTCCATGGTAGGTGTAAGTGTTAGTCGATAGGCCACAACCCCGACATGATCAAGAATATTGAAGGGGACGATGTACCTAGGACTTAACTTCCCTTTCTTTACAAACCTCAGGACCTTCTTCCATGGAGATTTTTGTAGAAATAATATGTCTCTAATATTGAACTCAAGGTCTTATCAATGGTTATCTGTATAAATCTCATGTCAACTTTGGGCTGCCTTGATATGCTGCTAAATTATTTTCACCTTCTCCACCATTTCTTCAACCATTTCAGGTCCTAACATCTTACGCTCACCGACTTCATCCCAACACACCAGTGTTCTCCACCTTTTCTCAAAAATGGCTTCATATGGTTTCATTTAGATGCTTGAGTGGAAACTGTTATTGTGGTAGAATTCAACCAGTGGAATTTGTTGGTCCCATCCTCTTTTGAAGTCCCTAGAACATGATCTTAACATATCTTCTAGTGTCTGAATAGTTCTCTCAGATTGGTCATCAGTTTGAGGATGATAAGTCGTACTGAAGTTTAGTTCAGTGCTTAGATCATGCTGGAGACTTTTCCATAACTTTGAGGTGAATCTCAGATCACAATCATATAAAATAGATAGTGGTAATCAATGCATCCTAACCACTTATTTGATATAAATTTGTGAAAGTTGATCCAATGAGAAGTCCTCTAGAATCATGATAAAGTTAGTTGTCTTCGTAAAACGATCCACAATGACACATATATCATTGTTTCCTCTAGATGTCCTTAGAAGTCCAGTGACAGTGTCCATGGTAATGTTCTCCCACTTCCATGTTGGTATGGGTAGTGGTTGCATCATCCCCTTAGACTTTTTCCTCTCATCCTTCACTTACTGGCATACCAGGCACTTTTATGTATATTCAGCAATCTCCCTTTTCATATTGTCCCACAAAAAGTTTTCTTGGAGATCTCAATACATCTATGTGCTCCCTGGGTGAATAAAGAAGGTTGAGTTATGTGATTAATTCAGAAGCTCCTTTTTTATCTCTAGATGGGATGGTACACATAATCGTCACCCAAATCTCACAATTGCATCCTTGTCATCCACGAACTTTAAGGATTTCCCCTTTCGGATAGCTTCCACATTTTTTAGAATCTTCACATCCTTTCTTTGAGAATCCTTTATTTTCTCCATGAGGGATGGTTGAGCAATCATTTGAGAAAGAATGGATGATGTTCCTACCTTAATTATTCCCATGTTCATCCTTTGCAAATCTAAGAATATTATATCCTTTATAATTCTCATCATTGATAAAGATGCAGTATCCTTTCTACTTAGATCATCTTCCACTTTGTTTGCCTTACCAGGATGGTAGTGGATTGAGCATTCATAATCCTTGATGAGATCTATCCATATTCATTGGAGCATATTAATCTCTTTTTGTGTGAATATATACTTGAGGCTCTTGTGATTAATATATATCTCACACTTCTCCCCATATAGATAATGCTTCCAGATTTTCAATGCAAAGCTCATAGCTGCCAACTCCAGATCATGCGTGGGATAGTTTTGCTCATGGATTTCCATCTACCATGAGGCACAGGCTATCACTTTATCATTTTTTCATTAGCACATAGACTAAAACCCTATTTTAATCATCACTGTACACGACAAAGATTTCTCCACTTATTGGGAGTGTGAGTATTGGGGTAGTGATAAGCATTCTTTTCAACTCATTGAAGCTCTCTTCACATTCATCACTCCGAGAAAATTTTACTCCCTTATGAGTTAGCTTGGTAAGAGGGTTGGACAATCGTGAGAAATTTCTCACAAATCAATTATAATATTCAGATAACCCTAGGAAGATACGGATATCCCTTACCGATGTTGGCCTCATTCATCCCTCAATTGCAGCTGTCTTAGAGGGATCCACAGATATCACATTGCTTGTGATGATATAACCCATTCATGAGACCTCCTTCAACCAAAACTTACACTTTCTGTACTTTTCATAGAGCTTCTCCTTTTTCAAAGTCTCTAGTATAGTTCTTAGATTCTCCTCATGCTCCTCCTTGGTTTTAGAGAATATTAGAATATCATCTATATAGACTACCACAAATTTGTTGAGGTAATCTCTAAAGAATCTATTAATCAAGTCCATGAAGATTTCTAGAGCATTAATGAATCCAAAAGGAATTACTATTAATTCATAGTGCCCATACCTTGTACGAAAAGTAGTCTTCGGGATATCCTCCTTCTTCACCCTTACTTGGTAATATCTCGACTGAAAATCCACCTTAGAGAAGTATTGTTCTCCATGTAGTTTATTGAACAATTCATCAATTCGTGGTAGAGGATACTTTTTCTTTAGCGTGATTTTGTTGAGCTCATGATAATCAATTCAAAGGAACATTGACCCATTATTCTTCTTAACAAAGAGTACTGAAGCACCCCATGGTGAAGCACTTGGGCGTATAAACCCTTTATCCAGATTCTTCTGTAGTTGTTTCTTCAGCTCCTCAAGATCCAAAAAATCCATTCTATATGGAGTATTGGATATTGAAAATTCCACAGGTATAAGGTCAATTGATAATTCAACATCTCTTCTAGGAGGAAGACCAAGAAATTCCTTGGGAAACACTTCATGAAATTCCCTCACAATAGGCATGTCTTCAAGGATGGTTGATTTCCAAGACTCAATCATTTGAGCCAGATACGCATGATCATGGGGAAGTAATATCCATGCTTAAGATGATGGTTCTAAAGAAGATTCATCTTCATCCTCACACTTGTATATAATCATTGGTCGATTCTCTATATTGAGATTGATTTCCCTCTAATGGCAATTTATGTTGGCTCTATATAGGGAAAGCCAATCCATGCCAAGAATCGCATCAAATTCTACCAGAGGGAGTATGACGAGGTTCACTGGGAAGTTCAATCCAAAAATTATGATAGGGGAGGTGTTATATTCATGGGACTTAATGATTTCCCCATTGGTCATACTAACTGACATCTTTACTTCCATGATTTTTGGTGGTGTTGGGATTGTTCTACTAAACTTTCAGTATACAAAAGATTGCGTAAAACCAGAATCAAAAAGTATGTTCGATGTTATTGAATTAATAACTAGAATATCTGTCACCACTTAATTTTCAGGGTTCACTTCGGAGGTAGTGATGGAAAAATCTCTCCCTTGATTCCTTGGAGGTTGTTAGTTACCTCTTAAAACCCTTGTTTTATGGCACTAATTTGCAAGGTGCCCTATTTCTTTGTAGTTGAAGCAATGAAAAATGCGTTGAGAGTCAAACGGAGTGTTCCTCTCCTCTGTCGCAGCTACGTGTTTTTCTTGTTGGTAGTTAATGGCTAAGTTCCCTTCTCTTCCACACCTAATGCATTTCCTCATCCCCTTTAGGTAATTTTCGGGGTGATTCTTTCTGCACCTTTGAAAAGTTGGGTGATGGATTTTCTTAGCACCATTGGATTTATCTGTCGGACCACTATAATTGAATTCCACCTTACACTTCTTATCCCCTTGATACACCTGAGCTTTTCTGGTCTTCATTTCAACCTTGAGGGCACATCAGATAGTTTCCTAATAGTTGTCTATGTCATGGACCTCCAGGTCTTTCCGCGGGCTAGGTTTCAACCCACTAAAGAAGCGGTCAACCTTGTATTTGCTGGTAAAAACAAATTTGGAGGTGTATCATGCAAGTCTTGTGAAGTTTTCCTCATATGCTCGAATGGATTCATCATCTTTTTTCTCGAGGGAAAGGAATTCCCTTTTCATCTTTAGTCGGAGGGTGCGCAGAAAATATTTATTGAAAAACATCTTCTGGATTTCCTTCCATTCCAATGCCTTGATCTCCTCCTCAGGAATAATATTTTTTATCAAAGTCCACCATTGATAAGCTTCACCCTCCATATGATAATCATCCAAAAGAAACTTCTCTTGTTCGGAACATTGAAGTATGGAGAAGATATTTTCAATGGAGTTGATACATTGTTCGGCGATTGATGGATCACATGATCCATTAAATGAAGAAGGTCGTTGTCTCATGAAGCTCTTGATTGTGACTTTTTCTTTCTTAGGGGGGTTGAACGTTCCTCTTGACCCATGTTTCTATTCAAATATTGAGTTAAATGAGATAGTATCATGAAAAAGTTCACGATTCCTACTCCCATCAGATTGGGTATCTCATTAGAACAGTCATCACATTGGTCTTCACATTGGTTTTTAGCCTGAGTCCTCCTATTACCAGCCATTGATTGGAATAAAAGGAAAGTTAGGGGTAACACATAAAGGGTAAACCAAGGACAAAACAGATAACTTATAAATTAATTTTATTTCCTTAACTTATGAATATATAGGCTTTAATCTATTTTATCCATGATCTACTTCCTAACATATATTTTTAGGGTCGTTTTTTAAATTCCCATAATAATGGTTCATACTAATCTTGTGAATTTACCAAATCATATCCCTCAGGAGTGTCATAACCAAGAGTGCATCAAGGCCTGTTTTCAGGTACCAGGATACCCTGGGTCAAGCCTGAAACTCCTTGTCAGAGTTTTCACACCTAGGTACATCTGGGCCATAGTTGCCTCTACCTACTAGTATCCAGACAGGGATGCATTTTCTTGATAAACCACTTACTCAATACTCACCAAAATGTAGGTATGTTCTTACTATACTTAGTCCTATACCAAAGGATTTCACTAGGGTTCTCTAATCCTAATCCCAAGAATAACTAACCCTATCCTCTGATGCCAACTATAATAACCCTGCTTTTTATTACACACTTAAACATGATTTATTACATAAAATATTCACTTGATACAAGATATAATATCGAGAGGTATAGTGTATTTGGGGCTTATGAACATTAAATAATGACTTAGAACATGAAATACAACATCTTTATTGAAAACTTCCTTTACATGACCACTACATTCCCTCGTACTTAGCATTTCATGGGATAACCTGAGGACATGCATAAGAAAAGGGTGATAAATAAAGCCTAGTAAGGGAGTAAATAAGGAATAACATGAATAATACAATACATGTTAGTCAATATACATATTAATGGATCATAAATTAAACATTAACATAAAGGCATGATATAGCATGATTTTCAAAACATGGAAATGTGGCAACAACACTTGACATGGTATTAGCATGAGCCAAGGCTCATTGCACATGGAGCATGAGTAAACCCTCATTGAACTTGAATTAGCAAGAGTAAATCCTCATTACACTTTAATTATCATTATTGAATCCTAATTTCACTTGAAGTATCATGATACTAATCTTTACCCAAAGCATTGGAGCTCTATTAGGGTGCACCCTTCTTAAACATTTCATTTCATGCATAAGTGTTCCACAAGATCATACAACATAGATTAATTAAACATCATAATTTATTCCAAGTTAAAGTAATGTGGAATTAATACATGAAAATATTCCATCAATAAGTAAATGTGCATAAAGGTGAATACCCTTGATAGATAAATGGGCATGGTATTCACTGAACAAATGATTTTGGCTTAGAAAATGGCGGTGCAATTTCAGCAGCATAACGGCATGACATAAGACTTCATAAAAAAGAATTATGAGAGACAAAAGGGTCTCTCATAATATTTAAATGAAATTGATAGTAATGGGGTCATATATATACATTTACTAATATAATTAATGGAATTTGGATTCATAATACAAAATAATTTCTTGAATGTAAATGAGGAGATAGAAATTCCTTACGGAATTTCGGCATGGTAATGAGAGTACATGGGAGGAATTATTGAGAGATAAAGGGGTATATCATCATTAAAACATAAATATAGAAGTATGGGGGAGGTTAAAAACCATACCCCAACATTTTTAATTGAAAATAAAATGGCATAACAATTAAAGAAAATCATACAAAAATGAGAAAGGAAGAAATCCCTTACTTGTAAGTGTGATCCCAAAGGCTTGGAAGGGGCTTGAGATAGGATAATTGATAGATTGGGGCCCCTTGAGAGAATTATATAGATAGTAGGGTAGTGTTTGGTCTAACTAAAAAGTCTTTGAGTGAAGATTAAGTGGGAGCTTGGGTGGGTTTATATAGGAAAGGAGAGGGAATTCTTTATTATTTAGGTTTGGGACACCACGCATTAAACTAATCAAAACCATGAACCAACCCATGGTTTATGCCCATGTTTTTTGCCAAATGATAGTGTAAAACAATATTTTATAATTCCAATGGCCTAAATTCTTAAAATAATATGGTTTCTTATGTGGAGGTGAGTCACACTCTCAAGGAAATCAATTTAAAATGCTAAAATGTTTTATAAGACTTGGAGGGTCCACTAAGGATTTTTAAAATAAATCAAACAAACCAAAAATCAAATTATTTTAATGTTAAAACATATATTGTCCTAACATAATGTTTATAGTATTTTATTACATCACTATTGGGTCATTATGATGTCATAAAACACATTATATATTTAAATGCTATTTAATTTTTACCCAAAAATTCGACTATCTCAGAAAATTATAAAAAATTCACCGTTGGATGATTTTGATGTCCTAATTCCAAAAATTATATTAATTTTATCCAAATAATTTTCTAAATATGTGAATTTTTACTTTTAAAATAAAAACTGACATTTATTGAAAATTCATGGGTTTTGACAAAAACAGCTTTCAAACCTTAATAAATATTATAATTGTATTCATAAAAATTATATGGTTATTTATATTATATAAAAAGTAATTTAGTAATAATATTTAATTGAAATATTATTTAATTAAAAAATCCATTAATTCATCAAAATATATTTCTTAATTGAATATTAACTAAAAATACTATTTGTTCTTTAAAAACTATTTACAATGTAACAATAATAAAATAATTGTATATTCTTTATTATATAAAAAATGAATGCACATAATCATAGTGTTAAGGTCTTGTTACATAACCCCTTATAACACCAGCATAAGACCAAAGGTTAAGGTGTGTGATGGTGATAGACTCTTGGGGTGGCTCGGATAACATCGCTCGGGTGGTAATCTCTATCAACTTCCACTTCTCCCATAGGAGGTTCCGCTCGAGCTTAACATATTGAATATTGGCTTGGCCTTGGTCAAGAGTGAAGCCCAATGATTCCACCTCCTTTATGAGCTCTGAAGAATGGGCTTCGTATGGGTCAAGTCTATTGGAAGAGGTCATCGCTTCCTTTGTCTGAGTAAATTGGATTGGTTAAAGACCTATATTTATATTAATCATGTTATCACTATTCAACGACTATATTAGCAATGGTCACAATTCTTAATGGTATTTTGAAATAAAAAAACATAAAACCAAGGAAGTGAATATTTTATATAACCATTTTTCATAATAAGATATTTAATTAGATGAAGATTAATTTTCATTGAAAAATGTTTGGGTTGTTACAGATAACTATTAGTGGGATAATATGAAGAAGGGGATCACCAAATATACATAAAGGTTTCTTGTATGTCAACAAGTGAAGGGTAAAGGTAAAAATACAAGGGACTATGCAACCATTACCCATACCTACATGGAAATAGAAAAACATAACCATGGACTTTTTTATAATTTTTTCAAATAAATCAAGAGGAAATAATGTTATATGGGTTGTGGTGGATAATATTAAAAAGTCTACACACTTCATTGCAATTTAAAAGGATTTATCACTTGATCAACTTGCAAGGGTATACATTAGAGAGGCGGTGAGGCTATATGGAACACCACTCTCAATTGTATCTGATCGAGACCCAAGATTTACCTCCAAATTCTAGAAGAGTCTCTAAAATGATCTAAATAATAATTTAAACTCCATCATGGTTTATCACCCTCAAATCGATGGCCAATATGATCAGGCTATCTAAATACTTGAGGGAATGATGAGAGCATGCTCAATGGACTTGAAATAATGATGGGATCAAAATATTCCTTTGGACAAGTTCTCTTAAAATAATTTTTTTCACTCAAGCATCCAAATGGATCCCTATTAATCCCTTTATATGAAGAGGTACATAACACCTGTAAGATAGGATGAAGTTGGTGAAATCAAATAGTTTCATCCTAAAATAGTCTAGGAAATAGTGGAAAAGGTCAAGACCATTCAGCAACACATCAGGGATACTCATAATCAATAGAATATTTATGCTGACAATTTTTTATGATACCTAGAGTTTGAGGTTGGAGATAATGAATTCCTATGCATATCTCCATGGAATAAAGTCATGATATTTGGTAATAAGGGAAATATTAGTCCAAAATACATCGGTCCCTTTGAGATCTCTGGTCACATTAGAATGGTGTCCTATCATCTATCACTACCACCTAAAATATCTCAATTTCATGATGTGTTACATGTATCCATCTTATGGAATTATATATAATATCCCTTACATGTGTCAAATCCAAAGGTGGTACCTTTAGATAATGATATTTTATATGAGAAGATGGTGAATATATTAGATTGTAGATAAAAAGTTCTATGAAATAATACAATTCGCCTGGTCAAAGTGTTATAGAGAAACCAAAATTTTGAAGAAGTGATGTGGGAACCGAAGGAGGTGATGAAATATAATTATCCTCATCTACTTTAGTGTGTGAAATTAAAATTTTGTGGGAGAAATTTCTGAATGGGTAATATTGTAAGGACACGAACTTTTATAAATAAAATTCCCTTTGTAATTGAATTAAATTCCCCATTATGTATTATGGTTATAGAAAACACATGCCCTTATTTGGTTTTATTATATCCTATTATATTTAAATAAACATTAATAATCTTAACCATGGATAATATATTAATTTAATAGCGATCGTATGATTAGTATAAATATAGGTTTTTGAAAAATCTAATTGACATAGACAAAGGAAGGGATAGCCTCAATTAGTAGGATCATACCTTATGAAGCCCATTTATTTGAGATTATTAGGGAGATATAATCACTAGTATTTTACCTGGAATAATACCAATATAATATCCAACAACTAAATAATGAGTGAAATCGATTATAGAAGAATTTCGAACTCATCGAGATCACATCCCAAACCATGTACACCGAAACACCCTAAGAAAATCTCATCATGACACACCTTGGCCTCAAGGTGTTTTCTAGTATGATAAAGGGTTGTGTATTAAGACCCTAGTAATATGAATATATATCTTGTATTTTCAATATAATAATGGTTATATTTAATTCTTATTATAGTTATTTTATAAATTATTTTGATTTTGATTCGATAAAACACAAATTATATTTTGGGTAATATGTAATTTCAATTAAGACATTCCTTTGGATAAATTAATGAATTTTTGAAATAAATTATATTTCAATAAATATTATTATTAAATAATTTTTATTACATATAGTTGTGAATATAAAATTATTAAGTAAAAAAAATATATTTGATAAGGGTTCAAAAACTATTATTGTCAAAAAAACATAACATTTATCGATAAATGTTTATTCTTATTTTAAAATGTAAAATTCACATATTTATAAAATTATTTGGATAAAATAAATATTATTTTTGGAATCATAATGTCAAAATTTTCCAACAGTGAATTTTTCATGATTTTATGGGACAGTCGAATTTTCAGTTAAAAATTAAATACAGTATAAATATACGGTGTGTATTATAACATCATAATGATCCTAAAGTGATCTAATAACTTATATTAAGGATATACACGACCATATATATGTTTCCCCTTTAAAATAATGTGTTTTTGAGGTTATTTGATTAATTTTATAAATCTTTTATGAATCCTCCGAAACCTATATTATATTTTAATATTTTAAAATCATTTCTTTAAGAACATGACTCTCTTCCACATCACCAAAATTCATATTTTAATTATATAATCCCTTTTTATTATAAAATAATGAAAAAAATATTCTTTGGTAGAAACCATGGGAAATACCATGTGAATGTTTGTGGTTTTGGTTGCTTTATTGTATAGAGTCCAAAACCTATTTGTGGGAAATAATAAAGAACTCATCTCTTTTACAACATAAACCCACCCAAGATCTCATTACAATTCACTAAAAAACCTTTGATAATTTACTCACTCTTACCTCCCCTCTCTATAGTCCTCCCAAGGTTCCTCTAATCTCTTAAGAATCTCCTCCCAAACTTTTTGAATCACCCTCTCAAGGTAAGGGGTCATTTCCTTCTCCTCTTTATTCAAGCCTCTTCTTATTTTTTCTACATTTTGTTTCAAAATAATAATGTTGGAATATGTTATTCCACAAACCTCTTACTATCCATTTTATTTCCAAATGATTATAGGTATCTTTTTCTCTCATGAAACCATTTTATGAACCTTTATGTACTGTCATTATGCTACTGAAATTTCACCACAATTTTCCCTACCAAATATTTATGTTGTGAATACCATCACAATTTCTACTAAAGGGTGTTCACATAGACATAACTATACTTATTTTATTGGGTACATCCATGTTTGTATCCACATTCCCTAATCATGTAATTTAATGTGATGAAATATGACCATATGTTGAATGATCTATGTGGCACACTTATACATGTACATGATATGAAAGCGATGGGTGTGCCCGGAATTATATAGTTATTCTATGTATTTGGTAATTTTTTTAGTCTCATGATACATCATGCAAGGGATTAAAGAGTGAACTTAATCCATTATATGACTTTTCCCACTATGTTATGTTGTCTTGGTGGTTAGACTTGACCTATGTTTATGATGTCATGTTTGAAGTTGTCGCTAAATTCTCATGTTGTCTTTATTTTAACATGATATATCATGTCCTATTTCTCATTTTTATAATTATCACCCTATTATTTCTCATTGAAATTATTATTGTCTGACATGTAATACCTTATTCATGTTATGTTTTGTTTAATCCCTTATCGGGCTTTATTACTCACCCTTTTCTTATGTATATCCCTAGGTAATCCAATGCAATTTCAAGAATAATGGAAAATTATGAGCATATTAAAGAAGTTTTAAATAATTATAATGTACCATATGTTTTAATTTTTTATGTAATGTACTTAATTACCCAAATACTATATACTTATCAATATTCTAGGTTTTACTATGTGTATTCTTATGTAATAAATTATTAATTAATGTATAATAAAGTCAAGGGTTGTCATAGAGCATGTCCAAGCCTTCTATGAAAAAAAATAATTTTTTTATATAGCATTAAGATTCTTAACATTTTTATTATAGAGATCAAATAAATTAATAGAATAAATATTATCTTTTCTATTAGTATAAAATAAAACATTTTCGTTCCTAAAAGCTAAACATTTATTATCTTCAAATTTAACATACATACCATCATCACATAGTTGTGATATACTAATAAATTTATGTTTCAAACCATAAATTAATAAAAAATTAGAAATTAAAACAACATTATAAAAACTTACTTCTCTAAAACCATTAATCTTACCTTTAGATTTATCTCCAAAAGTGGCAGAGCCTCCATCACATTTGGTGTATGAGAGAAAATTTGATAGGTCGCTAGTCATTTATCGATAACATCAACTATCCATGTACCAGGTGTCATTCTTGAGACATCCAAGGAATTAATCCTATAAAAATCAATTACTTTAAAAAAAATTTACCCATGTTATTTTGGATCCAACTGGGTTAGCAATAGAATTATTAGGTGCACATAAAGATTTAAACAATTTATTGTAAGGTAATTTAGAAGATAAATTCTTTGAAATAAAAGTCTTGGTATATAACCAAGAGATTGGGATAATATGAGAGAACATTCATTAGCATAATGACCTTACATAAAACATTTAAATCATGTATTAGAAGAAAATTTTATATATAACTTTTGATAAATTTAGTATTGTATAATTTAGGAATCTAAGGATTGTAACCAAAACCAGTTTTATCTTTATTTAGTTTCATCAAAGATACCATATTATCATATTTTTCCTTTCCTTTAACAAAATTTTATAACATCTATTTTAATTTTATAGATTCCTTTTTAAGATTTTCATTTTATTTTTGAACATGCTTAAAATCATAATAGATCTTACCTTTAGAACATGATGTAGAATTTATTATTTCTTCTTTAAGAGAATCATTATCCTTATTGAGTTTATTAATTTCTTTGATAAGCCTTTTATTTCATTCTTTTAATTATTTATAAAATTTAGTAACCCTTAAAAAAATATTTTTCCAGTTTTTCATTTTTTTATATAACTCATCATAACTGTAACCATCACTATGAGAATAATAACTAAAATCAGAATTATTAATAAACTCATTTTTATTTATCACCATTAATCAAAGGTTAGTTGTCTTTTTTTCACTTTCATATTAATCACTTAAGTCTAATACTTCAGTGAAACTTAATCTAGCAGGATATGCACATTTCAATTATTTCTTGTATTTTTTATCTCTACCTTCTAGATTAATCTTAGGATAGTCAATTTTGATGTATCCCTTATTTATACATGAATAAAACATTACATCCAGTCCATATGTGTTACCCCTGTTTTACTTTCAATCATTCCTTTAATATTTACTAGTTTTCTTTTTAACTTTTTCCCTCTTTGTTAAATTATAAATACCTTTTCTTATATTTTCAATCTCACCTTCATCACTTTCTTATGCCTCATATTTAGAAGAGTTAGAATTAACATTTATAGGATATTTAAAAGAAATTCCTTTGTTCTTTGTAGTTTCTTCTACTAAAATATTCTTCAACTTAAATTCATATTGAAGAAGTGATTTGATGAGTTCATCTAATGTGTGTTCTTTGGAACTATTACTTTCATTAATGGTAATATTCTTTTCATACCATTTATTTGGTAGATATTTGAGGAATCTTTATACTAGTGTAGGGTTCTCCAAATCTTCTCCATGGAAATTAATTCCATTTATAATTCTTGTGAATTGGTGAAAAAATTTATTTACACTTTCATATTAACCCATCTTTATGACTTGGTACTTATCTTGAAGCATTTCAATCTTAGTTCAAATAAAAATTTTTGAGCCATGTTGAGTGACTTGAAGAATCTTCCAAATCTCATGAGAAGTCTTACAAAAAGATACATGACTAAAATATCTTATGTTAATAACACAGTATAAGATATAGACAAATTTTTAATTTAAAACATATCCAGTATCATTGTTTCATGTCAAGGTGTTTGGGTCAACTTTTGGTATAGTGTATAATTTTTCCATGATTTACTAGTGTTCAATACTCAATTATTTGCATGTGACTCCATTATAGATTTCCAATAGCCATAATTATTGTCATCAAAGTGAGGTGGCTTTAATGGAATCCAAACATCATTTATATTCACTATTATCATCTTATGGTCTTTCCATTAGACTTTGAGATCTAGGAATAGGTTAGCATAATTAAATATAAACAACAGACTCTTTAGAAGGATTGGATAATTTCAAAAGGAACAACCTCTAATACCAATATTTTGGTATTGGGAAAGATAATGATAGAGCTAAATAATTATTAATAAGGTTATCCTTTGATACCAATTGTTAGGCTAGATAGAGTAATGGCATATATTCTATAGGGGTGAATATACTACATTAAATTTTTAATCAAATAAATTAATTATTTAAATTAATTAATAAGGTTAATTAATATATTTAATTAATATCAAAAATAAAATAAAGAACACAAATATTTTTATACTAGTTTTATCCAAATTGGACCTATTCCATTCATATACCTCTCTACTCGAAGAGAGATACGTATGTACTAAACTATTTTTTGATGGGGAATCATAACCCAATTAAAATACCATTTTCTAATGGAGGGATAACCAAGAAAAACTAATTTTTTATGGGGATTCACAACCCATTTACAACCTGAATTTAGATATTGGGAGTCACAACCCGAATGGTCCTAACATTAGAATCTGGGAGTCCCAACCTGAGGAAGATCGAAAGAAATGATTTTTTATGTAAAAGCATAAATAGAGAAACAGAGAGTGTGTGTGACATATTAGAAGTAGTGTTACAGACTCAGAAACTAGAACTAAGTAGAAAGATGAACAATAAAAGTGTAGGTATTGGTTCTTGTGAATTGGATTGGCTCATCTCATAAAGGAAAAAGAAGTCGAATCATACGTAATTTGATACTTGATAGATTGTCTAGGAAATGAAATAGAGTATCACACAACACTTGGTTTTTACAGCACTTGAGAAGTTCAAAACTTTTATTCTTGAGGAAAAACAGAGTGTCAAAGAAGTTAACCAAAGTCATCCTTGAAGTTCTCCCTAGAACCTTTAAGTAATATCTGAAAAATAAAACTTAAAAAACAATCTCCAAGTAAATTAATTCAAATTCAAATTGGTTAATTATCCAGGAGAGAGAATAATAAATTCCATAATAATTGTAAAAAAAATTATTGGAATTAAAAACTTAAAGACCAGTTCAAATTGATTTAAGTAACCCATTAAATCATTCAAATAGTTTACATAATAAAAGGTCAAACATAATTTCAAAAAAATAGTTCAAGCCAAGTCAAATAATTCCCTGAATAATGCAGTCAGATTGATAGATAATAAAAAATTTGGAATAAAATATATATAAATATAAGGAAATATTCTTCATGCATTTAATAAATTAAAACATTTTGAAAATGTTTAACAATATTAACAAATATTTTATAAATAATTAAATCAATGAATATAGGCAATAAAAAATATTTTTTACAAATATTGTAATTTTTTACAATTAATGAAATATAATTTAAAACATATATTATAATTGATTAAAATCTTTTAAAATTACTTTTCATGGTATTAATAAAATATATTTTCATTTTTGAAATTAATAAAACACTTAAATTAATTATAATATCTATGCAGTGATTAAAAATATTAAAAATGATGAAAAAAAGATCCCTGAAAAAATTCAGAACAAAAACTTTTAACTGGTGGTAGCATAAATTTCAACTAATATTAGAATAAAAAATTATACATGGAGGTAGAAAGAATCTCCTAACATTGTGGATCTACTATTGAGTTGAATTTTCAAAGATCTACCAGTGAATATCTACTGGCATAGCCATAGCATCTACCATTGGTATTTTAAAAGGATCTATAATTGGAAGAATAAATGATCTACTCTTGGAACTAATAAATGATCTATCATTGGATTGAGAAACTAATCTACCATTATAATAAATGGATAACATTGATCTACCATTGATATATATATTGAGATATACCATTTCCATATATATTGATATACTAATACAATTATTTGATCAACCATTGAAAGTAGAAATTGATCTACCAATACTATTAAAGTGAATGATGATCTAATGTTGGAATAAATAGTGATCTGCCGAAAGACTAAAGAAACCAGTCATATACCATTGTATTTAACAAATATTTGTCATTGTCTTAACAAATATCAACCATTATCTTTTAAAGTAGATGAATATCCACCATGCATGGATGAGGAGGCCAACTGTGTGAAGGTGGAGATGTAGCTATGGAGGAAACTGACTGGAGGAACTTTGAAGATGAAAGAGATAATAAATAGTGTATTATCTTATGCAAAAACTTGATACTCAAATTTCATATAATTTTTATACTATCTAAATGATGGAATTAGATGTTAATCTATAATCCTTAAATGAAAATAATTTCAAGATACATCCAAAAAATAAAGAAATGATTCAATCCAATTAGTATATTAAAAGATATGATCAAAGCACATTGAAAACGTGATTTGAAAACTTTATAAGAACTTACGATACTTAGACATAATTTTTAGGTACCTAAATGAAATTTCTACATTTTCATGCTCTGTAATGAAATGTATAAAAACTTCTTATATTTCTAACCAAAAAAACTCTGAGTGATTCAGATATGAATTTAATGATATATCACAGAAATAAAAATGATTTTCAATTCCATAAATTCCATAATTCAATAATTGTTTCATAAACTTCATAAATATTTCTCACCACTTAAACAAAATATTAAAACTTCGATTTATTCTAATGAAATGTAGAAAAATGTTTTTTATTTTAGATGAAACATGTTTCTTAATAATTTTATCGGTATAACTCAAGTTATAATTGAATGATGGAAGAATACTATAAAGTAGTTTAAACTGATAATAATTATTAAAACTGAATGCATGTAGCAAGTTCGAACCAAAATGAAAACACTCTATGTATAGAATTATAATTTTATGTAGTTAAATAAAATGAATATATATGTCATATCGTTCATATTAAATGGGAATTAAAAAATTCTAATTACTAAAAATCATGTTATAATAAAAAATCATAGATAAAATAAAAACTTGTTTTCACATTAAATAATAAGAGGGTTTTGGATTATTTAAAAACATAAAATAAAATGTAATCAAAAAAACAAAAATACATGCATGAACATGAACAAACACAAGTACCATTACACATGCTCGCATATAATAATATTCGATGACACTAAAACATGCATAATTCCTACTAGCGAGTCTGTTCTCATCATCTCTCATCTTGGAGATTACCAAGTGTGAACTTCATGAGAAGATGCATCATCATCTTATGAGTACTTTCACCTGAAGGTCTATGTACTATGTGTCTTATCATAGTACATTATCCAATCGTGGAACATTACAGTACGTCAATATCTTTATCATAATGGGGAACTATTTTGACCTTATCAATGTGATGTATACTCTATCAAATTATTACATTAGATTCATGCATAATAATGAAAAATATATAATATGAAGTTTTATTAATATTTAATACATAGAATATACATGTAATCAAAGTACAAATAGTTAAACCTAGGACACCAACTACAACAAAGACAAGGTGCAGGAAGTACCTTAATGAAGGTAACGTGATGTTACAATTGAGAATCATTGTGAAAAACGACATATAGATATCTCTAATTCTCTAGAGATTCATCAATCCAAGAGGAATTGTCGTAGTGATCTAGAAGAACACTGCATGATAATAGATCTTCCGCACTAGCACCCGAAAATCCATCGGTGTTATTTAAAGATCAAAGGAACACATGTGAATCACCTCTAGAAGGATTTTACTCTTGGATATTACAAATACAATGACAGTAAACTAAAAATGGATTCATACTATCAACAAAATTTATTGAGTCAAGATCGATCTCAATAGGAATTTCCACTATTTCCGGAACCATTATATGGGAGAAAGAATGTCAATTTACAATTCTAATGAGTCAAGGGAGTTCTTTTATAGCCTCAAAAAAACTAGGAATGATCTATAATTCATCGAGATACATGAATTCGTAGAAGACCACATTTATGGTCTTTTAGAAATAATAAATGCTCTCTTGTTGGGGATATATTAACTCTATAGGGTACCCAGTAGCCAATGAGCAGCATGGAGATGGATGTTTCTAGATAAACTTCACAGATGGGATACTATAGAACAAAGGTAGGTTGGTGGCCTTAGAATAGAAATCATCTTCACTGGATGATCCACTATCAATTCGGTGCTCCTCTATTGGTTGTTCGATGGTCCTACTCCACATCTTAGTTGTTCTCATAATGACACTAGTAGGTTGATGCCCAGCACTAGCTAGCTAGTACGACTTGCACTTAAAAATATTCAGTAGGTACAACTCGAGATTCCTTCTATAACCTTTAATTGATCTTCAAATAAGTTTCAAAGGTCTTAAAGAATTAAAAAAAATAGTTTACAGCTTTAACAAGTCTTTAAAATAATTTTGAGAATAGATGTATTTAATCACTTGATATTCAAAGTAAACACTGAAATTCCTGTAAAATGAGAATGTTCCAAACATAGATGAATATTTGTAATCATTAAAAAAACATGAGGGAGGGGTAAAATAGCATGCATGCATTCTAAATGATTTTCTCTATATATGAGTTACTAAAATAACCCATTTTGAAAATATTTCTATGCAATCATCCCTCCCTAGAAAAACGTGTACTCATGAGCTGCTATTTTTTTTAAATCCCCATAGTCGTTGTTCGTGTTGTCCATCCATCTAAGTTATGAGGGGTCTCACATGATATGATCTATGGAATGTGGGGATGTGAGAAGTAATGGAAAATACAATGGTTGGGAGGCATGTTATCGGTTGGGCAGGCAATGATACGGGATCATCACGGCAGGGGAGGGCAGGGCTTTCACTCCATGTGAAAAATAAAATAAAATGAGTGATTGTGATATACCTATCAAAAACATACATGAGACCTAGGGATGATATGTTATCCCCTAGATTTATATGGCTTAGGGCTTTGAATATTTAGGCACGCAAAAATTTGGACAGAATTTGATCCAACATACAAAACCTACAACCCGTGTAGACTAGCTCATCGGGTGTCCGTGTGTCCCATTTGACTTGCAATTATATGTAGACTTCCAAAAAGTTGTGTTCTAAAAAAATAATTTAATTTAATACAATAAATTAATATGATTATGGGAAAATAGTTCATGTTTAATACAACCATATATAAATTAGGGAAAATATCACCTTATGTTGGGTTTTGAACCTGACGGTCAGGTTTTGTCGTGGGATGGATAACACATGTGTTTATTTGGAGTATTGCAACAAATTAATAAATATGATTGATTTATTAAAAATTTGATGTAATAATTCTAAAAATTGATGTACAAGACTACTCTTGTTTATAATACAAATCTATACTAATATTTTGATTTATATATTTTAATTTTTTTATTATAATTTTTTATATATTAATATTTATATATTTTTATAGGCTTTTAATATATAAAATAATGTCTAGCATTTTATTTTAGAATATAATTCATGTTAACGTAATTTTTTTATAATTGTTTATATCAACATATAATTAAAAGAATGTAACATTCATTACATCATTTTAACAAAAAATATATATATATTACTATGATTTTTTATAAGTAAATTAGAAAAAATTAATAAACATGATAAATAAAAATAAGAAAAAAATAATAATAATATTATGAATTAATATATTTTCATTTAAAATATAACCATGTATTTATTTTAAAATTTTTATAATCAAGTCTTAAATACAAATTTTCAATGTAAAGTTTCATTGAAAATTTTAGAGTACAGATTTACACTAATAACAGTTAAATTCCAGTGCATAGAAAATATAATTTGGTGACTTACATTAATATTTTAAATGAAAATTTCTAATAAGTGTTACTATTGTAAATTTTCAATGAAATTTTATGACAAAATTTTATATTTCTTATTTATGTATCAATATATTTTTATTGTAGATTTAAATGGACATTTCTAGTGGAAGATTACAGTAAAAGTTTCTAATGAAAATTTTAAATATAAATTTTCAGTGAAAATTTGAATTTTTCATTTATGTTTTAATATATCTAAATTTTAATTTTAAGGGAAAAATTTTAACTATGGATTTCTGGTGGAAATTTGCACTAATAATTTCTATTGGCAGTTTTCACTAGAAAATTCCATAGAAAATTACGCTTCAAAGTTTCAGTGAAAAGTTACATTATTTATGTGTTAATATATTTGAACTGAAGAATTTGAGCATGCGTTTATTTTAGAATTTTTTAATAAAATTTTTAGTATTATTATAAAAAATAGAATGGGAATTTTCACTGTAAATTTAAATGGAAATTTAAACTAAACATTTCTAGTGGAAATTAGTACTGAATTTTTTTCTTGCAAATTTTCAGTTAAAATTTATAGTTAAAATTTAATTTTTTTATATATGTATTAATATATTTTAATTTTAGTTTTAATTGGTGAAAATTAAAAAAATTATTTATGTTTTAATATATCTAAATTGTTATTTAAAGTGAAAAATTGAACTGTAAATTTCAATTGAAAATTTTCACTATAAATTTCATACAGAATTTTTCACTAAAAATTTCCATATAAAATTTATTGTTCAAATTTTCAATGTAAAATCAAATTATTTATTTTTTTGTTAGTATATTTTAATTAAAAATTTAAGAATGAATTTATTTTAGAATTTTTAAATAAAATTTTTAGTATAATTATAATTAAAATCAAGTTGAATTTTGCACCGGAAATTTAAGTGGTGATTTAAATTAATTTTTCAGTGGATGTTTGTAGTAAAACTTTTTCTATGAAAATTTGGAATGAAACTTTTCAATGAAAATTTGAATTTTTTATTTATGTATTAATATATTTTCATTGTAATTTTAAGTGAAAATTTATGTGTAAATTTTCTATGGAAATCTACACATGAAATTTCCAGTAAAATTTTTCACAGGAAATTTCCAATGGAAATTTTCATTGGAAATTATTCTATATACATATAATAAATAATATATATTATTTGTATATGTGATAAATATATTATATGAATTATATAAATTTATATAATAAATAATATATATTATTATATTTATATGTAATAAATATTATATATTTTTAGCTGTAATCTTAATGAGAGGAAGATATTGTTGTCCATAAACTGGCTTAGATGGTTAGGTTAAATGACTTACCTGAGATGATATTAATCCCATAAATCACCAAAGATATAAATTTTTAATTATTTTTGTTGTTTTTAGGGTTATTGTAAATTGAAAACTAAATACTTTTATCCAATCTCAAACATTTCTATTTTCCAACTTAACTTTATCAAGATTCGCCAAGCAAAAAAAATATTTTTCTATATTATTTTTATTAAACTCGTTGGTCGGCCTGTTAGTATGGGGGTCCCACATTAATAGGGATGAGATTTTATTTTTTAAGCCTGCATTCTTTTTGTATTGGGTTGTACTACTCAATAAAATCTATAGTCCACATGATCCGCTCAATGGGCTGACCCGTTCCATTAACACTTGCGCCATGTGGATTCAAGCACCTCCCATTTCTACCTCTCAATGGAAATGATTATCTCCTTCCTCCTCATCCTCCTAAACTTTTTATACATCAAACCTCTATATGTTAATGTTCTTTCCCCCACTGAAACCATCCACCAAGCCTACAGTTTCACCACATTCTCACAAATCTATATTATTTCTCTTCAATAACACCTTTCTCCCATCCCTAATGCAACCCAAATCATCAGTGCCACTATTTCCATCTCCATCAGAAACATGCCCCACCTCTGGACCATAGCTAAGAACATCCTGACATCATCCACTGGGAACATCACCCGCACCATCACCATAACTAACACATTAAAGTCTATCTGTAATTTGATTTACTGCACTGGATCGATAGTGTCTGCGCTGGTATCTGTGGAAAACCCCACATACTCAAAGGGAATGATAGATCAAAAATATTTTGATTATATTTACCATGTATTTTGGATATTAGAAGGAACAATTCCTTATTTTCAAAATCTTGAAGCAAGATTTCATCTCATTCAAAATAGTCTTAGTGAGAAATCAGATTCAATAAAGGTTTTAATAGAATTTTTGATTTGGATTGAAGCATAATTGAAAATCATTTTAGAATATTACAATACTCACAAAATATCATGAAATAAAATGGTAAATTGTTCTATCTAGGTCAACTCCAACATTCGTATGAATGATGAATAGTTTGATGAAGTAAAGAAACTTATGTTATAATGAGTTAAATCCTTTAACAGGTTATCATCATACATGGAATATATAGTAAAGTTTTTAAAGGAATTCAGAGATGTCACTGATTAATGCACTAAGGATGTTAATGTTTTAAAACAAAATATCTAAGATATGGATTTGGATATGAGCATACTCTAATCTTGTGAAGATAAAGTGATCATATTGAGATATCAAAATAAAGAGATATCTAAGGAACTCAAAAGGATAAACGCTTAAGAACATATGAAAGAAGAAAGAATTGAAAAGATGGAGAAATATCGCCATGAGTTTAAGAATATTAAAGCCTTTGTCAAAAATATGATGAAGAAAGAATAATTTTCTTTTCTTTTAAACTCTAAAATGTATTTTATAAAACTTATTTACTGATAATTAATTAATTATATTTTCATCCAATTATATTTTACATAAATTTTTTCCAATTCCAATTGGTTATATGTTCTTTCATATTTACATGGATGATTAGTTAGTTCAGTAGTTTTTCATATGTTATCCTTATAAAATTTCAAGAAATTTCATATATTTTCCCATTATTTTTGAAAATCACAAAGGGATAGAATGATATATTAAGGGGGTATATTTTTAAGGGGGTATTTCTTTTAAAGGGGATATTGTTTTATCTAAAGGGGGAATATTATCCTTAGTGGGATTAAAATTAATCAGAGGGGGAAGTTTTATTTAAGGAATAATTTCTAAAAACTCTCCATCGTATTCAAAGAGTTACAAACCTAGGAGTTAAATTTTAAAGAATAAATATGAATAAAAATTTCTTAAAATAACAAAGTACTATAATTTTTTCGAGTTATTTTTTCCATTTAATTTTTGGGGTTTTTTCTTTCCAAAAATGGAGATATTATTGAGTTAGAATTATCACTTCTTACTTTTCCATTCCTTTAGTTTTAGAAATCATAAACACTTTCTTAAAACATGTTTAATATATTTTTTTGTCCCAAGTGTTTTAGTATTTTTTTTAGAAAAAAATATCATTTACCATACATAGAATGATATCTAATGTATTATAAATAAAAACATATTTATCATCATTAAAATAATTGGATTGGGTGTGTATCTGGTCCATCAGACTTACCTTTAATCAGACCAGGAGGTAGACTATTGTCCTATCTATCGTACTAATAGAAGTATTAACCATCAGACTAATTATGGTACCAATATATCATATTGAATCTCATAAGTATTATCATTTTGAAAATTGATAAGGAATCCCATTATACTTTCCTGAGTTTACAATCAGAATACATAGACTTGTTTCTATCGTAAGGAACAACATTAAAATTGTGATGGTGTTAATCAATACGACGTTGGACATTAAGTTAGATATGAGTTTTCAAGAGAAATTTGTCTAAGGTTATTGCAACAAACTAAAAAAATTGATCGTTGGAGATTCTCCTATAAATATAGAGTCATTTGAAGAGTTTGGATCTGTTATATTTCATCTGCAACTCAAGTTGTTTGAATATTTCTAAAACATGGACTTCTTGTTCTTAGTCTTTGTAATTCTTTAGAAAATTGGTAGTTTTAAGTAATCCTTTTAAAGTTTGTTTTCTTATGAACATTTTATTTTGTAATCATTTCTGATCATTGTTACGATTGATGGATTCTTGGGATAGGAATATATTGAATCTGATTCATCAGATCGAGGGATTCTGGGAATAGGAAAACATACACTGGTCATTTTATCGAGATCTTCCGAGGATTGGAAGACAAAGTTATTCCAATCATTATATTAAGGTATTTCCTTGTAAGGAAAGACAGATTTTACAATAAATATAAAATAGTGGATACCTTTACTCAATTTTATTAACTACCTTACTCTTAAAGTTAAAATAGGAAAAACTTTTAATATATCTTGTAAGTCATTCTTACTACCGTTAGCTATTGTATTGATTATTTTTGAAAGTTTTGATTCTATTTTTAATGTAATAGAAAGTTATTTATAAAAATAATCTTTTTATTATGTTTGTTTTATTATTTTAATATTGATTATGATAAAACATACTTTGATATAAATCAGATCCATTGTGATTATGATCTTGACTTTGATAATAATACTAAGTCTTATCTCGATAAAATTACTTTAAGAGGTATTGTGATTTGGTCAGTTTAAAGGTTTTTCAAACTATAATTCACCCCCTCTATTGTTTGTATAGTCATCTAAGTTACTCTTATGATCATACAATTGGTATCAGAGGAGGTTTTTACTACTTATACTTGATAGGTTTTTACTTCTTCTATTAATTGTATGTTTTTAAAGTTTCGTTATAAAATTTTTGTTTATAAACTTGGTTACACTAATGTGTACTTGTGGAAAATAATTTAAGGTGTTTTTAAGATGGTGGGAATGAATATTGGTTCTCTTAACAATTTAAATCTTATTCGATCACTTATCTTTGATGGTAATGTCTATGAATATTGGATAGATAGAATGATGACTTTTCTAATCAAAACTGGTGTTGATAACTTTTCGATTCTTACTAAAAAATGTTATATTCTTAATAAGGATGTTTCTGCTTTTAAAATTTTTAAAAAGCAAGAATATCGATTGAATTACAAAGTTATAAATATTTGTTATGTTCTATGATAATGAATATTTATATTAATATATTGTCTTGTGAAGCTATAAATAGTTTTCTGCATTGACTATACAAATTCATCATACATCTAAGTTATGAGGTGTTTCACGTGATACAATCTGTGGAAGGTGGGGACATGCTATGGCACAAAAATTATGGTGGGATGGAGGCATGCTAATGATTTATTGGGTGGTGATTCTGGCGAGGGATGATTTTTTTATATGGGTTTTTAAAAAATAGACAATGGGATAGGGTATCACATATTTTCAAAATGGGGTTTGGATAAGCGTGAACCCCATTCACGCTCCCCCATTCCGATGAATAAGCATAAATAGGGTTCACAGTTCTCCCTCTCAGCCAAATAGGCCTGAGCCTCGTTCATGCCTCTTTGTTTATATATATATATATATATTTATTTATTAATATGACACAAAATTATTATTAATATTAATTTCTATCAATATTCCTTATAAATATTTGTTAATTTTTTTATTGATATAAAAGATTACTAGTTTGTTGATAAATTATATTTTTATCAATAATGAATTGTATAATTTATTATTAGCTAATATTATATTATTATGTTATTAATTAATTAATATAATATAATTACTATCATTATAGTAAAAAAATTATACCAATGTAAAAAAATTGTATTTAAAAAATATTTACTAATTAATAATTATATTATTCTTAATATGTTATATTGTATTATTATATAATTTCTTATAAAAGAAAAATGATAATATTTATTATTAATATTAATTATACTTATAGAATTGAAAATAATAATATTATTAATATTTAATAATTAATTTAAGATTGTTATTTATTATATTAATACATAGTATTATAATCCATAATATATATAATAAATAATCATCTTAAATTAATTATTAAATAATAATAATATTTATTGATTTCAAAATAATAATATTATTAATAATTAATAATAAATTTAAGAATGTTATTTATTATACATAATATAGATAATAATACTAAGTATTAATATGAATAAAAAATAGTAATTATTAGTATTACCAATGTAGTTATTAATATGAATGTTTCTTATTTGTTGAAAATTATTTGTATGAATTTCCACTTATATCCATTCCTTGATTTATGAAACATTACGTAATATATTAGTATGTTTTTAAATAATTTATAAATAATGATTTAAAAAACTTAAAACATGTATCATTAATCTAATCTAAATTTGTGGTCTGGATTCTCGTTTATGCCACAACCAGGTGTATATATGATGTGTCCACACCATGTCTATCTACGTCTCTTCTTTGTCATAAGCTTCTCCTATATGTCATTATCAGCACCCACCTTCACATCATCATGAGTGGTTGGTGGTGGATGTACAGTCTCACCACATGTAACTTATCCTCCATCTAAGGATGGTAGTCGCTGGCTGAAACTCTTGCCAAAATATTAACAAGATGGTTGTTATGCTACAGATGTCTACTAAGTAGAGGCTTATAAAGTATGTAGCTCATACTATTCTACATCTATCTGTGTAAAAAAATCTATCATGATAGTAGACCCTGTCTGTGTCTATGCCTCTGGCTATGATTGAGGAGCTAGAGGAGCATCTAAACGATCATGATGAACATCCTCCTCTTATGCCACATCAGTTCCACAATAGGGTTGTCACTCCTGACACATCTATATCAGGCTTAGTAGCCTCAGAATAATTTGGTGGATCTAAAAAATCCAATGATAAATATCATCCATGGGAGGAACCAACTCCATCAAAGCTCTATAGAAATATGTATGGTTAATTGTGTCTCCCTCTACCAGATCAGATATGTGAAGTAGATGGGTGATATGAGCATCCTATGAAACAAAATCTGATGTTAACTAGTGTTAATAAAAAATATATTCAATAGTGGAAGTAATAATGGTTACCAAGTCATGAAATCCCCATTTTTGTCATATAGGAAATCTAATTGGTGACCTATAGTACCAGGGTACATAATCCAGCTGATCAAATAAAAGCATTATTACTGTGTGTGCCCCTCATAATCGAGACTCATGTCTTCTATCTAACAGATCAATATATCATGTATGATACCTCCTCCAATCAAAGTCTCACTTCCTAACATCTTCAGGGAATGAAGTGATGGTAACTGACTGGGCAGTGTAAGAATGGGTTGAAGGAATCTAAACTTCCTCATAACCCTATCTGTATGATGCCACTCAACAATTTTAAAATGAATCAAAGGAATGATATAGGGTTTGGAAGCAAGAATCACCATACAATACAGTGGAAGTCTCTTTATGATATCATCAGTATATAGAATCCATGAAATATAAAGAACAAAATGAATAATCAATTAATAAATGAAGACATGTAAAATATAGAATAAATATTTAACTATATAAATAATAACCACTTACATCGGTTGGCCGAAGACTATCCAGTATAAGTTTATAAGTGTGGACATCGTGTCTGGCTATATCTAGATTTCTATGTGCCTGACTCCGCTTGTAGATAACATTGTCAAATTTATATTTCATAATAGAAAGTTATACATTTTATTTAGACATTAGAAGGAAGTAATAACATATCATCATCCACATGGAGACTCTACTACAATATCAGTAGGCAATGTCTCATGAGCATGTAGAGTTAAGTGAAGGATGTTCCCCCATATCCACATCTATATAAGAATAATGTATCCTAGTATCTTCATATTATCTATGCTAAATGCACCGCATAATGACCTGTATGTATATGTGAGATAGGTAGACCCCCAGATATACCAGCCTTCTTGGTCCAAGTCCTCTAATAAAAGTAAATACATAAAATTTAAAAATATAGTGGAATGATCAAAGAATATTTTCACACTTATCAGACTCAAAATGTATGCATGTAAAAATCATAGCATGGTGATCTCATCATCATCCTCTACTGGATGAGAGAAGTTTTGGTCTATCTATGACATGCATAATCTACTACCAACAATGGACCAACCATCGTTGTGGACCTTAATTCCTAGTAATATATGAACCATATCAAACCAATCTACTCTGACTTGGCTTTTCATAGTTGTATCGTTGATGGGGAGGTCCAACATAATGGTCACATCCTATAGTATAATACTTATATCCCCCTCTGTCAAATGGAATGTATGTGTCTCTGGCCTCCATATCTCTATGAGCACAGCAATGAGATGATGATTGACAAAGTTTAAGTCACACATAGCTACTCCATAAAACCCAACATGAAAAAGATGGGAGGATGATAGCTGGATGTGGTGCAGCATGATGGAAATGATGAGATCTCCATACACTCAAAGGAGGAACTGGATGTCCCTATAAAATCATCTAGGAAACATGCCTATCCTATAATGTGATCAATGGAGGACCTTCCATCTATACATTTGATATCATCGTTTCTTTTTTATAGTTAATTCAATAAAATTTTTAAACCTTTTTTAAAAAACTACAATAAGAAAAATGGGGTAGACAATTTGCATGTATAATTCGGTATTATGATGAAAAAAGAGGTAAAACAATATATGTAGCTGATGTTGTTATTTTAGTATATAAATTTCTTATTTTATTCATATAGAATGAATTTTCATTTATTCTAAATATTTTTATATAAAACATCCATGATGAAAACCCCTCATAGAACATGTGGTTGAATGATATATTCATTTTTGTTGTCTGTTTATTTCTTTTAATAGTAATAGTATCACAAAATTCATTATGATAGAATATAGAAATGAAAAAAAACTAGAGTTGAAACAAGTTAGAAATATAGAAAGTAAAAAAAAAATCATTAATGAAATGTCTGCATATGAAAAAAATACACATTCATGATAAAATACATAGACTCGATCATGGATGATGGGAAGTGGAGCTATGTACTGCCACTTGGGGACATCCTTTATGATTATACCCTTATGCATGAAAAATGTTGCATCATAGTCCCCATCCCTATTGCTGAGACCATTCCATATCATTTCATATTTGAGTAGACATTGTTCTTCCCTAGGGGAGAAACCTGATAATATCAAGCCAATAATTTAAAAAATGACAGAAATTGAAAAAATCGTAAATGAAAAAAAAAATTACAAAACCTAGAAATATCAAGGATGATAGTTGACTAATTAGAAGGAAATTTGATAGAATAAAAGTCACCAAGAGGCATCCAATATGCAATATAATATTTAACCAGAGTGCTCATGTGATACACTGGGTCAACATAGGGATCCCATGATATGTTTACCAATGCACAAGCTATAACTACATGTGCAAAAGGATATCTCAATACCTAGAATTTACTGCAATCATAGTACCAATTATCCAACATGACCACCTGCACTCGGCCACTATTTCATGTAACCCGATCGTAGAACACTCTTTCCTGAAAGCAATTTTATACCCAGTAAAAAGTTCGAACATGAAATCCGGATGCGTCATGTAGTATAATTTGGAAATGCTGAGTAAAAGACATTCCATTTTCAATCCTATGATAGGCTTGTTGGGACTATTCAACCAAGTAGTTCACACATCTATAAAATGTAACTTTTACTAACATTTGATCAACAGTTTTCGTACACCCTTGAGGACCCCATTTATGCACTCCACAATATTAGTGGTCATATGGACATATCTCCTACCACCGTCATATGTTAATGACTGTTTTTCTTTTGAAATTCGCATCATATATTCATATACATCTTCATTATCCCTTCGAATCTCTTCAATACGTTGATCAACCCTTTATTTTTGGGGATCATATGTTGAAACGATAAGATAGTCATGTATTTAAATGGATATTATATTTTCTTTAAAAAAATAAGTTTAGAAAAAACATATCCATCTTGAGGATCACATTATTTATTGCCACACATCTAAAAGGATTATGCACATTACTTTCAATATGTATAATTCAATATCAATGTTAAGCATTCGGTTATCTCATTAAAATCTCATCACAATTAAAGGCCTCTACAATTGCTCGATGGCGATTAGATATCATACACACACCCTGGTTTTGTGTGACATGAATTCATATACATGCTAAAAATCAACTCTGAGATTCAAAGATATCCTTTTAAAATAATAGATAATTAAAGTGGTAGAGGAGCATGATTACCATATTTTATGGAAACAATAAGTTGAGCACTTGAATAATTTCTATAAAGAAAAGTGTCATTGACTTGAATGAATTGTTTGTAATAGGGAAAAACAGTGATGCATGGCCCGAATGCCCAAAAATCCTATTCTAATTCACCTTTGATTGATCAAATTAGTGATTGGGGGAAACATACTCAAAAATGTACAAATGATAAATAATCTGATTATTGTGAGATAATAATACCATAAGCTATGGAAAATTACATATGATTCATCCCAATCACTATACACTTTTACAATTGCCTTTTGTTTTTCATTCCAATCTTTGTTATAGGATATCTTATAGTTAAAAATCTATTGTATCAATTCCTAAATGAGGGACATGGGAACATCCTAACATATTCATATCATCTCTATAATATTAGTTGATATAAACTCTACATCAAGTGAAGAGTGATCCTGCAAAAAACTTGGATGTACACAAGTGTGTGGGCATTCTAATTTGGTTATCTTACAACATGAAAAAAAATTATCATATATTTCCCTCAATCGATATTTAAATTATGGACCATATTTTTGACATATAATGAGATATGTTTCCTTCTTAGACTCATTAACCACAACTGTGAAATGTCACTCTATGTGGTATTTTTTATCACATTTTTTATGGAAACTTTACTTTCAAACTTCAGCCCGACATAGATGGTGTTATCAGGTGATGCAGATTGATTCCCTATAATTCTAGGGAATTCAGTAGTTGGTGTAATGACATCCCAATCAAAAAAAAATTCATGTTATATTCCATCAACTAATGAAGTAAATAATAAAGGATGATTACCAATAACTGGTGGATTCTTGTCTATAATAGTAACCTCATAAGGTTCATTACCCACACCAACCTCACTCAGGTCATCTCCTGATGCCTTAGAAGATACTTCATCCCTAGATAAACTGTCAATCAGTATATCAGGATTACACACAGGGATATCCCCTACATTTTCTTCCAAATGTTGATTATATTATTCGTAATTTGGTTCTATCACAGGATTCATATGAGCAATAAATAAATTGGAGTTTTTTTAAGTACCGACTTCTATAGAGCTCACAAAATATGGTTTTGTAGTGGTAGTTTTCACCACATCAATATCAAAAATAACCGCATATAATTTCATTAAACCATTACTATACTATTTACAAAATAACAATGATGCATCCATATAATCCTATTCATAAACCATAGGATACTTAGTGTGCCATAAACATTTAGGATATTGAAGATGCCAATATGTTATTAAAGTAATTGATTGGTCAGCCCTTAGTTTTAACTGACTATGAATCTTCTTGAGAACTCCATCCAATGTCACACAATCACGAAGATTTTCTACTCTTATAGGTGGAAAACTATAACTAAAACCCTACTAGGTATAAATTACCTCACTATTCCAATATATTTGGGCATACATGATTACCTAGAAAAAATGATTAACAAAATATTATATAATACCTCATGAAAATTTTAAATTATTTAAATTGATTATGATTGAATAATTGACTTGATCTTGAGACTTTTTCTATGGATTGGTTAATCATTTTCATAAATTTTAATAACTTATGAATAAATAAGTATGACTTGATCTTGAGACTTATATGGATTAGTTTATAATTATTTGATAAACTAACCAAAAACTATGGGTGAACTCCTAGAGTCTCTATTATCATATATTTTAGTAACCATGAGTCTCCTTTCAAACAGAAACAGCTCTTGTTTAATACCTCTTGTTGAACGCCTCTTGTTGAACACCTTTTTATTACAAATTTACTCACATGAAAGTGAGAGGTTCTAGGGGTATGAAATACTTAACAGTTCTTAGGTGGACATATAAATCCTTACATACCTAGAGGGGTATGACTCACAGGTCATCAATGCAGAAAATAAAATGAAATTATTACAAATTATATAACCACATACATAAAAAAGACAAGAAATTTCAATTATGCATTGGTCGGTTATCTCAATATTAGTCATCACACAATACTCTTAACATCTTTTTTGGTATACTTATTATGTTCTGCATATTATATATGTTTACCTATAACTAGATTTAATATATAATAAATATCTATACCTAATTTCCAAAATTTAAACTTTTAAATGTGTGTATGTATATATATATTTTTTATAATAACATTTATTAAATTTAATTAAAAGTAATATAATTTCCACTTATATAATAATTATTGAAATATTGTACACTTATGTTATTTTTAATTTTATGAACTCACATATGTATATATAATATTTTTGTCATTCTTCTACTTTCCAAACTATAAGTAATTATATTTTATACTTTATTACTTGGAAGAATAATTATTTATACATAATATAATTTAAATTTATTAATTAAAATTATTATTTTAAGTAAATAAAATTAATATAATTTACCCTTACATAAAAACCATTAAAATACTATAAACATAAGTTATTTTTAATTTTATAAAATTACATATGAATATATATAATTTTTGTCATATTTTTACTTTCCAAAATTTAAGTAATTATATTTCATACTTTATTACTTGAAATAATAATTATTTATATTTAATATAATTTCAAATTATTATTTAGAGTAATCCTTTTTTATACCATTAACAAAAATAATATCATATATATTTTTAAATAAATTTAAATATGATACTTAATATAACTACTATATTTTTAATAATATATTTTCAATAAATTATATAGTTACCTATGTGTATTATTATTTAAATTTATATTAATTTAAATATAACATATTTTATATACATATAAATCTATTCAAATATAATTACTCACCATTTAAATTAAATATATATATATATATATTAAAAAACTATTATTTTCATAAATATAAATTACATTTTATACACAATATTTCAATTAAGTAAACACCATATTTAAATTTCCTAAACATTCAATATAAATTATATCATAAAAAAAACAAGAACTCATTTAGAAATTAAATCATTCAAAAGACACCAATTTATACATCTATACATTCATGAATCCATGCATAAATAAATAAATCATAGAAACAAAATAAATAATTATTATTATATAATTAAAATTTCAAATAGAAATTTTAACTTCTTAAAAGCTACAAATATATGTTGAGAAAGAACTCCTGTAGGTTTTCACAAAAAAAATCCAGAGGAGAAGATTGAATTTTGGAGGGGGGCTCTCTTATATAGGTTGGGCCACTAGGAGGCATGAACCTCTTTCACACCTCCTTTGAGAATTTGGGGAAGGAAGCATGAACAGGGTTCATGCTTCCTCAGCCGCACCAAGGAAAAAGGACCAGTGAACCCCACGGAGAAGTACAAAGTCATATAAACCTTTTTTCCTCCAAGTACGCTAATAGCCTCTTGAGATCCTGTAACTCCATAGTAGTTATCCTATAAGGAGGAATGGATCTCGGTGCAGCTCCTAACAGTAGATCAATGGTGAAATCCACCAATCTCTCAAGAGTTACACCAAAAAAGTCATTCGAAAAAAATTATCTGAAATGATAAAATACTAGAAAGAAATCTTCCTGACGTGATTTCTAATCAACCAGATATAAACTAGCATTATAGGTTGTCATCCTACCCAAACCATGAGGTTTTGGTCCAACGCAGCCCACCCATACATCCCATTCACCTTTGTGAATAAAAACTTTTCCCTCTGGTTATATGAAATTCACCCTCCAACAATAACAATCAATGTTTTCTCAATAAGAAACTAGCTAGTCCATCCTGAGTATGACATTAAACCCTTTCATCTTGAGGGAAAAATATCCCATACAAAATGACACCCACCAATATCAGGGGAGCACTCCCTACACTGGTGTATACACTCTATTCTGATCCCCAATGGGGAATCCAAGGTCATAACACATTTTGAAAACTAAATCACAATCCCAAGCCTCTCAACAATAGTTACAGATATGAAACTATGTGATGCACCTATGTCAAAAAGAGTGGATACAAGGGTAGAGGTTACTAAGATCATACCTCTCATTGTAGAAGGCTTGACGCTCCATTCATCTGGTGTAGGCTATATAGAATATATCTGGCCAGAACCACGACCTTCTGACACAACCTCACTACTCAGGGTAAGCCCAATTTGTTTTCTAGGTACAAATGGTGTCTGGATGTCTCATCCACGACCACCACCTTAGCCAGAATGACCGGTACTGCTCCAGCTCCCATCCTGATGCGGAGCTATGAAACCTACTCTTGAACTTGGAGTTGTATATGACCCCCTTATATTGACTATTGGAGGGAATTTCATACAAAAATGCAGCACGTGGCACATCCTTCCATAAGCTCAGCACTCAACTGGGTCTCAATCACCCTGACTCCTCATATATGACCCTGTCCTCCACACTAATGACAGAAAACTAAGCTACCAGCATTAATAGCCCGGGTGGTACTCTATAGTGACCCTACTTTTCTTACATAACTTATTACATCATTTTAAAGACAAATAACATAAAATCATTACACAACCATGATCCAAAGGTTTAGTTTCTTGGTCAAATTAGGACCATACATAATAGTTACAAAATAAAACATAATAATTTATTTAATTCCTTCTTCTCTAGTTTCTTAGTGTCCCTTATATACTCCTTAGTACATATAATCACCTGAGGATATAAATCAAATAAATTAGTGAGATAAAATCACATTAATAGCATAGATAATGACATGAATCAATATAACATGGGGTGAGCATAATCATTATCATCATAACATAGGCATAATATTGTAATCACGATAGGAAGCATTAAATAAAGGCTTATAATGTTCAATGCATAAAAATGAAACATCGTGTTTTAGTGGTCAACTACCATGCATACATCACCTTATCTCATGAGATAATTTACATTAACCAATGCATTGGAGCACTATATAATTCTGGGTGCACCCGTCACATCATTACATTTACATTATCTTGCATGACACATAGAACGTATATTAATCTTAGACATAATATAACATGTGGAAACAAATGGGTTTTATTTCATAAAGATTACATTCATGAATAAACCTTGAGGTTCCCAAAATAAAGAGGTAATAACATACTTGGTATAAGAAACATCAATTTTGAGGGAAGAAGAAACAATCTCATGAGAAGTAAAAGATGTGTTTTTAGAAAGACGGGTTCTTTTGAAAAAATATTTTCATTTGTCATAAAACCATATTGGTAAAATTTATATCCCAGAAAAGATAATATAATATTAAGGAAATGATATTTAAGGAACATTAAAGGAATATCCATATTGAAAATGGGTTGAAAGAGAGAAAACTCAAAGGAAGAGTTGGGTTTGAGAATACTCTTTACCTTGCATATGAATGATTTCTTCACTTTAATATCATGGATAATAAAATTAAATTTATTAATTAAAAAATAAATAACCTTTTATACGTGCATTAAATTCATTATATTTTTATTAAGTTCATTTTATGGACTTTTATATGAGTTATATATTTTAATTTCATCATTCTAGTGTGTTCGTTTTCTTGGTTTTCATGATCGATTTACTTGAATATGAGTATGAAAGTTTATATAGAATAGATATAATTCTCTAGAATTAAAAATATGTGTTATTAATGAACATAAAATGGTTTTAATGGTTATATATATCATTTGGTTAAATTTAATGATGATGAATCATTAGATAAATAGTTAATGATAATCGTTTGGGTTAATTTTGGCGGTTTTCGATCACAACAAACTTGATTTGTTTTATAATTTAATATTATGTAAATATTTTAGTTCTATGTCACGACTCTTCCCCTGGGGTCCATGCCATGACATCCCCCAAGCCCACCTCTCTAAGGTCAGGGGTTGTCTACTAGCGTCGAAGGCGTCAACCTGCAAGTGGGAGACATTTGCCTGAGTACCTTTACGCACGCACACGCAACTATGTCCCAAAGATGGAAAGATAAACAAGAATGCCACTAAACAACCACTAAGTAAAAGTAAAAAATATAGGTCAAATGGTCCAAAATACGAACCCAACAAAATACAAACTAAAAATAGGAAAGTATAACAAAACCCTAACAGTTTTCTGCTAAAAATCTCACCTGATTAGTAAGTGTAGAGTAGCTGCTGGAAGCCATAGAAGCACATCCTGCCTGCCTGATCTCACTGGGCACTGCCTATTCCTAGGCCACCAAGTCCTCTGCTAAGTCATCATTCATCTGCACCAGTAAAAACATGTACGAGTGGATCCCATGCAGGAATGAGTAATAAAATACTCAGTAGGTACCCCAAACCAACAAGGAAATACCACAAAGAAATCCACAAAGAAAACCACCAATCAAGACAGCTCATGCCAGGTATAATCTAGAGTAGGAAAGTAAGACCAATCAGTCATTTCATCGAACACCTTGGGATATTGGAGAACTCCTCCTCAAAGAGTACAGCGGACCTGCCAGGTCACACAGAGCTGCTTCCCACTAACCTTGGATTGTTTTGGTACTCAACCCTAATGAGAACCATTTTTATAGTGGGTCACACAGAGCTGATCCCCATCATGGGAATTCTGGGTCACACAGAACCGCTTCCCACCTTGGCCATACTGAGGTACTTCTCATATCGAGTACTGTGGGTCTTCTAGGTCACACAAAGACACTCCCCAACATGGCCCAGTCAGGTCACATAGAGCCACATCCCACTTGGACATCGTAGCTAATCCACACAGTGTCATTTGTCAGCAGTATTCAGGTCTCATCCAACTATAGGGTTTTTGCACATAGTGATATTGATTCTGAGATAATATCTCCTCGATCCATTCTTCATATTTAAATTTCCATGAAATTATCCTTAGAGTATTTCAAAATATCTTCCTCTTAGTGAGGGTTCAAACTCTATAAACAGCTCTTCAATCGGATGCCTGGTTTGTAAGTTATTGGATTTTTAGTAAACAACTGCAGATTAAATCTATGCCCAGTCCAACCCAGTAGGATTGATCTGACTAACCCAGCCCGGGGCCCCACATGCCCCAGTTTAGTTCAACTGTCCTGACCCGACCCAGTTTGGGTCTAGATCCACCTGGCCCGGTCTGGCCAGTGGGCCAAGCCCATTGGGACTCGCTGGGCCCGGCCCGGTTTGGCCAGGGGTCCAACCCGCTGGGTTGCCCGGTGACCCGGTCTCATCTAACCCATCCCGTAGGGTGCGTGTCTAACCCGTAAGGTGCGGGTTCAACCTGCAGGGTGTGGGTCTGGCCCGCTGGGTGTGGGTTCGACCCGCAGGGTGCAGGTCCGGCCCGCTGGGTGCAAGTCCAGCTCACCGGGGTGGCACACACCCTCCCCAGATGCGCGGTGCATCCAGGCATACCACTTCACGGCTAGCACGGCTGGCCTCTCGTTCCCCCTTTGCACGTGGTTGAAGACCGCATTCCACCTGAAGTCACGACCCGAGATAGCCGCGGCTGCCACCATGGACGCGCCGCTGCGGGCCACCGTCGGTGCGCCGATGGGTTCTTCGGCGGACCATTGGGTCCGCTCTGGTGGTTCATTCTTTACATCACTTATGCCTATAGCCTCTGAAGGATATATTCTTCCCTTTGATGGCATCAAATCCTCCTTGCCACCACTTCAAATATGCTGCCACAAATAACGCACAAAATGTACAAGATGAAGGGGATCGGTCCTTCTTTGTGTCAACATGTGCCCTTCGCTTTAGAGGTTTAGAAACATGAGGAGGTTTAGGATTGAGGTTCTATTAATAAATAATTAATCCCAGTATAGAAAACCCAAGAAAAACACCCTCATAAAAGAACGAGCGATCTGCGGATCAACATGTTCGTGGGTTGATCCACATTCGTTGTTTCAGAATAAAGGATGGGGAAACATCAAAATAAAATAAACCTCTGTCTGAGTCAGATCATTCGTTGGTGATGAATGGTTTCTCTACGTTCACCATTCCGCGATCCTCCATCTACGGTCGTTGTTCGATTGTATTTAGTGAAGATCCATTCGAAGGGGGGGTTGGCATTCGTCGTCGTCACCCACCGTAGCTTCAGAGTAGAACCAGGATTGTGCCAACAATCCTACGTTGTCTGCTTGTCCATTAAAGGATGAAACATGAATCAGTGTTTCAGTTATGTTTCTGTTATGAAGTCATTATTCTATTTTATTTAGTAAAACAACATATTCAATTTCACTTGGTTTGAACACCATTGAGCTGAAACAATTTGAAAATTTAGAAAAATAAAATAAACAAGTTAATTTATTTTTAACTTTTTCTTTAAAAAGTCTAAAAAGTAACTTTTTCCCTCAACTCATGCCAGTCGATGTTAGGTCCATTCTATGTGAATTACACCATTCTGAGTTCAATGGTGCCCTCATATTTTTTATCTGAGCATCGGTTTAAAATTTAGAAAAACCCTCTCATATGTTTACTTAAATGAACTAAAAAATTAAAAATTATATTCCGGGCTCACCGGGGCTCAGAATCAGGTGGAATCAAAAATTATGGTCTCTAAATAATTCCATATAATTAAAAAATTACATATAATTTCCAAGACATTATATTACTCCCCTCTTTTTGGGCTCCACGTCCTCATAATCCAAAAAATGCTAAATAAACAAATGGGGGTACTAAGTACGAATCTGAGTCTCCTACTCCCATGTGCTCTCTTATAGATTCTGCACATGAGCCTCATCCCAGTTGGTGAGGACTCGCTAGGTGCATCCATGAGACCCGAGATCAAATCCGGGTGGATTCATATTTTCGGTGTTGTAGCAGTACTGTAGCAGTACTGTAGCAGCACAGTTCGGTACTGTAGCATCTGGAACTATTCTTCCATCTGGGCCTTTGGGCCACCAGTTTGGTCCTCAGGTCCTGCAAGGCTTTCAGAACACCCAAGGCCTTCGGGTCAGTTGATTCTCAAGGCCTTCAGGCCACCTTAAGGCCTTAGGGCCACCCCAAGGCCTTCGAGCCACATGAATGTAGGCCCCAGACACACTACAAAAAAGGAGCATCCCTAGAAGAGGATTCAGAGCAGGTGCACTCACCAGAGCAGAGCCAAATGGATTTTCATAATGAGAGGGTATTCCTATGCCATCGGTACCAGCCTTTGCTTGCACGGGAAGCCTAGACAGATGGTCATGCAAAGGTAAAGAGCTATTATCAGGATGCAGATGGTGAGGAGGGGCAGTTCCTTATAGATAGTCTGTTTGAATTCCCTAAGACCTTCGGGTCATGTAATATCCTAAGACTACATTCCATGTAATCTCTAAGCCTACGGGCCTTGTAAGGGTTACCCCTCATCCCTTGAATGGGGGGTTATCAAAAATCAATAAAAATGAAGGCTTTCGGGCCATTCAGGCCATCTCTCTTGGAGATTCCTATGCTACCACCAAATTTGCACCAAAGGAATTGACCAACCACAAAGGAACTGCTCCTATCGATCCTCTATCTCCATTGGGAACTCCGTAAACATTGCCTCATCGTCAATGTCTAGCTCACCCCAGTCGATGATGTGTGATGGATCATGTACATACCTCCTAAGCTGCAACACATGAAAAACATCGTGCACCTAGTGCATCTGTGTGGGAATATCTAAGTTTTATGTCACCTCAACAACTCTTCTAAGAATATGAAAAGGTCAGATGAACCTTAGAGATAACTTGTCACCCCATCAAAATCTCCGCAAACCCCATAGGGGTAAGTCCTGAAGAAACACATGGTCTCCCTCCTCGAACTCCAAGGGTCTTTGTCTCCTATCAGAATATGATTTATGCCTGCTCTGTGCAGTCTTCATCTACTCCTAGATGATCTTCACCTTCTCAATGGTAGCTTGTACCAACTCTGGACCCATTAGTGCTGACTCCCCTGGGTCTGTCCAGCATAGAGGTGATCTTCATGGCCACCCATACAAGGCAACAAACGGTTCCATGCCAATGGTGGAGTAATATCTGTTGTTATATAAAAATTCCACCAGTGGTAGGTGGTCCTCCCAAATATGAACAAAATCAATAATGTAAGCACGAAGCATGTCCTCCAAGGTCTTTATGGACTACTTCATCTAACCATCTGTCTGAGGGTGAAAGGCGGTGATCAAATGCAGCTGAGTCCCAAACACCTCCTGCAATTCCTTCCACAACCAGGATGTAAATCATGCATCACATTCTGAGATGATCGTCGAAGGCACCCCGTGAAGCCACACTATCTTCTGGACATAGAGGCGTCCCAATCCCTCTACCGATCCCTACTCCTGGTTGGGTAGAAAGTGAGCCGACTTGGTGAGTCGGTCAATGATCACACAGATAGAATCATGGTCCCTAAATATGTGTGGTAATACCATCACAAAATCCATCAATATACCATCCCATTTCCACTATAGTACCTCAAGTGGTTGGGCCAAGCCTGCTGGAACATGATGCTCAACATTCACTTGCTGACAAGTGAGGCATTGTAAAACAAACTCAGCCATTTCTTTCTTCATCCCTGGCCACCAGTACTGACATTGGAGATCATGGTACATATTCACCAATCCAGGATATACCACCAAGGGGGAGGTAAGGAACTCCTTCAAAATATCCTCTCTTAATACCACTGGTACTACTATGCATCCTTTTAAAATGATAACGTGCTCTCCACCTATCAAAAATCCATTAGGTTCCTTCCCTAAGGATAACTGATCATTTTAGGCCTCAGAGTCAACATCCACAAGTTTTTCCTCTTTGACATTCTATAATATTGGAGAAGTGATAGTCATAGACTAAAGGTAATATTCTCCATCATCATCCATGAAATATATCTGCATCGCAGCTAGCTTCTCTGTCGCCTCACTCAGCAGCTATAAACCAGACCTCCTGCTGAGTGCGTTTGCCACCATGTTCTCCTTAACAGGAGTATAGACTATCTCAATGTCATATTCCTGAAGGAACTCCATCCATCGCTACTATATCAAGTTCAGGTTCTTCTGTGAGAAGATATACCTGAGACTCTTGTGGTCGGATTAGATGGTAAATCATTCACCCATCAAGTAGTGCTGCCACGTCTTCAAAGAAAAGACCACTGCTGCTAACTCCAGTTCATGGGTCGCGTAGTTCTATTCGTGCTTCCCCAACTGCCGTGAGACGTAGGCGATCACGAATTTCTCCAGCATTAGGACATAATCTAGTCCGTTCCATGATGTTTCGCAAAAGACTATATACCCAACACCCTCTTCGGGTAGTCTCAAGATAGAGGCACTCATCATTCTCCACCTCAGCTCATGAAAACTCTACTTGCACTTATCCATCCACATAAAGGGTTTTCCCTTCTCTATCAAGGCTAGTAAAGGTGCTAATACTTTGGAAAAGTTGGTCACAAATATCCAATAGTATCTAGTTAACCCCAAGAAACTCCGCACCACAGTCATGCTCTTGGGTGGCTCCCAAACAAGCGTTGCCTCTATCTTCACTGGATCCACTGAAACTCCAGCCTTTGAGATGACGTGTCCCAGAAACTGGACCTCCCAAATCCATAACTAGCACTTCGAGAGATTCTCATAAAGATGGTGCTATCAGAGTATATCTAGGACCATATGCAGGTGTGTAGCGTGATCCTCTTCTAACACCGAGTAAACCAAGATGTCATCAATTAAGACTATGATGAAACAGTCATGGTAAGTCATGTTCATGAGTCCCATGAATACTTTTGGGGCATTTTTCACACTTAAAGGCATCACCAAAAACTCATAGTGGCCATACCCACATCTAAAGGTTGTCTTCGGTACATCCTCATCCTGTACTTGAAGCTGATGATAGCCTGATGTGAGGTCTATCTTCGAGAACCACATTTATCCCTTCAACTAATCAAAGAGGTCATCAATCCTTGGCAGTGGATACTTTTTCTTCATGGTCACTTGGTTTAGGAACCAAAATTCCATGCATAACCACAATGTCCCATTTACCTTCTTGGAAAACAATATTGGGGCTTCCCATAGTGAAACGTTGTGACTCATGAATCCCTTATCCTTCAAGTCCTCCAATTATACCCTCAATTCAAAAAACTCTACAGGAGCCATCTAATATTCTGCTATGGATATCGGTGTTTTCCTGGGGTACAGGTCGATCTTGAAGTCTACCTCCCTGCGAGGAGGTAGTCCTATAACATCCTCAGGGAAGACATTATCATACTCTTCCACCACTATAGGAAAGATTGGAATCATATTGTCCACTGCACCGAGAGGGAGGCTAGCCAATTATTGAGTGATTGACTACACCCTACTTCGATAATGTTCGTCCTATAATGAAAATTTTCCCTTCTCATCAATGAAGGAAAACCTAGTCCCATCATCATAGACACACCACACTTTGCACCTAATACAGTCGATCTGAGAATGGACTATAGATAACCATTCCATACACAAGATGACATCGTAAGTCCTCGATGCTGCTACTAAAAGATCCCAGCCAAAGATATCTCCTCCTAGAGTAATCTCACACTATCGGCCCTATTCTGTAATCATAAAATCCCCTTCCATAGGAATATCTAATTGTAAGGATTGAGCCAACGGATCCACTAGAATCTCCAAGACTCAAACGAGGTTTGTGGAAAGGAAGGAGTGAATGTAACCTATTTCTTTAAGAACATAAAGTAAGGTGGAGAAGATACAGATCATACCTTTAATCATCTCTGGAGCATCATGGTCATAGGCCTCTACTACCTGAAGTTGAGCTCACCCTTATCCACCTGCTCTCTAAGGTCATGGTGGACCACCTGGGGGTGGTGGAGGCAGTACCTTGAACTGTTGTCCACCACTTGCTGCTTGGCCTACTCCCCTACCATTTATACCACCCTATGGACCTCCTCGTTCGAACCTCTACCTATGCCTTGTCGGTTCTTCGACCATATGCTAATTGTCTAAATGGCGGGTCGGGCAGTCATGAGCCATGTGTCCCTACCCACCACACATGAAGCACAGCCTGGTTCCTTGATAACTCCCTCTACTCTGGTATCCCCACACTACCAAACCTGAGTCCTGGAGTCATCCCCTAAAATATTTGACACGCTTGGGTCCCTGTGTCTGTTACCTGCTTCTCACTACTGAATACTCTGTTTCCTGATGTCTGTTGGTGTATCCGACTGTCAGTGCCTGCTCTGCTAGGAACCTCTTCACAATAAGGGCTCGCTCCAGCACCCAAGACTGAGTGGGGATGCTGAGAGACACCATTGATGTCCTGATCTCCCGTATTAGTCCCTACTCAAAGTACCAGGCCCTAAAAAAAGGGTCTCACACCATGTTTGTGGATTAGCGATAGAGGTCTATAAACCTCGCAAAGTACTCATCTACTCACATGTTTCCCTACTATAGGTAAAGCATATCCTATATGTGTATTGAACGCAAGGTATTGGGAATGAACTCCTCCCAAAAAATCCACTCGAAGTCATCCCAAGAGAGGTTCACCTCATCATGAGTCTAAATCTTAAAACTCTATCATCTCCCTATTGATCCATGAAGAAGGCTCGCAGCTAAGATCTCCATCTGATCAAGTGGAATCCTCCCTAAGCGGAAGACCCATGTCACCGCCTCCAGCCAGTCCTCAGTGGCCTAAGGATCTGTCTATCCCCTAAACCTGAGAGGTCTCTGTCTCTAGAACTTGTGCAAGTTTCTAATCTTGTGTGCATCCTCTACCGATAAATCCAGTAGTAACTGTCAATCAACGGGTTGTGATAACACTGGTACACCACCCAGTGGGGCCATCTCTAGTACTAGTCTCTAAACTAATGCCTCATCACTAGGAAGGTTGTCCTCAAGGCCACGTATTGGAATCCTGGTCGATAGTCCACATGGAGGCATCCTGAAATGGGTCAATATAGACTACGGTCAATATATTATACCTATTGAGCTTACTCTTATTCAAGAAGAACATAAGAAAACACTCAATTCATATATGATTCATGAAACCAGTGTTTTTATGTATAGAGTCGAAAAGAAGAATTCAAGGTCCTGGTGTATGGATACGTTGGCCACTGCACTAACACTAGAATCCCCGAATCTGAAAGTCAAACTTGAAACATTTAACATTGTTTCACAAACACAAAACAACATACTCTTGGTCTTTGAGGTAGAAACTACCACTTATGATACTACTTTTTTATGACACATCCATGATTCCCATGTGGTTACATCCCCCAAGCCCACCTCCTGAAGGCCAGGGGTTGGCGACTAGCACTGAAGGCATCAACCTATAAGTGGGAGGCATTTTCCTGAGTACCTGTATGCACACAAAAACAACCACATCCCAAATCTGGAAATATAAACATGCATACCACTAAATAACCACTGAGTAAAAGTAAAAACTGTAGGTCAAATGGGATAGAATAAAAAACCAACAAAAGATGAACTGAAAACAGTAAAGTACAAGGAAACCCTGAAATTCATCCACTAAAAACCCCACATGATGGGTAAGTGTAGAGTAGCTGTTGGAATCTGTGGAAGCACGTCTTGCCTGTCTGATCTCACTGGGCATCGCCTGGTCCTGGACCACCAAGTCTTCAGTCGTCTGCACCAGACACAACACATGCGAGTGGAGACTGTGCAGGGGTGAGTAACAAAATAAAAATTAGGGACCCTAAACCAACAAGGAAATACCAAAAATTAGTCCACAAAGAAAACCATGAAGCAAGATAGCTCACACCAGGTATAATCTAGAGTATGAAAGTAAGACCAATAATTCGTATCATCGAACACCTTGGGCTGCTAGAGAACTCCTCCTCAAAGAGTACAGTGGGCCTGCTAGGTCACACAGAGATACTTCCCACTAACCTTGGAAAATTTTGGTACTCATTCATGTTGATCACCATGGGTATTCTGGGTCACATAGAGCCTCTCCCCACCATGGGCATGTCAGTTCACATAGAGTCGCTTCCCACCTTGGCCATACTGAGGTACTCCGCCTGCCGAGTTCCGTGGGTATGTCGGGTCATACAGAGCCACTCCCTACCATGGGTCTATTGGGTCACATATATCTTCTTCCCACTGGGTCATCATAGCTGATCCACACTACGTCGCTTATCATCAGTCTTCAGGTCTCATCCAACCACAGGGTTTCCGCACATAGTGCACTTGATTCTGGTATAACCTCTCCTCATAACATTTGTCATATTTAAATCCATTAAATCCTCCTTAAAGTATTCCAAAATATCCTCCTCATCGCGAGAGTTCCAGTGCTGCAAACGGCTTGCCAAACGGATGCCCGGTTTGTAAGTTATTAGTGTTTTAGTAAACAGGGTTCGGTTGCGTCTGGACCCAGACCAACCTAGATCGAGGCCCCACATGCCCCAGTTTAGTTCAACTAACCTGAATTGACCCGGTTTGGGTCTAGGTTGGCCCGGTTCAGCATGTCCAGTGGTCCAGGCCCATTGGACCATGTTGGACCCAGCCCGGTTCGACCGGGGGTCCAGCCCGCCGGGTCGCCCAGCAACCCGGTCTCATCCAACCAAGCTCGATGGGGTGGGTCCAACCCATACCTTTCATATACACACGATGTGTCTGGGTGTTCCACCTTGCGGTTGGCATATCTGGCCGCCCGTTCCCCCATTGCAGGTGGTTGAAGACCATGTGCCACCTGAAGTAGTGGCCCGCGATTGTGGGCCACCGGCACAGAGGCCGGAAGCTCCCGCCGCTTCTTCGCGGCCCAAGCCAGCCACGGCTGCCACTTCCAGCATGCCATTAGGTTCTTATGTGGACCACCGAGTCCACTCCAGTGGTCTTTTCTTTGCACTGCTTTCGCCTATAGCCTCCATAGGATTCCATCCTCCCTATGATGGCCTCGAATCCTCCTTTCTTCCACTTCAAATATTTAGCCATGAAGAATGCACAAAATGCACAAGGTAGAGGGGATCAGGCCTTTTTCATGTCATCCCACGCCCTCTATGTTAGAGGTTAGAAACATGAAGAGGTTTTGGATTGAGGTTCTATCAATAAATAATTAATCCTGGTATAGAAAACCCAAGAAAAACACCTTTCTGCAAGAACGAATGATCCGCAGATCAACCTGTTCGTGGGTTGATCCATGTTCATCATTTCAGAATAAATGACAGGGAAACTTGAAATAAAATAAACCCCTACAAGAGTCAGATCATTCATTGGTGATGGACGGTGTCACTGCGTTCTTCGTTCCGCGATCCTCTTTTTATGGTCGTTGGTTGATCATCGTTAGTGACGATTTATTCGAAGGGGGGGTTGGCATTCGTCGTCGTCACCCAATATAGCTTCAAAGAAGAACTAGGATTATTCCAATAAGCATGTGTTATCTGCTTTTCCATTAAAGGATGAAACATGAATCATCATTTTGGTTACGTTTATGTTACGAAGTCATTATGTTGTTTCATTTAATGAAATAGTGTATTCAGTTTCTCTTGGTTGGAAAATATTTGAGCTGCAATGATTTGGAAATTTAGAAAAATAAAATAAACAAGTTTATTTTATTTTTAACTTTTTCTTTAAAAATTATGAAAAATAACTTTTTCCCTCGACCCGCATCGGTCAAGGTTGGGTCCATTCTAAGAAAATCCTGCCTTTATGAGTTCAATGGCACCCTCAAATTTTTGATCTGACCACCAGATTAAAAGTTAGAAAAACTCTCTCACACATTTAACTAAATGAACTAAAAAAATTCAAAATTCTATTATGGGATCACCAGGCCTCGGAATTAGGTGTCTTCAAAGTGTCTAGTCTCAAAATAATTCCATATAATTAAAAAAAATACACAGAATATCTAGGAAATTACATTCAAGAACATAAAAAGGGTTATAACATATATTTTACAGTATATACCAACCATTATAGTGATTTTATGAAAAAAATTGAAGGTGTTATAGGAAAATTAAATCACATCATCCACGATGTCGGTAAATTGACACATCACGGGTGATGATTTCATTTTTAGAATAAAATATATAGAGAAAGGATTTTTATGATGGATATTCCATTAACATGATATCATTCTAATATATAGAATATAATGGATTTATCATGAACATTTGGTTAAAGTGAAAGCTAATAGGCCACTTCTACTATGCGATCAAAGATCTAAAAGTGGCTAATGTACCTTGGGCTTGGTATCCCTTTTTTTCAAACCGCATGACTCTCTTCCATGGTGATATTTGAAGGAAGAAATTATATCCAACGTCGAACTCCAATTCCCTTCCTCATTTGTCAACAAATCTCTTTTTCCAACTCTGAACAGATTTGATATTTTTTTGGATGCCTTGAACTATCTATGTCATCTCTTGTACAGGATCAAGTCCAAGTAGCTTTCTTTCACCAACTTCATCCCAACATGTTAGAGTTCTATATTTATTTCCATAAAGATTTTCATATGGATCCATATGAATACTCGAGTGGAAGCTGTTGTTATATGAGAACTCAACCACTGGGAGGTGTTGATCCCATCCATCCTTAAATTCTATTGAATAGGATCTTAGCATGTCCTTGGGTTTTTGAATAATCCTTTAATATTTTACATCAGTTTGGGGGTGATAGGTCATGCTGAAATTTAATTTAGTACTCAAATCATGTTTTAGACTCCTCTAGAATTTATATATGAACCTTGGATCATGATCAGATACAATCAATAGTAGAACCCCATATAGTCTCACCACTTCCTTCACATATATCGTTTCAATTTGTTCAAGCAAGAGATATTCCTGAATAATGATAAAGTGGGTAGTCTTGGTGAGTCGGTCTACCACAACCCATATCGCACTGTTTCCTTTAAATGTCTTTGGGAGACTAGTGACAAAGTTTATTGTGACATTCTCCCATTTCCACATGGGTATAGGAAATTGTTGCATCATCTATTTGAACTTATGTCGCTCTTCTTTAACTTGATGAAAAATTAAGCACCTTGGGATATACTCCATAATCTCATTCTTTATTTTATCCCACCTGAAGTGTTCTTGAAGATCACGGTACATCTTGGTACTCTCAGGATGGATAGAGAAAGTTGAGAAATGTTCGTTATCCAATAGATCCCTCTTTATCTCAGGTTATGAAGGCACACAAAGCCTCATTCCAAAAACATATCAAAAAAACATCATCGATGTGGAACTCTTGCTGATTCCCATCCTTTATTGGATTAACCTTATTTTTTAACTTTAGATCATCCCTTTGTGCATCCTTAATATTCTCTTGGATAGATGGTTAGACAATAATTTGGGAAAGGTAGGATGTATTCTATAAGGCCCCGGCCTTAAACATTACTTAATATTGAATTAAATGAATAATTCATATTGAGGATCTTTTTAGGTTTAGAGTTTTAGATAATTAGGACATAACTATTACATCTCAAAATATTACAAAGTAGACACTTATACTAAGTTTCCATAGAATAAAAACTCTTAAAAAGAAACATGTCTAGTTCCATGTTTTATATAGCATTACTTTCCTTTGATCCCATCCTTGACCCTATTCCTCATTAAGTCCTGTGAAAAACATTTCAAAAAAACTTGGGGTGAGCATAAAAAGCTCAGTAAGGGATACAGAAAGAATGAAAAACTGTTAGTTTATCAAAACAACAAGTAAACCATGTATACTTTATCAAATTAATACTTTTCACCTTTATGAATTAGTATAAACTCTTCACTGAATAAAAGATCATTACTTACCCTTTTGTAACCAAAATATTACCATAAAACCCATATAAAGATCACATAACATATAAAGGTAACTTGGGACACAAACATACTTAATGGAATAACCATACGGTCGACTTCCACACATATCACTTCACGGAATAGCCATATGGACGACTTCCATACCCAATGCATTGGAGGTTATAACGTAACCACCCATCCTGGTATTCACGGCACCACTCGTCATATGGTTTATCACGTAACCACCCGTCAAATGTCCAAGTTCCATTATAAAATCATAAGACATAAAACAAATATAATGGAAAGAAAACATTTCCACACTTTGATCACAATATATCACATAAATATATTGACATAACAAATCCATTATAAAAACCATTTTCAATACCAAAATACATAAAAGAGTATATGGTATTTATTTCATTTTAAAAACATTACGGCTTGTTGAGGAAGCCAAAGACCAAATAATACTCGCGGCGGCGGAAAAGGTCGTTGTCACCGCGTACGTTAAAAGAAACATTCCTTTTTGTCGTTTAGTAAAACGCTTCGTAGAAAAAGATTCCTTTTGTATAAAATTAAAAGTCAAAGGGGTTTATACACCGTATAAAGGAAATTTGTGTATAAAACAAAATATTCCTCAATGAAAGGATATTGAGACGAAGTCCCTTACCTCAGGTCCGACTTGACTCGATCGTTCTTTAACGTCCTGAATAATAAACTTAAGTTAATTTCTACTTGCTTAAGAACCTTATTCAAGTTAATTATTACTTTTATATCACTTATTACCATGTTATAAACATTATGTAATCATTTAAGTTAATAATGTTTGTTTTGTCGATATTTGGTTCTTAAGTCGAAAGTGGACTTCTTACAATTACATGTTGTTCGTGTAGTCAAAGTTTCATGATATCCATAATGATATTCATGATTTGGATATCATATATATCATATATATCCAGAATATACATGTATTTATAATATTACATAATCATTTAGAGGTAAGAAATGAAATGCACCGTTCATGGAGACGGTAAGTCGTACGTACGCATGAACACTACTTTCATTTCTATGTCACATTAATGGAATTAAAACAAAATGAGAGGTATGTATATTTTAATTCCAGAATTATATTCATCATTTATATGTAACATAAATAATATATAATAACTTTAAATCCATCCTTTATATGTCCCACAAATGGCATTAACGAATCAAATCACTTTGAGGGGGCGGTAGTCCGCAATTCCTAAAATGAAGATATCGTGTATACCCATAATGGAAGCCATAAATGTATGACATAAATGAATAATACAGAATCTTAAGGAAGACATAAACATATAATATATCATATATAAATATAGTGACATCTTAATATCCACCTTTGAAGGTGTTGGAAGAATATTGAACAATCATCGTTTCATGAGGCAGAAATTCTCCATCCACAGAAACAGTATGTTATTTAACCATTAGATGTAGGTGTGTGTAATTTTAGCTCAAATTATTCTTATAAAAACATCCTAGTATATTTAATATACTGGATTTGTTACAAAATAAATGAATAAAAAGAGTTTAGGGGGTTGGAGAAGCAAAATAAAACAAAAGAACACAAGAGAAAACACTACCTTTAAAACGGGTAACTCTTTTTGATTTGAGCTCAAAGGATTCCTTGGGAATACTTCTGCCCAAATTGAGGCTTCCAGGAGTAAGAGATGGATGTGTAGAGACAAAAAGGGCAGATCTTGGCCGAACCAAAGGCTTGAGAGGTGTGGGTAAGGAGGTAGAGGTGGGGGCCTTTTATAAGAGGAGAGGAGGGGCACTCTTGGAAAGTTATGAAAAGATACTTTATTGTAAAATGCTTTTCGGATACAAAGGGTCCCACAATTATATATTTAAGGGCTAAGGTGATAAGAGTTCGAAATCAACCCATAAAATAGGTTTTTTACATGTGTAGGTCTTATATTTTACACTATATTTTCATTTTATTTAAATCGTTAAATAATGTGGTAATCGCTGCATCATCATGGTGTCATAAATAATTTAATTTATTTAATGTTTAAAAAATTTAAAAAAATTATCATAATGTAGGAAATATTTTTAACTTTAAAATTAATATTTATAGTCAAAAATATGACTTGTATAACCCCATTTAATAATTGTTTAAGTAAAACAACTCATGTTTGTGACATTTTTATTTTAACTTTAAATAAAAAGTTTTTAATGTCATTTTCCTACCAAAGTGGCTCCATGGGGTCCCCAAGTTGACCCACGGATTTTCTTGGTCGGCCATGACACATCCAATAATGGTATGACATGTTTCAAGTTTATTTCATATTATTAAAACTTTATTTTTACCTTAAACTACACTAATTACCTCTAATCGCGATTAATAAACTTAAAAGTTACTATTCACCAAAAAATTATTTTAATCCCATTGAACTGCATTTTACTTCTTAATGAAAACCATGTATGTCGGATTTTTGAAATTCAAAACACAAAGGTGGTAAATTTTCATTTAAACGAAAAATCAGTTTTTTAAGTACCACTTAGTGGTTTCACTATTCATCAAAAATTGAAGTTTTTCAGAAAAATACCAAAACTTCACTCTAAGATATATTTGATATTCCGAATTCAAAAATGAAGTCTATTTTAAAAAATTCAAAAAATATAAGTTGCATTAATTAATTTAATAATTACTTCCCGCTGTCAGAGCAAATAGCGTGTTTTTATGAAATAATAAGTATCAAAAGATTAACACTAGTTTAAGTCCGATTTCAAAGTGAAATTAATTCCAACGACCACTATTGGATTTAATGGTAAAAATATATTATAATTTCACTTTAAAACCAATTCAAAAGATAATCTAATCATATAAATAAATTAGATTAAAAAGAGTTTTTGAATTAAAATACAACATTTTTCACTATTCATTAAAAAATGAACTTTATCGGAAAAATACCAAAAATTTACACAAAGTAAATTTTGATGTCCCGATTCTAAAGAAGAATTTTATTTGGTCCAATATAAAGTATAAGAGTGACCAAAACTATATTTAAAGAAGGTTCTCCATGAAAAGGCGATAAGTGGACCTTTAGTGAATATTAGAGTATCTATGCCTAAAATTGAATTCTTTTCTTATTTTAAGACTTTATCTTTTATTGGATAAATGTAAAAACAATTAAAAAACATATATAATTATATTTTAGTTATTTATATTCATTCCCGCCAATACAACGGCTACGTGTTAACTACCATTTAAAATAATATTATTTTATTACTAGTGTGCAACGTAAGATTTCAAATAAACTCTTTGTTTCATATCGGGTACGCTATCGAACATAGAAACCCCTTTAAAGTAAAATTAATATTCAATTATCAAATATTAATAAATATGAAAATGTATTATTCTTTATTTACCTGGGATGTTACATCCTTCCCCCCTTTTGGGAATTGCGTCCTCACAATTTTATTCACTTATGAAAATAAGTGGGGGTATTTATCCCTCATAGAATTTTCAGATTCCCACATTGCCTCTTCAACTATATGGTTTTTCCACAAAACCTTTACCTGGTGAATTACCTTATTTCGCAACACTTTCTCTCTTCGGTCAAGAATCTGGACTGGTTGTTCTTCATAAGAGAGATTCTCTTCCAACTGAACTACCTTTGGGCTCAAAACATGAGATGGATCTGGCATATACTTTCTCAACAACGAAACATGAAAACCATTGTGTACCTGAGATAAACTCGGAGGTAAATCCACTCGGTAAGCAACAGATCCAACTCTCTCTAGAATTTCATATGGTCCAATGAACCTTGGACTCAGCTTTCCTTTCTTACCAAATCGCATCACACTTTTCCATGGAGAAACCTTGAGAAAAACATGATCACCTACCTCGAATGATAGATCCTTCCTCCGGTTATCCGTATAACTTTTCTGTCTGCTCTGAGCTGTTCTCATGTGTTTCTAAATCAACTGAACTTTTTCTACCATCTCTTCTACCAATTCTGGTCCCATCATCTTCCTTTCACCCAATTCACCCCAAAAAGCTGGAGTTCGACACCGCTTCCCATATAATGCCTCAAATGGTGCCATCTGTATACTGGAATGAAAACTGTTATTATAAGAAAACTCAACCAAAGAAAGATGTTGGTCCCAACTTCCCTGATAATCCATAGAGCAAGCTCGTAGCATATCCTCCAAGGTCTGAATTGTTCGTTCTGACTTCCCATCTGATTACGGATGAAAAGCTGTACTAAAATTTAATTTAGTACCCAACGACTTCTGAAGGCCTTTCCAAAAGTTAGAAGTAAACATGGGATCCCGATCAGATACAATTGAGAGGGGAACTCTATGCAACTTGACTATCTCTTTAAGATACAAACGGGAAATTTGATCTTGGGAAAAAGTATCTCGTATAGCAAGGAAATGAGCAGATTTAGTCAAGCGATCAACAATAACCCAGATTTCATTATTACCTCGAGGTGTCTTCGGCTATCCCACAACGAAGTCCATAGATATATTCTCCCATTTCCACTCTGGCACTGGTAAAGGCTGAAGCATACCTTTCAGTAACTTCCGCTCTGCTTTAACTTGCTGACAAGTCAAACACTTTACAGTAAAATCAGCAATATCCCTTTTCATTCCATCCCACCAGTAATACTCCCGCAGATCTCTGTACATCTTAGTACTACCAGGATAAACTGAAAACGGGAAACTATGATCCTCACATAACAACTCATTATTCAACTGTGAATCACCAGGCACACATAATCTCTTCCCAAACCTCAAAACACAATCATTATCAATGTTAAATTCAGGATACTTACCCTTCTGAACCAGCTCTACCTTTTCCTGCAACTCGTTGTCTTGCTTCTGTGCTTGCTTAATTCTGTCTGATAGAGAAGATTTCACTGATACCTGAAACAAAACAGAAGTACATTCTGCACAAACAACTTCCATGCCAAACCTCATCAAATCCTTAACCAAAGGATCACGTTCCAAACGCAACATTGTTAATGAAGCATTACTTTTTTGACTCAAAGCATCAGCCACTTTATTTTCTTTTCCTGGATGGTAATGAATTGTACAATCATAATCCTTGATTAATTCTAGCCATCTCCTCTGTCTCATGTTCAATTCCTTCTGAGTGAATATATACTTTAAACTCTTGTGATCGGTATATATTTCACACTTTACTCCATAAAAATGATGCCTCCAAATTTTTAAAGTGAAAACAACAGTAGCTAATTCCAAATCATGTGTAGGGTAATTTACCTCATGATTTTTCAACTGACGTGAAGCATAAGAAATTACCTAATAATTATACATAAGGACACAGCTAATTCTTTTCAATGAAGCATCACTGTTGATAACAAACTCACCATTCCTGGAAGGAAGTGCCAAAACTGGATCATTCACCAATCTTCTTTTCAACTCCTGAAAACAATCATCACATTCTTTTATCCAGATATACTTAACACCCTTCCGAGTTAGCTTAGTCATTGGACTAGATAATCATGAAAAAATTTCAATAAACCTTCGGTAGTAACCTGCCAAACCAAGAAAACTATGGATCTCGGTTACATTTGTGGGTCTTGGCCATTCTTCAACAACTTTTGTTTTATCAGGATCAACAGTTATGCCATCTTTTGAAACAATGTGACCCAGGAAAGAAATTTGTTGTAACCAAAACTCACACTTGCTGAACTTTCCATACTGTTTCTTTTCTTTTAAGGTTTTCAAGATAACCCTTAAATTAATTTCATGCTCCTCTTTACTTTTAGAAAACACCAAAATATCATCAATGAAAACAACCAAAAACTTCTCCAAGAACACATGGAAACTTCTATTCATAAGGTCCATGAATACAGCAGGTGTATTGGTTAACCCAAAAGGCATAACTACAAATTCATAATGGCCATATCTAGTATGGAATTCATTCTTCAGAACGTCTACTTCTTTTACTTTCAACTGATGGTACCCCGACCTCAATTCAATCTTCAAAAAATACTGAGCTCCCTGGAGCTGATCAAAAAAATCATCGATGTGAGGCAAAGGATACTTGTTCTTAACAGTAATGTTATTTAAGGCTCTATAATCAATACAAAGTCTCATTGAGCCATCTTTATTTTTAACAAACAAGACAGGAGCACCCCATGGTGATGTTCTAGGTCAAATGAAACCTTTATCTAATAACTCCTGCAATTGCTTCTTTAACTCTAAAAGTTCAACTTGAGCCATTCGATAAGGGGGTTTTGAAATTGGATTAGAATCAGGAACTAAGTCAATAGTAAATTCAACGTCCCGATCATGAATAATACTAGGCAACTCATTAGGAAAAACATCAAGATACTCATTTACCACTGGCACACCATTAATCTCAACAGTTCCTTTATTTTCAACAATATGTGTAAGGTAACATTCATTTCCATCTTTTACTAGTTTCTCAACATCCTGATATGTTATCAAAATCAAGGGTTCATTCTTGTACACAAACTGAAAATATTTCTGAAAAGAAACTGTTTTAGCTCTACAGTCAATCTTATCATGATAAACAGAAAGTCAATCCATGCCCAAAATAACATCAAACTCTACTAGAGGCAAACCAATAATGTTTGATTATAGATTCTTTCCGCACACAAGGATATGAAGGTTCTTATAATTCCTTTTTGTCTCAATGTTTCCTCTGGGTGTCTTTACCATAAGTTCAGGATTCATATCTTAAGATGGAATTTCCAATTTACTAGAAAACTTCTTAGAAATGAAAGAATGTGTAGACCCTGAATCAAACAACACATTGGCATAATCTGAACAAACAAACAGTGTACCTAATACTACTTCATTCGATGGCCCAACATCTGCTGAAGTAGTTGCAAAAAAATTCACCACCCCTTTCTGCTTGTAGTCTGGCTGCTTTCCCCCAGTTGAGTTCTTTGTTAGACACTCATTTGCATAATGACCCATTTCATTACACTTAAAACATATTACCACTGGCTTTTTATTTCCCGCTTGATCATCTTCCTTACAGTTACGAGTAATATGACCAGACTTACCACACTGAAAGCACTTACCAGACTTGGATAAACATTCTCCAGGATGCATTTTACCACACTTCTCATAGGATGGATATTTGGTTTTCTTACCTCCTTGCTTCTTTGATGAATTCTTCCCCTTTGCCTGCCAACTGGACCTCTTATTCTGTTTTTTGTCAAAGAACACCTGATCAGCGGCAAAATCCATTTCCACCTTCTCCGCACATCGAACAAGTTTTTCCTAAAATTTTAACTCACGGGAAGCTAAAGACATTCGATACATTGGCTTTAACCCTGAGTAAAAATGGTTTATTTTACTATCAATATCTCGTATAAAGTTTGGAGCATACCTTGCCAATCGAGTGAACTTTGCTTCATAAGCAGCCACTGAGTCATCCTCCTGCCTCAATTCTAGGAACTATTTTTCCATCCTAAGACGAACCACCTTAGGAAAATATTTCTCAAGAAACATACCTTTGAATTCGTCCTAGTGAAGATCATCAATCTCATCACTATCCCTGATATTTTTCACCATCGACCACCACTGAGCAGCTTCACCTTCAAAACGGTAAACATCAAGACTAACCATTTGATGTTATGAACACCCCATGACATCAAAAATATTCTCCAGTGATTTAATACACCCTTCAGCTTGCACAGGGTCAGATGATCCTCTGAATGATGGGGGATGTTGACTCATGAAATGTTCCACCACTGACATGTTCCTTTGCGGTTGATCTGGCTGATCTCGTGCATGGATACCACCACCATTTATAGCCCGAGTCAATTGTGCCATCACTCCAACAAACTGTTCAGTTCCGATTCCGACCATCTCAGGTTGATGATTTGGAAGGTTGTCTTCCTCCTGATGTCATCCCAACATAGCTGCTTTGTTTCCTCTGCGAAAAACCATTCTGAACACAGAAATATCTTAGGCGAAGTAACATGGTAATCTTTAAATGCTATATCATTTCAGTAATACCACAAATTAATTTATAATTTAACAATTTTCTAGCTCCTAAAGTTGTATAAACCAACCTCTGATACCAACTATAAGGCCCCGACCTTAAACCTTACTTAATATTGAATTAAATGAATAATTCACATTGAGGATCTTTTTAGGATTATAGTTTTATAGAATTAGGACATAACTATTACATCTCAAAAGATTACAAATTATACAATTCTACTAAGTTTCCATAGAATAAAAACTCTTAAAAAGAAACATGTCTAGTTCCATGTTTTATATAGCATGACTTTCCCTTGATCTCATCCTTGACCCTATTCCACATTAATTCCTGTGAAAAACATTTCAAAAAACATTTGGGGTGAGCATAAAAAGCTCATTAAGGGATACACAAAGATTGAAAAACTGTTAGTTTATCAAAACAATAAGTAAACCATGTATACTTTATCAAAGTAATAATTTTCACCTTTATGAAGTAGTATAAACTCTTCACTGAATAAAAGATCATTACTTACCCTTTTGTAACCAAAAGATTACCATAAAACCCATATAAAGATCACATAACATATAAAGGTAACTTGGTACATAAACATACTTAAATGGAATAACCATATGGTCAACTTCCACACATATCACTTAATGGAATAGCCATACGGCTGACTTCCATACCCAATGCATTAGAGGTTATAACGTAACCACCCATCCTGGTATTCACGGCACCACCCGTCATATGGTTTATCACATAACCACCCGTCAAATGTCCAAGTACCATTATAAAATCATAATACATAAAACAAATATAATGGAAAGAAAACATTTCCACACTTTGATCACAATATATCACATAAATATATTGAGATAAAAAATCCATTATAAAAACCATTTTCAATACCAAAATACATAAAAGAGTATATGGTATTTATTTCATTTTAAAAACATTACGGCTTGTTGAGGAAGCCAAAGACCAAATAATACTCGCAGTGGCGGAAAAGGTCGTTGTCACCGCGTACGTTAAAAGAAACATTCCATTTTGTCGTTTAGTAAAACGCTTCGTAGAAAAAGATTCATTTTGTATAAAATTAAAAGTAAAAGGGGTTTATACACCGTATAAAGGAAAGTTGTGTATAAAACAAAATATACCTCAATGAAAGTAGATTGAGACAAAGTCCCTTACCTCAGGTCTGACTTGACTTGATCGTTCTTTAACGTCCTGAATAATAAACTTGAGTAAATTTATACTTTCTTAAGAACCTTCTTCAAGTTCATTATTACTTTTATATCACTTATTACCATGTTATAAACATTATGTAATCATTTAAGTTAATAATGTTTGTTTTGTCGATATTTGGTTCTTAAGTCGAAAGTGGACTTCTTACAATTACATGTTGTTCGTGTGGTCAAAGGTTCATTATATCCTTAATGATATTCATGATTTGGATATCATAGATATCATATATATCCACCATATACATGTATTTATAATATTACATAATCATTTAGAGGTAAGAAATGAAATGCACCGTTCATGGAGATGGTAAGCCGTACGTACGCATGAACGCTACTTTCATTTCTATGTCATATTAATGGAATTAAAACTAAATGAGAGGTATGTATATTTTAATTCCATAATTATATTCATCATTTATATTTAATATAAATCATATATAATAACTTTAAATCCATCCTTTATACGTACCACATATGGCATTAACGAATCAAATCACTTTGAGGGGGCGGTAGTCCGCACTTCCTAAAATGAAGATATTGCGTATACCCATAATGAAAGCCATAAAGGTGTGCCATAAATGAATAATACATAATCATAATGAAGAAATAAACATATTATATATCATATATAAATATAGTTACATCTTAATGGCCACCTTTGAAGGTGTTGGAAGAATATTGAACAATCATCGTTTCGTGAGGCAGAAATTCTCCATCCACAGAAACAGTATGTTATTTAACCATTAGATGTAGGTGTGTGTAATTTTAGCTCGAATTATTCTTATAAAAACCTCCTAGTATATTTAAGATACTAGAGTTGTTACAAAATAAATTAATAAAAAGAGTTTAGGGGGTTGGAGAAGCAAAATAAAACAAAAGAACACAAGAGAAAACACTACCTTTAAAACGGGTAACTCTTTTTGATTTGAGCTCAAAGGCTTCCTTGAGAAGACTTATTCCAAAATTGAGGCTTATAGGAGTAAGAGAGGGATTTTTAGAGACAAAATTGGCAGAGCTTGGCCGAACCAAAGGCTTGAGAGGTGTGGGTAAGGAGGTAGAGGTGGGGGCCTTTTTTAAGAGGAGAGGAGGGGCACTCTTGGAAAGTTAAGAAAAGATACTTTATTATAAAATGATTTTCGGATAAAAAGGGTCCCAAAATTATATATGTAGATTATAAGGTGATAATAGTTCTAAATCCACCCATAAAATAGATTTTTTACATGTTTAGGTCTTATATTTTACACTATTTTTTCATTTTATTTAAATCATTAAATAATGAGGTAATCGTTGCATCATCATGGTGTCATGAATAATTTACTTTATTTAATTTTTAAAATTTATAATAAACTTATAATGATTTATTAAATCCTTTTATCTTTATAATGAATATTTATAGTCAAAAATCTGACTTGTATAACCCCATTTAAGAATCTTTTTAGTAAAACAACTCATGTTTGTGACATTTTTATTTTAACTTTAAATAAAAAGTTTTTAATGTCATTTTCCTACCAAAGTGGCTCCATGGGGTCCCCAAGTTGACCCATGGATTTTCTTGGTCTGACATGACACATCCAATAAGGGTAGGACATGTGTCAAGTTTATTTCATATTATTAAAACTTTATTTTTACCTTAAACTACACTAATTACCTCTAATCGCGATTAATAAACTTAAAAGTTACTATTCACAAAAAAATTATTTTAATCCCATTGAACCACATTTTACTTCTTAATGACAACCATGTATGTCGGATTTTTGAAATTCAAAACACAGAGGTGGTAAAATTTCATTTAAACGAAAAATCAGTTTTTTAAATACCACTTAGTGGTTTCACTGTTCATCAAAAATTGAAGTTTTTCAGAAAAATACCAAAACTTAACTCTAAGCTATATTTGATACTCCGAATTCAAAAATTAAGTCTATTTTAAAAAATTCAAAAAATATAATTTGCATTAATTAATTTAATAATTAGTTCCCGTTGTCAGAGCAAATAGCGTGTTTTTATGAAACAATAAGTATCAAAAGATTGACACTAGTTTAAGTTCGATTTCAAAGTGAAATTAATTCCAACGACCACTATTGGATTTAATGGTAAAAATATATTATAATTTCACTTTAAAACCAATTCAAAAGATAATCTAATCATATAAATAAATTAGATTAAAAATAGGTTTTGAATTAAAATACAACATTTTTCACTATTCATTAAAAAATGAACTTTATCGGAAAAATACCAAAAATTTACACAAAGTAAATTTTGATGCCCCGATTCTAAAGAAGAATTTTATTTGGTCCAATAGAAATTATAAGAGTGACCAAAACTATATTTAAAGAAGGTTCGCCATGAAAAGGTGATAAGTGGGCCTTTAGTGAATATTAGAGTATCTATGCCGAAAATTGAATTCTTTTCTTATTTTAAGCCTTTATCTTTTATTGGATAAATGTAAAAACAATTAAAAACATATATAATCATATTTTAGTTATTTCTATTCATTCCCGCCAATACAACGGCTATGTGTTAACTACCATTTAAAATAATATTATTTTATTACTAGTGTGCAACATATGATTTCAAAGAAACTCTTTGTTGCGTATCAGGTACGCTATCGAACATAGAAACCCCTTTAAAGTAAAATTAATATTCAATTCTCAAATATTAATAAATATGAAAATGTATTATTCTTTATTTACCTGGGATGTTACATCCTTCCCCCCTTTTGGGAATTGCGTCCTCACAATTTTATTCACTTATGAAAATAAGTGGGGGTATTTGTCCCTCATAGCATTTTCAGATTCCCACATTGCCTCTTCAACCATATAGTTTTTCCACAAAACCTTTACCTGGTGAATTACCTTATTTCGCAACACTTTCTCTCTTCGGTCAAGAATCTGGACTGCTTGTTCTTCATAAGAGAAATTCTCTTCCAACTGAACTACCTCTGGGCTAAAAACATGAGATGGATCTGGAATATACTTTCTCAACATAGAAACATGAAAAACATTGTGTACCAGAGATAAAATCGGAGGTAAATCCACTCGGTAAGCAACTGATCCAACTCTCTCCAGAATTTCATATGGTCCAATGAACCTTGGACTCAGCTTTCCTTTCTTACCAAATCACATCACACTTTTCCATGGAGAAACCATGAGAAAAACATGATCACCTACCTCAAAATATAGATCCTTCCTCTGGTTATCCGCATAACTTTTCTGTCTGCTCTGATCTGTTCTCATGTGTTTCTGAATCAACTGAGCTTTTTTTGCCATCTCTTCTACCAATTCTGGTCCCATAATCTTCCTTTCACCCACTTCATCCCAAAAAGCTGGAGTTTGACACCGCTTCCCATATAATGCCTCAAATGGTTCCATCTGTATACTGGAATGAAAACTGTTATTATAAGAAAACTCAACCAAAGTAAGATATTGATCACAAATTCCATGATAATCCATAGAGCAAGCTCGTAGAATATCCTCCAATGTCTGAATTGTTTGTTCTGACTTCCCATATGATTGCGGATGAAAAGCTGTACTAAAATTTAATTCAGTACCCAACGACTTCTGAAGGCCTTTCCAAAAGTTAGAAGTAAACATGGGGTCACGATCAGATACAAAGGAGAGAGGAACTCCATGCAACCTGACTATCTCTTTAAGATACAAATGGGAAAGTTGATCTAGGGAAAAAGTATCTCATATAGCAAGGAAATGATCAGATTTAGTCAAGCGATCAATAATAACCCAGATTGCATTATTACCTCGAGGTGTCTTCGGCAATCCCACAACGAAGTCCATGGATATATTCTCCCATTTCCACTCTGGCACTGGTAAAGGCTGAAGCATCCCTTTTGGTAACTGTCTCTCTGCTTTAACCTGCTGACAAGTCAAACACTTTATAGTAAAATCAGCAATATCCCTTTTCATTCCATCCCACCAGTAATAATCCCGCAGATCTCTGTACATCTTAGTACTACCAGGATAAACTGAAAATGGGGAACTATGAGCCTCACATAACAACTCATTATTCAACTGTGAATCACCAGGCACACATAATCTCTTTCCAAACCTCAAAACACAATCATTATCAATGTTAAATTCAGGCAACTTACCCTTCTGAACCAGCTCTACCTTTTCCTGCAACTTGTTGTCTTGCTTCTGTGCTTGCTTAATTCTTTCTGATAGAGAATATTTCACTGATACCTAAAAAAACAGAAGGACATCCTATAAAAACAACTTCCATGCCAAAGATCATCAAATCCTTAACCAAAGGATCACGTTCCAAATGCAACATTGTTAATGAATCATTACTTTTTCGACTCAAAGCATCAGCCACTTTATTTTCTTTTCCTGGATGGTAATGAATTGTACAATCATAATCCTTGATTAATTCTATCCATCTCCTCTATCTCATGTTCAATTCTTTCTGAGTGAATATATACTTTAAACTCTTTTGATCGGTATATATTTCACACTTTACTCCATACAAATGATGCCTCCAAATTTTTAAAGCGAAAACAATAGCAGCTAATTCCAATTCATGTGTAGGGTAATTTACCTCATGAGTTTTCAACTGAGGTGAAGCATAAGCAATTACCTGATCATTCTGCATAAGGACACAGCTAAGTCCTTTCAATGAAGCATCACTGTAGATAACAAACTCACCATTCCTGGAAGGAAGTGCCAAAACTGGAGCATTCACCAATCTTATTTTCAACTCCTGAAAACAATCATCACATTCTTTTGTCCAGATATACTTAACACCCTTCCGAGTTAGCTTAGTCATTGGACTAGATAATTGTGAAAAAATTTCAACAAACCTTCAGTAGTAACCTTCCAAACCAAGAAAACTACGGATCTCGGTTACATTTGTGGGTCTTGTCCATTCTTCAACAAATTTTGTTTTAGCAGGACCAATAGTTATACCATCTTTTGAAACAATGTGACCCAGGAAAGAAATTTTTTTTAACCAAAACTCACACTTGCTGAACTTTCCATATAGTTTCTTTTCTTTTAAGGTTTGCAAGATAACCCTTAAATGACTTTCATTCTCCTCTTTACTTTTAGAAAACACCAAAATATCATCAATGAAAACAACCAAAAACTTATCCAATAACTAATGGAAAATTCTATTCATAAGGTCCATGAATACATAAGGTGCATTGGTTAACCCAAAAGGCATAACTACAAATTCATAATGGCCATATCTAGTACGGAACGCAGACTTCGAAACGTCTGATTCTTTTACTTTCAACTGATGGTACCCCGACCTCAAGTCAATCTTCGAAAAATACTAAGCTCCCTGGAGCTGATCAAACAAATCATCGATATAAGGCAAAGGATACTTGTTCTTAATAGTAATGTTATTTAAGTCTCTATAATCAATGCAAAGTCTCATTGAGTTATCTTTATTTTTAACAAACAAGACAGGAGCACCCCATGGTGATGTGCTAGGTCGAATGAAACCTTTATCTAATAACTCCTGCAATTTCTTCTTTAACTCTAAAAGTTCAACTTGAGCCATTCGATAAGGGGGTTTTGAAATTGGATTAGAATCAGGAACTAAGTCAATAGTAAATTCAACGTCCCGATCATGAATAATACTAGGCAACTCATTAGGAAAAACATCAAGATACTCATTTACCACTGGCACACCATTAATCTCAATAGTTCCTTTATTTTCAACAATATGTGCAAGGTAACATTCATTTCCATCTTTTACTAGTTTCTCAACTTCCTGATATGTTATCAAAATCAAGGGTTCATTCTTGTACACAAACTAAAAATATTTCTGAAAAGAAACCGTTTTAGATCTGCAGTCAATCTTAGCATGATAAACAGAAATCCAATCTATGCCCAAAATAACATCAAACTCTCCTAGAGGAAAAAGAATAAGGTTTGCTGGTAGATTCTTTCCGCGCACAAGGATAGGAAGGTTCTTATAATTCCTTTTTGTCTCAATGTTTCCTCCAGGTGTCTTTACCATAAGTTCAGGATTCATATCCTGAGATGGAATTTCCAATTTACTAGAAAACTTCTTATAAATGAAAGAATGTGTAGACCCTGAATCAAAAAACACATTGGCATAATCTGAACAAACAAATAGTGTACCTGATACTACTTCATTCGATGGCCCAACATCTGCTGAAGTAGTTGCAAAGGATTTCACCACCCCTTTCTGCTTGTATTCTGGCTGCTTTCCCCCAGTTAAGTTCTTCGTTAGACACTCATTTGCATAATTACCCATTTCATTACACTTAAAACATATTACCATTGGCTTTTCATTGCCTGCTTGGTCATCTTCCTTACAGTTACGAGCAATATGACCAGACTTACCACACCGAAATCACTTACCAGACATGGATAAACATTCTCCAGGATGCATTTTACCACACTTCTCACATGATGGATATTTGGTTTTCTTACCTCCTTGCTTCTTTGATGAATTCTTCCCATTTTCCTGCCAACTGGACCTCTTATTCTGTTTTTCGTCAAAGAACACATGATCACCGGCAAACTCCATTTCCACCTTCTCCGCACATCGAACAAGTTTTTCATAACTTTTAAACTCATGGGAAGCTAAATCCCTTCGATACTTTGGCTTTAACCTTGAGTAAAAATGGTTTATTTTACTATCAATATCTCGTATGAAGTTTGGAGCATACCTTTTCAATCGATTGAACTTTGCTTCATAAGCAGCCACTGAGTCATCCTCCTGCCTCAATTCTAGGAACTGTTTTTCCATCCTAAGACGAACCACCTTAGGAAAATATTTCTCAAGAAACATACCTTTGAATTCGTCCTAGTGAAGATCATCAATCTCATCACTATCCCTGATATTTTTCACCATCGACCACCACTGATCAGCTTCACCTTCAAAATGGTAAATAGGAAAACTAACCTTTTGATGTTTTGAACACCCCATGACATCAAAAATCTTCTCCAGTTCTTTAATACACCCTTCATCTTTCATGGGGTCAGATGATCCTCTGAATGATGGGTGATGTTGCCTCATGAAATGTTCCACCACTAACATGTTCCTTTGCGGTTGATCTGGCTGATCTCGTGCATGGATACCACCACCATTTATAGCCAGAGTCAACTGTTCCATCACTGCAACAAACTGTTCAATTCCGATTCCGACCATCTCAGGTTGCTGATTTGGAAGGTTTTCTTCCTCCTGATGGCGTCCCAACATACCTTCTTTGTTTCCTCTGCGAAATACCATTCTGAACACATAAATATCTTAGGAGAAGCAACATGGTAATCTTTAAATGCTATATCATTTCAGTCATACCATAAATTAATTAATAATTTAACAATTTTCTAACTCCTAAAGTTGTCTAAACTGACCTCTGATACCAACTATAAGGCTCTGGCCTTAAACCTTACTTAATATTGAATTAAATGAATAATTCACATTGAGGATATTTTCAGGATTAGAGTTTTAGATAATTAGGATATAACTATTACATCTCAAAAGATTACAAAGTATACACTTCTACTAAGTTTCCATAGAATAAAAACTCTTAAAAAGAAACATGTCAAGTTCCATGTTTTATATAGAATGACTTTCCCTTGATCTCATCCTTGACCATATTCCATATTAAGTCCTATCAAAAACATTTCAATAAAACTTGCGGTGAGCATAAAAAGCTCAGTAAGGGATACACAAATAATGAAAAACTGTTAGTTTATCAAAACAACAAGTAAACCATGTATACTTTTTCAAAGTAATACTTTTCACCTTTATAAAGTAGTATAAACTCTTAACTGAATAAAAGATCATTACTTACCCTTTTGTAACCAAAATATTACCATAAAACCCATATAAAGATCACATAACATATAAAGGTAACTTGGGACATAAACATACTTAAATGGAATAACCATACGGTCGACTTCCACACATATCACTTAATAGAATAGACATACGGCCGACTTCCATACCCAGTGAATTGGAGGTTATAACGTAACCACCCATCCTGGTATTCACGGCACCACCCTTCATATGGTTTATCACGTAATCACCCATCAAATGTCCAAGTACCATTATAAAATCATAAGACATAAAACAAATATAATGGAAGGAAAACATTTCCACACTTTGATCACAATATATCACATAAATATATTGACATAACAAATCCATTATAAAGACCATTTTCAATACCAAAATACATAAAAGAGTATATGGTATTTATTTCATTTTAAAAACATTACGTCTTTTTGTGGAAGCCAAAGACCAAATAATACTCGCGGCGGCGGAAAAGGTCGTTGTCACCGCGTACGTTAAAAGAAACATTCCTTTTTGTCATTTAGTAAAACGCTTCGTAGAAAAAGATTACTTTTGTATAAAAGTAATATTCAAAGGGGTTTATACACCGTATAAAGGAAAGCTGTGTATAAAACAAAATATTCCTCAATGAAAGGAGATTGAGACAAAGTCCCTTACCTCGGGTCCGACTTGACTCGATCGTTCTTTAACGTCTTGAATAATAAACTTGAGTTAATTTCTACTTGCTTAAGAACCTTCTTCAAGTTCATTAATACTTTTATATCACTTATTACCATGTTATAAACATTATTTAATCATTTAAGTTAATAATGTTTGTTTTTTCGATATTTGGTTCTTAAGTCGAAAGTGGACTTGTTACAATTACATGTTGTTCGTGTGGTCAAAGGTTCATTATATCCATAATTATATTCATGATTTGGATATCATATATATCATATATATCCATCATATACGTGTATTTATAATATTACATAATCATTTAGAGGTAATAAATGAAATGCACCGTTCATGGAGACGGTAAGCCGTACGTACGCATGAATGCTACTTTCATTTCTATGTCATATTAATGGAATTAAAACGAAATGAGAGGTATGTATATTTTAATTCCATAATTATATTAATCATTTATATGTAACATAAATCATATATAATAACTTTAAATCCATCCTTTATACATCTCACATATGGCATTAACGAATCAAATTCCTTTGAGGGGGAGGTAGTCTGCACTTCCTAAAATGAAGATATCGCGTATACCCATAATGGAAGCCATAAAGGTGTTCCATAAATGAAAAATACAGAAGATTAAGGAAGAAATAAACATGTTATATATCATATATAAATATAGTAACATCTTAATGGCCACCTTTGAAGTTGTTGGAAGAATATTGAACAATCATCGTTTCGTGAGGCAGAAATTCACCATCCACAGAAACAGTATGTTATTTAACCATTAGATGTAGGTGTGTGTAAGTGTAGCTATAATTATTCTTATAAAAACATCCTAGTATATTTAAGATACTGGAGTTGTTACAAAATAAATGAATAAAAAGAGTTTAGGGGTTTGGAGAAGCAAAATAAAAAAAAATAACACAAGAGAAAACACTACCTTTAAAACGGGTAACTCTTTTTGATTTGAGCTCAAAGGATTCCTTGGGAAGACTTCTGCCCAAAGTGAGGATTCTAGGAGTAATATAGGTATGTGTAGAGACAAAATGGGCAGATATTGGTCGATCCAAAGGCTTGAGAGGTGTGGGTAAGGAGGTAGAGGTGGGGGCCTTTTATAAGAGGAGAGGAGGGGCACTCTTGGAAAGTTAAGAAAATATACTTTATTATAAAATGATTTTCGGATAAAAAGGGTCCCAAAATTATATATTTAGAGGATAAGGTGATAGTAGTTATAAATTCACACATCCAATAGGTTTTTGACATGTTTAGGTCTTATATTTTACACTATCTTTTCATTTTATTTGAATCATTAAATAATGATGTAATCACTGCATCATCATGGTGTCATAAATAATTTAATTTATTTAATGTCTAAAAATTATAAAAAAATTATCATGATTTATGAAATAGTTTTATCTTTCTAATTAATATTTATAGTCAAAAAAATGACTTGTATAACCCCATTTAATAATTGTTTTAGTAAAACAACTCATGTTTGTGACATTTTTATTTTAACTTTAAATAAAAAGTTTTTAATGTCATTTTCCTACCAAAGTGTCTCAATGGGGTCCCCAAGTTGACCCATGGATTTTATTGGTCGTCTATGACACATATAATAAGGGTAGGACATGTGTCAAGTTTATTTCATATTATTAAAACATTATTTTTACCTTAAACTACACTAATTACCTCTAATCGCGATTAATAAACTTAAAAGTTACTATTCAACAAAAAATTTTGTTATTCCCATTGAACCACATTTTACTTCTTAATGACAACCATGTATGTCAAATTTTTTAAATTCAAAACACAGAGGTGGTAAAATTTTATTTAAACGAAAAATCAGTTTTTTAAGTACCACTTAGTGGTTTCACTATTCATCAAAAATTGAAGTTTTTCAGAAAAATACCAAAACTTCACTCTAAGCTATATTTGATATTCCGAATTCAAAAATGAAGTCTATTTTAAAAAATTTAAAACATATAAGTTTCATTAATTAATTTAATAATTAATTCCCACTGTCAGAGCAAATAGCGTGTTTTTATGAAACAACAAGTATCAAAAGATTGACACTAGTTTAAGTCCGATTTCAAAGTAAAATTAATTCAAACGACCACTATTTGATTTAATGGTAAAAATATATTATAATTTCACTTTAAAACCAATTAAAAATATAATCTAATCATATAAATAAATTATATTAAAACGAGGTTTTGAATTAAAATACAACATTTTTCACTATTCATTAAAAAATGAACTTTATCAGAAAAATACCAAAAATTTACACAAAGTAAATTTTGATGTCCCGATTCTAAAGAAGAATTTTATTTGGTCCAATAGAAAGTATAAGAGTGACCAAAACTATATTTAATGAAGGTTCGCTATGAAAAGGCGATAAGTGGACCTTTAGTGAATATTAGAGTATCTATGCCTAAAATTGAATTCTTTTCTTATTTTAAGCCTTTATCTTTTATTGGATAAATGTAAAAACAATTAAAAACATACATAATCATATTTTAGTTATTTCTATTCATTCCCGCCAATACAACGGCTACGTGTTAACTACCATTTAAAATAATATTATTGTATTACTAGTGTGCAACGTAAGATTTCAAAGAAACTCTTTGTTGCGTATCGGGTATGCTATCGAACATATCAACCCCTTTAAAGTAAAATTAATATTCAATTCTCAAATATTAATAAATATGAAAATATATTATTCTTTATTTACCTGGGATGTTACATATTCCCTTATATTCTGATATCCAAATTCATCCTTTGTATGTCTAATAATATAGGGTCTTTCTCAATCCACATCATGGATAGATTAGCATTTTCTTTTCTACTAAGAGCATCAAATACCTTGTTCGCCTTACTAGGATGATAGTGAATAGAGTAATCGTAGTATTTGATTAGCTCTAACCATCTCCTTTGAATCATTTTGATCTCTTTTTGTGTAAATATATACTTTAGGCTCTTTTTATCGGTATATATGTCACATTTCTCACTATAGAGGTAGTGTCGCCATATTTTCATGGAAAAAATCACTTCTGCTAGCTCCAGATCATGCATCAGGTAGTTCTGATCATGGATATTCAATTATTGTGAGGTTTAGCCTATCCCTTTATCATTTTTCATGATTACACAACCCAAAACATTCTTTAAATAATCACTGTATATCAAAAAACATTATCCACTTTTCAGTAATGTGAGTACAGGTGTGGTGACCATCCTTCTCTTTAGATCCTTGAAGCATTCCTCACATTCTTTTTCTCATACATACTTTACCCCTTTCCTTATTAACTTAATTAACGTGCATGAAAATTGTGAAAACTTTCTCACAAAACATCAATAGTACTTGATAAGATAAGAAAACTATAGATTTATATGACATTAGAGGTTCTGGGTCATTCCTCAATTGCCTTTATTTTTGAAGGGTCTAAATAAATTTTCTCACTTGTGATCACATATCCCAAGAATGTTACTTGTTGCACCCAAAATTCACACTTTCTGAACTTGGAATATAGCTTATCCTTCCTTGATGTCTCCAACACAATCCTTATATATTCTTCATGTTTCTCCTTTATTTTGGAGTATATGAGAATATCATCGATAAACACTGCCACAAATTTTTTGAGGTAATATCTAGAGACTATATTCATCAAATCCATGATGATTTTAGGGGAATTATTATGTATGAAGGGTGTCACCAGAAACTCATAGTACCCATACCTTGTATGGAAGGAAGTCTTCTGAATATATTCCTTCTTCAACTTTAGCTGATGATATCCAGAATAAATATCCACATTTGATAGGTACTGAGCTCCTCATAGTTGATCGAAAAGGTCATAAATCCTTGGAAGATGATACTTGTTCTTTATGGTGATCTTGTTAAGCTTTCGATAGTCAATACACAACCACATTGATCCATCCTTTTTCTTTACAAAGATCATTGGTTCACCCAAAGGCGATGCCTAGGTTATATGAACCCTTTTTCCAAATTCTCTTGAAGTTGCTTCTTTAACTCCTCCAGCTTGATCAGGGCCATCCTGTAGGGGAATTTTGTGAAAAGGAGTATCTTTGGGTATGAGTTCTATTGAGAATACTACCTCATGATCTGGGTGAAGTCTGGGTAACTCTTCGGGAAATAAATCATTGTATTCCCTCACAAAGGGAATTTCCCCTAGGTCGATAACTTCCTTTGACTACACCATTTGAGCGAGGTATGCTTATTCATAGGGAATCAACACACACACTTTTGGAGGATTTTCCAAACGAAATTCATGATCTTACTTAAATTTGTAGAGAAGCATGGGATGGTTTATAATAAGAAAAGATATTTCCCTTTCCTGGTAGTTTATGTGTTATCAATATAATGAGATCCAATTCATCCCCAATATAGCATTTAATTCCACCAAGGTAAGTATCATGATATTTTCTGGGAGAATATTCCCACAAATGTTAATAGGAAAATATTCCAACACTTAGGTTTCAATGATCGCACCACTAGGTGTTCTTATGGATATCTCTACTTCAAGGTTTTGGGGATTTGATTCAATAGTTCTAGAAAACTTGCAGGATATAAAGCAAAGTTTTGAACCAGAATAAAATATAACTTTTTCCATTATTGATTGAATAGGAAGTGTACCTTGTATGAATTCAATTTATTTATCCACTTCAGTTGTAGTGATGGAATAATCCATCCCTTACTCTTTTGTATTTGGTGGATAATGATGTTTATTACCCTTGAGGACTTGAGGTTTAGTGTACATGATTTCATAGTTCCCTTACTCCCTACAGTTATAACATTGAACCATGGGTGGTGCTCTCTTTTCCTTCATTGAATTGGTCGACTTATTTATGTATCTTCAACATTCATGAGCTTAGTTTCCTTCTCTCCCACACATATATAATTTCCACATCCCTTTGAGGTAGTTCCCATGATACTTCTTCCCATATTTTTGACATGTGGGTGGTTTGGATTTCTTCCCACCTTTATTATGAGACCCTCTAGATTTATTTTCTTATCACCATATCCATGGGACCATTATCTAAACTCTATATCCACTTTGAGAGAACATTGAACAACTTCTTAATAACACCCAAAGCCTGGAATTTCTATATCCTTTCGAAGGTGTGGTTTTAATCCACTAAAGAATCTATCAATTTTTTTATCATTATTGATAACAAAACCCAAAGCGTACCTTGAAAGCCTTGTGAAATTTTCTTCATAGGTTGTGACAGATTCACCTTACTTTTTCTTTAGCTCTATCAATTATTACTCCATATTTGTATGAAGATTTCGATGGAAATGCTTATTAAAAAACGTTATCTTAATTTATTCCTACTCTATATCTTCAATTTCATACTTACGCTTAGTTTTTTTAATCAAATTCCATCATTGATCGACTTCTCCATCTAAATGGTAAATGACCAGAGTCACCTTCTCCATCTTAGAATAGTGAAGTGCAGAAAATATCTTCTCCATTGAGTTGAACCACTATTTCGTGACTAGTGGATCATAATACTCACTAAACGTTGGTGGTCGTTTCCCCATAAAACACTTGATAGCCAGTTTCTCCCTCTTAGGTGAAGGAGGACATTCCATATTATTCAGGGAATTGTTTATAACCTGATACAATTGGGTTATCATCGCCATGAAATTTTAAACTCCACCTACCAAGGAATTGGGGATATCATTCGAGCAATCACTGCATTGTCTCTTGCATGGGTTTTTGGCCTGGTTTCTTTTGGTTCCCATTATTTTCTAAAATAGAAAAGGTTAGACCAAAACATAAGTCAATAAGTCATGAATAATTTATTCCTTTTTGAAATTAACTCTAAAGGAATATATTGTGGTATCCTTATGTTTATCATTTTTCTAAAACAAAACATATTGGGTTCTTTCATTTTCTTAGTCTCATACCAAGGTTTGTCACTAATGTTCTCTAATCCTAATTCCCAAATTAACTAAATCGTGCTCTGATACCAACTTTAGCGACCCTACTTTATTACATAACTTATTACATAATTTTACAGACAGATAACATAAAAGCATTACACAACTAGGATCCAAAGGTTTAGTGTTTTGGGTAAATTAGTGTAACACCCCCAAGCTTCCACAGTATGCTTCTCTTTGAATAATACAGTAGCGTTTGTTGTATGCAACATTGAGTTCTAACACACACCACAACCAATCAAACTAGCCGTTATGAATAGTAATACCAACATTTTGAAATTTTATAAATTTTATCTTTCAAAATGGACTTCATTTTTGGATACAGAATATCGAAATTATCTTAGGGTGAATTTTTGGTATTTTTATGAAAACATTCAATTTTTGATGAATAGTGAAAAAACACTAAGTTATAGTTTAAAACCGAATTTTTATTTAAATAATTCTTTATTTTATTTAAATTTAATTAAAATAAAAATAGATATATAATACCTATATAAGTTCAATGAAATTCATTGGAGTTAGTTTAGAATAATTTTAGATATATAAAAATTTTATTGAACTTTTCACCGTCTTTTACCCACCGCCTAGGAGAATTTGGAAATTCACATAAAACATAACTTTACCGCTTCTGTGAGTGGAATTTTGAAAATCCGAGAGACATGGTTAATATCAAGGATTAAAATGTGGTTTAATAAGATAAAAATAATTTTTGGTGAATAGCAGCTTTTACTTTTATTTACCAAGGTTAAAAGTAAATAGGGTAATTAAGGGTAAAAATGATATTAATATTACCCTAACACATGTACTAATTCTATTGGACAAGTGTATCTCGACCAAAAACAACCTTAGGAATAAAATATTATCATTTAGGTCCACTTGGATTAGATTAGTACATTTATTATTATTTAATTCAAAGAAGAGTTAAAAGAGTTAAAATCAAAGTTTAATAACTAAAACATTTTTAATATAGAGATATACATAAGATAAATTTGATTATAAATATTAATTGGAAAGATAAAAATATTTCCTAAATAATGGTATTTTATTTATAATTTTTAGACATTTTTTTATTTTAATTTATTTATGACACAATGGTGATGCAGTAATTACCTAATTAATGAAATATTAAAATAATTGATATTATAAATATCAAAATAAATGTAATTTGAGACTTTTTATGAATTACAATACTTTTATAGGTTAATATGACATATTATTATTGGTTATATAATTTTTTTTTGAAGTAATAATGCTGTTATAAAATTATCAAAAACAAAATACCCAATAGTGTCAAAATTGACATAAAAGAGTTTTTAAAACAAATATTATACTATTAATTGATATTCTATTCCTAAAAATTTAAGGTTCGGCCAAATAACTTATATAATGATATTTGTATCATTAATGGACCACTTGGGTGTCTCTTGGAGTTATATAGTAAGTTTATTAACTATATAATATAAAAATACAAAGAGACATGGTAAATGTCAAACTATTTAACTAAGAGTTAAATATAAATGATAAGGTTAATATAGTGACCCAAACCTGTCTAAAATCTATTGGTTGAAAGGATTTCGACCCATATTCACCTTAACATTTAAATAATCTACTTTGGAGGAATTAGAAACCGAATATGAATTTATTATAAAATAATATTTCTAGCTTTTTCAAAGGTGCCCCTCACCCCTCTTATAAAAGGGCACTTCCCATTCCCTCTAATTAACACCTTCAAAGCCTTTTGGATCGGCCAACCCCTACCCAAATATTCTCTCAACTTCCCTAAATTTAACCTAGAGTCCTTAGATTGATCATAAATCCAACCTATGGAGCCCTTTTGATCAAATCAAAAGGAAGAACCTGAAGAAGAGGTAATGTTTTCACCACCCTCTTTCAAGTTCCTTTCTTCTTCAACTTCTTCTTTATTTGTTATTTCCATTATAAAATAATAACTCTGGTATATTATATATACTATGATTTTATTATAAATATGTTATATCCATATTCATCATTCTATCCATCCTTTGAATGACATGTCATCATACGTGCGTACATACGGCTTACCGTCTCCACGTCGTGGTCAAATTGTTATTCAAAACATTATTATTTTGATGGGTATTATAATGATGTGTAATTGATGTAAATAATAAATATAACATGATAATTATTCTTTATATATGATATACCATCCATTTATATATTATTTTAATATCAAAATAATGATATTGTCGCTCGTGCGTACGTACAGACTACCGTCTCCACGAACGTGATGAGATTCATTCCCCATCATATCCATGCAAGTCTAATTCTCATTTTATGTTTAAAAATAATTTTTAAGGACTTGATATCATCCTGTATATGAATAATATACAACCTATCCATAACAAACATGACTTATGTAACAAAACTTATAAAAGAAAACGAGTAAGTTAACACCCGAAACGACGATAATACTAAGATATTATTAACAAAGCAATGTTAAAAGATCATATATGATATCATATTAATGTATATGATTCTTTTATAATTTAATAACAATTATTTCACCATTTTACAGGAGGTTAAACTACCCTAAACCTAGTAAAAGTACAAGGTAAGGGTTTATTTCACAATCTCTTCATTATCCGAGGTTGTTTATACGTAATTATCTACTAGGACCTCTTTATCATCCACATCCATGTTTCTTAAAAATTTATTTCAAATCATTCTTACTATTTTACAGACTATGGGTTAAAGTCATTTATACCCTTGTTGACTTTTTATAATAATTTTATAAAGTAATCTTTCTGTTGTTTTCCAAACAAGGTCTTTTTTAACCTTTTCGACAGAATTAAGGTAAAAATGTCTTTTTTAACTTATACAGCGGGTGCGGCTATTTTCCGCCATTATAAAATCCTATAATATTCCCTTAAAATCTTATAAGAATATTTTCAAAGTAAATGTTTTATTTTATAATTATGTGACTTTTAAATGATTTCAAAAAAGAAGAGATATTTCTCTCAAATAGTTTTGATTTCATCTATGTCAAGATCCTTTACTGGATTTTAAGCTTATTTGAATGTAATTTATTATGATACAAAACTTCCATATTATATTGAAGGTTTTGTGATATGTTTGACTATGGATGTGTTATTTTTATACCATTCATGGTTTATGGATAAATTATTGACATTTTTGTGCTAGTTTTAATACGAATGTTTAAACCTGTTCATATGAGGAATGCATTGGACTTAATAAGTGATGGGTGGAGCCCGATATAGCTCCTCGATGCATTGGTAGGTCTCATGAGACAAACTAGTGTCTTGGAACAAGGCCTTGAAAAAATCTTATTTGTAGTCTTGGCACAAGGCCTTGACTATGTGGTTATGATAGTCTGGCATTATGCATTCCATCATTATGAAAGTGGTTATTGATATTGCATGTGATTATTCAACTAGTAGAATATCCATGTGAATAAGTAAATGGAATTATTTCATTTTATTTTTTCCATATTATGCTGAAGTTCAATTTTAAAAGGCTTTGGTTTTAGTTATACATTTCCTTAAATGTTTATGCTTATTTATGAAAGTTTCGGCTATATTGGTATCCTTACTGGGAATTTGATCTCACCCCTTTCTATGATTTATTTTTTTCAAGATGTGAATAAGTATTTTATGAATGACCTACAGGGATAGTATAAGGGGATATGAGTGTGGATACAAGATGTTGTTGTATTTTTTACTTTATGATGTAATGTAAACTTTATGAATGTATCTAGTTATTCCAAGGCTACTAAACTAATAGGTATTTCGAGACTTGATCTTTTATGATCATGTAAATGTTATGTAATAATGAACCGACTCTGGGTAACTGGGGTTGGGGCATTAAAGTTCGTATCAGAGGAAGTTTAGTACAATCCTTGGAAACTATATTTAGATAAACTCTGATTAGAGAACATAGACCTAAGATGGACTTTGAGGATTAGTATAGAAGAACTTCCTAGAATTTTGGTATTGTAGAGATTTTGTGAGTTTTCCAAGAAATAAATCCCTATCTGGATATGAGCAGGTAGAGGCAGCTCTATCACAGATGTACCTAAGGGTAAAACCCGAAACCATCGCTTTAAACTAGACTCAAACGGGAACTGGTGCACAACAACGGGCCTTGCTGCACTCTTGGTTACGACACTCCTGGGGGATATGCTTAGGATAATTCTCATTTTCTTTACAAACCATTATGAAGGTTTTATGAGTATATACTTCCTAAAAGAAATTTTTTTTATGATTATGGATTATATCCATAAACTGTTCAATTTATGTTAAGTGTTTTACAAGTTTGGATTTATGTATTGTGATTCATAAACTAATCTAGTGTATACCATTGTTTAGAAATGGAGCCTAGTGGAATAAATGGAAATCGTATCAATGCACGCACTCTATGTAGGGATTTCCCTCCTACTCAAGATAATTATAGTGGAGTTGGTGATGCAACTGGTGTTGATCAGCTAATCACCATACTGGGAAAACTCACTCAGGTTATGAATAATAACCTTACTCATATGGAGCACCCTGATCTGCAGCGTGGAGGATCAATGTTAGATGACTTCATGAGGAAAAACCACCAACATTAAATGGGAGTACAAATCCACTAGTAACTGATCAATGGATAAATTCCTTAGAGAAAATATTCCATGCCTTGGGGAGTAGTGAAAGGGAAAAAGTTATCATGGCAGTTTACCGCCTCACTTGAGATGCTGATCAATGGTGGTCATTGATTAAAAACAAAAAGGAATATGATGAAGTATCAAATATGGAATGGAGGGAGTTCAAAGAGATTTTTTAGAAAAATACTTTCCTCGTGACCATTGAGCAGATATGGAAAGGAAAATTCTGAGTTTGAGATAAAAGGAGGATGAGAATGTCGCAAAGTATGAGGCTAACTTTACAAGGTTAGCAAGGTATGTTGGAGATTATATACGTAACCCAATAAGTAAGATTGATCATTTCTTTTATGGGTTAAAACCATTTCTTCTTCGAGCATTGGTGTCACAATCCTTCTTGTCATACGAAAATATTGTCTCATGTGCTATCAAGACAGAAAACTAATTCTCTAAGTCTTACGACTTTAAAGTAAATCAAGAGAAGAAGAGATATGTTGATCACTATGGAAATGTAAATAAAGGGAAGAAGGGAAAATTTGATTATACATATTTCAGTAAATGTGGGAAGAAACACCCCTATACTTGCTTGAAAGGAATGGGAGTCTATTACAAGTGTGGTGAAAAAGGCCACCATGCTCGTGATTGCAAGGGGAAGAAAGAAGCTACCGATGTTTAATGATACAACTTCAGGGAGATGGTATATTATGAAAATGAATGTCCTAAGTGTTAGGGGAACTTACCTAAGAAAAGGCCAAGGGATCAAGGCCAAGATTATGCTATCACTACTGCTGAGGTAGAAGCTCCAAAAGACGTAATGGCAGGTAATTTAATGGTTTCCTCAAGTTTAGAAAATGCATTATTTGATTCTGGATCATCGCATTGTTTCATATCTTCCCAGTTTTCTAAGAAAATTAGATATTTTCAATTTGATTTAACAAGGGAGTTTTAAATTAAAACTCCTAAGGGAAGTATCATTGCTACAGAGTTCTGTGGATCTGTTCCCATTAGGGCATATAAATGTTCTTTATCTGTTGATCTCATCGTCATACCTATGATTGAGTTTGATATAATCCTCTATATAGATTGGCTTTCGGACCATGATGTGAAGATTTATTGTAAGAAGAATGAGGTTACAATTTTTGATGATGGTGATAAATAACACCTTATCTTTAGAGCAGAATCATCACCACCTGATTCTTACCTAGATCCACCCCCAGTAGCTCAACTAAATTCAATTATTGGGGGGGAAGAGAATGAAATAACTGTGCGTAAGGAAAGGAATGTTCTAATAGAGGATGTACCTATTGTGAGAGAATATGTTGATTTGTTTCTAGAAGATTTACTTGGAAATCCTCCCGAATGAGAAATTGAGTTTTCCATTGATTTAATTCCTTGATCAAGGCCCATATCGAAGACCCCTTATAGAATGGCCACTATGGAATTAGTCAAACTAAATAAATAACTAGATGAATTGAGTAATAAGGGATTTATTCAACCTAGTGTTTCTCCATGGGGATCCCCTGTTCTTTTTGTTAAGAAGAAAGATGGATCCATGAGGTTATGTATCGACTATAGGGAAATCAATGCTATAAAAATAAAGAACAAGTATCCCCTACCTTTCATTGATGATGTATTTGAACAACTTCATGGAGCTCAATACTTTTCAAAGATTGAACTTCGATCTTGATACCATCAGTTTTGTGTGAAGAAGGAAGACATTCCAAAGACAGCATTTCGAACCAGGTACGGGCATTACGAGTTTACAGTAATGCCTTTTGGGCTGACTAATGAACCCTCTGTTTTCATGGATCTAATGAATAGATTTTTCAAAGAATATCTTGATGATTTTGTAGTGGTATTTATTGATGATATCTTGGTATATTCTAAAATCTATGAAGACCATGAAAATAACTTGCGCATTATCCTGAAGACTCTTAGAAGACATGAATTATATGGGAAGTTTAGCAAGTGTGAATTCTGGCTTCAGGAGGTCTCTTTTCTTGTCCATATTGTCTCTAAGGATGGAATCTCTGTTGATCCTTCTAAGACCAAGGAAATCCAAGAATGGCTATCCCAAATGAGTATAACTGAGGTACGCAGTTTTATTGGTTTATTAGGTTATTATCATCATTTCGTCCAGAATTTTGCCCGATTGGCTAACCCATTAATGAAGATCATATGTAAAGGGGTTAAATTTGTTTGGATAAAAGAGTGTGAAAATTTTTTGAAGAACTGAAGTGAAGAGTAGTCAATGCTTCTATATTGAATCTACCATCGGGGAATGATGGGTTCGTTATTTATAGTGATGCATCGAAGAAAGGACTTGGTTGTGTCCTTATGCAGAATGATAGAGTTATTGTCTATGCATCATGGTAGCTGAAAATTCATGAGAAAAACTATCCTACTCATGATATTGAGTCAGATACTGTAATATTTTCTTTGAAGATATGGAGACATTATCTCTATGGTGAAAAATGTGAGATTTATACTGACCATAAGAGTTTGAAGTATATTTTCTCACAGAAAGAACACAACATGAGGCAAAGGCGATCGCTTGAACTACTCAAGGATTATGATTGCACGATGCACTACCACCTGTGGAAGGCAAATAAGGTGGAATATGCTTTGAGTAGAAAGGATGATGGAGTTTTGAACAAGATGAGAGTTGAAAAGGATTCTATATACATGGATCTAGTAAAGATGAATATGGGAATCACCATGGAAGGTGAAACATAAATTCTTTTTCAAATGGTTTCCAAACCATATTTACTAGAAAGGATAAAGAGTTCTTAGACCTATGATGAAGAGTTTCAAAAGAAGATTAAATCTGTGAATGATGGGAAATTGAGTGACTTTGTGTATGAAGATGGAATTTTGAAATTTGGGAAGAGACTTTGTGTTCCCAATATACCTGATCTAAAAAGGGAATTGTTGGACAATGCTCATAGTTCCAATTTCTCTATACACCATGGGAGCAGAAAAATGTATAGAGATTTGAAGGAACATTTTTGGTGGGATAACATGAAGAGGTAGATTGTTGATTTTTTGTCATGATGTATGGTTTTTCAACAAGTGAAAGCTGGAAGGCAATAGCCTGGAGGAGTCATGAGACCCCTTCCCATACCTGAGTGGAAATGGGATAATATCACTATAGACTTTGTCATGGGACTACCAAATACTCCTAGAAGGAACGATGAAATATGGGTCATTTTTTATCGTCTTACCAAGTCAGCACATTTTCTTTCTATAAGGGAAGATTTACCACTTGAACGTCTAGAAAGACTATATATTAATAAAGTTGTGAGACTTCATGGAGTACCCATATCAATTTTTTCTGATCGTGATCCACGTTTTACTTCAAGATTCTGGAAAAGTCTTAGGATAGCCCTGGATACTGAACTTCATTTGAGCACTGCCTACCACCCCCAAACTGATGGACAATTAGAACGGACTATTCAAACCTTAGAAGACATGTTGAGATCATGGTCACTTGAATTTCAAGATATGTGGGATCAATATTTACCTCTGGTGGAATTTTCCTATAACAATAGCTTCCATTCAAGTATTTGAATGGCACCATATGAAGCGTTATACGGAAAGAGATGTCGCACACCAACCTGTTGGGATGAAGTTGGTGAAAGAAAACTTGTAGGCCCAGAACTGGTGGAGGAAACGATGGAAAAGATAAAGTTAATCCAAAACCACATCAAAGCAGCTCAAAGTAGGCAGGAGAGCTATGCCGATAACCGAAGGAAGGATTTGGAATTTCATGTAGGAGATCATGTTTTATTGAAGGTATCTCCATGAAAGGGAGTTATACGTTTCGGTAAAAAGGGTAAATTGAGTCCCAGGTACATCGGACCTTTCGAAATTCTAGAACTAATTGGGGTTGTAGCTTATCTTTTGGAAATGCCACCAAGTCTCTCCAAAGTTCACGATGTGTTCCATGTATCACTATTGAGAAAATACATGCCTGACCCAACGATTGTACTCACTTATGAGGAATTAGAACTGGAACCCGATCTATCTTATTGTGAAGATCCCGTCGGGATTCTTGATATAAGAGAACAAGTTCTGAGAAACTGGATGACTCGTCTGGTAAAAGTTCTATGGAGAAACCATAAGATGGAAGAGGCAACGTGGGAACTCGAGGAAATTATGATGAAGAACCACCCAAGTCTTTTCATGAGGTAGTATTATAGAAATTTCGAGGATGAAATTATTTGAAGTAGGGGAGAATGTAACACCCTAAGCTTCCACGGTACGCTTCTCTTTGAATAATACAGTAGTGTGTGTTGTATGCAACTTTGAGTTCTATCACACACCACAACCAATCAAACTAGTAGTTATGAATACTAATACCCACATTTTGAAATTTTATAAATTTTATCTTTCAAAATGGGCTTCATTTTTGGATTCTGAATATCGAAATTATCTTAGGCTGAATTTTTGGTATTTTTCTGAAAACATTCAATTTTGGATGAATAGTGGAAAAACACTGAGTTATAGTTTAAAATAGAATTTTTATTAAAATAATTATTTATTTTATTTAAATTTAATTAAGGTAAAAATAGATACATAATACCTATATAAGTTCAATGAAATTCATTGGATTTAGTTTAGAATAATTTTAGATATATAAAAATTTTATTGAACTTTTCACCATCGTTTACCCACCTCCTAGGAGATTTTGGAAATTCACATAAAACTTAATTTTACCGCTTCTGTGAGTGGAATTTAGAAACTCCAAGAGACACGGTTAATATCAAGGAGTAAAATTTGGTTCAATAAGATAAAAATAATTTTTGGTGAATAGTAAATTTTTGCTTTTATTTACCACGGTTAAAAGTAAATAGGGTAATTAAGGGTAAAAATGATATTAATATTACCCTAAAACATGTCATAATTTTATTAGACAAGTGTATATCGACCAAAAACAACCTTAGGAATAAAATATTATCATTTAGGTCCACCTTTATTAGATTAGGACATTTATTATTATTTAATTCAAAGAAGAGTTAAAAGAGTTAAAATCAAATTTTAATAACTAAAACATTTTTAATATAGGGTTATGCATAAGATAAATTAAATTATAAATATTCATTGTAAAGATAAAACTATTTCCTACATAATGGTATTTTATTTATAATTTTTATACATTAAATAATTTAATTTATTTATGACACAATGGTGATGTAATAATTACCTAATTAATGAAATATTAAAATAATTGATATTATAAATATAAAACTAAATGTAATTTGATAATTTTTATGAATTCCACTAATTTTATAGGTTAATATGACATATTATGATTGGTTATATAAATTTTTTTCGAAGTAATAATTCTATTATAAAATTATCAAAAACAAAATACCCAATAGTGTCAAAATTGACATAAAAGAGTTTTTAAAACAAATATTATATTATTAATTGATATTCTATTCCTAAAAATATGAGGATCGACCAAAGGACTTATATAATGATAGGTGTATCATTAATGGACCACTTTTGGGTTTCTTGGAGGTATATAGTAAGTTTATTAACTATATAATATAAAAATACAAAGAGACATGGTAAATGTCAAACTATTTAACTAAGAGTTAAATATAAATGATAAGGTTAATATAGTGACCCAAACATGTATAAAATATATTGGTTGAAATTATTTAGACCCATACCCACCTTAAACTTTAAATAATCAAATTTTGAGCCATTATAAACTGAATATTAATTTATTATAAAATAATATTTCTAGCTTTTCCAAAGGTGCCCCTCACCCATCTTATAAAAGGGCACTTCCCCTTCCCTCTAATTCACACCTTCAAAGCATTTTGGATCGGCCAAACCCTGCCCAAATATTCTCTTTAATTCCATCACTTCAACCTAGAGGCCTTAGTTTGATCATAAAGCTGACCTAAGGAGCCCTTTTGATCAAATCAATAGGAAGAACCTGAAGAAGAGGTAATGTTTTCGCCACCCTTTTTCAAGTTCCTTTCTTCTTCAACTTCTTCTTTCTTTGTTATTTCCATTCAAAAATAATAAATACAGTATCTTATATATACTATGATGTTATCATAAATTTGTTACATCCATATTCATCATTCTATCCATCCTTTGAATGACATGTCACCATACGTGCGTACATACGGCTTACCATCTCCACGTCGTGGTGTAATTGTTATTCAAAACATTATTATTTTGATGGGTATGATAATGATGTGTAATTGATGTAAATAATAAATATAACATGATAATTATTCTATATATATGATATAACATTCATTTATATATTATTTTAATATCAAAAGAATGATATTGTCACTCGTGCGTACGTACGGACTACCGTCTCCACGAACGCGATGAGATTCATTCCCCATCGTATCCATGAAAGTCTAATTATCATTTTATGATTAAAAATAATGTTTAAGGACTTGATATTATCCTATATATGAATAATATACAACCTATCCATAACAAACACGATTTATGTGACAAAACATATAAAAGAAAACGAGTAAGTTAACACCCGAAACGACGATAATACTAAGATATTATTAACAGATCAATGTTAAAAGATCGTATATGATATCATATTAATGTATATTATTCTTGTATAATTTAATAACAATTATTTCATCATTATACAGGATTTTAACCTACCCTCAACCAAGGAAAAGTACAAGGTAAGGATTTATTTCACAATCTCTTCATTATCTGAGGTTGTTTATACGTAATTATCTACTGGGACCCCTTTATCATCCACATCCATGTTTCTTAAAAATGTATTTCAAATCATTATTACTATTTTAAAAACTATGGGTTAAAGTCATTTATACCCTTTTTACTTTTTATAAGAAGTTTATAAAGGAATCTTTCTGTCGTTTTCCAAACAAGGTCCTTTTTATCCTTTTCGACAGAATTAAGGTAAGAATGTCTTTTTTAACTTATACGGCAAGTGTGGCTATTTTCCTCCGTTATAAAATTGTCTAAGATTCCATTACAATCTTATAATAATATTTTCAAATTAAATATTTTATTTTATAATTATGTGACTTTTAAATTATTTCAAAAAAAAGAGACATTTCTCTCAAATAGTTTTGATTTCATCTATGTAAAAATCCTTTGATGGAGTTTAAGATTATTTGAATGTGATTTATTATGATACAAAACTTCCATATTGTATTGAAAGTTTTGTGATATTTTTGACTGTGGATGTGTTATTTTTATACCATTCATGGTTTATGGATAAAGTATTGACATTTCGTATGCTAGTTTTAATATGAATGTTTATGTTATGTTTTAACCTATTCATATGAGGAATGCATTGGACTTAATAAGTGATGGGTGGAGCCCTCTATAGCTCCTCGATGCATCGGTAGGTCTCATGAGACAAACTAGTGTCTTGGCACAAGGCCTTGACAAAATCTTATTTTTAGTCTTGGCACAAGGCCTTGACTATGTGGTTATGATGGTCTGGCATTATGCATTCCATCATTATGAAAGTGGTTATTGATATTGCATGTGATTATTCGACTAATAGAATATCCATGTGAATAATTAAATAGAATTATTTCATTTTATTTTTTCCATATTATGCTGAAGTTCAAGTTTAAAAGGATTTTGTTTTAGTTATACATTGCCTTAAATGTTTATGCTTATTTATGAATGTTTTAGCTATATTGTTATCCTTACTGGGCATTTGAGCTCACCCCTTTCTATGTTTTATTTTTCCCAGGATGTGAATAAGTATTTTATGAATGACCTACAGGGATAGTATAAGGGGATATGAGTTTGGAGACAAGATGTTGTTGTAGTTTTCACTTTATGATGTAATGTAAACTTTATGAATGTATCTAGTTATTACAAGGCTACTAAACTAATCTGTCTTCGATACTTGATCTTTTATGATCATGTAAATGTTATATAATAATTCACTGACTCTAGGTAACTAGGGTTGGGGTGTTACAATTAGGACCATACATAACATTTAAAAAATAAAATATAAGCATTTATTTAATTTCTTATTCTCTAGCTTCTTAGTGTCCCTTGTGTTCTTCTTAGTACTTGTAATCAAGTAAGGATATACATCAAAGAAAGGGGTGATATAAAATCCTAGTAAGAGGATCTATTATAACATTAATCAATATAACATGGGGTGAGAATAATCATTTTCATCATAACATATTCATAGGATCATAATCATGAGATGAAGCATTAAATAAAGGCTTAATGTGGAAATGCATAAAAATGAAACATCATGTCTTAGTGGTCAAATACCACATATACATCACTTCATCTCATGAGATACTTTACATTACCAAATTTATTGGAGAGAGAAAAAAATTTGGGTGTACTCATCACATCATATCAACCACATGCACTATATAATTTCTAGTGCACTTGTCACATCATAACATTTACATTATCATGCATGCCACGTAAAACGTATATCAATATTGGATATAAGATAACCCATGGAAAGAATTGGGTTTCATTTCATAAATAATACATTCATGAATAAACTTTTAGGTTACCAAAATAAATATCTAATAACATACTTTTTATAATAATCATCAATTTTGAGTGAGGAAGAAACAATCTCACGAGAACTAAAAGATGCGTTTTTAGAAAGAAGAATTATTTTGGAAAAATATTTACATTTATCATAAAACCAAATTGATAATATTTATATCCTAGAAAAGATAAAATAATTATGAAAAATTTATATTTAAGAAACGTTAATGAAATATCCATAATGAAAATGGGGTGAAAGAGGGAAACCCCAAACAGAGACTTGGGTTCGAGAATTCCCCTTACCTTATGTCTGAATTCATTCTTCATTTTAATATCTTAGATAATCAAATTAAATTAATTAATTAAAAAATCCATAACCTTTTATACATTCATTTGATTCATTATAGTTTTATTAAGTTCATTTATGGGCTTTTCATTGAGTTATATAGTTTAATTTCAACGTTTGAGAGTGTTCGTTTTCTTGGTTTTCATGATCAGTTTACTTGAATATGAGTATAGAAGTTTATGTAGAATGGGTATAATTATACAGAATTGAAAATATATGTTATTAATGAACATAAATAGTTTTAAATGGTTATATATATCATTTTTTTAAATTTCATGAGGATGAATCATTAGATAAATAGTTAATGATAATCATTTGAGTTAATTTTGGCGTTTTCGATCACAACGAACTCAATTTGTTTTATAATTTAGTGTTATGTAAATATTTTAGTTCAAAAAATAAAAAGGTTTATAAAATATATTTTAAATTATGTACCGACCATTATAGTGGTTTTATGAATAGAATTGAATCTGTAAAATGAAAATGAAAACGCATTGTCCACGATATCGGTAAATTGACACATCATGGGTGATGATTTAATTTTTAGAAAAAAAAAGAGAGAGAATAGAGTTTGATGATGGAACTTACATTAAAATTATATAATTTTATTATATAAAAGATATTATAGTTATCATGAACATTTGAATAGAGGAGGTGAGGGTAGAATAAGAAAAGAAAAAGAAATTAAAAGAAAAAGGAAGAGGATTTTACCTCTTAAATCTATCCTCCTTGAGAACCTTCATAGGGAAAAGGTTTTTGTCTTTTGATGATACCAATGGATATTAGATGTGGTGGACGCACTTGGGAAGATAACTGATCATAATTTGGATGAGTATCAAAGCTTGAGAGGTGTGAGGAGAAGAGGTGGTGAGGGGTGGTATTTGTAGGGGGAGATGGGTGTTTCCCCATTATTTTATGCATTAGTTTATTATTTTGGATCAATACTATGAATAGTTTTATAATTATCACTAACTATATTAAAATAATTAATAGGGTAGATATTTTGGTCTTAATTCAGCCATACATCATCTACAACTCAATAATTCTTGTATTTAGCTGTTATTGTAAATTATCATATTTTACTATTCACAAAAAATTCAAGTATTTCAGAAAAAATTTGAAAAATCACCCTAACCATTTTTAGATATGAAGAATTAAAAAAGTAACTCCATTTTATGAAATTAATTTTCTAAATATGAGAAATTTATTTTTAATTAAAATAATCATTTACTCAAAAAATACAGATTTTAAAATTAAAACTGATTTTCTAACACTTTGAAAAATTAATTAATATCTCATAAAATTATCATATAATCATAAGGAAACAATATATTAATTTATGAAAACATTTTATGAAAATATATTTTCCTTTAAATTATTAAATTAATTATAAAATAGTAATTAAATATTTATTTCTTACAAAAATACCAACACTTAATTTATCATTTTAAAAAAAAAATATTTACTTATTACATGAAATGAATATATCATATTTTCATTCATAGGATTCCTAAATTTTATTTTTATTTTCAAAGGTTAAGTTTCTATTTTATTGGATGGATTACTATTCCTAAGGGTCATGTTATTATTCCAAAGGTCCAGTTAATATTCCATTGGTATAGGTTCCTTAATTTGTAGAAAAAGACTCTTATTTCATTCATTATTCATTTATAAAGTTTAGATTATGTTCTCCATGTGATTTTATGTGATTTTTACTATATGTAGTAATTATAAAAAGGGTGAAATTCCATTGATAAAAGTTCAGGTCGTTACATATTCCCCTCAGGAGAAGCCTCAAAACGGTGCTTCCTACCAGAAGTCATCAAACCAGTGGGTTGAGAGACTGAAATACCCTGCTTTACGACCCTAGATTCCCTTAGGTTCTGCTCTATAATCAGCACCTAGTTCACTATATCAATAATAGTATTCAACCTGAACACATTGACTTTAGATCAAACAATATGTCTGAGACCTTACTTGAAGTTTCTCACCCTCGAAAGATCATTAGCAAGATATATCAGTGAAAAACATTGCAGCTATGTAAAGCGTGATGAATATTCCATGATAGTCATAACACCCTCCTCCAAATTCATAATCTCACTATCCTTATCTGCTTTCAGAGTCTCTATGAAAAATTAATCATAGAACCTAATCACCTCAAAACATATCTCACAACCTCTTAGCTTGATTCAAAACATCCTTCCAATCCTTTGCGACCCCTCAAAGCATATAAGTCGTGAGCTTCACTCTTCTCTTAGAAGGTGTATCTACATGATCAAATATTAACAACATAGTCTCAAGCCAAGGATCATTAGCCTATGGAATTCCATCCTTCTAAAACATGGGAGGATGTTACTGTTGGAATACACACTTCAACTATTCCATAGACGGGGAAAGATGTGGTGCTCCTTGAAAAGTTTTCATATAGCATAAAAACCCCTAGTGGAATTGTGCCTCATCACCTGTGTTTGGTAAAACCATTGATTCCACAACTGGTGATACATGAGTATCTACTTGTATCCCATATCCCACCACCTCTGAAGCATGGTTGTCACCACCCTCCTGGTGTACGATTGGAGGTCATCGTGGTGACATATCTCTACAATTCCAAGCACACACCGTAGAAAACATCAAAAATCAAAAGATTGCAGATAAAAGCATAGGATAGGATGAATCCTTTATATAAAGAAGTCATACCCTTCTTCCTGCTCCTAAATCTAGGATTGGGTAAAAAGAAATTGTCATAACAAGCTGATCGTACCACGATTCACTGTTTTATTTCACCCTTATACCAATGTAATAAACTAGTTTTGTATTGAAAATTAAAAGTATAATAAAAAAAATTTACTCCATGTTTGATTCAATTATTTTTTGTTTAACACTGTTAAAAGGGAAATGTTACTTGTTTTGATAATTATATTGTAGGTGGAGGTGATTTGGAGGACCTATGATGAAGTCCAAGAAAAATGGGCCAATCTGCACATGATCCAAGCACACCAGTGGACTAAGACGCATGTTTCTAATAAACCGTGAATTCAAATGGGATAACACTTTGTGTACTGGTCCTAAATTTAATGATCTCCATTTCATATAAAGAAATATAAGCCCAAGTCATTCATTAAGAGGCTCATACTAACTTATCTATTCAATAAAGTGGATCTGCACGGGGTCAAAACTTTTCCTCTGTATTTTGGAAATATCTCTTATTATATTCCATATATAGATGCTACAATTGACATGGAGGTTTAAAATATTTCTTCAAACAACTATTTAGTTTTTTCTAAAGTGAGGTAAGACTTTCTGACCGTAAAAAACATGGACCAATAGGATTAGTGAAATCAGGGTGCCCAAAACCACTTTCCACTTTGTCTATAAATTGGCACCTTGGGCACCCCATTTAGAAGTTCGAAACAGAGGAAAGTTGCTTCCATTTTGGAGTCCCAAAGGATTCCTCCCACCAATATTTGAAGTTTTGGAGGCTATGAGAAAGTGGTACTTCAACATCTTCTTCTTCCTCCCCTCTCATGGGTTTCTAAACCCCTTGTGATCACTCGGGAAGGAACATGTTGTAAATCCCAAGCTTAATGTTGTAATATTTGAATGGTATTTTTAATTCCAGGTTTGTATGTTGTTTTTATTCATCATCTATTTTTATTTAATTGATTTATATACTGGTATGTTATACACAAACTCAAATGATCATGTTTGGGGGTACCCTTTCATGTGATTTTTTACACACCGTTCACCCCTTTTTCTTCCATTATTCAATTTCACTATTTGTGTTGTTCATATTGGTCAATTAAACTCACATAAGCACTGTCAATTCCATGTACATTTATTTCATGGTATCACAAAGAAATAACATACAAACCTGGATAGTACATCGAGTTCTTTGTGTGTTTCCTTGGTGAGTTTAGGTTATGAAGTTGAACACAAATCACCCAATCATCGGCGGTGTCCGGTGAATCATTGTGTGTTTTCGAATGAACCCTAGGAGGTATCCTAGTATAAAATCAGTAAAATTATGTTTCTAGGTGTTAAAAACCAGATATTAAAATATCATAACTCTATCTCATGAAGCGATTAAGGATGAGCATCCTGAGAGTACCCCGGTTTGATCACGTTTAATTAATCTTTTTTACTTCTACTTTGTTTTATCACTTTCATTTTATTTTGTCATCTTTAATCATCAAACCCAAGTATTATGAAACCCCATTTCCTTTTTTACTTTCATAATCAAAACCAAATTTTGTAATTAATGATCTAAGTCTCTATCGAGAGACGACCTAGGGTTGCTACTATACTGTAGAAATTCTAGTTAAAACTAAACAACTAATTTGACGCGCTCAACAACGCGATCAAATTTTGGCGCCATTGACAATAATCCAAGATCATTTTTTATTTATTTCCTTTTATTTATTTATTTTACTTCTTAATTAGTACCCCTTTTAATACCCCGCCCCCATTTGATTGTTTTTGTTTTGGGTTTTTTTTATTTTTGGTTTCTTTTGTGTGTTTTTCCTCTCTCTCTCTTTTTCTTCTTATTCTCCATCTCTCTCTCTCTCTAATTTTGTAGTATAAAATTATCTTTTATTTTATACTTTAATTTCTTAAGTATTTTTATTTCATTAATCTTTCATAAAAAATATTAAAAAAATCAAAAAAAACACAACAAACAATCAATCAATCAAATTGGACATCATTGTTGCATGACAAGATCTGGTAAAGAAACACTACTTGAATTTGACCATGAAATTGAAAAATCAATCCAATCAAAAATCAAGGAATCTAGAGAAAGTCAATCAATTAATACTGAGGAATCCCTTTTGGAACCTCAATTGGCCATAAACCAATCAAAAATTTAACCTAATCAAACCCAACAAAACATGGCTGTAAATAATCGAACCTTAAAAAAATTGACCACCCCGGATGTGGAGTACCAACCTGCATACATCTAATATCCCGAGGAAGTATCCAACTTTGAGCTAAGATCAAGCCCCATCCACCTTCTTCCTAAATTCCATGGTCTTCCCGGTGAGGACCCTCATAAACACCTTAAGGAGTTTCACATAGTGTTCTCCACCATGAAACCCTAAAACGTATCTAAGGACCTAATTAAGTTTAGGGTCTTCCCTTTATCCATTGATGGTGTAGAAAAAGATTGGATATACTATTTTCTTACCATTATTTGGGGATGGAATGACTTTAAAAGACTCTTTTTATAGAAGTTCTTCCCTGCCTCCCGAACTGCATCAATTAGGAATGAAATATTTAGAATTAGGCAGTCACAAGGAGAGACCCTTCATGAATACTGGGAGAGATTCAAAAGAAATTTCTCAAGCTACCCCCACCACTAGATTAGTTAACAACTATTAACCCAATACTTCTATGAGGGAATTATCCCCATGGATTGTGGAATGATTGATGTTGCAGCTGGTGGTTCCCTAGTTGATAAAACTTCTTTCGCTGCTCGGGACTTAATAGCCAACATGGATCCAAATGCACAAAAATTTGGTACACGAGCTATTGCACCAACCCAAGGAGTTCATGAGGTAAGTCATTAATCTCTAGAAAAAAAGTTATATAACAATATTAATGAGATGCATACCCTTCTAAGGAAATTATCTCAAGCACAATGTAACACACAATCTTCTCCAGTTCCATTACATTGTGGTATTTTTTTTGAAAATACACATTTTTCTAACTAGTGCCCACAACTTCAAGATTCAATTGAGTCTTGTTCAGCCATGTTCCTAGGGTATCCATTCCAACAAGCGCCACCCTTCGAGCAAGAACCATTCAAGCCAAATCCAAACCCCGGGTGGCAAGCACAACCCTAGTACCAACAAGGAGGAAACTCAAGCTACCCCAAGAAGAATTGTTATCAACAAGGCCAAGGTATGAAACTTTCTTATCCTTCAACTTCTCAAAACAATCATCCTCCTCCTCCCAAATATGAACCAAGCCTTGAGGACATGGGGAAACAAATGTCAACCCAGAACCTCCAGTTCCAAAAAACAACACAATCGGAAATTCAAGACCTACGAACTCAAGAGGGAAAATTGGAGAACACCATCGGTGAGCTTAAGATGCAAGGTTTTGTACAACTACCATCCCAACCCATTTCCAATCCAAAGGAAAAAGGTAACGTATGTGCAGTTACACTTCATAGTGATAAAGAAGTTTCTCCTTCTACTGATTCTATGCAACAGGTATGTACCCCTCTTGAAAACACTCTTTCTCCACCCATAAAATATTCCAATGAATAAAAACAAAATAAAAAGAGTAATAAAATTATCATTGATGATTCAAATTAATAATCCATTCCTCTTAATTTTCCCCAAACACTCTCTAAATCTAAGAAAAATCATGATAATGAGATTGATACTGAAATAATGGATACATTTAAAAAGGTTCAAGTTAATATTCCTTTACTGGATGCAGTCAAGAAAATTCCCCATTATGACAAATTTCTCAAAGTGATTTTCACCCATATAAGGAGGCTAAAAGGGAATGAGAGAGTAAACTTGGGAAGGAATGTCTCAGCTTTGATTCAACCAGCAATTCCAACCAAATGCAAGGATCCTGGCATATTTACAATACCGTGTACCATAGGGGAGATATTATTTTCAGATGCTATGTTAGATTTAGGTGCTTCCATTAATGTAATGTCTCACTCTATGTATACTTCTCTATATGTTGGAGAGATTCAACCAACAGGCATTGTCATGAAAATTGCCAATCGGAGTACAACGCGTCCAACAGGACTGATTGAGGATGTCCTTTTCAGAGTGAAGAATCACATCTTCCCCGCTGATTTCTATATTCTTGAGATGGAAGATACCTAAACCCAAGGACATGCACCTCTCATACATGGGAGGCCATTCCTCAAAACAACAAGGATGATCATCAATGTTCACAATGGTATGTTGTCCATGGAGTTCGATGGAGAAAAGGTAAGTTTTAATATTCCTGAGGCTATGAAACACCCCATTGAAGATCACTCCACTCTAACTGTCTATTCTATGGAAGTGCTCTCAAATGATTCACAAACACACAATTCTCTCCTCAACCCATACTCTGATTAATTTTCCTCTTCTTCACCCTTGGATGATTTGAGTTTTGAGTCATGTTTTGAGTGTTATGTGGGTTCTGAAAAGTGTAAATTTTGTGCTTTAATTTATGAGTGTGTTCATTCTGAGGTACCCATGACCATCGATGATTCTTCAAATCTCATTTCAATATATTCTCTATATTTAGAGAATAAAAATGAGCAGATAGATGGTTCAATGGACCTCACTCCCCCTAAATCCCCTCCCTAAATCCAAAAACCCCTAGTGTTGAAACTTAAACCACTTCCTTCTAATTTAAAGTATGCCTATCTTGAGGGTATTGACCAATTGACCATCATTATTTCCAATAACCTCTCTTAACATCAGGAATCAAAAATGATTTATATTTTGAGAGAGTGTAAAAAGGCAATAGGAGAGATATTGGTAGATATTCATGGGATTAGCCCGTCTATTTGTATGCACCATATAATTTTGGATGATAAGGCTAAGCCCATAAGATAATCTCAATGCCGATTGAATCCCACTCTCCTTGAATTGGAAAAATTGGAAGTCAATAAATGACTTACTACAAGGATCATTTATTTTATATATGATAGTAAATGGGTTAGCCCAGTTCAAATTGTGCCTAAAAAACAGGAATAACGGTTGTGTCAAATGAAAGGAATGAATTGGTTCCAACATGTGTGCAAAATAGTTGGCGAGTCTGTATTGACTACCGTCAAATGAATCAAGCCACACAAAAGGACCAATTTCCTCTACCTTTCATTGACCAAATGTTAGAACGATTGGCTAGTAAGTAGAATTATTGTTTCTTTGATGGATATTTTGGTTATTTTCAAATCCATATAGCACCTAAGGATCAAGAAAAGACAACATTTACCTATCCATTTGGCACATTTGCATACAGAAGGATGCCTTTTGGTCTTTGTAATGCTCATGGTACTTTTCAGCGTTGTGTGTTGAGTATTTTTTCTGAGTACCTAGAGAATTACATGGAAGTTTTTATGAATGATTTCATAGTTTATGGAACTTCCTTTGATAATTTTTTGTCTCACCTAGGTTCTATCCTCTGTCGTTGCATAGAAAAATATCTTGTATTAAATTACAAGAAATGTCATTTCATGGTTGAACGGGGGATAGTTTTTGGGCATGTTATTTCAAAAGAGGGAATTCAAGTGGATAAATAAAAAATTGAATTATTTTCAACCCATCCATATCCAAAATGTGTTCATGATGTGTGATCTTTCTTGGGTCATGCTGGTTTTTACCATCGATTTAGAAAAGACTTCAGTAAGATCGTACTTCCCTTGTCCCGGTTATTACAAAAGGATTATGAGTTTTTGTTTCATAAAAATTGTGAGGATTCATTCAATTCACTAAAAATGATTATCACATCACCTCAAATCATCAAACCACCAAGGTGGGATCTCCCCTTTGATCTTATGTGTGATGCCTCTAACTTTGCAGTTGGGGCAGTTCTATCACAAAGGGTTGAGAAGGCTCCTCGTGTCATTGTGTATGCCTCACGTACCCTTGACACTGCTCAGGTAAACTACACAACCACTAAAAAAGAACTCCTTTCTATTGTGTTTTCCTTGGGAAAATTTCGTTCATATATTCTTGGGTCAAAAGTGATTTTGTTTTATGACCATGCTTCCCTTCGATTCCTCTTAAAGAAACCTGAAGCTAAGCCCCACCTCATACGGTGGATGCTCCTCCTCCAAGAGTTTGACCCTGATATTAGAGATAAGATGGGAGTGTAAAATGTGGTATCTGACCACATTAGTAGGATTTACCCACCATTGGACCATCATGTTGACTCACCCCTCCCCATTGGAGAATTCTTCCCTCAGGAGAACCTTATTGATATTGTGGACCTTACCCCATGGTATGCAGACATTGTGAATTTTCTAGTAACATCTAGGGTCCCCACAGATTTTAGTATTTCACAATCCCAGAGTCTTAAGCATGATTCTCAGTGGTACATTTGGGATGACCCATATTTTTGGAGAATTTTTGGTGACCAAGTAGTTCGTCGATGTGTCCCTGACCATGAGTTCGCCTCTTTTTTGACCTTCTGCCACACTTTGTCCTGTGGGGGGACACTTTGGATCTCAACGTACATATAAAAAGGTCATTGAATCAGGACGTTATTATCCAACATTTTATAGGGATGCACATATATTTTTCATGTCATGTAGTCATTGTAAATTCACAGGAAATATCTCCAAGAGGAATGAAATTCCCTAACAACCCATGTTTTTCTGTGAAATCTTTGATGAATGGGGTATTGACTTCATGGGGACTTTTCCAAATTCATTTGTCTTCATATACATATTTTTATTTGTGTACTATCTGTCTAAATGGGTGGAATAAATGGCTACTAGGACCGACGACTCTCGAGTTGTTGTTGATTTTGTGAGGTCCCAAATTTTTAGTCTGTTTGTTTTTCTGAGATTCATCATTAGTGATCAGGTTTCCCATTTTTTCAATCACAACATGAAATATTCGCTTCATAAGTATGGGTTTTATCATAAAGTCTCTACTGCATATCGCCCCCAAACTAATGGACATGAATAAATATCAAAATCAGGAAGTTAAGATAATCTTCAAAAAAACGGTACAACCCAATAGGAAAGATTGAAGTTTGCACTTGGATGATACATATTGGGCATACCGTACATATTTTAAAACCCCAATCGGAATGTCACCATACAAGATTGTGTTTGGAAAGGCTTTTCACCTTCCGGTGTAGGTAGAACACCATGCATATTGGGTAGTTAAACAATGTAATATGAATCTTTCAGATGCAGGTGACCATAGGAAGCTGCAGATTCAAGAGTTGGAAGAAATTTGACATGATGCGTGTGAGAAATCCCGAATCTATAAAGAAAATACAAAGGCTATACATGATAGCATGATTCATCAGCATAAGTTCCATAGTGGTGAGACGATCCTCATGTACAATTCCAGGCTAAATCTCCACCCATGTAAGCTTCATTCTCAATGGCTCGGACCTTATACCGTTACTGATGTTTACTCTTTTGGTGCCATATAGGTTTTTCATGAGAAGAGTGGACAGAGGATTACTGTTAATGTTCAGAGGCTCAAACACTTCTATGAGGATTTTCCAAAGCATCTCGTGGAGGAAATCCAACTAATAGATGCCACATATGACACCACTTAGCAGGTTTTACCTTCTCCATACCTTTATTTCCTTGTCTATTTATATAAAATACTTTCATTATAGACAATGTAATTTTTAGGTGTGGGGGAGGGTGACATGTCATAGTTAGGATTAAAACAAAAAAACAAAAAAAATGTGTTTTCATTTTTGATTTATTTTTCCTTATTTTTTGTTGTTTAAAAAATTGATCTTAAAAAGAATATCCAAAATCATTTTTTATTCTTGAGTCTATTTTGTGGAAAATTATAGTGTTTTTGGAAAAATGGTTTCCAAATGAATGTTGATATGAAATATTTTTCTATAATTTGTATTTTCAATTCAATATTAGGTGTTTAATGGATTTTTTAATCCTATGGCTCATTATCACTGACCAATATTTTAATCCCTTTCCCGAGAGATATTCTAAGACCTTTATTGCATATTCTTCCTTTTAATCACTTTATTGAGAGTCTCGGGTCATATAGAGAAACTAGAACTTTCCTTGATTCTGTTTTAAGCCATAAGATTCAAGTATTCTACATTCATTATAGAGACAATTGTTCATTGAAAAGCCCTTTGTACAATTATCATCTATTTTTGGCCACCTTTACATTTTATCCTTATTAAGACTTAGAGACCATAAAATGCCTATTAGTTAGCCACATTACAAGTTAATTTATCCCTACCTACCCATCTCTTGTGTATATTATTGTTTATTTTCAGAAAGTGTGGTTGAGAGGGTGTTTCTATGGGAATTATAGGGATAGAATCATTGTTATGGGTTGATATAAAGGTGCCTACATTTTCATTGGGCAATGGGTTCACAAGCCAAATTACATAATTGTTTTACATGTGTTTCCCTCTTTATCTTAAAAAAATATACAAAAAAATAGTTTTTTACATTGAAAAAAAACAATACAAAAGAAAAAATGGAGAAAAGATGATGTTTACTCATTATTATTCACTTCTTGGTTGTGACTCACAAAAATGGACAATGGGGAGAGAGAGTTGGAGGTGATACACTTTATGAGGGGTTGAGTGTGTACATTAATTGTGAACACTTGCTGAATTTTAACATGTTTTGTACATAAGATATTAAACACTCCACTTCTACCTCATATTTTTAAACATTAAATCCTACCAACCCTTGAACCTCAGAAAAACCTGTCGGAAGTCCTCTTGAACAGCACACTAGTTTTTGCTGGTAGAGAAATGAGAATCTTGTAAAGAATATGGTAAGATCACATGAACTTTGGGAAAAGATCATAAATCGACTTTCATATGTTCCTTGAGTGAAGAATGAAAAATTTTAGGTGAGGTAGGTTGCGACATGTTGCATGGGTAAACAAATGAAGTTTAACAAATTTGAATGTGAGAAAAGAAAAATGATAGGAAAATTGATTCCATAAAAGACATGATGAATTTCATTTCAAAATAATCTTGGATGTTTTCACAACTTTGATTTATGAATGGGACATGATTAGGATATTATATTTTACCCATGAGTGCAAATGTTTAGGTGTGGGGGTGTGATCGTACCATGATTCACTGTTTTATTTCACCCTTATACCAATGTATTAAACTGGTTTTGTATTGAAAATTACAAGTATAATAAAAAATTTCACTCCATTTTTTATTCAATTATTTTGTTTTTAATACTGTTAAAAAGGGATATGTTACTTTTTTTGATAATTATATTGTAGGTGGAGGTGATTTAGAGGACCTATGATGAAGTCCAAGAAAAATGGGCCAATCTGCACATGATCCAAACACACCAGTGTACTAAAACGCATTCTTATGCTAAATAATACATTCAAATGGGCTGAAACTTTGTGTTCTGGTCCAACATTTAATTATATACATTTCATATTAAAGAAACTAAGCCCAATTCGTTCATTAAGAGGCTCATACAAACTGATCAGTTCAATAAAGTGAATCTGCACGGGGTCAAAACTTTGCCTCTGTATTTTAAAAATATATCTTATTATATTCCATATCAGGACGCCAAATTTGACATGAAGGTAGAAAAGGTGTCGGTCAAAAAATATTTGGGTTTTTCCAAAGTGATTTAATACTTTCTGACCATCCAAAACCATGGACCAAGAGGATTAGTGAAATCATGGTGCCTAAAACCACTTCCCACTTTGCCTATAAATTGGCACCTTGGGAATCCCATTTGGGAGTTCGAACCAGAGGCAAGGTGCTGCCATTTTGGAGTCCCAAAGGAGTCTTACCATAAATATTTGAATTTCTGGAGGATATGGGAAGTGTTACTTCAACATCTTCTTCTTCCTCCCCTCTCATGGGTTTCTAAACCCCTTGTGATCACCCAGGGAGGAACATGTTATAAATCTCAAGCTTAATGTTGTAATATTTGAATGGTATTTTTAATTAAAGGTTTGTAATTTTTTTTATTCATCATCTATTTTTATTTAATTGTGTTATATACTGGTATGTTATACTCAAGCTCAAATGATCATGTTTGGGGGAACCCTTTCATGTGATGTTTTACACACCATTCATCCCTTTTTCTTCTATCATTTAATTGCAGTGTTTGTGTGGTTTATATTGGTAAATTAAAATCCCATAAGCACTATCAAGGCCATGTAAATTTATTTCATGGTATCACAAATAAATAACATGCAAACCTGGATAGCACATCGAGTTCTTCGTGTGTTTCCTTGGTGAGTTTCGGTTATGAAGTCGAACACAAATCACCCAATCATCGGCGGTGTATAGTGAATAATTGTGTGTTTTAGACTGAACCCTAGGAGGTATCCTAGTATAAACTTAGTAACATTCTAGTTCTAGATGTTAAAAACCATGGATTAAAATATCATAACTCTATCTCATGAAGTGATGAAGGATGAGCATCATGAGAGTACCCCAGGTTGATCACGTTTAATTAATCTTGTTTAATTCTACTTTGTTTTATCGCTTTCATTTTCTATTATCATATTTAATCATCAAACCCAAGTATTATAAAACCACATTTAAATTTTTATTTTCATAATCAAAACCACATTTTTGAATTAATGATCTAAGGCTCCGTCGAGAGACGTCCTAGTGTTGCTGCTATACTGCAGAAATTCTAGTTAAAACTAAACAACTAATTTGGCGCGTTCGACAACACGATCAAATTTTGGAATCATTGTCATGGATCCAAGATCATTTTTTTATTTATTTATTTTAATTATTAATTGGTACCCCTTTTAATACCTCACCCCCATTTGATTGGTTTTGGTTTGGTTTTTTTTTTCTATTTTGGTTGTTTTGTGTGTTCTTCCTCTCTCTCTCTCTTTCTTCTTCTTCTCCATATCTATCTCTAATTTTGTAGTAAAACATTCTCTTTTATTTTATCATTTAATTTATTAATTATTTTTATTTCATTAATCTTCCATAAAAAATAATATTAAAAAATCAAAAAAAAAACAACAAACAATCAATCAAACAAACTGGACATCATTGTTGCATAACAAGATCTGGTAAAGAAACACTACTTGAATTTGACCCTGAAATTGAAAAATCACTCCATTCAAAAATCAAGGCATCTAGATAATGTCAATCAAGTCATACTGAGGAATCCCTCTTTGAACCTCAAGTGACCATAAACCAATCAAAAATTTAACCCAACCAAACCCAAGAAAACATGACTGCAAATAATTGAACCTTAAAAGAACTGACAACCCCGGATGTGGAGTACCAACCTTCGTACATCCAATATCCCGAGGAAGTAGCCAAATTTGAGCTAAGATCAAGCCTCATCCACCTTCTTCCTAAATTCCATGGTCTTGCTGGTGAGGACCCTCATAAACACCTTAAGGAGTTTCACATAGTGTGATCCACCATGAAACCCCAAAATATATCTGAGGACCTAATTAAGTTTAGGGACTTCCCTTTCTCCCTTGATAGTGTAGAAAAATATTGGCTATACTATTTTCCTACCACGATTGGGGGCTAGAATGACTTTAAAAGACTCTTTTTATAGAAGTTCTTCCCTGCCTCCCGAACTGCATCAATTAGGAAAGAAATTTGTGTAATTAGGCAATCACAAGGAGAGACTCTTCATGAATACTAGAAGAGATTCAAAATACTTTGCTGAATATTCCCCCACTAATAGATTAGTGAAAAATTATTAATCCAATACTTCTATGAGGGACTTATCCCCATGGATCATGGAATGATTGATGTTGTAGCTGGTGGTTCCCTAGTTGATATAACTCCTTCTGTTGCTCAGGACTTAATAGCCAACATGGCTCAAAATGCACAATAATTTGGTACACAAGCTATTGCACCAACCCGAGGAGTTCATGAGGTAAGTCATTCATCTCTTGAAAAAAAGGTAGATAACAAGCTTGATGAGATGCATACCCTTCTAAGGCAATTATCTCAAGCACAAGGTAACACACAATCTCCTCCAGTTCCATTACAGTGTGGTATTTGTTCTAAAAATACTCTTTTTTCTGACCAGTGCTCACAACTTCAAGATTCACTTGAGTCTTGTGCAGTCGTGTTCCCAGGGATTCCATTCCAACAAGCACCTCCCTTCAATCAAGAACCATTCAGGCCAAATCTAAACCCTGGGTGGCAAGCACAACCCCAGTACCAACAAGGAGGAAACTCAAGCTACCCCAAGAAGAATTGGTATCAACAAGGCCAAGGTATGAATCCTTCTTATCCTTCAAATTCTCAAAACAATCATCCTACTCATCCCAAATATGTACCAAGACTCAAGGTCATGGTGAAACAAATGGAAACCCAGAACCTCCAGTTCCAAAAGACCACACAATCGGCAATTCAAGACCTACGAACTCAAGTGGGACAATTGGTGAACACCATAATGAGATTAATATGCAAGGTTCTGGACAACTACCATCCCAACCCATTGTCAATTCAAAGGAAAAAGGTAACGTATGTGCAGTTAAACTTCATAGTGGAAAATAAGTTTCTCCTTATACTGATTCTATGCAACAGGTATGTCCCCCTCTTGAAAACACTCTTTATCCACCCAAAAACGATTCCAATGAAGAAAAAAAATAAAAAGAGTAATAAAATTATCATTGATGATTCAAATAAACAATCTATTCCTATTCATTTTCTCCAAAGACTCTCTAAATATAAGAAAAATTCTGATAATGAGATTGATACTGAAATAATGGATACATTTAAAAAAGTTCAAGTTAATATTCCTTTACTGAATGCAGTCAAGAAAATTCCCGGTTATGCCAAATTTCTCTAAGAGAATTGAACCCATAAAAGGAGGATAAAAGGGAATTAGAGAGTCAACTTGGGAAGGAATTTCTCAGCTTTGATTCAACCATAAATTCCAACCAAATGCAAGGATATGGGCACATTCACAATACCATGTACCATAGGGGAGACATTCTTTTCAGATGTTATGTTAGATTTAGGTTCTTCCATTAATGTAATGCCTCACTATGTGTATACTTATCTATAGGTTGGAGAGCTTCAACTAACAAGAATTGTCGTGAAAATTTCTAATCAGAGTACAACTCATCCAACAAGAGTGATTGAGGATGTCCTTGTCAGAGTAAAGAATCTCATCTTCCCTGCTAATTTCTACATTCTTGAGATGGAAGATACCTGAACCCAAGGGAATTCCCCTTTCATACTTGGGAGGCCATTCCTCAAAACAACAAGGACGATCATCAATGTTCACAATGGTACGTTTTCCATGGAGTTCGGTGGAGAAAAGGTAAGTTTTAATATCCTTAAGGCTATGAATCACCTCATTGAAGAGCACTCCACTCTTCCTGTCTATTCGATGGAAGTTCTCTCAAATGATGCACACACACACAATTCTCTCATCAACCCATACTCTGATTCATTTTCCTCTTCTTCACCCTTGGATGATTTGAGTTTTGAGTCATGTTTTGAGTGTTGTGGGGGTTCTAAAAAGTGTAAATTTTGTGCTTTAATTGATGAGTGTGTTCATTCTGAGGTACCCATGACCGTCGATGATTATGAAAATCTCATTTCAATAAATTCTCTATCTTTAGAGAATAAACATGAGCAGATAGACAGTTTAATGGACATCACTCCCCCTAAATCCCCTCCCTCAGTCCAAAAACACCTGGTGTTAGAAATTAAACCACTTCCCTATAATTTAAAATATGCCTATATTGAGGGTATTGACCAATTGCCCATCATTATTTCCAATAACCTCTCTCAACAGGAGGAATCAAAACTACTTCATCTTTTGAGAGAGTGTAAAAAGGAAATAGGATGGAAATTGGCTGATATTCTTGAGATTATCCTGTCTATTTGTATTCACAATATACTTTTGGATGATAAGGATAAGCCCGTAAGACAATCTCAACGCCGGTTGAATCCCACTCTCCTTGAAGTGGTAAAATTGGAATTCAATAAACTACTTATTGCGGGGATCATTTATCCTATATCTAATATTAAATGGGTTAGCCCAGTGAAAATTGTGCCTAAAAAACAGGAATAACAGTTGTGTCAAATGAAAGGAATGAATTGGTTCCAACACATGTGAAAAATAGTTGGTGAGTCTATATTGACTACTGTCGACTGAATCAAGCCACACAAAAGGACCACTTTCCTCTACCTTTCATTGACCAAATGTTAGAATGATTGGCTGGTAAGTCCCATTATTGTATCATTGATGGCTATTCGGGTTATTTTCAAATCCATATATCCCTTGAAGATCAAGAAAAGACAACATTTACATATCCATTTGACACATTGGCATACATAAGGATGCCTTTTGATCTTTGTAATGCTCCTGGTACTTTTCAGCGTTGTATGTTGAGTATTTTTTATGATTACCTAGAGAATTGCATGGATGTTTTTATGGATGATTTCATAGTTTATGTAACTTCCTTTGATAACTATTTGTATCACCTAGGTTCTATCCTCCATCATTGCATAGAAAAAGATCTTGTATTAAATTATGAGAAATTTCATTTCATGGTTTAACGGGGGATAGTTCTAGGGAATTTTATTTAAAAAGAGGTAATTCAAGTAGATAAATAAAAAATTGAATTAATTTAAACCCTTACATATCCAAAATGTGTTTGTGAGGTGTGATCTTTCTTAGGTCATACTGGTTTTTACCGCCAATTCATTAAAGACTTCAGTAAGATTGCACTGCCCTTTTCCTGGTTATTACAAAAGGATTATGAGTTTGTGTTTGATAAAAATTGTGAGGATGCATTAAATTCACTAAAAAGGAGTCTCACATCACCTCCCATCATCCAACCACTAAGGTGGGATCTCCCCTTCGAGCTTATGTGTGATGCCTCTAACTTTGCATTTGGGGCAGTTTTATCACAAAGGGTTGAGAAGGCTCCTCATGTCATTGCATATGCCTCACGTACCCTTGAACCTACCCAGGTAAACTACACAACCACTGAAAAATAACTCCTTTCTATTATGTTTTCCTTGGAAAAATTTCATTCATATCTTCTTGGGTTAAAAGTGATTGTATTTTCTAACCATGCTACCATTCGATTCCTCTTAAAGAAACCTGAATCTAAGCCCCGCATCATACGGTGGATTCTCCTCCTCCAAGAGTTTGACCTTGAGATTAGAGATAAGAGGGGAGTGGAAAATGTGGTAGCTGACCACATTAGTAATATTTACCCACCATTGGACCATCATGTTGACTCACCCCTCCCCATTGGAGAATTCTTCCCTCATGAGAACCTTTGTGATATTGTGGACCTTACCTCATGGTATGCAAACATTGTGAATTTTCTTGTAACATCTAAAATCCCCACTGATTTCAGAATTTCAAAATCCCATAGACTTAAGCATGATTCTCGGTGGTACATTTGGGATAACACATATTTGTAGAGAATTTTTGGTGACCAAGTAGTTCGTCGGTTTATCCCTGACCATGATTTCACCTCTGTTTTGACCCTCTACCACACTTTGGCATGTGGGGTCCACTTTGGATCTCAACGTACAGCTCAAAAGTTCCTTGACTCAGGACTTTATTGACCAACATTGTATAGGGATGCCCATATATTTTTCAAGTCAAGTAGTCATTTTCAATTCACAGGGAATGTCTCCAAGAGGAATAAAATTCCCCAATAAACCATGTTATTCTGTGAAATCTTTGATGCATGGGGCATTGACTTCATGGGGCCTTTTCCAAATTCATTTGGATTCATGTACATCTTGTTAGCAGTGGACTACAAGTCTAAATGGGTGGAAGAAAAGACTACTAGGACCAATGACTCTCAAGTTGTTGTTCATTTTGTGAGGTCCCAAATTTTTAGTTGGTTTGGTTTGCCGAGATTCATCATTAGGGATCAGGGTTCCCATTTTTGCAATAGAAACATGAAAAAAATTCTTCGTAAGTATAGGGTTGATCATAAAGTCTCTACTGCATATCACCCTCAAACTAATGGACAAGCAGAAATATCAAATTGGGAAGATAATAGAATATTGGAAAACGGTACAACCCAATAGGAAAGATTGTAGTTTGTGCTTGGATGATGCACTTTGTGCATACCGTACAGCTTTTAAAACCCCAATTGGAATGTCACCATACAAGATTGTGTTTGGAATGGATTTTCAACTCCCGGTGGTGGTAGAACACTATGCATATTAGGCTGTTAAACAATGTAATATGAATCTTTCAAATGCAGGTGAGCATAAAAAGCTGTAGATTCAAGAGTTGGAATAAATTCAATGTGATGCATATGAGCACTCCTGAATCTATAAAGAAAAGACAAAGGCCATCCATGATAGCATGATTCATCAGTGGAGGTTCCATATTGGTGAGAGGGTACTCATGTATAATTCCAGGCTAAAGCTCTACCCAGGTAAGCTTCGTTCCCAATGGCTCAGTCCTTATACAATTACTGATGTTTACCCTTTTAGTTCCATATAGGTTTTGCATGAGAAGAGTGGAAAGAGGATTACTATCAATAGGCAGAGGCTCAAAAACTTCTATGAGGATTTTCCAAATCATCTCGTGGGGGAAATTCAACTGATAGATGCCACATATAACACCACATAGCAGGTTGTACCTTCTCCATACCTTTATTTACTTGTCTATTTATTTAAAATATTTTCATTATGGACAATGTAACTTTTAGGTGTGGGAGAGGGTGACATGTCATAGTTAGGATTAAAACAAAAAAAATGTGTTTTCATTTTTGATTTCTCTTTCCTTATTTTGTATTTTTAGATAAAAATTGATCTTAAAAAGAATATCCAAAATCATTCTTCATGCTTCAGTCGATTTTGTGGAAAATTCCATTGTTTTTGGAAAAATGTTTTCCAAATGAATGTTGATATGGAATCTTTTTCTATAATTTTTATTTTCAAATCATTCTTAGGTTTTTAATGGATTTTTTAATCCCATGCCTCATTAGCACTGACCAATATTTTAATCCCTTACCCAAGAGACATTCTAATCCCTTTATTTCATATTATTCCTTTTAATCACTTTCTTGAGAGTCTCAGGTCATGTAGAGAAACTAGAACTTTCCTTGATTCTGTTTGAAGCCATAAGATTCAAGTATGTTACATTCATGATAGAGGCAATCATTAATTGAAAATCCATTTGTGCAATTATCCTCTATTTTTTTCACCTTTACATTTTATCCTTATTAAGCCTTAGAGACCATGAAATGCCTATTAGGTAGACACATTACAAGCTAATTTATCCCTGCCTACTCATCTCTTGTGTATATTCTTTTTTATTTTCAGAAAGTGTGAGTGAGAGGGTGTTTCCATGGGAATTCTTGGGAGAGAATCATTGTTATGGGTTGATATAAAGTGTGGCTACATTTTCCTTGGGCAATGGGTTCACAAGACATATTACATCATTATTTTACACATGTTTTCCTCTTTATCTTCAAAAAAACTATACAAAAAAATAGTTCTGTACATTGAAAAAAAACAGAACAAAAGTAAAAAAATAGAGAAAAGAATATGTTTACTCATTATTATTCACTTCTTGGTTGTGACCCACAAAAATGGACAATGGGGAGAGTGATTTGGAGGTGATACACTTTGTGAGGGGTTTATTGTGTACATTAATTGTGAACACTTGCTAAATTTTGACATGTTTTGTACATAAGATATTAAACACTCCTCTTCAGCCTTAGATTTTTAAACATAAAATCCTACCAACCCTTGAACCTCAAAACAACCTGTTGGAAGTCCTCTTGAGTAGCACACTAGTTTCTGCTAGTAGAGAAATGAAAATATTGGAAAGCATATGATAAGATCACATGAACTCTGGGAAAAGAGCATAAATCCACTTTCATATATTCCTTGACTGAAGAGAGAAAAAATTTAGGTGAGGTAGGTTGCGACATGTTGCATGGGTGAACAAATGAAGTTCAACAAATTTGAATGTGAGAAAAGAAAAATGATAGGAAAATTGATTCCATAAAAGAGACATGATGAATTTAATTTCAAAAGAATATTGGATGTTTTCAGACCTTTGATTTAGTAATAGTACATTATTAAGATATTATACTTTTCCTAGGAGTGTAATTTTTTTGATGTGGGGGTGTGATCGTACCACGATTCACTATTTTATTTCACCCTTATACCAATGTATTAAACTGATTTTGTATTGAAAATTACAAGTATAATAACAAATTTTAATCCATGTTTGATTCAATTATTTTGTGTTTAACACTTTTAAAAAGTGAAATGTTACTTGTTTTGATAATTATATTGTAAGTGGAGGTGATTTGGAGGACCTATGATGAAGTCCAAGAAAAATGGGTCAATCTGCACATGATCCAAGCACACCAGTGGACTAAAACGCATGTTGCTACTAAACCGTGAATTCAAATGGGATGAAACTTTTTGAACGGGTCTGAAATTTAATATTCTCCATTTCATCTGAAGGAACTGAATCCCAATTCGTTTATTAAGAGTCCCATATAAATTCATCTGTTCAATAAAGTGGATCTACATGGGGTCAAAACATTGACTATGTATTTTGGAAATATCTCTTATTATATTCCATATCTAGCCACAAAATTTGACATGGAGGTAGAAAAGGTGTCGGTAAAAAGCTCTTTAGATTTGGCCAAAGTGATTTAATACTTCCTGACCTTCCGAAACCATGGACCAATCGGATTAGTGAAATCAGGATGCCCAAAACCACTTCTCACTTTGCCTATAAATTGGCACCTTGGGCACCCCATTTGGGAGTTTGAACCAAAGGAAAGGTGCTGCCATTTTAGAGTCTCATGGGAGTAATCCCACCAATATTTTAAGTTCTATAGGCTATGTGAAGTGGTACTTCAACATCTTTTTCTTCCTCCCCTCTCATGGGTTTTTAAACCCCTTGTGATCACCCAGGGAGGAACATGTTGTAAATCCCAAGCTTAATGTTGTAATATTTGAATGGTATTTTTAATTACCAGTTTGTATGTTTTTTTTATTCATCCTATATTTTTATTTAATTGAGTTATATACTGGTATGTTATACTCAAACTCAAATGATCAGGTTTAGGGGTACCCTTTCATGTGATGTTTTACACACTGTTCATCCCTTTTTCTTCCATCATTCAATTGTGGTGTTTGGGTGGTTCATATTGGTCAATTGAACTCACATAATAACTATCAAGGCCATGTACATTTATTTCATGGTATCAAAAATAAATAACATACAAACTTGGATATCACATAGAGTTCTTCGTGTGTTGCCTTGGTGAGTTTCGGTTATGAAGTCGAACACAAATCACTCAATCATCAGCAGTGTTTGGTGAATAATTGTGTGTTTTCGACTGAACCCTAGGAGGTATCCTAGTATAATATCAGTAACATTCTGGTTCTAGTTGTTACAAACTAGGGATTAAAATATCATAACTCTATCTCATGAAGTGATGAAGTATGAGCATCATGAGAGTACCACGGGTTGATCACGTTTAATTAATCTTGTTTACTTTCACTTTGTTTTATCACTTTCATTTTCTATTTTCATATTTAATAATCAAACCCAAGTATTATAAAACCTCATTTCCCTTTTTACTTTCATAATCATAACCACATTTTGGAATTAATGATCTAAGGCTCCGTCGAGAGACGACCTGGGGTTTCTGTTATACAGCAGAAATTCTAGTAAAAACTAAACAACTAATTTGACGTGCTCGACAACGCGATCATAGATGTTATCTACTGCCCACTCTAAAGTCAGTTCATGGTCAAGTCCTTTGTTTCAACATTTCAATTTCCATTTTATTTCATATTCATTTCACATTTCTCTTTAAATGGTTGAACCAAATGGTTCGCCGCTTCCTATCCATAAGGTCCATACACCTGAAGAACCAAAATATGGTGCCCACTTAATTCATACCATAACACGTTCCAATCCATGCGACCAATGGTCCATGACTCAACATTCTATAGTTGACTACTTAGGGTGTCTACTATAGCCTAATCAGGAAAACACCATTTAGGTTACAACATAAAATCTATGTACCAACCATGTTTCTCAATTCCCTATACAAATCATTTATTAAACAGCAGGTATATCACACAAGGCATATATCACAAAGTCATACAGTCAAGCAATGCATCCTGTATGGCATGACATAATGCATGACATTTGAATTATAGCAGGTTCCTAAAATGATGCATGAGATTAATACCCTCATCTCATCAGGTAATAGTAAAATAGAACCCTCAGTCATATCAATAATAACATCACAACTCAATTGCATCATTGGATAGTGGAATCAAATCAATTGTAGTAGTCAAAATCCAAAAAACAGTAATTTCCATCTGTGGAAATTTAGCTTTTTCCTGTGCATGGGTTAGCTACTCCCGTGAAAAACTCATTACCAAGTTCCAATACCTTCCTAATCTCATATCTATTATCCCAAAATAGTAATCCAGAAAAAGTAAATATCTGATACCAATTTGTAACGTCTCGACTCGGATGTCACTAAACGGTGCCCCAATCAGGTGGGTCACATGGCCTCAAGCACACCTTCATGAATGCCTGAGTCTGCCAACTAGAAGAGAGGTCCCAAGGTGTGTTTGTGGGGATACTATACCCTCATGTCGGAGTGTATCACAATAGTAGTAAACATATCAATAAATAGAGGAAGCAGAAAATCAACCAGACGGAAGGTAAACATTCAAGATAAGTATATATAAACAATGCCAAAATTAATATCATGTACAAAATGATGAGTCATGTCATGTCTCTACAAAGATGGAAAATAGGTATACAAGCATCCAGTACAATACAAGAATTGAAAGACCCCAAATAACTATCCTAACTAGCATCACAAGCCTGTGCTCGGTCCTGTGCTCCCATGCTCCTAAGCATAGAACAATCAAGAATCATATTGTGGGCACCTGCCCCGATCCCTACATGTATCCATATAGTCGGTCAAGGTACCCAATGGAAGCCCAAATAAAGTATGAGATAACACTCAATAGACCACTACCAACGACGTCTATAACAAATCCAGCATGTGCAATACAAGGTAATAAGTGTGCAATTTATATCACAGGTATAACAAAAAATAAAACAAGTTCTCAAGGCATATGTGATACAAGTAAAGTGAAAATATCTATCCAAACAAGAATTCCTGAAAAGAAAAGTCAACCTCCTATAAACAAGGGCAGCGGTTAAAAAATGTAAGTAAATAGGTGTAATGCAATCCAGTTAATCCATCGTAACCTGATTCCCATACTTGGGCTATCTATAAAACATGTCAAGAGATCCACCACGACTACGCAATACAACCAAGTGTAACCCACTACCACTACCATGTCGTATAATCTAGTATATAACATTCATCATAAAATTTTCGTATAATCAAGAGTTTTAGACCTCAAAGGGTTGAATCCATAGTATAGAAGACCAAGACATCCACGTCGAGTCCTAGGAGCATCTCGATGGAAACTTGGTAAAGACTTGGGTGGGGTCTGAGGAGCATGTCAATGGAACTTGTCCACTGTGATCCCAAGCAAGCCGGATCCAAGGGGTAGTGAGGCCCAAGGAATCCTACGGAATCAAGACCTGAGGAGAAAATAGGTCCAAGGCATCCACTACCATAAACACGATCTATGGGAGAAACATCCATAGCATCTAATGGAATCAGGATCCATGATATACCTACCAAGGAATCCTCTACCATTTCAATTCATCATTTCATTGCATTAGTCATTTATAAACAATTACATCTTATGAGTTCATCCAGTTCATATAACCATTCCCATTCAACAATTAAAACATTTCACATCATGTTATCACATAGAAAAGGAGAAAACCCTTCTCCTAATATATCAATTAAATTCTCAACAATTTAAAAGTATCCCTCTAACTAGGAAAGCTCACACTCACCCAAAGGGTGGTCTAAAAAGGAAATTACAAGTCACATCCCATGGGTGGCCTAGGTTTGGGCAACAACCTCAAACCATATCAAAGGTACTCAAAGGGAAACCTAACAGGTTCCAATTTATCCAATTCAATTAACCAATTACTCTTAGGGGAAACACCAGAAAGTCCGGTGTGCGACACAATGGAAATTAGCTATAAAAACACAAAACCATGAGGGAAAGGTACAAACCACCTACCTTAGGTCCATACTAGAGCACTCGTCTAGTATCAATCTATAATTCGGTCTAGATCGAGAGAAAAACGAATAATGAATGAAGAACCTAGAAATAGGACATATTATCTTGCGCCTAAATAACTTCGTTAATATGAATTCAAAATGAAGACCAACATAAGATGATCAAAGAACTTACCAGCATGAATCCAACGAGATGAATGGATCTCAATTTTGAGTCTAGATGATGAAACGGTGTCAAAGCCTGCACTTTGGCTTCAAATATGAGCTCCCAAGGGTGAGGTTCTATCAAACGGAGGAAAATAGAAATAGGTTTTAGGTTTTAAAACATTTTAAGGGAATTTTAGTAAAATCCATAAGAAATACTGGTCTTCATGGTTTAGCCGGATGGTTGGACAAACCATACGCCAATCATGTGTCCTTCACTACTTTAAGGGGAACCTCGCACAGTTTCATGCGCACAGTTTGCCTAACCGTTCGCAAACCGTGCAATAGCCCTCTGCTAAAAAATCTTTAGTTTTTTCACAGGTTTGTTCGAGAGGTTACATAGTTTACTCAAACCGTGAAACCTACTGCACCCCACTATCAAGCCCCGTATGGTTAGAGGAAACCGTGCAGCCTTCCCCACACGGTTTCTCCTAACTGTGTGGCATGTCTGTTTTTTCCAAAAAGCAAAGCACTAGGCTTCAAAAAAGACTTGGACACCCCTAACACACCCATGAACTCAAAGGGTAGTCATTTTAGACCATAAAAAATAATTTAAAATAAAAAGAAAAAGATTTGTACTGCGTATGAAAACCCGAGATCTTACACATTGGCTTGAAAAACTAATCTATCGTTAGAAGAAAAGGAGAACAGTGATTTACCATTGGCATATTGATCTAGTGTTGATATATATATTGTGATTTATCATTGGAATATATATTGATCTACTGGTATTATTACTACATCTATCGTTGAAAGATTAAATTGATCTACCGTTACTATTGAAGTGAATAGTGATCTACCGTTGGAATAAATAGTGATCTACCGGTAGACTGAAAAAACCAACCATCTACCATTGTCTTTAACAATGATCACTACTAGAAAAATAGGCTTATATGACTGGGGAAATGGGAGATCTCCATTGGTGGACGCTAATACTGAAATAAAATTAGCAAGATTTTTCCAGCCCTCGTTGTTGTCTTCCCTGAAAATCATCGTTGTAACTGTTGGGACCACTTTGTGTATGAATATTGTATTTGTTGTCAACAGTTTTCAATATCAGTCAAAATGAAGAAGGACTCCAAAGTTAATGGAGATCGGCTTAAGTAAGGATGCCTGGAGAATTGTTATGAAATCACATCATTGAATGTCATACTTGGGTAATTCTCTAGAAGTCAATTTAGAGGATTGTTGAGCTGATCCTAAGTTCAAAGAACTTGTGTCAAAGGTGACATAATTGTTTACAACAATGAAAAATGGTGAAGTATCATCCATATAAGGATAATTGAAGAAGAATGAGGATTTAACAAAGACCATGCAATGATTCACGATTGCATGAGAACCATGCAAGTGCTTACTTGAAGAAAAGAATCATATGATTTTCATGAAGTAGAGAATGGTAGCTGAAGAAGAAGAGAGAGTGTGGAAGGGCTTGGAATTCTAAGAAGGTCATGAATTCACATTGCCCAAAAACCAGACGATGCTTTGCTGATTTGTATTTCACAAATATCATAAGTTTGGAAAACTTGTGATGCAAACCTTATGAAGGAAAGGGAGAGACAAAGAAGTGTTTTTGGAAAATTCATATCACAAATATCATCAGATCAAAAATATGGCAAAGGAAATAAGTAGGCACGCAAGTATGCAGAAGGTGCGCAAGTATGCAGTAGGCACGCAAGTATGCAGTAGGCACACAAGTATGAAAGCGTTGGCGTGCAAGTGCTGTAGAGGCGCGCAAGTCATATTTCAAATAGCATTATTTCAAAAATATGGAAAAGGAAAGAAGGCGCACAAGTCCCAAGAAGGCGCGCAAGTCCCAAAGAGGCGCGCAAGTGCCAGGGAGTCGCGCAAGTACCAAGAAGGTGCGCAGGTCCCAAGGCGGCATGCAAGTGCCAGGGAGTCGCGCAAGTGCCACGAAGGCGCGCAAGTACCATGGAGGCGCGCAAGTTCATGTGATGCGTAGGTTACCAAAATGCCTATAAAAAGGCGACTACCCTCCCCATTTCTATGAGCCTGAGACTTAGAGAAATATTTTGAGCTCTGAGCGTGAAAGTTGAAGAAGTGTGGCCCGCAAGTGGTTGAGACGCGCAAGTTGAACCTCATTTTTAGGTGGCGCGCAAGTGTTGTGTTGTCCACAAAGAGGCGCACAAGTATAAAAGTGGCACGCAAGTTTTTCCTGTGCACAAAGCGGCACGCAAGTATAAAGGAGGCGCGCAAGTGGAAGGAGGCGTGCAAGTGCAAGTCTTGGCGCGCAAGTCTAGGGCACGCAAGTCACAAAAATTCCTATAAATAGACGACCCGCCTCCTCATTTTTTAAGGCTCAACACTTAAGAGAAAAATTAGAGCTCTGATCGCGCAAGTAGTAGACGGTGGTCTGATTGCGCAAGTGGGCGACGCACAAGCTGAAGGCACGCAAGTAGGGTGCCGTGCAAGTTTTGCTACGCAAATTGCCAGAGGTGCTTTTAAGAAGTGGTCTGTGTATAAGACAAAGGTGGCGCGCAAGTTGTGAGATGGGCTCAATGGTGGTGCGTAAGTACTGAGTAGGCACACAAGTACTGAGTAGGCGTGCAAGGAGGTGGCGCGCAAGTAGTGAGACACACAAGCAGGTGGAGCGCAAGCAGGAAGGCGCGCAAGCTGAGTGGTGCGTAGGTAGGTGGCGTGCAAGCTGAAGTAGGTAGGCGTGCAAGTAGGGTGGCGTGCAAGCTAGAACTTGTGATTCTAGCAAGAAGAAGAAGAAGAAGAGCTTGGTGTGGATGGTTTTGAATTGAAAGAAAACATGTGAAGAAGAGTAGGTTTCAGTGTAGCTGGTTTTGCATTGAAGAAGCAGAAGAAGAAGAAGAGTGTGAACCTTACAGGTTTGCTACATAGAGAGAAGAGAAGAAGATTAGTGCACTCAGTTGTTGCACTAATAAGAAGAAAGAAGAAGAACTAGTGCAGCCGATTTTTGTGCTAGAGAAGAAGATAAAGAAATAAGAGAATTTTTTGCCTACTGATTTGCAAGAAATCAAGTGAAGAGCACTGAAATAGATTAAGCGCAGAACCTACCTTTTGAAGAGGGAAGAAGACTGTCTCCACAGACAATATAAAGAACCAGCTAGAGTCTGCAAGTTGGGATAGGTCATCACCAGTCCAGGGAAGAGGATTGTTTCCCACCCCCCTCCAAAGTGTAGGGACTCACACTGGCTAAAGGATTATTTTCTTAGACACTCCATTGTAACAGCATGTCACATTATAATGGAGAATCCATGCACTGGTCATCCCCATGCATGGCAAGGACGTAGCTACTCTTATTGAGTGGTGAACCTTGTAAAAATTTTGTGTGCATATTTTTACTGCTTTCTATTATTGTATGTGACAGGGAAAAGAGAATAAGAGAATCAAGATCATAAAAGGTCAAGAGGTACAGGGATAAAAGTTGAAATTAGTCTAAAAAGTCCCCAAAACTGATTCACCCCCCCCCCCCCTCTTAGTGTTAGGTATATCCCAAACTGGTCCTCTCAATTGGTATCAGAGGGACAGGTTAACCTCTGTTGGATTCTCTAAAGTGAAGTTATTCTCTTTTGATAACTTGAGTTCTGTTCCTGAGTCAACAATGAAGAGCAGTGTTGGTGAAGATTTAGTTATATCTACCAAGACCATGATGAACAGGAAAAAGAAAGAGAAGAGAAAGTTGAAGAAGAATTCCCTCTTATCTAAAGAAGAGGAAGAATCTTTTTCTCCATATCTGGATGACATTGAAGACACACCAGATTTGGAAAGTAATGAGAAGGTGGCTCAAGTACCCACCAAGAAGATGGAAAACCTTCCTACCTCAACTGATCAAGAGGTATGTGTTAGCACATTTGGAAATTACCCTCATGATGAAAATTCTAGCACAATTGGTGATGAACAATCTACAACATCTCAAGAAATATCAGTTGATAGATTAATAATGATTCAGCATGGTATTTCTGAAGAGAGTGCATCCCTGTTTTGCGGGGTATTTCAATGCATGCAAGAAAATATCACTCAGCTGGAAGAAGAAACTGATGTTTTGGAGAAAGGCTTATAATAAAAAATTGTTGAATGTTTAAAGATCTCTAGACAGGTTAGAGCCTTTGAAGCAAAAAAGAAGGGATTTGAAGAAAGTTCTTCAAAGTGGCTCAAAGATGTTGAAGAAAAGGAGGGAGTCAACAAGACTCTAGAAGAGAAGATCCATGCACTAGAAGATGAGCTGAAAAGGGGTAATGAATTCAAGAAGTTATATTTGGAAGATAACTCCAAGAAGATCAATGAACTTGACTCTTTATTACAAAACAAAGTAAAGATGCATGAAGATGAAGTTGAAAGATTAAAGAAGGATTATGAAGAGAAGATGACTATGATTGAAAACCAGGAAGTCATCCTCAATATGAGATGTCTAGAATTGGAAGATGAACTAACCAATCTTGAGAAGACACATATTGAGTCTTCACAAAAGAAGGAAATAGTTGTTGCTAGTACTCAATGCTCACTAGAGGATTATACTGTCAAAAGACCTCCAACATGTGATAAGAAGATCATGGCTTCACTCATTGATATATCACAAGCAGCTGAGAAAGTAAAGGTATCATCCATACCAACTTGTATTAATGTTTCTAAAATTGCTCCTACAAAAAGTGCAGGTATGAAGAAAAATTCTAAACAAGTTTGGATGAAGAAAAGTGATATGAAACCTATCACCATGGATAGGGTGGATAGGGGAAAGAGTGTGGAAGACTGATCCCCACAGAAATCACAACATACCAAGAAGAAGAAGACTCAGAAAACTTATCAAGAAGATGAAAAGAAGTTAAGGTTTGTTGGCCAATGATGGTGCTGCAATAGGTTTGGGCATTGTGCACTGGATTGTTGGTACAATCCCTTAAATGTAAAAGCACAGAGAAAGCCCATATCAAGGGGGAGAAATCCAGAGAAGAAGAAGCAACATCCACAGATCCAGAAACATATGTATACTGCAAATAGATTTGGAATGCTGGACAACATCTATGAGGTATGCAATGGGAGTGGTCACAAGAATGGTGGATGCCTATCTTAGAATGTATTCAAAGCTAATAAGAACAAAAGACCACAAAAGCTGGAGAAGAATGAAGAATCTATCTTGGGATGTAATCATAAGTATGTTGCAAAAGAAAATGATCCCAAGAAGATTACAATGAGGAAAACTAAAAAGTAATTGGATTCCATGTCCAATAAGGTGAAGGGTGGTGCATCCAAAATAACTACTATGAAGGAATCCACTCAGAATAATCCATGTAGAAGATCCAATCTTGATGCCTCAGTCCCTAATGATATTTTGGTTATTTGGCCAGAATATTTGGAAAGAATGAGAAATATGGAAGATTCACAAGCTAAGGCTAGTGCTAAAAACAAAAAGAAGATTCTACATGAATACAAAGAAGTTATGTGTGTGAGGTGTAACAAGGCTGGTCACACTGTCAGAATGTGCTTTGAATTTATTCCAGCCCAACAAGAATTCATGAAGAGGGTGAATGTTGCACCGAGAGATTCTAGTGCTTGGAATTCTCCTGAAGAAAGAAGATTCACACACAAAGAGATAGAATAATTATTGAGATCCACATAGCTACATTCAAAATTAAAGTTCAAATGTTAAAGTGTGAGGAGTGGAGAAAATGGAGCATCATGGTTGAGAAAATCATCTCAGCCCTCCTGCTCACATTGAAGAAGCATGGAGGATCCACCCTATTCCCTTAAATCTTTGTGTATTGTATTTGTTCTTTAAATACAGTGAATTGAAGGTGATGCAAGATCTCAGGGGGAGAACCTAAGATTCAGTGATGAGAAGTGTTCTCTATAGAGGGATACACATGAATAAGCTTCCAGATTCATTATCTCAATAAGTATCAATTTCAGTTGGTACTAAATTCAACTACTCTGAAGATTGTCTGAAGATCATGTCATTGGAAATGGTATGTTATTTCTAAATCTTTCATCCTTGGTTACTCAAAATAAAGATCATTCTATAAAGGGGGAGTAACAAAGATAATCAATTACATAAGAAGAGTAAAAGTGCCCCAAGGCCACTTATCCTGGCAATTTCACTTGAATGTTTTTGATCTGTTTGTTGAAGTGAGTGCATGAATTTCAGGTTGATTATTTCTTATCACATTCAATATCTTCGGCTTGGAATGAAAGTGGAAACCCCTTGAAGACAATTTTATGAGTTCTCATCTCATGTGGTGTCATATTCAGTGGGTAATGGACAACTTTGTTGTCTAAATCAAATCCTCTTGTTTTCTACACCGAGCATTGCTCAAGTAGACTTAGAGTGAAATGATTGATGACACATTGCTTAAGTATGGAATGATAACCTCTCTACCATGAACTTTTTATTTCTTGTCAATAAGGGGGAGAGAAATGAAATGGATGTCAAGGGGAGAGACAGAAGAAAAGGGGATAGATAAGATTCTCATTCTGACATTGACACATTCATCTGATGATACTTTAAGGTATTGACAACAAAATACAAATGGGGAGATTTTTGGGACCACTTTGTGTATGAAGATCGTATTTATTGTCAACAGTTGTCAATATCAGTCAAAATGAAGAAGGACTCCAAAGTTAATGGAGATCTGCTGAAGTAAGGATGCCTGGAGAATTGTTATGAAATCACATCATTGAATGTCATACTTGGGTAATTCTCTAGAAGTCAATTTAGAGGATTGTTGAGCTGATCCTAAGTTCAAAGAACTTGTGTCAAAGGTGACATAATTGTTTACAACAATGAAGAATGGTGAAGTATCATCCATCTAAGGATGATTGAAGAAGAATGAGGATTTAACGAAGACCATGCAATGATTCACGATTTCATGAGAACCATGCACTACTGGAAAACTAACCTATACCAACGGTTTGGAATCGTTGGTATAGGCCTCCAAACCGTTGGTATAGCCTATACCAATGGTTTGGAGAACCGTGGCGAAGTAAGCCGTTGGGATAGGTCTATACCAACGGTTTTGGGAAAACCGTTGGTATGGACCTATCCCAACAGTTTTGAAAACCGTTGGCATAGGTAATATGAAAATCTATTCCAACGGTTATAAAACCGTTGGTATATATATTTCAAAAAAAATACATTCGGTGTGATTTGATCCCTGAACCCTTCGTTTATAATAGAACGACTTAACCACTAACCTAATATGACTTTTTTAAACATAATTTCATAAATATATATATGTATTATAATAATTATTTAAAATTTAGATTTATATAATGTTCTCGGGAAGTAGACCTGGAAAAAAAATTGAAGAACCTATCCCAACGGTTCGCAAAACCGTTGGGATAGGTGCATATTTTTTTCGGGGTGTATGCTGGATTTTGGGACACGCTTTCCCAACGGTTTTGGAGAACCGTTGGGAAAGGGGTGGGTCTTTCCCAACGGTTCTCCAAAACCGTTGGGAAAGGGGTGTTTTGAGCTAAACCTTTGGGAAAGACCCACCCCTTTCCCAACGGTTCTCCAAAACTGTTGGGAAAGGGGTGTTTTGAGCTCCCTTTCGCAACAGTTTGGGAGAACCATTGGGAAAGACCCACCCCTTTCCCAACGGTTCTCCAAAACCGTTGGGAAAGGGGTGTTTTGAGCTCCCTTTCCCAACGGTTTGGGAGAACCGTTGGGAAAGACCCACCCCTTTCCCAATGGTTCTCCAAAACCGTTGGGAAAGGGGTGTTTTGAGCTCCCTTTCCCAACAGTTTGGGAGAACCGTTGGGAAAGGGTGCATATACCAACGGTTTTTACAAACCGTTGGTATAGAAGTGTTGGGAAAGATCCGATTTCCAGTAGTGATGCAAGTGCTTACTTGAAGAAAAGAATCATATGATTTGCATGAAGTAGAGAATGATGGTTGAAGAAGAAGAGAGAGTGTGGAAGGGCTTGGAATTCTAAGAAGGTCATGAATTCACATTGCCCAAAAACTAGACGATGCTTTGCTGATTTGTATTTCACAAATATCATAAGTTTGGAAAACTTGTGATGCAAGCCTTATGAATGAAAGGGAGAGACAAAGAAGTGTTTTTGGCAAAGTCATATCACAAATATCATCAAATCAAAAATATGGCAAAGGAAAGAAGTAGGCGCACAAGTATGCAGAAGGCGTGCAAGTATGTAGTAGGCGCGCAAGTATGCAGTAGGCGCACAAGTATGCAAGTGTCGGCGAACAAGTGTTGTTGAGGAGCGCAAGTCATATTTGAAATAGCATTATTTAAAAAATATGGCAAAGGAAAGAAGGCTCGCAAGTCCCAAGAAGGCGCGCAAGTCCCAAAGAGGCGCGTAAGTGCCAGGGAGTCGCGCAAGTACCAAGAATGCGCACAAGTCCCAAGGAGGCGCGCAAGAGCCAGGGAGGCGCGCAAGTGCCAGGGAGTCGCGCAAGTGCCACGAAGGCGTGCAAGTACCAAGGAGGCGCGCAAGTGCATGTGATGCGCAGGTTACCAAAATGCCTATAAAAAGGCGACTACCCACCCCATTTCTATGAGCCCGAGACTTAGAGAAATATTTTGAGCTCTGAGCGCGCAAGTTGAAGAAGTGTGGCGCGCAAGTGGTTGAGGCGCGCAAGTTGAGCCTCATTTTTAGGTGGCACGCAAGTGTTGTGTTGTCCACAAAGAGGCGCGCAAGTATAAAAGTGGCACGCAAGTTTTGTCTGTGCATAAAGAGGCGCGCAAGTATAAAGGAGGCGCGCAAGTGGAAGGAGGCGCGCAAGTGCAAGTCTTGGCGCGCAAGTCTAGGGTGCACAAGTCACAAAAATGCCTATAAATAGATGACCTTACTCCTCACTTTTTAAGGCTCAACACTTAAGAGAAAAATTAGAGCTCTGATCGTGCAAGTAGTAGAAGGTGGTCTGATCGCGCAAGTGGGCGACGCGCAAGCTGAAGGCGTGCAAGTAGGGTGTCGCGCAAGTTTTGCTGCGCAAGTTGCCAGAGGTGCTTTCAAGAAGTGGTCTGTGTATAAGCCAAAGGTGGCGCACAAGTTGTGAGCTAGGGTCAATGGTGGCGCGCAAGTACTGAGTAGGCGCGCAAGTACTGAGTAGGCACGCAAGTACTGAGTAGGCACGCAAGTACTGAGTAGGCTCGCAAGGAGGTGGCACGCAAGTAGTGAGGCGCGCAAGCAGGTGGCGTGCAAGCAGGAAGGCGCGCAAGCTGAGTGGCGCGCAAGTAAGTGGCGTGCAAGCTGAAGCAGGGAGGTGCGCAAGTAGGGTGGCGTGGAAGCTAGAACTTGTGATTCTAGCAAGAAGAAGAAGAAGAAGAGCTTGGTGCAGATGGTTTTTCACTAAAAGAAAACGTGTGAAGAAGAGTAGGTTTCAGTGCAGCTGGTTTTGCATTGAAGAAGAAGAAGAGTGTGCAACTTATAGGTTTGCTGCATAGAGAGAAGAGAAGAAGATTACTGGAGTCGGTTGTTGCACTAATAAGAAGAAAGAAGAAGAACTAGTGTAGCTGGTTTTTGTGCTAGAGAAGAAGATAAATAAAGAAAAGAATTGTTTTCCTACTACTTTGCAAGAAATCAATTGAAGAGCACTGAAATAGATCAAGATAAGAACCTACCTTTTGAAGAAGGAAGAAGACTGTCTCCATAGGCAGTATAAAGAACCAGCTAGAGGCTGCAAGTTGGGATAGGTCATCACCAGTCTAGGGAAGAGGATTGTTTCCCACCCCCCTCCAAAGTGTAGGGACTCACACTGGCTAAAGGATTGTTTTCTTAGTCACTCCATTGTAACAGCATGTCACATTATAATGGAGAATCCATGCACTGGTCATCCCCATGCATGGCAAGGACGTAGCTACTCTTATTGAGTGGTGAACCTTGTAAAAATTTTGTGTGCATATTTTTACTGCTTTCTATTATTGCATGCGACAGGGAAAAGAGAATAAGAGAATCAAGATCCTAACATGTCAAGAGGTACAGAGATAAAAGTTGAAATTGGTCTAAAAAGTCCCCAACACCGATTCACCCCCCCTCTCAGTGTCAGGTATATCCCAAACTGGTCCTCTCAGTAACTGTCGTTGAAGCCCACTGTCGTCGCCTCCCAACCACCCTCTGTCACCCCCATCGCCACCTCCCATGGCCTCACATCACCTCTACCCCACCCGCCGTTGAACCCATCACCCATCAATGTTCGACCGCCTACCGTGAACTCCTCGACGTCGCACCCGCCCCTCCCTCCGGCCACCGTAGATCTTCCTTGGCCGACGACCATAGATTTGAAGGTCTTCCTCACCGTAGCGCTTGTCCCCCTGTGTCCGTCTCGAACCCCAGCCATGTCCCGAGCACATGATACATGGAATATTTTAAAGGAGCTTTAGAGATCACCAATGGTGGTCGTTGTTGGTCTTTATTGACGAAGCAACTGTGACCACCGAAAGCGGTCGCAAGGTGACCGCTAAAGACCTTTAGTGGCCACTTTTGGCGGTCGCTTAAGGTCTTTATTGTAGTATTGAATCTACCATTGACTTGATAAAGATCTATCATTAGCTTAACAAAGATCTATCGTTGGATTTTAAGCGAGAAGAAGGCCCACCATTCATGGAGGAGGAAAACCACATGATGGTGGAGATGCAACCATGTAGGAAACCGGTTGGTGGGGCTTTGAAGATGAAAGAGACGGTGAAAAGTGCATTATCTTATGCAAAAACTTGACACTCAAAATTTAGTGTATTTTTAAGCCATCTAAACGATAGAATTAGAAGTTGAACCATAATACTTAAATGAATATAATTTTGATATATTTCCAAAAATACTTAAATGAATATAATTTCGATATATTTCCAAAAAATCAAGAAGCACTTCAATCCAATAATTATATTAAAAGATATGATCAAAGCATAGTGAAACTGTGATTTGAAAAATGTAGAATACATTGTAGTATTTCAACCTAATTTTTAGGTACCTAAATGACATTTTTAGATTTTTCATATAGTATAATGAAATGTAGGAAAACTTCTTATCTTTCTAATTGAAGAAAATTCGAGTGATTCCGGTTTGAATTGAATGAGATATCAAAAAAATAAAAAATATTTTCAATTCTGAAAATTCTAGAATTCTAGAATTATTTCATAAAGTTCAGACATTTTCCACGCTACTTAAACAATAAATTCAGACTTCCATTTGTTTTAATGAAATGTAGAAAAACATGTTGTATTTCCAATAAAACAAGTTTCACAAGAATCTGATCAGTATAACGTGTGTTTTAAATGAATAACAATAGAGAACTATAAAGAATTTTAAACTGAAAATAATTCTTAAAACCAAAAGCATGCTTCAAGTTCAAACCAAAATGCGAATATGTTACAGGTATAATTAGACTTCGTCGTAGATGAATAAAATGAAGATATATTTCTTATATTTCACATGAAATGTGAATTACAAAATTTTGATCACCAAACCCCATATTATAATAAAAATACAGAGATCAAGTAAAAAACTGGTTTTCACCTAAAATAATAAGAGGGTTTTGGATTATTCAAAAACATAAACTAACATGTAATCAAACAAAACAAAAATACATGTATGCACATGCACAAACATAAGGATCATTACACATGCTCGTGGATAGAAATATCTGATGACATGAAAACATGTGGAATTCCAACTGGTGAGTTTGTTCTCATAATATCTCGTCTTGGAGATCACCAAGTGTAAATTTCATGAGAATAAGCTTTATCCGCTTATGAGCACGTGCACCTAACAATCTATATATTATGTATCCCATCATAGTACGTTATCCAACCGTAAAACATTATTTAGGAATATTGTCATAGTATTTCAAGATCCTCATCATAGTGGGAAACTGTTATGACTTTATCGATGTAACGTATACTCTAGGACATTATTACAATTGAGACATGCATAACAATGAACAATATGTATTAAGAAGTTCTATCAATATTCAGTACATCAAATATACATATAATCAAAGTACAAACGGTTGGTCCTAAGATACCAACTCCAACAAAAACAAGAAGCAAGAAGTACATGAAAGAGTGTAACACAATGTTACAATTGGGAATCATTGTGCAGAATGAAATCTTAAACTATCTCTCAAGACCGAAGAATGCTCTAGAGATTCTTCTCCCTCCTCCCTCCTCACAAGGACGATTCCTCAAGTCCAGATAAATTGTGGCAGTGATTCAAACGAACACCACATGACGATCGATCCACCGCACCAACACCCGACAATCCATCGACATTGTTCAGAGATCAAAGGAGCACATATGGATCAACGGTAAACAGATTATGCATTTAAATCTTAGAACTGCAACGACCGTAAATTGAAAAGGGATTCAAGGATGTTAATGTACAATTCCAATGAGCCAAAGAGAGTTATTTTATAGCCTTCAAAACAACCGGGAATGATCTGGAATTCTTCGGGAGACATGAAGTAATACAAGACCACATTTATGGTCTTTTTGGCTCTAATAAATGATTCCTTGCTGGGGCCAGCTTGACGCCACGGGGTACCTGATAGCCTCTGTTAGGTGGCCGGTGGGATGACTGGAGCCGGGTTTTGCTGGATGAACTCCACCGACGAGCTGTTGCAGACCAAAGGCAGGCCGGTGGCCCTCGAGTAGAAGGCATCGGATAACACGGAAGGGGCAGGCGGGGCTTTGACGGCATGAAGAAAATAAAATAAAATGAGCGCTTGCGCCGTTTGGATTCAAGCACCTCCCCTTCTGCCTCCCAATGGCAACGATTCTCTCCTTCCTCCTCATCCTCTTCCACTTCTTCTCCGCCGAATCCCTCTGCGGCAATGTTCTCTCCCCCACTGCAACCATCCACCAAGCCTGCAGCGTCACCAAATTCCCCCAAATCTGTATTACTTCCCTTCAACAACACCTTTCTCCCAACCCTAACGCAACCCAAATCATCCGCGCCGCCGTCGCCATCTCCGCCGGCAACCTGCCCCGCCTCCGGACCATGGTCGAGGACATCCTGGCATCCTCCGCCGGAAACGTCACCCGCACCATCGCCGCAACCAACACATTAAAGTCCGTCCGCAATTCGATTTACCGCACCGGATCGACGGCGCTGGCGCTGGGATCCGCGGACAGCCCCACGGACCTTGCAGACGCTCGGGCCTGGCTAAGCGCGTCGCTCACCTATCTGTCAGGGAGCTTGTCGGGGCTTTCCGGCCTCGGCCCCTCGCGCCAGGTCGTCGGCACGGTGGCGTTCCTGAACCTAACCATTGCGCTGACCGGCAACGCGCTGCGGATGATCGCGGCCTCTGCAGTCTACGGCGGCGACGTCTCGACCTGGGCCCCGCTCAGGACGGAGAGGCAAGGGTTCTGGGAGGACGCGAGGCAGGGGCCGGGGTTCAAGGCCGTCGGGATTCCGGTGGGGTTGACGGCGGACGCGACGGTGTGCAGGACAGCGGGTTGCTCGCACACGACGGTTCAGGAGGCCGTCGACGCTGCGCCGACGAATCGATCGCGGAGGTTCGTCATCCATATCAAACAGGGGGTTTACAACGAGACCGTCAGAGTTGAATTGGGGAAGACGAATCTGGTTTTCCTGGGCGACGGCGTTGGCAAAACAGTCGTCACGGGAGCGCTGTCGGTGGGCGGCGGAATACCCACCACCAACACCCCGACGATCGGTAGGTCGTAAATCGATTCCGATCTGTGATTTTTCGCTTATGCTTTCCGGCGATGCAGCGGTTCTTGGCGATGGGTTCATGATGAGTCGAGTGACGGTCGAAAACACGGCGGGGTCGGACGGCGGGCAGGCGGTGGCGCTCCGGTCGGACAGCGACCGTTCCATTATCGAGGACTGCGAGTTCCTGGGAAACCAGGACACCCTCTACGTCGGCTCCCTCCGGCAGTTCTACAAGAACTGCCGGATCGTGGGCAACGTGGACTTCATCTTCGGCAACGCGGCGGCCGTCTTCCATGGCTGCACCGTCCTGGTGCGCCCACGCACCTCTGTTCCCGCCAGGGGCGAGTCCAACTCCGTGACGGCACAGGGCCGAATCGACCCGGCGCAGTCGACGGGGATGGTGTTTGATGGGTGCGTCGTGAACGGCACGGAAGAGTACGTGGGGCTGTATGAGCAGAATCCCAAGGTGCACAAGAATTACCTGGGGCGGCCATGGCGGATGTACTCCAGGACCGTCTTCATCAACAGCTACATGGGGGCCCTTATCCACTCCGATGGGTGGCTGCCGTGGGTGGGGGATTTCGGCTTGAGCACGCTGTATTACGGAGAATTAAGGAACTCCGGGCCGGGCGCTGGTCTCGCGGGGAGGGTGAACTGGAGCAGTGTCATCCCACCTGAGCACGAAGCAGCCTACTCTTTGAAGGCCTTCATTCAGGGAGATAAGTGGATTCACTGAAGAATATGGTTTTATTTTTCGTTCTCATACAAAAAAAGATCGAATTTTTATTGATAACAAAATTATGTCTTTCAATCCACATCTAATTAAGGTCAATTACATCCCCACACCCGAACACAATGCAAGTAAAGAAAACACCTCTGGGAAAACATTTTGGGTGTGAGATAATATTGTGTCTATCCTTTGAATGTTTATTTGAATATCATGAGAAGTTTTGAAAAGAGTGTGGGCTTCCGAGCCTCTGCTAAGGTTAATGTTCTTATTTTTGTCATAATCAAAGTCTTGGATCAAGAAACATAATTCACAAGGTGGAAACCATCGAGGAGATGTAGAAATATTCTAGAGAGATGTTTTTTAAAGTCCAATTTTTATTCAAGTACCAAACATTTGTACCGATCAAATCATAAAGTATACCACGATTGGAAGAATCCAACACCACCAAGAACAAGACGATTCGAGTTATGGATTCAAGCTTATCTTTGAAAGATGTTTGATCAAATTAAAACATCTCCCTAGGTCTTAGATGCCTTAATGTTTAATTCATGTTTTAAAACTTATATTTTCACTACCCTTGAAATGGGATGAAGTTGATGCTGAAATTTGGTGGTAATCACAAATAAGAAAAATTTGATTTTAGGCTATGGATTGCAATGGGCAAGTGAAATGTGGACCATCTGATCTTTGATGAGATAATGTAAGAAGGGTCACCTAGCCCTTTTTATTTGATGCAGCGTGGCTCAACGCAATGCCTCGTAGATTGTGTGGGGCTATTCTATTTGAGTGATCGTAGAAATCATTGTCTCAATTCTTTTTTATTCCTTAAATGAAAGCAATGAGCAAAGAGATAAGATGAGGGAGTGCCCCAATGCGTCTTTCCTAAACTAGTGTAACACATACATTGTGTAGTGTTAATTGTTGGGTCCATGGTTAACTTCTGAAAAAACACTGAAAGTCATCCATTGGAGCTTAAGTCTCAGAATGTAAACCCACACTACGATGTTCGGAACTTAAAAGACACACCGCGCCCAAGCCAAAGAACCACAACACACAACTTCTGAACAAGAGTAGACAAGAACAATTGGATGACAATGACTGAAACAAACAATGACACAAGAACAACACAAATTTTAACGTGGTTCAAACTTGCATCCTAATACATGAGTGGAACACTGCACATCTCTTTATTCACATAAGCATAAAATGATTACAATTCAAGTTGCATAGTACACAAATCAAATGACCCATCCTACTATTTATAGTAGGACCCATCCGGTGCTTTCGGTAGTTGTTGTCTCCCATTCTTCACATGGAGAAGTCCACATAATCCGATCTATGTGGAAAGTCTTCCGCTTAGTAAAAGACTCCCACCGCCTCAACATATCCATCCAGTGAACAATTCTACCTATCAAGACTTTCATAAGATAACCTTTATGATTTGGTCCATTGCCATAAAACTACACTTCTTATAAGCTGAGTGATCAAGGGTAACTTTCAGTCACACCTTCCAACTACATCATCTGAATGCATAGTCTAGTCATCCAGTCTGTATAACTTATGGTTTCCCATCATCCAAACACCTAGACCTTGTTCATTGTAGCTCCACCATCACTATTCGATCCATTAGAAGTTTGATCTCTATAATTTTTGATTTCAGTAGTTCCACTTCCTTGGATGGAAAATAGTTTTCATAGTATCCTTCCACTCTTGAATCATCTAATACATATTCATGGTTCACCCAACATTCTTTCGTTCATCCCATCCCAACTGAGGCACAACATCTCTTCAACACATCCGGAACTACAACCATTGCCAACATGTTCATCAAATTCCGTGCTCCCTTTATCTTCCATCTTCCAACAACTTCCAAATGAAGTGATACTTCAGCTGAGTACGATTCATCCTGGAGTGAAACATCATATTTTTGGTCATGAAAATCGCACTCTGTGTGTAACATCCCGCCCCTTCCCATTGGCTTGAGATGACAGATGGATGCTACTTGGCCTTAAGCGACGTTCCCAAGGCGCCAGAGGCTGGAAATGAATGCTGAGGGTTTCAAGAATAAATTGGGGAATGGTTTTCCCTTGAGATAAAACCAACCAACCCAACAAGCCATTACTAAAAAAACTACATGATGCATGTAAACATAGCAACTCAAACCATGCATTGCCAAAAGACAACCAATTTGTTCCATAACAAAACCCAAAGACCAATACAACTAAACCAAAATCAGAGTACCAAGCAGAATACTACACAATAAGACCCCAAATAACTAGGACACCATCCATAGCTCCACACCAAACTCCATGCTCCAAGCACCACAACATCACCAAAGCATCATGTCGAACCACTAGCAAAATGAGATGTTTTACTCTTACCTGTATCCCGGAATACCGCATCTATAAAAGCATCAATGTGCCAAAGACGGGGGTGAGTAAAAATACCCAGTAGGTTTTCCCCAAATGACTTCCCTACACACACCACTAGGATGAAACCATTAGCACATTTATATAAAATAGTTTATATAAAACATTAAATAGTTTAATAATTTACAACAAGCCCAACACACCCTTACCAAGTCACCTTACCCAAACTAAGAAACCCAAGGGAAATCCAAAACAACTATCCCATAATCCATTTTACCATTTCACATTATCACAACCATTTACATCTTGAAAAACAACACACAACAAGGAAACCAAAACGGTGGAACTTTCCATCCAAACCTGTTTACTACTTTCCAAATCATGTGGTACTTACTGCCCACTTATCATTGATGGTGACCCTTTAATCCACTCTCCATAATATTTTTATAGTGGTACTCCCCACCCATTTCACATCACTCCAACCACATCACACAACATATCACGCACAAGCCAATAAATAAGTGCATAACATACAAAGTCCACAACAACATGCCAATAACTATTTCATAATCAAACAATCCCTTGAAGCATCATCCATGACACATCACATTTCAATAAAGAAACCCCCTTTTATTAAAAATAATTTTCTCAAACCATTTTCATAAAACAACCCAAGTTACCAATTTTAAAATCAACATTTTAAAATCCAACAACAAGAACATTTCACCGCAAAACCCCTTTTCCCCCAAAAATCCACAAAACATTACCATAGGAATTTCTAACAAAATTTATACATCATTAACATAATTAATTTCAAGAAAAACAAATTAATTGTAACCAAAACCACTAGTTCTAACCAAGTGGAATCAAGAGAGAATCCACCTACCTTTAGGGTTCTGGCAAAATCAACCCACAAGCAACTGCACCTCAATCTGAGCAAACACTCCACTAAAACCGCTCTAGATATCCTTCCCTATCATAAACAAGCCTTAAAATCAATAACCAAGGCAAAAAAAAACCCTATATCTACACAAAATAGGTGTATATCTAGAAAACTGGGAGAGAGGGAAGAGAAGATCTAGAGAAAACCACAAAGAACTAAGCGAAGAGACTTATCGGAGAAGAATCAGCTCAACCACACCAAGAAAACCCTTAGACTTTCTTCCAAAATGAGTGGGAGAGCACCCCTAACCCTTGAGAAGAGGAAATCATGAGTGAGGCTTGAATGGGAGAAAGATTGGGTGTCTTTATGGCAATCCTGACTAATCCCATATTTTTAAAAACCCATTTTTATGGGCCACACGGTTAGATAAACCATGTGCATATTATTGCGTCAATGAGGAATCTTACATGAACTCCTTTCATGGTTAGAAAAACCATGCGCAAGCCATGTGTAACCCCATTGCCCGCACAGTTTCATATCACATAGTTTCCCCTAACTATGCTCAAACTGTGCATCCTTAAAAAGGCTTCCAAAACTTTCCAAAACCTTTCTAAACTCTTACAACCTCTTCCCAACTCATCCCAAGAACTTTAAACACATAAAAGGCATAAACAAGGGATATATACCTCAAACCGGGGGTGCTAAATTCTCCCCACCATTGAACTTTCCATCCTCAGAAAGAAGAGAACCACCGCTTTGTCAAAAGAGCTCGGGCCATTTCTGAACAATCTCTTTCTCCCGCTCCCAAGTCTCCTCCTGAATATGACCATGCTTCCACAAAACCTAAACTAAACCAGTGATTTTACCATACAAGAATTTATCATGCATCTACACTAGAACATGCACTAAGGAAGCATCCAGTTCTAGCTCAACATGATCCCAACGAATTACATGGTCATGATCCGGCTGATACTTTTTCAACTGCGACACATGAAACACATTGTGCATTGTACTAAACTATGGTGGAAAATACAACTGATAATCCACCTCTTTAATCCACTCAAGTATCTGAAAAGGCCCAATATACCTCGGAGATAACTTACCTTGCTTCCCAAACCGACGACGTCACAACCTAAGAGAGATTCTAAACAACACATGATCACCCACCTCGAACGAAAATGGTTGTCGACGATGGTCCGCATACGATTTATGATGACTTTGAGCCATATCCATCCTCTTTCTGATAAAATTGATCTTCTCCATATTCTCTTGGATAAGGCTCGGTTCGATCATCAAAGTCTCACCCATTTCCACCCAACATAGTGGAGAACGACACAGATGCACATAAAATGCTTCAAACAAAGCCATATGTATTGAAGTCTGATAACTGTTATTATAGGAGAACTCCACCAATGGTAAGTGATCCTCCCATGAACCACCAAAATCCATCACACTAGCCCTTAACATATCCTCCAAAGTTTGTATTATCCTCTCAAATTGGCCATCCATCTGAGGACGATGAGCCGTGCTCATCGTCAACTGTGTCCCAAAGGCTTGCTGCAAAGATTTCCAAAAACGATATGTGAACCTCAGATCTCTATTTGATACAATCAAAACTGGAACACCATGCCTCTTTACCACTTCCCAGATATAGATTTTGGATAAATCTTCTACCGTATAAGATTCATGAATTAGGATGAAATGGGCCGAATTTGTGAGCCGATCCACAATCACCCACATGGAATCGTGTTTCCTGACCGTTATCAGAAGACCTATCACAAAATCTATTTCTATATGCTCCCATTTCCACAGTGGGATAAGTAAAGACTGCAACATTCCTATTGGCCTCTAATATTCTGCCTTGACCTACTGACAAGTCAAGCATCTTGAAACAAACTCCTCCACTTTCCTTTTCATACCAGCCCACCAAAACTGCGCTTTCAACGCATTATACATTTTCTGAATTCCAGGATGAACAACCCACCTGGAATGATGATAATCCCCGAGAAGTCCCTCATGAAAAGACACTAGTACCACCATCTGATTCAAAAAACACAAGACTGAATTCCCATCCAGTTCTCAACCCTCAATGGTCTCCCCACCATTGAGTTTCAACCTCATCGCCATACACTTAGAATCAGATGTCTGTGCCTCTTTAATGAAACCAACCAAGCTAGGAACCAATGAAACCAGATATAAGACCTCTCTTCCACCTTGATCCTCACATTCCAACTACATGTCAGCTATGAATGATATTAACTACCACTGATTTGATGACTATTTCACCACTTGAGCATATGATTTTCTACTTAATGCATCTGCCACCAAATTTCCCTTAACCGGTGTGTATATTAAGTCAAAATCAAACATCTGAAGATATTCTATCCATCTTATTTTCCTCAAGTTCAAATCTCTATGTGATAAAATATGATTTAATCACTTGTGATTGGTAAACACTGTGAATTTCTCACCAAAGATATAATAACACCACATTTTTAAAGCATGAACCACTACCGCCAACTCCAAATCATGTGTTGGGTAGTTCTTCTCATGAAACCTAAACTGTCGTGATCCATATGAAACCACATGACCCCCCTGGATGAGAACACACACCGACCCTAACCTCAATGCATCACAATACACCACGCACCCTTTCCCTAGTTCAGGAAAAACCAATATTGGTGCTGATGTAATATGACCCTTTAGCTCTTCAAAGCATTTCTAAAATTGCTCATCACATTGAAATGGGATATTCTTCCTTGTCAAAGCTGTCATTGGTGAGGCCAATCACGAGAAATCATGAACAAAATGTCGATAATACCCAGCTAGACCAAGGAAGCTCTGTATCTTGAAAACATTTCTTGGAGGTTTCCATGAGATAAAAGCCTCTATCTTTTCTAGATAAACTGAAACACTCTCTCATAAATAATATGGCCAAGGAAACAAACCTCCTGTATCCAAAAGTCACACTTTAACAATTTGGCATACAACTAATGATCCCTCAAGATCCCCAACACTATCTCCAAGTGCTGCTCATACTCTACCCTTTTCCTCAAATATACCAATATATCATAAAAAAATACCACCAAAAAAGAATCTGGATATCTCTAAAATATCCGATTCATCAATTCCATGAACACTACTGGTGCATTCGTTAGACCAAAGGGAATAACTACATACTTGTAATGGCCATATCTACTTCTGAAAGGTGTTTTGAGAATATCCTCCTTCCAGAACCGCAATTGATGATACCCTGACCTCAAATAAATCACGGAGAACCATTGAGATCCCCTCAATTGGTCAAAAAAATCATCAATGCATGGAAGTGGATATCGTTTCTTTATCGCAACCTAATTAGGTCTACAATAATCAACACAAAGCTGTAGAGTTCCATCCGTCTTTTAACAAACCAAACTAGTGCTACCCATGGAGACGTGCTAGGCCGTATGAATCCTTTGTTTTATAACTCTTCCAACTAAACCTTTAATTCTTGAAATTATTCTGGTTCCACATGGTAACAGGGAAGTGAGATAGTACTAATCCCTAGAAGTATATCAATCGTAAACTCCAATTCTCTCATAGGTGGAAGCCCTGAGAATTCTTCAGGAAATACATCCATAAAATGATCCACAACTGCTAGAAGAACACTCTGCTCAAGAACTTCCACTGATGCCAATGAAAAGACTGCTAACTGATATGATATTGTGCCAACCGCTAGTTCCAACAAGACTATTTCGCCCTGATTCTCACTCTTCTCCCCTCTAAAGAGATGTTTAACAACATCCTTCGTCACAAAACTAACCGTTCGCACATAGCAATCGATGTGTAAATTAGAAATCACCAACTAATCCATTCCTAGGATTATATCATAAGCATTCACCTCAAGCATAGATAAATCTCACATCAATTCAATGCCGTTCACAACTAAGAAACAGGCTCTACATAGGAATGCTCAACACTCTCTTTGACATAGAGGAGTTTGTAGTTTCAAAAAAGAAGGCATCATTTCCACATGTAAACCCAAAAAATCAACGATGAGAGAAGAAATAAAAAAATTTGAAGCACCCATAAAAAATAAATCTTGCATCAACATAGAATTAAAAAGAACCATAACTCACATCATGGATGGTCTTGAATGATCATCCACTACAACCTGCTCAACTCTAAACAACTACTTACTTGCCACACTCTGCTATTTATTTCCCTGTTGAGGCATTTTGGTATTCCGAGAATCACCATGACCCACTTTTCTCTACTGAATAGGGGTATGCTGCTGCCCCTGTCCCATCGAGGCATAGGACCCCTGCGACCCTTGAGGAGTGTCACTGACACCCGACCTTAGAGAATTACGAAAATACCACTAAAGAAGCCCCATCTACTTAAAATTATGAAATTCTCGAGGTTGTGTCATACCATCCCTCTCGATGTGTCCTGTATATCCACACTAAAAACATCCCAACTTGCTCTGAGTCTTTGAAGGAAGATTCATCGATCCTACCATCAGATTCTGAGTCATACTCCCACCCTAGAAATAAGTGTTCCTTTTCCACTTGAACCCAACATTCGAGTCCCCACTATTTCCCATGGGTGCCAACATAATTCCCCCTCCTGTAGCCCCCAAAATATCCCTCTAATCCACTATATCTCTATTCACCATTTTTGTGTAATCATTTCTACACAATACTGCAATCTTGGAACAAATTTCCTTCCTCAACCCAACTTCAAAAATTCATGCCTTCAACGACGTACTACCCACAACCTTGGGTGAAAACCACACTAAGTTCATAAAATTAGCCACATATTCCACTACCTCTATGTTCCCTTGCTTCAAACCGATGAAATCCATTTTACGATGAATTCTGAATGTATGAGGGTAGAATTTTTTATTAAACAATTCCTCAAAACCCTCCCATGTCACACCTTGGTCCATCCCAGCTTGGACCTCCAGCTCCCACCAATTAAGGGGAAGATATTCCAACATGTATGTGGCTAAATTCACTTTCAGCTCTACTGGTGTTCCCAAGAAGTCAAATATCTTATTCATTCTGTTCAGCCACGCTTTAGCCCTTTTTGGATCTAAATCACCCCTAAACATGGATGGGTTATACCTTTGAAACTAAACCACATGATCCACATGATTTGGTTCATCCACTTTATTCCCTATTTCCATAGCTTGTAAATATTGCATTGTACTCTGCACTAGCTTCTGGTTCACCTGAGGCTTAGGTGCAACCACATTTTCAGCAGCTTTCTCCAGTTAGTCTCTATGGTGCCTACCCGGTGCCATTTCTATCAACACAAAAGAACCATAATTCCCACTCTCTTAACAATAAAGGGTATATAATTTACAAATTCTATTATATAACAACTATTACAACCAGGCTTTCCACAAGTTCACATTTCCCATGTTGTTCTATTCTGAAAAATCCACCATGTTTTGAAAATCAACCCATTTTCAAAATACTACCAGTTTCCATGTTTCAAATCCTTCTATTTTGAAACCCAATTCAGATTTCCAAAATCCAAAAATTCAAATCACACCATAAATCATTATACCCCAATGAAATATGCATCCTTGTGGGAAGTCATTTCTACCATGCATGCCATGCTCATCTCATTGGCCACACCCATGACAATGAAATATCCAATGCCTATAAGTGTCTCCAAACACTTATGTACCCAACTCCCTGGTAACTTGAAGTTTATCATAAAAGGGTTAGATACATCCTTTTATGTTATACATTCCAAGTTCTGACAATCCTATGATTTTCTTCCATCTCGATTCAAGGAATAGACCAAGAAAAAATGTCAACACCAAGACCAAAAATCAACACCAAAGGACCAAACAACTACTCTCACCTGAAAGCCAAGGACCGAACAAACTGATATCATGTGTAACATCCCACCCCATCCCATTGGCTTGAGAGGGCAGAGGGATGCTACTATTCCTTAAGTGATGTTCCCAAGGAGCCAAAGGTTAGCAATGAATGTCGATGGCTTCGAGAATAAATTGGGGAACAATTTTACCTTGAAATAAAATAAACCAACCCAACAAGCCATTACTAACAAAACTAAATGATGCATGTTAACATAGCAACCCAAACCATAAATTTCCAAAAGACAACCAATTCATTCCATAACAAAACCAAAAGACTAATAAAACTAAACTAAAATCCGATTACCAAGTGGAAGACTACACAATAAGATCCAAAAGAACTAGGAAACCATCCATATCTCCACATCGAGCTCCATGCTCCAAGCACCACAACATCACCAAAGCATCATGTCGAATAGCTAGACAAATGAGATTCTTTAATCTTAATTGTGTCCCAGAATACCACATCTGCAAAAGCACCAAAGTGCCAAAGCAAGGGGTGATTACAAATACTCAATAGGTTTTCCCCAAATGACTTCCCTACACATGCCACTAGGATGAAACCGTTATCACATTTATATAAAACAGTTTATATAAAACATTAAATAGTCCAATAATTTCCAATAAGCCAAAGAAACCCTTACCAAGACACCTTACCCAAACCAAGAAAACCAAGGGAAATTCAAAAAACCATACCATAATCCATTTCACCATTTCACATTATCATAACCATTTCCATATTGAAAAAAATACACAACAAGGTAACCAAAATAGTGGAACTTCCCGTCCAAACCCGTTTACTACTTTCCAAATCAAGTGGTACTTACCACCCACTTATCCTTTATGGTGGCCCTTTCATCCACTATCAATCCTCTTTTTACAGTGGTACTCCCTGCCCAATTCAAATCACTCCAACCACAACATCACACAACATATCACACACAAGCCAATAACCAAGCACATAACATACCAAGGCCACAAAAACACGCCAATAACTATTTAATAATAAAAAAATCCCTTGAAGTATAATCCATGCCATATAAAATTTCAATAAAAAAACCCCATTTTATTGAAAATAATTTTCTCAAACCATTTCCATAAAACAACCCAAGTTACCAATTTTAAAATCAACATTTTAAAATCCAACAATAAGAACATTTCACCGTAAAACCCATTTTCTCCAAAAATCCACAAAACATTACCAAAGGGATTTCTAACCAAATTTGCACATCATTAAAACAATTAATTTCAAGAAAAAAAATTAATTGCAACCAAAACCACTAGTTCTAACCAAGTGGAATCAAGAGAGAATCCACCTACCTTTAGGGTTCTGGAAAAATCAACCCACAAGAAACCACACCCCAATCTGGGAAAAAACTCCACTAAAACTACTCTAGATCACCTTCCCAATCATAAACAAGCCATAAAATTAAAAACCAAGGCAAAAAAACCCAGATCTATACACAATGGGTGTATATCTAGAAAACTAAGAGAGAGGGAAGAGAAGATCTAGAGAAAACCACAAAGAACTAACTGAGGAGACTTACTGGAGAAGAATCGGCTCAACGACACCCAAAAAACCCTTCAATTTTCTTCTAAAATGAGTGGGAGAGAACCCCTAACCCTTGAGAAGAGGAAATAACAAGTAAGTATCGAATAAAAGAATGTATGGGCATCTTTAGGGAAATCCTGACTAATCCTGGATTTTTAAAAACCCATTTTCACAGGTCGCATGATTAGCTCACACGGTTAGAAAAACTGTGTGCTAACCATGTGCCTGCTACTAACTCAAAGGGGTGTATTGCATAACCTCCTCACACGGTTAGACAAACTATGTGCAAGCAGTGCGTAACCCCACTGCCCGCACGATTTCATCTCGCATGGTTTCCCCTAACTGTGCTCAAACTGTGCAGCCTTAAAAAGGCTTCCAAAACTTTCCAAAACCTTTCCAAACTCTCCCAACCTCTTACCAACTCATCCCAAACACTTTAAACACATAAAAGGCATAAAAAAGGGATACATACCTCAAAATGAGGGTGAAACACTATGAATGAAAAAGATCATCCCATTATCTTTCCTTCTTATAAGATCTTCCAACAAACCCTTTATCCAAATCAAATCCTATCCAGCTTCCCTAAATGCATCATACTCCACTTTTGTTATTGAGACTAAAACTACCAGCTGAAACTTCAACATTAAAAAATTTTTAATTCCTTTAAAATTGAACACATACCATGTGGTTTCCTTATGAGTGTCTCCTCATCCTCTAAAATATGAGTTTGCAAACCCTTACAATGGATCCTCCATTCTGAATAAAAGCCATAGAACATCAGAATCCTTTAAGTCTTATAGAATCAACTCAATATCCCCCTAATGTTCTCTTCTAGGACTCTTTAATAATTTTTTGATGACTACCACTACTTGTAAAATGTTCGGATGAGTAAACACCCTAATATACATCAAAATTCTGATAAATGATGCATATTGAACCTTCACCATGTACTAAACCTTAGCTTCAATTTTTGGTTCCTTCTCATTTCTTAGCTAGAAATGTCCATCAAGCGGTGTGGTTAGAGATTTCACCTTGCCCATGTCAAAGCATTCCACCATATTCTGGATGTATTTAACTTGAATCGGGTATAAATTACTGCAACTAAGGTATCTTACAATCTTTATCCCTAAGATTCATTTATCCAAAATGATATCCTTCATCTCAAAACTTCAAGAAAATTTAGCCTTTAGATCATTGATATTTCCTTAATCCAACCTGTAATAATTATATAATCAATGTATATAATTAATATGATGAAAATACAATCATCAAACACATTTGGGTAACATTATTGGTCATTATTTCTCTATATGAACTTCCTCTCAATCATAAAGTCATTAAACTTATGATTCCAATTCCTTGGTGCCTAATTCAAACTGTAAAGGCTCTGTTTGAGTCTATACGCACTACTAGAAAATAATCATTTAACAGTGCTAACAAAACGTGCTGACAAAGAGTACCTTTTATCAGTGTTTTTTTAGCACTGATAAAAAATACATTTATCAATGCTTTTTTTAGCGATGATAAATGGTACCCTTCATCAGCGCTTTATTTATAGCGCTGATAAATGGTACCCTTTATCAGTAATTTAATTTTAACACCCATAAAGAGATCCTTTATTTACTCTTTTTTTAATACTGATAAAGGTCTGAATAAAATGAAATAATTAAATAAACAAAAAATAAAAATGAGTTTATTTAAAAAATATTAAATTTTTTATTAATTAATTAATTATTGATAAAAAAGAAGAAATTTATTATACTATGTATAAATTATAAATACTATTAAATAGTATATATTAAATATATAGATATATGAAAAATGAAAATTAAATAAATAAAATTAAAAATTAGTAAATTGAGAAAAATATTAAACATTTTATTAATTAAATAATTATTGATAATCTTAATAAATGATATATATTAAATATATAGATATATGTGAATGTATATAAATATTATTTATATAATACAAAATATTTATGCTTTATATTAAATAGCCATATATTTAGTGAATAATGGTTTATAATTAAAAATTAATATGAATTAAAAATGCTGACTAATTGCATTAAGTAATGGACACAATTGAATCTCATTTGATTTTTAAATTTAACATAGATCAAACATGTGTTATATTGATTTCATATATACATAATTAATACATTTTTATATACAACACACACACAAATATTTATGTAATTAATAAATTCTTATATAGAAACACATATACAAAATATTTATGTAATTTATTAAAATTTTAGTATTCATTTTAGAATTTCATTATAACTTGATACATTTAATATATCATGTATTTAATAATGGTAAATTTTATTTACTTATTTTTAATTTTATTACAGTTAGGTACTAATTCATTTTTAATGTGTTTTATTTTTTATTTTTTGGGAAATTTAATCAATTATATATATATATATTTAATATGTTTTAATATTTTCAATATGTATTCATATTTATTTCAATATATATTCATATTTTTTTAATAATTTATATTTAATTAATAAAACTTATCCATTTTCTTTAATATTGTTAAAGTTTACTCATTTTTTATTTATCCAATTTCACTCATTTTTAACATGCACACACTTAAGATTAAATATTAATTAATAATGTTAAAAATATATTTTTAAAAAAATAATTATAAATAAATATATTTATAAATGTACATTTACTATATTTATAAATTTATATATTTATAATTATAAATAAATAAATATTATTTTTTAAAACGTATATATATAATTATATATATTTAAATAATTATTAAATTTATAAATTTATTTAAATAATGAATATATTTACTATAGTTATATTTATATATATTTATCAAATATATATATATATATATATAATTATATAAATATATATAATTATATAAATTTTATTTTTTTAAAAGTATTTATATAATTTTACACACACACACATATATATATTTAAATAATTATGAAATTATAATAAATATATTTAAATAAAGAATATATTTACAATATTTATATTTATATATATTTATTAAACATATATATAATTATGTAATTATATTTACCATTTTTTTATTTATAATTATAATTATAAATCTTTTATCAACGCTTAAGTAATAAGCACTTATAAAATGCATCTTTATCAGTGATTATTACTTAAGTACTGATAAAAGATATCTTTATCAGTGCTTTTTTGGAAGCGCTGATAAAAGTGTCCCAAACTATTTAAAAAACCCTAACCAGTCGAAAACTTGTAGTGGTATCCAAAACTTTCTACAGAAGCCACCCTTCGTCGGCGCTCCTCCTTAGTGAATCGAAGCTCGAATCAAGGCTCAAAATATTCCAATGCTCAAATCCAAGGATTGAATGATTCAAGGGTCCAATGAATCCAAGAGACCTGAGATCAAATCCGGGCAGAGACATATTTTCGAGTTACTGTAGTAGTATTGTAGAAGGTACTATAGCAAGTAATGTTTGGTACTGTAGCAGTCAGAACTATTCATCTTTTTGGGATTTCATGCCACTAGTTTGATCCTTGAGTCCTTAAAGGCCTTCATTACACACAAGGCCTTCGGGCCAATATGCTTTCGGGCCACCTCAAGGCCTCTGGGACACCTCAAGGCCTCCAGGACACATGATATTATGCTTAAATGGACCAGGCAGACTTTACAAGGAGCATGCTCCAAATGGGGATTTAGAGTAGACACATTCACTAGAGTAGAGATAATAGATCTGTAAGAATGAGAAGGTATGAAAATTACCATCAGGACTGACCTATGCATGCATGAGAAGCCTAGCCGATCAACCATGAAAAGGTGGAAAGCTGTCATCATAATGTAGATGATGGGGAGGGGCATTTCCATGTAGTTATAGTCTGGATGAATTCTTCTGAGACCTTCAGGTCATGTAATGTCACGAAGCCTACAAACTATGTTAGGGTTCCCCTTCAACCCTTAAAAGGGGGATTATAAAAAATGAATAAAAATAGAAGGCCTTCGGGATATTCAGAGTAATGTAAGTCTTTTTATATTTTCTCTCAGACTTATTAATGTTTGAAATTATTTTTCTAGACTTGATCCTTGGGATGTATTGATTAATTCCAAACCAATATCAAGTCGACTGTTTCCATTAATGATTATCTTTCATATATCTGAGGGGTGATGAAGATGTTCACATTGGATAATGGGGATTAGAGGTAGGTCGTACATTGTGTTCATGACGTGAAACTATAATGGGGGTTTTTAAAATTGTATCCATGTTATTTCACATTTTAACACTATTAAACCATTCCCCCTCATTTCCTTTGTCCCCTTGCATGCACTATATATTGGAGTATCCTTCTCTGATGATTATTTAGCTCTCCTCTTGTTTATTAAACATTCAGATTGGTGTTCATCTTGGTGGTTCTCAATTGGTAAATATAATTTCATTCAATAATTGAATTTCTATTTATTTTGTTTTTTCTTTATTTCATTTTCATACAACAATGTTGTTTGATTTTTGGGATAATTTTTATGATCCAATATGTCATTATTTTTTTGGGTGGTGATCCTTGGTGTTTTTTCTTTTTTGTCCATATAGTAGAAGTCCCATCCAATTTTACATTGTTTATATATATTTGTATATATCAATTTCCATGATGGTGGTTGGGTAGCCTATGAGACTTCTTCTTGGAATATTAAACTGACTAGTTATTTTTCATATTTGTGTAGTTTAGAATTTATATGGGGAGGAATTTTTTATAGATATGTTAATTTTTTTATTCCACTTAGATTTATAAGTAAATTAAGCGTATTCCACTTAGAAAATGTGACCTCATGGGAGTCGTTCCATCTTGGCAGAGGCTAGTGTGTATGAGATAGATATTGCAAGGGTTGGTGCATTTTTCTTCCTTGTTTGTGATATATATTGTTGATGTGTATTATTTCTTTATTCCAAATTCTTTATGGACCTCTATAGAATCTCAAGGGTGGGTAAATATGTATTAGATGACATCCCCAGAATCCTTCATATGGTTAGATCTGATGTGTTGAAATCCCTAAAATCCTTCACTATTAAAAAATAAGGATATACCCACGATTAAAAAGCGTGGGAGCTCAAGGCGTCGATATATACCTATACCCATGTTTTATAAAGCATTGGTTCATGAAATTTCAATGGAAATAACTATACCCAGGATTTGACCAAACTGTGGGTATAAGTCTATACTCACGGTTTGGTCAAACCGTGGGTAGAGGTCTATACTCACGGTTTGGTCAAACCGTGGGTATAGATCCTTATTAAAAAAGTAAACCCTTCACTGGGATTTGATCCCAACACCTTTCGCTTATAGACAAACGAATTTACCACTATCCTACAATATGTTTTATGTTCTTATATTCAAATATATATATATATATATATATACGTATGTATAAAAAAATTATATTAAATTATTATTTATCATTATTATTATTATTATGGAAAAATAATGGGCCAACATATTCCCATGGTTTACAAAAACCTTGGGTATAGGTCATTCCCATGAAATCCCCCCACCTGTGAAACCTATTTCCACGGTTCTCCAAAAACCATGGGTAACCTATACCCACAGTTTTTGGTGAATCATGGGTATATGTCCTTCCCATGAATTTTTCCCATGGATATAAGGGGGACTTATATCCACGTTTTTTTTAAAATTGTGGGTATAGCCTTATATTTCACTAGTGCTTGGGATAGGTCATTGTGGTGATATGACATCCCAAGAGTCTTGAGATGTTTTTAAATATTTGATATACCATTAATATTAAGCATAATAATTCCTTAGGTTGTTACATCACTTGTTCCAAAAAATAGAATGAATGTTACCAAATTCTATATATATTGGAATAATTATTAGAATTTTTTAGGTATTCATCATTTTAGGTATATATGTATTGGTTCCACCCTTAGTTATCTATAATTATCACTACAAAAAAATGACCACTTTAGAAGGAGTTATTTTTTACATTAGAAGGAGTTATAACCCCTTTTAAAGACATTAACGACATTTATGGGGAACCACCGCTAATGTTCCCACCTACTGTTAGTAGATGTGGTTGTGAGGATGCGCTTCTAAATTCACAGTTAATTTAGCAGCGGTTACATTAGAGTGGGATTAAACCCCCTCTAATATTGCCCAAAATTTACCACATTAGAGGCAATTATAACATAAACCACCTCTAATCTAGGGATTTAGGGGTGGTTTGAACCGCCCCTAATGGTGATTGAAATAGGGGAATTAGGGTCGGTTTTCACACAACTTCCCCAACCCCTTGACACTACTAGGGGCATCGGGCCCCCCCTTGAAACCCCCGGCAGGACACCCCCACGCACCCCACTTGACACCTGATGACACCTACTGACACACACCCCCGCACGCCCCCTTGACACCCGTTGTCACCCCCACACCCCCCTGTTGACACCCACAATCGGATACCACCCCCTGTTGACAGCCCCCGGACACCCCTGCGCACCACCCTTGTCCGCCAGAGCCCCTCGACACATGTTGACACCCCCAATACACACCCCCTATTGACACCCGCACGCCCGAGCCAGTAGCCCCACGCACCTGTTGACACCCATGAACCCCCACCCTTGTCCGCCACAACCATCATGCGTGCGTCGGAGCCTATGCGCCACGTCCGCGACGTAAAAATACGTCTCCCAAGTTTCAAACCCTGGACCGGTTCGATACAGCGTACACCACTGAGCCACTAGGCTAAGGGCGCTTACATGTATAAAATATGCTGCATTATATTTAATTATATCCCAAAGTATTATATATATATATATGTGTGTGTGTTTAGAAATATAAATAATATAATATATTTGTATATATATAATATATTTTTCTATAATATAATATATATTTTTGTATAATATTTATATATAATATGTATTTATGTATAATTATAATATACACACACACGTATTTGGGTATATTTAAAATATATAAATAAATATTTATACATATATTAATAAATATATTTATATTTACGCGTGTGTGTATATTTTTGTATTTATAGATATAATATAATTATAATATATATTATACATGTATTATATTAAATACATTTATATTATATATTAATGTATGTAATTATATACATTTATATTATACCACTAACACACACATATATATACACAAAATTTAATGCATTCATATAATTGGAAATAAATAATATAATTAAATGATATATATATATATATATATTTGTGTCTGTGTGTGCGCTAAATTAATTTATAATTAATATGCTATACTACAATATACATAAAATAATTATACAATACATATAAATTTATTTATAATAAAATATTTATAATATAATATAATATATAAATAAATAATATATTTATATTTATATTTAATTTTTTCTAAATTATATAAATTAGTATACATAATCTAATATAAATGTATTCATACATAAGTATACAATACAAATGTATTTATGTGTGTGTGTGTAACAATATTATTATTAATTATTATATGATATATATATGTACTAAATTAATTTATAATTAATATGCTATACTACAACATACATAAAATAATTATATAATACATATAAATTTATTTAAAATAAAATATTTATAATATAATATATAATACAAATAAATAATAAATAATATATTTATTTTTATTTTTTTTCTAAATTATGTAAATTAGTATACATAATCTAATATAAATGTATTTATACATAAGTATATAATGAAAATGCATTTATGTACGTGTGCGTGTAACAATAATATTGTTAATTATTATATGATATATATGTGTACTAAATTAATCTATAATTAAAATGGTATGATATAATATGTGTAAAATAATTATAAAATATATATAAATTTATATATAATTAAATATTTATAATATATATATATATAGATATATAATATAATTATATAAAATATATATGTATATGTAAATTTATATTTAATTTTGTCTATATTATATATATTTGTATACATAATATAATATAAATGCATTTATACAAAAATATACCATAAAAATGTATTTAATATAATATATGTATAATATAAATCATAATATAAATGTATATTATTTATAAAACCATATATAAATTTTATAAATTTGAATAAATATATTTATAATTACATTTAAATTATGTATATCAATATTTATATATATTTATACATTTTTGTTTATATGTATAAGTATTTATTTAAAATATTAATATAATGTCCTTATATATATGTGTGTGTTATAATGTATTTAAATACATTTATATAATGTGTTTATGTAATATATATATACACACACTCATGAACAAACCCACATATATATTAAAAAATTTGAATTTATATGAGATTTATTTTAGAAAATAAATAAAAATTTAGATGGAGTTTAAAACCCCCTTTAATCAAAGGGATTTGAAATGGTTCATAATCCCCATCAAATTTCATGAATTAGATGGGGTTAACAACCCCCTCTAATATCATGAATTAGAGAGGGTTCAAAACCCCCTCTAATTTCTTAAATTAGAAGGGGTTGAAAACCCCCTATAATGTCATCAATTAGAGGGGGTTCAAAACCCCCTATAATGTCATCAATTAGAGGGGGTTCCAAACCCCCTCTAATTTTTAAATTAGAAGGGGTTCAAAACCCCCTCTAATTTCATGAATTAGAGGGGGTTAAAAGACCCCTCTATTGTCATCAATTAGAGGGGGTTCAAAACACCCTCTAATTTCTTAAATTAGAAGGGGTTCAAAACCCCCTCTAATCCAAAGGATTAATGACGTTTCATAAACCCCCTCTAATATCTTAAATTAGAGGGGGTTGTGAACCCCCATTATTTTCTTAAAAAAATCAATTATATATATATGTATATATATATATATATCCAAAAGAATGTTATATATATAGCTCCTCTAAAATCCAACAGAATATATAATGCCACTAATTATTAAATTAGAAGTGGTTTTGATATAACCATATCTAAAATCAAACCAAATATTAAAAAAACAATGGTAAAAAATTTAGAGTGGGTTGTGCATAATCCCTCTCTAATTTTTATAGAAAATGAATTTATAGGGGGTTGTGCAGAAACCCCTCTAATGTTACAGAAAATGAATTTAGAGGGGGTTGTGCATAACCCCTATAAATAACCCCCTCCAATGTACTATTTTTTTAGTGTATCGTCCATATATATGAAATAACTCTTTATTTATTAAAATATTCTATTAATACATTTTTATATCTTCTAGTTGATTGAATGAGAGTTTATTATTCTTGTTTATAATATTTGGGTTTCTTATTAATCTTTAATTGCCTATATTATATTTTTTTTATTTAGGGGATTTAATAACTAATTAATATGTGTTAAACAATAGTTATAATTTCAATTTGTTTCTTGAGACTCATCCCCCATCCCTTTTATAGACAACTGTCATCCTCATCAACATCATCTCCCAAATAGTTATTATTGCAATTTTTTGCTTGAGACTCATCCCCCATCTATTTTATGTTGCTTGTACTAATCTGAGCAGTAGTTATCCCATGGATTCCTATCTCTTAGAGTATTTCAAGCAATATAGCTGCATGTCCACAAGATATGGAGGATGTGTGTTAAACAAAAAGATGCAATGATAAATGTTCGGGAGATGAGTTCATGAGGATGTAATTTTTCTATAACTATCAACTTTGAATGAATTCAGAGGAAAACACCTACCATAGTGGAGTAATTATTTTATTAAATTCAATCACCCATTTTCTTCAAATCATACTGAAATTATTTGAAACAATCAAATGTTAGGTTTCCCTTATTAGAATTATCTATAACTTTCACTTTTGATAATGAATATCTTATTTGTATTTATTTATTTATTATAAAAAATTAATATTTTATGAACCCAATAGGATAGATATGAATCGAAAATAGATGTACACTAATCATTTAACAAAAGAGTATGAAGATAGAGTTAAAGAGTTATTCAAGTTTGTAAGAGTGCATTCATATGACCCTTCTAAAATCCTTTGTTTGGGTTTACATTATTTTTATTCAAGAAAAATTAGTCTAGAAGATTTGGAAGAACATTTTATTTATCATGCAATAGATCGGAGCCATAAATGTTGGGATAAACACGGGGAAAAACTAAATGTGCACACCGATTGGGATGATACTATGATTTATGAATCATTTGACATGAATACTAGTGTAAATGATGATGGAGATCACATGGAAGAAATGATAATGATAATTAAAGATGACCTTCATGATTTTCCAAAGTTGTTTGAGAAGTTGAATATATGTTCCAAGAGACCATTGTATACTAATTTTATTAAATACATAACATTTCCAGTTGTATTGAAGTTATATAATTTGAAAGATAGAGGTAGATGGAGTGACAACAGCTTTATAGAACTATTTAGTCTTATGAATGATATGATAAAAGAAGAAAATGAACAACCATGTCAAACATATGATTCTAAATGAATTCTATGTTCAATGGTCATGATCTCTAACACCCCAACAAAGGCGTCGACAAAACAGTCGTCACAAGAGTGTTGTGGGTGGTAGAATACCCACCACTAACACCGTGATGATCGGTAGGTGGAATTAAATCGATTATAATATGTGTTTTTCCCATATGCTTTCTAGCAATGCAGTGGTTCTTGGCAATGGGTTCATGATGAGTAAAGTGAAGGTCAAAAATAAGGTAGGGTCAGACAGTGAAAAGACGACGGTGCTCCGATTATACAATGACCATTCCATTATCAAGGACTGTGAGTTCTTGGGAAACCAGGACACCCTCTACATTGTCTCCCTCTAGTTTTACTACAATAACTACTGTATTGTGGGAAACATGGACTTCATCTTCGTTAATGTGATGACCATTTTCTATGGCTTCACTATCCTATTGTGCCCACACACCTCTGTTCCCGATCAGGGTGATTCCAATTTCATGATGGCATAGGGATTAATCGACCCAACATAGTAGATGGGGATGGTGTTTGATGGGTGTGTCGTGAATATCACATAAGAGTATATGGGGCTATATGAGAAGAATCCCAAGGTGCACAGGAATTACTCGGGGTGGCCATGGAAGATGCAATCCAGGACCGTCTTTATTAACAGCTACATGGGGTCCCTTATCCACTCGTATGGGTGGCTTCCATGGGAGGGGGATTTCATCTTGAGCAGACCTTATTACGGATAATTAAAAAAATACAAGCTGGGTGTTGGTCTCACAGGGAGGGTCAATTTGAGCAGTGCCATCCCACTAGAGCACGCAACAACCTACTCTTTAGAGGACTTCATTCCCAGGGACAAGTGGATTACATGAAAAATATGGTTTTATTTATTGTTATCTCTTATAAAAAATATCACATTTTTATTGACAACAAAGTTATGTCATTAAATCCCCATCTAATTAAGGTCAATTACATCCCCACAGCTAAACATAATGCAAGTAAAGAAAATAGAAATCTGAGAATATTATGGGTGTGTAAGACAATATTTTTTATGTATCATTTGAATATTTATTTGAATATCATGCGAAGGATGATGTTCTTATTTTCAAGCCTACTAAGGATGATGTTCTTAGTAGGCTTGGTATTTCAAGCCTACTAAGGATGATGTTCTTATTTTCTCATAATCAAAGTCTTGGATCAATAAATAGACTTCACAAGGTAGAAACAATCGAGGAGACATACAGTTCTAGAAATATTCTAGAGAGATGTTTTTTAAGTCCAATTTTTATTCATGTTTTAAAAATTTGTACCGATCAAATCATAGAATATAGCACATATCAAATTTATTACATTGATTGGATGAGTCCAACACAACCAAGAATTATATGATTCAAGTTACTAATTAAAGGTTATCTTTGAAAGATGTTTGATAAAATCAAAACTTCTCTCTAGGTCTTAGAGGACTTAATGTTTAATTCATGTTTTAAAACTTATATTTTCATGATCATTGAAATGATAAGAATTTTATGTTTAAATTTAGTGGCAATCACAAATAAGAAAATTTTGATTTTGGGCTATGTATTGCAGTGGGAAAGTGAAATATAAACCATTTGATCTTCGATCAAATAGTGTAAGAAGGGCCAATTATCCCTTTTTATTTGATGTGGCATGGCTCAATTCAATGCCTCATAAATTGTTCGGGGCTATCCAATTTGAGTGATTAGATGACCAGAGGGAGAGGCTCAGGGGAGCAAAGTCGTGTACATATACATGGACCATTCAATATGAAGATCACATGGATTGAATGTCTAAGAAGGTATCTATGAACTAACACATGTGAGTGGTCATGTGAATGTGGCATATCTTAATAGACATAGGGTTTAGGGCATGTACCTATGAGGTCTAATTTGAAATTTTAAAGACATGTTGTGTTAATTTTAACCTCTCGAGCCTAATTGAAACTTATTTGGAACTTTTTTGTTTTATTTTAGAAAATTTGGTAGTTAAATTTGTCTTGTTTACTTTAATGGATGTTTTTTTGCTCATGTGGATATAACTTGTGAACTTTTTATGGAATACTCAATGATTATGTGGACTTCTCATAGTGATGGTGTGGATTTCTTATGATGATATGATGGACTTATTTTGAAGGTTTTGAGGATTACTTGAGAGGACTATTCATACTTATCATGATTATCAGATGGAATTATCGGTATTATGATGGGTGATTTATGTCAACTCATGGTTATAATGAAAAAATTCATTAATTTTAATGTTATAATATAATCTTGGGTAGTGTGTTTTGTTTCAAAAACACGCTATGATCTATTCACATGACACTAATCATGAGGGATGGAGTTTTTTATTGATGATACGTGTAGATAATTTCTTTTCTCACCAATTTCTCTAGATTTGAGATAGACTATACATATATATGCTTCTCTAACATGAGATCAATGATACATTCTTGGGAAATTCATTGAATAATTGAACATGGGAAATTGTGGGGTGTGATGTCAAAATATTATGTTATGTAATTTAACATCAGAGCACCGCTCCTATTTTTATAGATATGACCAAAAAAAAAATATTCTTGGTTACGTCATGTTATGTGACTACCATCTACACATGTGGTAGGTGAGTTCCTACATATATTTAAGGCTCTTCAAGTGGCTAGAGTGTTACAAACTATTACCCCTATTTAGATAAAAAAATTTGGGTGGGAAATGAGATTTGGATTGGGTATTAAAGAAGCCTCTAGCAGGATGTAGTACACATGTCCCCTTTTTATTGAGATATCATGAGGTGTGTGTTATATATATTTATGTACATTGTTGTCTGGAGAGTGTGGTTGTGGTGAGATTGGGAAATCTTTAACATTAAATAAACTACAGTTGAAGTATATTATCTCTGATGGGTGTGGGATGTTAGTATGGGATACACATTTGTATTTATTTATATTTTAACCAAGGTTGTAATGTTGGATTTGTTGACAAATTGAATTCATTAAAAAAAATTTGGATGAAGTTTGAAGTTATGAAAAAGTTTGGTAATGAAAGTCTGAAAGTTGATGAAAATGTATTTCTAGAAGTAGGAAGTCCAGAAACTAGTTTTTTTTATGGAAGTCCAAAAATTGAAAGTGGGTCTGAAAATGGAAAAGGGAAAAACCTTCCTTGAATACATAAGATTAACTTGGGAAGAATAAGGGGTGAAAATGATAGTCTTGGATAACATATCCCTGCATATATAAGGGTGAATTCTGGGAACCAGTAGGGCACAACAAAGGCATGTATTTACATCATGACACGTAAGAGTGAATCTAGAGCATACGTAAAGGTCATCAGTGTAAGAGTCATTCACATTTCTCAAGGTTTATACATAAGGGTTATTCTATTTGTGTTTTGAGGAGAAGAGTCGACCACTTTATGTGGTGATGTCCATGCATTGAAGAATATTTGGAATATTTGATTAGTTCTTCCAGTTGAGGGAAATCCATATTGCAGAAGAGATTCACGATGAAATGAATATCATAAAATAAAATTGATATCTAATCAATTATATTATAGATACCTAGAGATGGTGAATTGGGAATATAATGAAGGTTATTCTCTAACAGAGGCTGTGGTGGATATGAAATGAGAAGATAATGAGGGCCAAGTTGTAGTGCAGACCATTTGGAGATTATGAAATCCTAGTGTAAAAAGGGGAGTCCCATAATGGATATTTTAAAAGTATGTTATGAATTGAATATGAGGAGTTATTAAATATGTTGTAGTTGAGGATTTGTAGTATAGAGGTAATGAAAAACCAAAAACCAACAAGAACAAAACTGGCGATGTGCGTTGATGAAGCAAGAACCAAAGACAGGTAATAAAAGTTGAAGAAAAATAAAATGGAAAAGGGATTTATGTTATTTGAATCCTTAGGGATCCTATTGAATGATTATAACACCACACACACACATGTTTTTTATTACTATGATGAATAAAAACTAGATTTATAGTAAGGAAATATCAACAATACTATAGTAGAAACAGAAAAATAACTACTGTAATAAAATACCAAAAAAAACTGTAAAAATCTTACAGTGTCAGGCATAATAGAGCTCGACAGTCCTGATCTCTTCACATAAGTTTCTGGCTGAATGGTTACTCTTGTGGTGATATAAGATTATATTTCAGATCCTCCTCTATTGGGTACTCATCTTAGCATCTTCTCGTATGAAGACCGCTATCCTCAAAGATCCACCAGATGCGATGTGCAAGCAGCACACCACGGAGTTCGGTAGGTGCGGAGATTCACCACAAAGGAAAGAAAGAACCCATGTTAGGGTTTGAGAACCCGGAAAATGAGGAGAGACAGTGATCTAGACAAAGCACAAAAGGAAACTCAAATCTCATTGATTCGAACCGTCCATAGGGGAAATGAAACCCCCAGGGAGATGAACTGCCAAAACCATGTGACCAAGGAGAGGATTCCATGAGTCCAGGGCACTGAATAAACCATCAATGTCTAGAATAAAATATCAGAACATGTAGATAGCTAGGATCACAAGGGATGCCTCATAGATGGATGACCAGGAGAGAAAGATTCCATCACACTCAAATTTCCAAGGTGGAAACTGAGATGAGTAACCAGACTAACATCCGAATGGGCCAAATACATAGCCCATAAAATAGAAAACAGGTCCAGTATAAAATCCAGTCGAAAAAACATATAAATCATAATAATAAAACATGTTTCTAATTTAATTAAATTACAGAAATATAATAATATTATTAAGAAATTTATAAAACAAATTTAATATGAAAACTAAGAATTAAGAAAACTTAATCCACAAATCTCCACCATTTTCAATTGAAATTGGTGATGTTCTTGCACTTAAATGTCATAGAACTGGTACCAAGTTTAATATATCTAAACAAAAATTAAACTTAGACAAAACCACAGCTTTAGTAAAACTATTAGCTGGATTTATGTCAGTGCGTATCTTGTTGATACACATAACTCCAGATTCTACAACATCTCTAATAAAGTGTAACTTAATATCAACGTGTTTTGAATTACCATGGAAAAATAGGTTTTTAGATAGATGAATTTCTAACTGACTATCCGAATGAACATTAATAGTAGAACTGTAAATATAATGTTTAGAATCCATACCTTATATGCACAAGGATTCCTTGAATACTTCAGTAAAAGCTATGTATTCGGATTCTGTAGTCGAAAGTACAATAACAGATTGCATGTTTCACTTCCTGGAAATGGCACCTCCGAAAGCACTAAACACATAACCAGTTATTGATTTAAGGGTATCAATATTTCTAGCATAATCAACATCCACATAACCGTAGCTAAGTTTATCATAATCTACACTTCTACCATGACACAAAGAAATACTATATGTACAAGAGAGATATCTAAGAAGCCACTTAATGTCATTCTAATGTGGCTTCCTTGCTGTATCCATGAACCTTCTAAGAGTGAAAACAAAAAAGGCAATGTCAGGTCATGTTCAAATCATAGAATACATTATGCTTCCAACAATGTTAGCATAAGGAATTTTTGACATGAATTCAATATCTTCTATAGATGTAGGGGATTGAGTAAAAGAAAATTTAAAATTTTGTGCAAGAGGAATATTAACAGGTTTTAAAGTTTTAAACATGTACCTATTGAGAACTTTTAAAATGTAACCATGCTGATAAATATAAAGCAATTTATCTGGTTTGTCTCTAATGATTCAAACACCTATAATTTTCTTGGATACACCTAGGTATTTCATTTAAAAAGTATTTTTCAACGGTATTTGACAGAAGAAATGATATTTAGGTACTTTCATATGATGATCATATCATCAACACACAACAATAAGTAAATGATTTAGGTTTTTGTTGCTTTGAAATTGACACAAGCATCATATTGACTCATGATGAATTGATTACCTAACATAAATGAATCAAATTTCAAGTACCATTGTCTTGAGGCTTGTTTTAATCCATACATATATTTATTCAAAAGGCACACTTGATGTGGTTTAAATTCACTAGGATATACATCAGGAGGCAACATATAAATCTTTTCATTCAGGTCACCATGTAAAAAAGAAGTTTTGAAATCTAACTACTCAATGTGAAAGTCATTATAGGCAACATAGGCTAACAGGATCTGAATAGAAGAATACTTCAGGACTGGGGAGAATATTTTAGAATAATCAATTCTTTATCTTTGGAGGAAACCCATGGCTACTAACCTAGCTTTGAATTTGATTTTTCTTCCCTTAGTTTTATCCTTTTTTTTTGAAAATCCATTTGGAACCAATTACTTTTGCATTAATTGGTTTTTTCACAACACTATATGTATGGTTATTCTTTAGAGAATGCATTTCTTCATTCATAGCAAAGACCCACCACCTGGAGTCTTTTTCTTTAAAGGCCTACCTAAAAGACTGAGGATCACCATCAATGAGATCCTACACCACATGAAAGTCATAGTAATCCATATCATAATTTCTGAATCTGGTAGGAGGTCTTGGGACCCTCCTTTGCCTATCACAGGTTGGTAGTCCTGATAAGTGGAAGGAGGTTCAGAATCAGAATCTGAACCATAACTGGTATTAGACACTGCTGTAGTAGTGGGTTGGGAAGGATCTTGATCATGCCAAACTTCAGCCTCAAGATGAGTTGAGGGATCAGGTTCATCATACTTACATAGGTCTGGATCATCGCTGCCTAGTTAAGTAGTCCTGGTCTTGGTAGAGGATGACTCATGAAAGACAACATCCCTACTAATAATGCATTTTTGGTATCTAGGTTTATCAACCCAAAGTTTATATCCTTTAACTCCCTCAGGGTAGCCAATGAAAATACACTTTAAAGCTCTTGGTTCTAATTTATCAGTACTAACATATTCATAGGTTGTGGAACTAAAAAACCTTAAGTAGGAATAAGAAGGGGGATTTCCAGTCCAAAGATCTTTAAGAGTTTTAAACTGGTTAGAATATGAGGGACACATATTAATAAGATATACAACAGTGCTGGTGGCCTCGGCCCAAAAAGACTTGGGGAGGCCTAAGAATTCAAGCATGCTTCATACATGTTTTGGAATTGTCCAATTCATCCTCTCTACAAGCCCATTCTATTTGGGAGTATCACTAACAATTATGTGCCTCTTGACCCCTTCATATTCACAAAACTTAATGAAATATATAGACAAGTACTCTAACTCATTTTGTATCCTCATGGTCTTTATTTTCCTTTCAGTTTTTTTCGACCAAAGCTTTCTAGGTTTTAAAGGTCTGGAAAACATATGATTTAGGTTTCAAGATGTAAACCCAGACTTTCCTAGAGAAATCGTCAATAAAAGTGAAGAGGTAGGATCCTCCACTATGAGAGGTAGTACTTACTAGTCCCCACAAATATGAATGGATTTATTCAATTGGTGTAGCAGCTTTAAAGGTGGATCTATTGAAACTAACCCTATTAGTTTTTCCCATTATGAAGTATTTACAAAATGGTAGGTTTGTGGGTGTAATTCCATTAAAAATCCCCTTATTGTTGAGTTAATATAACCCTTTAGAGCATACATTCCCCAGTCATCTATGCCAAAACATAGTATTGTTAGTGTTTATACTATAAACACTACCCAACTGCCTTGAATGGGTCTTTCCATCCAAGACATATAAACCATTCATGAGAGAACCTCTTAGTATGGTTCTGGATCCCTTAGAGATATTAATAGAACCAGATACTAATATAAAAGTATATACCTTTTGATAAAGGAAACCTAAGGAAATCAAGTTGTGTTGGAGGTTAGGAACCCACCTTACATCAAGTAAGGTAATGACAGATCAATCATAAAGTTATAATAGAACAAATCCTCTACCCTCAACCTTACACTTCTAGTTGTTTCCTACCAGAACATCCCCTTCTAATATCTCAAACAACTTGGAAAAGGAATATTTGTATGTATACATATGGAAGGAACAACCAGAGTTAAGGAACCACTCATGATCGAGTATATGGCTGGAGAGATTTAAGACTTCGACAATGTCATGACCAAAGTCAACAAGGAGAGACTAGTCAGTGGGTTGAGTTCATTCTTGATCATGATTAAGATTCCTATATTCAAGCTTAATGTGCCTAGGATTACTGTAGTGGAAGCAAGTAACCTTTATATCATTAAAATTACCCTTCAGTTTTGGTTATTTCCTAGGTTCTTTACTGCCTTTACTTTTATCTCTATTAAATTGTTTCTTTTTTATTCTTACCCTGAGGTCTTCCCCTAGTAAACAGACTCACATCCTCACCTTTAAACTTAGGTTTGGAGTGAAATTCTTTGGATAGAAGGCCATACTTGAATTCTTCTAGAGTCAGGGAGTCTCGAACATACATCATGGTCTCAACCAACGTACTATAATTATGGTAAAGGGAGATCGTGAGAATAATGGACTAATCCTCATAGTCTACCAAAACATTAATGTTAGCTAATTCCAACATGAATTTATTAAATTTATCAACATGATATTTTATGGAAGTACCAGATTTCATCCTAAAGGTGAACAGGTGGTGCTTCTTATATTTCCTTCCTACAAGGGAGGGTGTCATGCATATTTTTTTCTTCTAATTTTAGCCATATTATGTCAGTGGTAGACTCATATTCCACTTGCCTAAGAACTTTATCTCTTAAGAAAAGTAACAACGAACTATGGGATTTAACAAGAGTGTCGGGGGGGGGGGGAAGTTGGTATTCTGTAATAGTTTGGCCAGTTTCATTAATAGTTGTGATGGGTTTAGTAGGCCCGAACAGGGAATCAATAAGGCCTTGTTGAACTAATAATGACCTCATTTTTATTCACCATAAATTGAAGTCATTATCTTTATAGAACTTTTCGATTTCATATCACATTGTAGACATGTTTATACAGATGTGTAGATGCTGAATGATTGAGGACAAGGATAAGCGTACACCCCCAAAAAATTGACCGATCTCACTGGGTAAACATGTACCATGTGATATGAATATGAAATAATTCATTGAATACAATGATTTCACATGAAAAGAAAGAGAACAACAATAACAGTGTACTGATAGAATCAGACAAAAAAGGAAATACAAAAATTAGATAAAGAAACCCAAATTAATGAACTATAAACAAAATACTATCAAGAGTAAAAAATAAAACTGGCAGATTAAAATAAAATTTGTAAACAAAATGTAAAGGGACTATCAATACAAAGTTGGTAGCTAGATGAAATAAAAAACAATGAATTAATGTAACAACTAAACTGGTACGACAAAATGCAATTTTCAAGTTAATCATAGGCTGTAAAATGAATTATAGCAAGTAAGATTTCTTAAATAACAAAGAACCAACATGGGAATTAATAATAAAACGAAATCAGACAACACAACATTCAGGTTTTCTCTGATACTAATTGTTGTGGTTGAGGAGTCACAGTATAGAGGTAACGAACAACCACAAACCAATGAGAAAAAAGATGGCGATGTGTATTGATGAAGCAAGAACCAAATATGGGTAATAAAAGTTGAAAAAAAAATAAAATGGACAAGGGATTTACATGCTTCAGATCCTTAGGGATCCTACTTCACAACAATAACACCACACACACATGCATTTTATTACTATGAACAAGAAAAACCATATTTACAATAAGGAAAGATCAATATGACTACAACAGAAATAGAAATTTAAATACTATAGGAAAATACCAAAAAAACTGTAAAAATATTACAGTGTCGGGCATAAAAGAGCCTGAAAGTCCTGATCTCTTCGCGTAAGTTGCCGACTAAATGGTTCCTCTTGTGGAACTGGAATAGCGCAGTTCATATCCTCCTCCATCGTGTACTCGGCCTGGCATCTTCTCATACAAAGACCACTATCCTCGAAGATCCACCAGATGTGATATGCAAGCAGCACACCACGAAGTTCAGTAGGTGCATAGATTCACCACCAAGTAAGGGAAGAACCCATGTTAGGGTTTGAGAACTAGAAAAATGAGGAGTGGCAGCGATACAACCAAAGCATAGAAGGAAACTCAAATCTCATTGATTCGAACCATCCACAGGGGCAATAAAACCCCTTGGGAGATGAAGCACCAAAACCGTGTGACCAAGGATAGGCTTCCATGATTCCAGGGTGTTGAACAAACCATCAATTCCTAGAATAGAATTCCAGAATAGGTGGATGGCTAGGATCACAAGGGCAGACACATAGGTGGACAACCAGGAGAGAAAGAGTTCAACACACTAGAATTACCAAGGTGGCAGCTGATCTGAGTAACCATGATAACATTTGAATGGGCCAAATACACATCCCATAAAACAGAAAATAGGTCTAGCATAAAATCCAGAAGGTAAAGAATATAAATCATAATAATAAAACATGGTTCTAATTTAATTAAATGGAATTAATATAAAACTATTATTAAAAAAGTTATAAAACAAATTTAATATGAAAAATAAGAATTAAGAAAACTTAATTCACAAAATAGGTAACTTAATGATCACCACACTATAGAAGAAGTTGTTTTGTGTATCAGGATTTATGGGGTTTAAGAAAAATAGACAGATAAGCATGGATAAAGCTATTCTGAAGGGTGTTTCATTTGTAAAAGTGTTATTCCATGGAAGTTGAAGCAATATGCCATGGTCGATCTATTTCAGCATTTGGAGGATCACACTATGATTTTATGGAATATCAAGTATAAGAAGATGGACAATGTTTATGTAGATTTATTTAGGATTAAAGGAGATGCATATTATGGGGGTAAATTCACGTGAATTTGTTGATAAATTAATAAGGATAAAATCATAGTACAAAATATTTTAAAAATGATATTAATGTGGTTATGTGAATATTAAAAATGCATAGAACAAAAAAATTAAAGGTAGACCGATGATAATTCTATTTGAATATTTGAGAGTCAAAGGAAGAGAGAAAGTAGAATATTAACAGATCTAGAATACAAAGAAAGAGAATATTGGTGGAGAAATTCCATTGAAGATCATGATATTGAAGGAGTAGAAGAATAATAAAAACACCCTTATTGCTCTGGTGTTTATCTTTCAAATATTCTTCATAGAAATCATTTGGTCTCATTTATATTTTATCCCTTATATGAAATCAGTGATAAAAGAGACAAGATGAGGGATTACCCCAATGCATCTTTCCTAAACTAGCGTAACACATACATTTGCAGTGTTAATTATTGGGTACATGGTTAACATCCAAAAAAACACCTAAATTCATCCATCAGAACTTATAAGGAAGAAACAAAGTCTTATAATGTGAAACCACTCTACAATTTACAGAACTTGGAAGATACCCTATACCCAAACCAAAGAACCACAACACACAAATTCTGAACAAGATTAGACAATAAAAATTTAACGATAATGACTGAAAGAAACAATGGAACAAGAACAACACAAATTTTAACATGGTTAAAACTTGTATCCTAATACATGAGGGGAAAACTACATATCTTTTTATTCAAATAAGTGTAATATGATTAAATTTCAGTTTCAAGGTACACAAATCAAATGACCCATCATACTATTTATAGTAGGACTCATCCGGTGCTTCCAGCAGTTTCCACCTCCCATTATCCATAGAGAGAAGTCCACATAATTCAATCTCTACAGAAAGTAATCTACTTGATAAAAGACTCCCACCACCTTAACATATCCATCCAGTGAACAGTTATACCTATTGATAATTTCATAATATAACATTTATGATTTTTTCCATTTCCATAAAACTACACTTCCTCTAAGCCGAGTGATCAATGGTAACTTTCCGTCACACCTTCCGGCTGCATCATCTAAATATATAGTCTGGTCATCGATTCTTTATAAATGTTGGTTTCCCATCATTCAATCACTTATACCTTGTTCACTGTAGCACCACCGTCACTATTCGAGCCATTAGAAGTTTGATATCTATAATTTCTCATTCCGATAGTTCCACTTCCTTAAATGGAAAATGGTTTTCATAGTATCCTTCCACTGTTGAATCATCCAATACATATTCATGGTTGACACAACATGATTTTGGTCATCCCATCCCAACTGAGGTGTAACATCTATTCGATACATCCCAAACTACAAACTTTTACAAAATGTTCATCAGATTTCGAGCTCCCACTATCTCCCATCTTCAAAAAACTTCCCAATAAAGTGATACTTCAATTGAGTATAATTCATCCTAGAATGAAACATCATATTTTTTTTCATGAAAATCATACTTTTTGAATCACAAAATATCATCCAATTATCTTTTATTCTTCTAAGATATTCTAACAGACCCTTTATCCAAATCAAATCCTTTCCAACTTCCCTTAATGCAACATACACTACTTGTTATTGAGAGTGAAACTACCAGCTGAATCTTCAACATTCAACTCATTTTCATTCATATAAAATTGAACACATACCCAATGGTTCCATTATGAGTGTCTCTATATCCTCTAAAATATGATTTTTTAAAACCTTAAAATGGATCATCCTTTCCAAATAAAAGTAATAAAACTTCAGAAACTTTTAAGTACTAGAGAATCCACTCTATATCCCCCAATTTTCTCTTCTAGGATTCTCCATGAATCTGCTGATGACTAACACTGCTTGTATAATGTTAAAATGAGAAAACACCCTAAAATACATCAAAATTACAATAAATTATTCATATTAAACCTTCACCATGTACTCAAACTCAGCTTCCATTTTTAGTTCCTTAACCTTTCTTAGCTTGAAATTTCCCTCTAGGGGTGTGGTTAGAGATTTTAACTTGACCATACCAAATCATTCCACTATATTCTAGATGTATATAACCTGAATTTGGTACAAAATACTGGAACATAGGTATCTCACAATCTTTATCCCTAAGATTCATTTATCTAGAATGATATCCATCATCTAGAAACTTTGGGAAAATTTATCCCTTAGGTCATAAATATTTACTTAATCAGATCTGTAATAAGAATGTAATCAATGTAGAGAGTTAGGATGATGAAATTACCATTACTAAACACCTTTGGGTGACCTCATTACTCATTGTTTCTCTAGATGAACTTCCTCTCAATCATGGAGTCATTAAACTTTTGATTCCAATTCCTTGGTACCTACTTCAAATTGTAAAGGATTTGTTTGAGTATTCACAAAGGGTCCTAGTTTTAATTATCCTAGAAACCAGATGAATTATTTATGTATATTTCCTCATCTATGTTCCAATGAAGTAATTCTCTCTTTACACACAATTAATTCAGATGAAGTCCTTCCATTGCAACCATACTCAACACTATCAGCATAGTCGTATATTTTACTACTGATGAAAATATCTCTAAGAAATACACACCATACATTAGTTTAAACCCATTTACAATTAGCCTGGTCATATAACTTTTCATACCTTCTTCTTATTCCTTTAGCTAATACACCCATTTATATTAAAGGATTTCCCCCCAATAAGTATCTTCGTCAGATCACATGGAAGGAATAACTCTCATCCCTCATGGATGACTCCCAATAATTATAGTCTTTCAAACGTATCACCTATTTTGAGATCTTAGGTTCTCCATTGCCCATAAGAAGCATGTAGTTCAAGATGATTTCATACCCCATCATCAAGTTCCTCACTCTAGTAGATCTCTGCAATTGTCCTAACACCTATTCTATTTTCGGCACTACAACTTATAAAACCATATCATCCAAATATTTTTGCTAAGCCTCCATAATACTTGAACTCTTAGGTAATTCAGGCCTTATAAACACCATCATAACTTGACAACCCTCTATAACTTCCTTCAGACAGGTACTAATGGGCTTTATAAATTCTATGGAACATTTATAACTTCCAGATGTCCATTTAGTTGAACTATATCCTTTGATAATACAATTCTATTATTAGATTTCTATTCTAATTTTTTATCCTTACATAGGATCTCTTCATTGAAGATGATATTTTAACTTCTGACCTCCTACTAAAGGTTGTTTTCCTAGAGTCAAAAACTAAACTCTTCATCACCATATTCAAAAAAGTAACATACTTGAGTCTCAACCTCTATCTCGAATCATTACTTGTAATTAACATGAATATGGTAAAGTTCACCTAAGACTTTAATATGGATAAAATACACCTTCCTTTTGGTTTAGCAGACTTCCAAAAGTTCTTTCCACAATAGAGAAAAAGGAATCTTATTGATTAAGTATACCATGAAATTCATCGCTTCCACCCAAAAAACCTTGGGGAATACCACATGAATTCTTATAATCCTTTATTTTTTAACCAATTTTTGATTTATCCTCACTAAAAATATATTATGTTTTAGATTTATTGGCACAAAATTTTAAAATCGTATGCTGTTCTACTAGAAGAACCTCTGAAATTCCCAATTCCCATACTCCCCACCACTATTAAATTGTGGGAAATTTAACTTGTAACTAGTCTTGTTTTACACCATTGATATCCATTAGATGAATATTATAATTACCTCAAACTTTTTCTTGATAAATAGAACCCACACTTTCTATTTTTCATTGTCAATGGAAGTTATGTAGTAGCGTGATCCTCTGTGAGAACAAACTAGAGTTATTACCATATATATCTATATGAAACAACTCTAGATTTATGTTATTTAGTGTATTTACTTTCATCTGGATGAAAATAATCCATTGATTCCCAATAATTCATTCCTCATAAGTTTTTTCCTCTATGATTTTAGCCTCTAGCATCCCTTTAGTAGAAAAAATTTTCATATCCTTCTGACTATGGTGTCCCGATGGTCATTCCATAACTTCATGTAAGCTTCTTGTCTGAGATGCATCACACCTTTTGATACCTCCAATAGGTACATAGTATCATCATTAACTCATTTTTTTACAACCATGGAACCATGAAAAATCACCCATGCTACATCCATTAATGATGTATAGAAACCCACACCATTTAAATTTCTAATGAAAATTAAGTTCTTCCTTAATCCTAAGATGTACCTCACTCCTTTCAAATTCATAAAGGTTCCAATTCTTGTCTAGTTGTAAATGTCTCCCATACCAACTATATTGAGAGATTTATCATATTTAAAATGTACCTTATTGAATCTTTTAGAAGTATAGTTTTTCATGCTTACACTCTCGGATATTGAGTGAAATGAATCCCAAAATTCTATCACCCAATACTCGAGTGAACTAGTGGTTCATAGGAGTCATCCACTCCTATATTTCAAAATATGATTCACATAACCAATTTTAAAATCAAATATTCTAGAATTCACTCTTTTTTCATTTTAATCTTTCTTAAGGTGACATTTCTTCCCACAATACGAGCACATGGTACTTCCTTCCATCAAGTTTCTCATTCTTCGACTTCTCCTTTATTTACCTTCTTGATGACCCTTTCACGTTGTCTAACTCCATTACCTTTATCACTATATGTATTTTCAAAAGATATTTGGATCTATTTCTGAATAATTTACTCATTAAAAATTAAATCCCTACATTCGAAAACACTAGGTCATTTTTCTCTCCTATGATACTCATAATGGTGACCATCACATCCTAAGATATAGGGAGTGATGAGAGTAACAACACCCATTCTGGATCATCGAAGTTCACCTTCACCAACTCTAAATAACTTATTATCATTTTGAAGTAATTAATATTATCAAAAATAAACTTTCTTTTTGACATACTCATGTTAAACAATCTTATTAACAAGAACACTTCACTCATCATTATGGGATTCTCATACATTTTAGTGAGGGTCTTCATAAGTTCTGATGTGGTCTTCAATTCCTAAATATCATAAGACATGTTCTAATATAGTGACATCTAAATAAACTATAGTGATTTATTATCCAGCCTCTCCCATTATTCCTCCTTCATATCTTACATCTTGGTACCTGTCGATGAAAGATCAAGGTCCATTTACAGTAGAAAATCCTCCATCTTTATTCTTCAGAACCCTAAATCTACTACGTAAAAATTCTCCATCTGAAACTTAAATTCTTCTAATGCTATCTATATAGAAAATTTTAACTCCCACTAACTTCCATACAATGTAAAAGAGAGATCATGAATTGATTACTAATATTATCTTACAAGTAAAATATAATAATGGTACAACTAATTTGATATTTGAAACACCTTCACTAGGGTTTGATCCTTTGAAACACTTTAATTAAGATCTGTTACCATTTTTTGGGTTCTTAATTAACTTCTAACAAACCACCAAAAGTTTTACCATAGAAATCACAAGATGAAAAAAATTCAAAGAATATGAAACCATGTTGTGATATTCAGAACTTGGAAGCCACACCACACCCAAGACACTACACCATAATGCCTAAATTCCAAATGAGAGACTACATGAACAATTAGAAGACAAAATTTGAAAAAAAAGCACAAGAGAAAAAAAAGTTTTAACATGGTTCATAATTTCATCCTAATACTTAAGGGGAACACTGAAACTTACTTTATTCTAGTAAGTAGAAGATGATTAAAATGTCAGTCACATAGTATACCAATCAAATGTTCCATCTTACTATTTATAATAGGACCTATTCAGTGATTATGATAGTCACCACCTCTTTATATTCATGGGAAAAATTACACCTGATCTGATCTACATAGAAATTCCTCTAGTCGGTCAAAGAATCACATGAACTCAACTCTACCATTTGATGAACAATGTTACCCACTTATATTTTCACAATATGACCCTTATTATTTTTTCATTTTCTACAAAACTAAACTGCCTCCAATATAAGTGATCAATGGTAACTTCCAAACTTATATAGAGCCTTTTTAAACCAAATATATATAAAGGTGATGAGATTTACATTATAAAAATGAATTTGGTACAAATTGATAATTTTTTTGAAGGTGATAGAAAAGAAAAATGTAACGACCCAAAGTTTCATTAATGGAAAATCCCTCTTGATCCAGTTAAATGTTTCTTTATGAAAAATGTTTTTATAAGATGTCAACTTCTTTAGTTTTACGTTAAGATTTGTGACCGTTACTTTTTAGCCGTTGAGCAGTGATCATCTGAGTAGTATAAATATAAGGCTTTAACGAACCCATTTCTACTCAGACAAAGGAAGCGATGACCTCATCCAGTAGAATTTCCCCTTACGAAGCCCATTTGTCGGAGCTCGGAAAAGAGGTGGCGTCTTTGGGATTTTCCCTTGACCAAGCCCAAGCTGAGCTTCATCAAGTCAAGCTCGAGCATGATCGTCTACGGGAAAAGTGGAAGTTGATTGAAATTACCACTCGAGCGATGTTATCCGAGCCGCCCCAAGAGTCTGTCACCATCGCGCACCTTACCCTTAGGTCTTATGCAGCTATTTTAAGGGGTTATGTAACAAATAAGTAGCACCATGTTCATGTACATTATTTTTGTATATAATAATGAATATAATTTCTATCCATTTTTGATACATTTTAATTAGTTTTTAAAGTACAAATGGTGTTTTTAGTTATTATTTAATTAAGAATTATATTTTATTAAATTAATGGATTTTTGAATTAAATAATATTTTAATAAAATATTATTATTAATATTACATTAATTTTTATTAAATATAAATGATCTTATAATTTTATTAATGCAATTAAAATTTTTATTAAGGTTTGAAAGCCATTTCTGTCAAAACCCGTGAATTTTTTTATAAATGTCGGTTTTTATTTTAAAAGTGAAAATTCACATATTTAGAAAATTATTTAGATAAAATAAATATTATTTTTGGAATCAGGACATCGAAATTATCCAACGGTGAATTTTTCATAATTTTCTGAGACAGTCAAATTTTTGGGTAAAAATTAAATACCATTTAAATATATAATGTGTTTTATGACATCATAATGACCCAATGGTGATGTAATAAAATAACATAATCCTTATTTTCGGCCAATATGTGTTTTATCATTAAAATAATGAGGTTTTGGGTTTTTTTGACTTACTTTTCAAAGCATTAATGGAGCCCTCAAGACTTATTCAACACTTTGCCTTTTTAAATTAATTTCCATGGGAGTGTGACTCACCTCCACATAAGCAACCCTAATTTTTTAATAAGTTCGGACCTTGGCCTTGTAAAATATTTTTTTCCTCTTTCCTTTTCCAGAAACCATGGTCAAATACCATGGGATGGTTTGTGGTTTGGATTATTTTAATATAAGGGGTCCCAAACCTAAATAATAAAGAATTCTCTCACCTTTCCTATATAAACCCACCCAAGCTCCCACTTCCTCCTCACTAAAATCCCTTGGAGTTCGTCCAACCTCTGCAATAATCTCTCTAGAATCCTCTCAAGGTGCCCCAAGCTCCCAAGAAGCCTCTCACAAGCCTCTCTCTAGCCTTTGGAAGCACACTTCCAAGTAAGGGGTTTTCTTCCTTTCTCTTTTTTTGTCAATTTTCTTTAAGTTGTATTGCCCTTTTTATTTTAATTATGAATGTTGGGGTATGGTTTTACACCTCCCCCATACTACCCTCTTTTTTTTTGAATGATGGGAGAACCCTTTCTCTCTCATTAAATGCCTCCCATGTACACCTGTTACTATGCCGAAATTCCGAAAGGAACTTCTCTCTCTTCTTTTACATTCAAGCAATACTTTTGTATCATGAATCTAAATTCCATTTCTATTGTTGGGACATGTATATATATGATCTCCTTACTGTCCATTACATGTAAATATGATGAGGAACCCCTTTCTCTCTCATCAACCTTTTTATGAATTCTTATGTCACGCCGTTACGCTGCCGAAATCGCACCAATTTTCTAAGCCAATGTCATTGTGTAGTGAATACCATGCCCATTTCTCCATCAAGGGTATTCACCTTTATGCACATTTACATATTGATTTTAAAGTTTCATGTAAGAATTCCACATTCCTTTATCGTGGAATAAATGATTATGTTTTATGATCCATGTGGCACACTTATGCATGAAATGAAATGTTTAAGAAGGGTGCGCCCTTATAGCGCTCCAATGCATTGGGTAAAGTATAGTATCATGATACGTCATGTGCAATGAGTGTTGACTCATGCTAATTTAAGTGCAACGAGGGTTTACTCGTGCTTCAAGTGCAATGAGGGTTTACTCATGCTCCATGTGCAATGAGCCTTGGCTCATGCTAATTCAATGTTAAGTGTTGTTGCCACATTTCCATGTTATGATTATCATGCTTTATCATGCCTTTATGTTCATGTTTCTCTTATGCTCTATTGATATGACTATTGCCTAACATGTATTGTACTCCTCATGTTATTCATTGTGTACTCCCTTACTGGGCTTTATAGCTCACCCTTTTCTTATGCATGTCCTCAGGTTATCCCATGCAATGCTAAGTACGAAGGAATGTAGTGGTCATGTAAAGGAAGTTTTCAATAAAGATGTTGTATTTCAAGTTTAAAGTTTTTATGTAATGATCCTAAGCCCCAAATACACTAAACCTCTCAATCTTTTTTGTTGGATCAAGTGAAGTTTTATGTAATAAAGCATGCTTAAGTTGTAATAAAAAGCAGGGTTGTCATAAAAAATTATCTAAATTATGAGTGCTACACAATAAGTTTTATGATTTGAAGATGATATTAGATGAGAATATTGATATTTTCTTCAATAATCTCATTGATGTTTTGGTATCCACCTACGAACTTTTTGATGAGATGAAAGATATCAATATTATGAATGCGAACCTTATAATACTACCACCATTATGCAATTCCATGGTTTTAGATTTTGAGGAACAAGATCTTATAAAAGGTATCTTGATGATATTTACAGAAGTTGGAGGATTTTGATATGTGAGTAAAAATAAAAATTAAATCCAACCAATAATCAAGAGAAATTTCATTTAAATCCATAGAGAATATAGAGTTAAGATGAATATGTTAATGATGAATTTATATCACTTGTTTTAAAAAAATTCAAGATTTGAAAAGGGAGGTATAATGGAAAGATACCATTTGACTTCTTTAATTGCAGAATGGTTGGGAATAACACAAAAATATTTCCAAGGGTGGAATGAAATTGAGTTTAAGATAGTGTTGTACCAACACGACATATAAATTTGTCCCCAAGAAAAAACATTAAATCAAGTAATTCAATTGAAAATATGTTAGAGAGGAAAAACTTATTATGTAAAGGGGAAAATATTATGAAAGATATTTTAAATATGATGAGGTTGAATTCATTTTAGATATAAAAGATATTATGATGGGAACTGTAGAAAATAAAAAATTTGAAATTGAGGAAGAAGAATAACCCAAATGATTCATTGACTTGAAAGTTAAACTTGATAGAGAATTTGAAGAGTTGGACATCTAATATAAGAAAAACTGAAAGACAAAAGTATGACTAAATGAATCATCAGAATACATCAATCAATATGAAATCAAAATTACCTATTTAGAAAAATTTTCTAAAGAGATTAGGGAAACTCGAGACACATCTGAAGAAGTGGTTGATTTCAAGATAGAAATCAAAGAGAAAGGAAAAATGATTGATGATCTTAATAATAAGATAGAATAAAGGGAGAAAAGGATTAAATCCCTTGAATAATAAGTTGTGAATCTAATAAATAAGAACAAAGACGAAGAAAAATGGGATGGTAAGAAGAAAATGAATTAATTATGAAAATTATCTAATAAAGAGTTTATCAAAAGAGTAGGAATAGAAACAAGAAATGTTGAGAAAATTATAAATGAGCATAGGACTAGGACTATGGGAAAGAGTAGGTTTATATGTTAATCTAATACAAATAAGGTAGGAGGAGTTACTATATAGTAAAAATGAATGAAGATTTTGATAACAAATACTATCAATAACCAAGGTTTCTTCAATAATCTAGAAGATACTCCAAAGCTATAAATGTGTGGAGAGAAAGTAATGATAAAATATCATCCTCGATAAAATTATTATTTTTTAGATATCTTGGTTATATAATGGCTCAATTCATGGGGGTAAAGAGTTATTTAAGAATTATTTCTTAGGGATATTGTTATAACTATTATAACTTTTGCCATAAATCTATAACTTATAGGAAACAGATAAGTTAAAATTATTTCCATGGATACCATAGGTGAATGGTAGTTAAAAAAAACCAAACAATACCCCATTGAAAATCATAATTTTTATCATTTGGATGAAGAGGAGTATGATATCACAACCTATTCTAAGGAAATTAAGGAGAGACCATCATGTGCCTTAACTCAATCAGGTATTTCTTGGAAATAAAAGGGAAATAATGAGAAGGCTATATTGATAGATATTTCTCTCCAAGAAAAAAAAAACAGCACATATATCCTTAAGAGTGTGTGATCATTTCACATGATCTAAAACATTAAACTCTTGAATAATTTGAAGTTTCATATTGATGGAACAGTTAGATTCAAAAATGATAGAGTTTTAAAAATCAAAGGAAGTAGAAATAATAGGATGGTGGGATATGATCTAAAAAATAAAAAAGTTATTTATGTGGGTGGTATTTTACATAACCTATTGAACATTAGTAAACTATTTGACTCCAAATTATAGGTCACATTCAATCATAAGGGCTAACTTATCAAAGGAAAAACTAGAAATTAACTGATAAAGGGATGGAGAATAAATAGAAATCCTTACCATGTGGACAATAATAAGAACACTTTTCTCCTTTTGATGGAAGAGGAAAACTGTTGGGACCAAGTTGGATGGAGAAAGAATTTTGAAGAGTTAGCATTTGCAGAGTGTTGTCTTTTGTTTTCAAAGAAGATAAATCAATTCACTTTATAAAGGACTTAAAACCAGACGATGCTTTTCTAGTATGTATTTCTCAAATATCACAAGTTCAGAGAACTTGTGATGCAGGCCTTATGATGGAAAGGGGGAGAAATGATGATGCCAGTCATATAAAGTTTTGATTGGAAGGAGTGATGCTGCTGGAAGATAGGGAAGTTTCTGTACTTCCCATTGTAATTATGAAGATTCTAGATCTGGTCTACAAAGGATACATATCACAATAGTGGAATTCATGATTAAAGCAGAATAATGGTTATGGGAAGCAGTGAAGAGAGAAAATGACAAAGCAATGGATAATCTGGGGGTGGCAGAAAAGTACAGTTTAAGGTGGCGCCATTTTCCAGTGTTTGCCAAATTTTAGGGGCTGAAAATCAGGAGATGAAGATGTGTTTTTGGAAATGGATGGAGCGTGAAAGATTGAAGATGGTTTGGATTTTTGCGTGCAAGGGATGATTCAAGGTCATAATATCTATAAATGACAAAGGCATGGAGTGTGTGTAAATTTAGGCATGATGCGCGCAAAAATAAAGCGGTGCCTGAAATAATAGCGGGTTGTGCGAAAAATCAGCGGGATGCGTGAAAAATGAAAAGCTGCGTGAAATATATGCGGGATGCGCGAAATAGAGGAATGCAGTTTTTCACACAAAAGGTGTTTCAAGATCAAAAGCTTGAAAATTGGAAAAGGGATGAGGTGCGCGAAATATTGGATCATTGCGCGGAATATGAAGTTGTGTGAAAGAGTTTTTACACACATGAAAGAGGTTTTATGCGTGTATTAGTGTTTTTTGCGTGGGGTAAAAATGACTATAAATATGAGGTGAACCCCTCTCATTTGTTAATGCTCGACACTTAGAAGAAATCCTGAGATCTGGTGTGCGTAAAATAATACGCTAAGTGAGTTGCGCGAAAAGAAATGAGTTTGCGCGAAAAGAGGATAGTTGCGCGAAAAGATAAAAACTTTCATGGAAAAAGAGAAGTTGCACGAAAAGAGAAAAGGCTGTGTGAAAAAGGGGAGTTACGTGAAAAAGTTTTTCACGCCAAAAGTGAATTTTTATGTGCAAGGCATTAGAATTGCGCGCAAGATATCCTAAAGGCTGTGCGAAAAATTTGGGGTCTTCGCACATATTCAGTTGTGCAAATGGGAGTTATTACCATCTTCTGGGTAGGAAAGTGAAGATTTGTACTTCAGAGATTACAACTGTTTAATTTTGAAGAAGCACTGAAATACTGTAATTCCCTATTTATGCTAAGAGGGTGCACAGGTACTTGCAGATTGTTTTCCAAGTGCTACACGAGTGTAAGGGTATATCCTACTCATTGTATTCCACATCAAAGGATTGTTTTCTAGTGGATTGTGTGGTACTGGATTATTTTCGTACCATACCAAGGTCGTAACTACTCTTGTTGAGTAGTGAACCTTGTAAATCTTGTGTTCCTGTGGTTGTGTGTGTTCAACAGAGAAGAAAACATTTAACAGGAGGCGAAGTTTGTTTCAATTCGAAGGAAACATAAAAAGAAAAAGATATCACTGATTCACCCCCTCCCCCTCTCAGTGATACTTGGATCCTGGCTGGGAACTTCAATTGGTATTAGAGGGACAGGTTCCCTTCGTTTATTCTTTTCTAAAGTGGTTGAAGAGAAGTTGTGATGGAGAATCTTAATTGCGTGAACAGTAAGGGGATTCTGATTTTTGATGGAAATAACTATCACATCTGGAAGGAAAAAATGATGCCTTATCTTATGTCTCTTGGATATGAAGTTCTTGAAACTACAACAGATGGATTTCCTGCTATTAATGAAAAGGTTCCTCTTACTCCTATCGATTAGAAGAATCTTGAGAATGATGGAAGAGCTAAAAATGCATTACTCTCATCACTTTATGAGAGTGATTTTTTAAGAGTGAAAGGTGTTGCTACAACTAAAGGAATATGGGATAAGTTGATGAACATTTATGAAGGAAATACAAAAGTGAAGAAGGAAAAACTACAAATCTGGAGCCTGAAGTATGAAGACTTGAAAATGGGAGAATCTGAATCTATTGTGAACTTCTTTAACAGGGTTAATGACATTGTCAGTACAATCAAATGTCTTGGTGAAAAGTTGGAGGATTCTATAGTTTTTAAAAAGAACTTGAGAATTCTGCCTGACAAATTTGATGCTAAAGTTTCATCACTGGAAGACAGGGACCCGGAAAAATTATCTATTGATGATTTGCATAGTACTCTCATTACTTATGAGATGATAAGGGAGAAGACCATGAAGAGAAAAGCAAAATCTGATAGAGAAATGTCTTTCAAGGCAGAAAAGAAAGAGAAGTCGAATAAAATCCATATTGAAGAAGAAGCTGGTGAATCCGACTCTGAAAATGAGGTATGTCAAAATTTTGATGAAATACTCTCCTTGTTTTCTAAAAATGTGAAAAGATGATCAGGGAAATACAAAGGGAAACTTCCTTTGAAATGTTTTGAATGTGGAGCTGTTGGCCAATTTGTGGCTAATTGTCCTCAGAAGGGGAAAAATGAAGACAGTGATGAAAAAGACAGAAGACCAAGAAGGTCATAGAAGAAACAGGGTGGAAAAGATAAATATTCTGGAAGTGGTAAGGATAAAAAGGTCTTCAAATAAAAAAGAAGAAGTTTCTTTTCGAAAAGTGAAGAAGATGATGATAGTGATAATGGATCTGAAAATTTTGTTACTGAGAAATCTAGAGAGAGTACTTTTTTTGAAACTGTGAATAATTATGATTATGAGAGAAGTAGTACTGAAGAATAAGAAACTCAACTGGAATAGTATCTTAAAGAAGAGTTGAAAGAATTTTTGAGAAAGATCAGAAGGCTTGATAAGGAAAACAAGAAGTTGATAAATGAAAATTATTCATTAAACAACAAAGAAGGTTTTACTGATGAGAAAATAAAAATGGAAAAGGAGATTGATGATTTGAAAAATTATCTTTAGAATACAAAGAATCATAATTATCATCTTGAAGTAAAGCTGAAGGAAAAAGAAGAAGAGTTGGAACTTGTCCAAAAGAAACTTTTTAAAGCTAAAGAAATGAATATTAGTTTCAAAAATTCTATCTCAGAAGTTGGTGAATGTTCCAGTAAGAATAAATCAAAAAAGGATCCAAAAAAGTTATCTTCAAAGGTCAAAATGAAAGTCAGAACTAGTTATGATAAGAACAAGGCTGAAAAGACCATTTATGTGGCCAAAATCAGCAATGCTGAAAAATCAGAAGTGCATAAAAATCTTGAGGCAAGAAAAACTTCTAATACTTCTGGTACTGATGAATCTGAGCTGAAGAAGAGAGTTAAAAATGAAAACATGAAGGTTTTTGAGAAGTGTGTTTACAACTCCGGTCAGTATTAAAGTTTCAGAGGAAAATATTATTTCTATGGTTACTGCTGGTATTGTGGTGGATTCGGACACATGGCAAGTATGTGTTGGTTCAACCAACAACACTTCAACTATTCCACAAGTTTTGAAAGAAAAGGATTGAGGGGGAGTCAACCCTTCCAAAATAGAATGTCTCAAAATAAATTTCAGAAGATATCTTAGAAGACTGGTGTGAAAGTTGAGAATAGATTCTAACCACTGGAAACTTATTGTGAAAGATATGATCGACCTGGACATCTTGCTAAGGGCTGCCTTAGTGTGTTACTAGAGCAACAAAAGTTTTTTAATAATCCTCAGAAGACAGAGTTTTTAAAAGACAAAAGGGATAAGTTTGATAATTCTGAAAATAAATAATGCATGGTTCTCTAGCCATAACACATTGACTTGGCTAGGAAATTGGCGGAAGCACAATAGAAATTATAAGAAAAGGGAGAACAAAAAAAATCTTATTGTTGAAACTGCTCTGAAATCTACAAAAGGAGAACGTCTGTGGATTCTTAACAGTGGGTGTTCCTATCATATTAAAGGAGACTTAAATCTTCTGAATAATGTGAAAGACTTCAAAGAAGTAACAATGACATTTGGAAATGATGAATATCTAAGGATCAAAGGTGTTGGATCAACCATCATTGGAAAAGAAAAAATGAAATCTAGGAAAACACTGTATATTGATGGGCTGAAACATAACCTTCTTAGTGTGTCACAACTCTGTGATGAGGGTAACAATGTAATCTTCAGAAAATATGGATTTGTTGTGAAAAGTGAAAATGATGGGAATATTATCACAAGAGGACAACGTACAAGAGGGAATTTGTTCTAAGTTGGTGAAGTGCAGAACTCTTGTTACATTGGTGTGGTCGATGAAAATCAGTTATGGCATAAAAGGCTGGGACATATGTGTCAGAGAAATATGTGCAAGTTGTCAAAGAGAGATAGTGTCTGAGATATTTTGTATTTATCAAGACGAAAATATTGGTGTTGCACCATTCGTGAGAAAGGGAAGATTACAAACTCTATTCATAAGAGAGTTGAAATTCGCTCAAAAAAGACCCTTGGAGCTTATACACTTTGATATCTGTGGACCAATGAGAAAGAAATAAACAAATGGATATAAGTACTTCATTACTTTCATTGATGACTTTACTTGTATTACTTGTGTTATGTACATGATACATAAGTCAGATGCTCTGAAAATGTTTAAGAGTTTCAAGAGAAAAGAAGAAAAGGAATGTGAATATTCAGTGAAGAAGTTGAGAAATGATAATGGTGGTGAGTATAAGAATGAATATTTTGAATGTTATCTTGAGAAGCATGGAATTCAGCATGAGTTCAGTTCACCATACACACCTCAACAAAATGGGGTTGCTGAAAGAAAGAATCAGAGTTTGGTGGAAATGGGGAGAACTATGTTACTTGAACATAGTCTTTCTCATTATTATTAGAGGCAAGCCATGAGCACTGCTATGTATATTCAGAATCGATGTTTTTATAGGACAAAATCATATATGAATCCATATGAAATGTTCTATGAAAAAAATATAAGTTTGAAACACTTGAGAGTTTTTGGGATTTCATGTATTATAAAGAAGAAAGGTGGAAACCTGGGAAAGTTTGAACAAAGAGGAGATGACGGAATTTTTCTTGGATATGCTCTAGAAGGAAGAGGATATAGATGCCTCAACAAAGAAACATGAATAATTATTGATTCTTTGGATGTAAAAGTTATTGAAAATGCTGAGAAAGAAAATAAGTCATATGTTGACGTGGAAGTCTAGCGGGATAGAGAAGATTTTGTTAACAATTCTGATAATGTTGCAAACTGTGTTAATCCTACTCAAGAAGAGGAATCTGACTTAGAAATCTCAAGTGATGAGGATGGAGTTCAAACAACTCATCCTAGGTTGAGGAAAAAATTGGAGTCTCAGAACATTATTGGAGATAAAAATCAGAGGGTTCAAACAAGAAGAACAATGAATGCTATATCACATAATTATCTTTATTCGAAAGTTGAACCGAATGATGTAAATGAAGAATTTGAGCATCCAGAATGGGTTCATGCTATGAATGAAGAGCTTGATCAGATAATGAAGAACAATACTTGGGAACTTGTACCCAAGCCAGACAACAAGAACATTATTGGTACAAAGTGGGTTTTCCAGAACAAGTTGAATGAATAAGGTAAAGTAATAAGAAACAAGGCAAGATTGGTATGCAAAGGGTATTCAAAAATTTAAGGCATTGATTTTGATGAAACCTTTTCTCCTGTGGCACGATTAGAAACAATCAAAATATTTCTTTCCATTGCTGCACAATGAGGTTACAAAATATTTCAAATGGATGTAAAATCTGCATTCTTGAATGGCGACATTGATGAGGAAGTTTACATTGATCAACCTTGTGGATTTGTTATTGGGAAGGATGAAAGCTATGTGTGCAGGTTGAAGAAGGATCTGTATGGGATAAAACAGGCTCTGAGGGCATGGTATTCTAAATTAGATACTTTCTTGAAGAAGATGAATTTTAAAAAGGGTAGAGTTGATAGCAATCTTTACACCAAATAGTGTCAGGAGTTTTCACTGATCATTATTGTTTATGTCGATGACATTATCTTTGCTGAGAATGATGAAAGATCATGTGAAAGATTTTCTGAGGAGTTGAAGAAGTTATTTGAGATGTCCATGCTGGGTGAAATGAAATACTTTCTTGGGCTAAAAATATCACAGAAAAAGAATCATGTCTTTCTGTCTCAAGAAAAGTATGCTAAGGAACTTCTGAAGAAGTTTGGCATGGAAAATTCAAAACCAGTGTCCACACCTATGTCAGTGGGAACCAAGTTTTCTAAAGATGGAGAATGCAAAGAAGTTGATCAGAAAAGGTTTTGAAAGCTGATTGGAAGTATGTTGTATCTGATTGCCTCAAGACCCGACATCGTCTATGCTGTCACTTTATGTGCAAGATTTCAGAGTGCTCCTAAAGAATCACATCTGATAGCTGGAAAAAAAATTCTAAGATATATCAAAGGCATAACAAATTTTGGAATCAGGAATGATGGCTCAGGAAATATTGATCTATTCAGGTATTCTGATGCTGATTGGGCAGGAAATGTTGATGATCGAAGATCCACATCTAGTGGATTTTTCTTTCTAGGAAAAAGTTGTGTTAGTTGGCATACAAAGAAACAGAATTCAGTAACTCTTAGCACAGATGAAGCTGAGTATGTTGCTGCTAATCAAGATGCAACTCAACTAATGTGGACGAAGACTCAGTTGGAAGATCTACTTGTTGAAGTGAAGCTACCATTGCTCTTGGGATGTGATAATCAGAGAGCGATCAATATTACAAGGAATCCAGTACAAAATTCTCGTTCAAAACACATTGACATAAAGTACCACTTCATCAAATAGCAGGTGGAGAAGAATGAATTGAGGCTAGAATATGTTCCTACATGTAAACAAGTTGCTGATATCTTCACAAAACCTTTACCAAAGGAACCATTTTCAAAATTGAGGTTGAACATGGGTGTCCAACCTCTTTTTCATCAAGGTTGAGGTATGTTTGATTGTCCCCACTCTCATCTTGTTTTTGGATAGTGTTGTCAAGGGGGAGAATTGTTTCATAAATCTATCCTTATAGATGAATGCATAAAAGGGGAGTTGTGGGTAAGCTGTGAATTCAGAATGTACGTGTGTGAACTATTCTAACTGTTTGTTGGAGTGGTTGTAGGAAACAATGTTGTTTTCCAAGAGAATTATTGATGAAGTGAATAATGCTGAAGTAGATGCTTGAAATATGTTCTGGAGATGGCTGAGGAGGTACGTTCATCAGATTTCATAGTCACTGCTTTTGGACAACATGGTTTTGGCTATCAATAATTCTTGTTTCCTACAATGAGTTCGCTCACGCAGGCTTAGAATTGTTGATAAGTAATCCATTGCTTAAGGTTACAAAGTTAAGTGATTTATGAATCTTGGTTGACAAAAAAATCCAAAGGGGGAGATTGTTGGGACCAAGTTGGATGGAGAAATAAGTTTGAAGAGTTAGCATTTGTAGAGTGTTGTCTTTTATTGTCAAAGAAGATAAATCAATTCACTTTGTAAAGGACTTAAAACTAGACGATGCTTTGTTGGTATGTATTTCTCAAATATCATAAGTAATGAGAACTTGTGATGCAAGCCTTATGATGGAAATGGGGAGAAATGATGATGCCAGTCATATACAGTTTTGATTGGAAGGAGTGATGATGCTGGAAGATAGGGAAGTTTCTGTACTTCCCATTGTAATTTTGACGATACTAGATCTGGTCAATCAAAGGATACATATCACGATAGTGGAATTCATGATTAAAGTAGAATAATGGTTATGGGAAGTAGTGAAGATAGAAAATGACAAAGAAATGGACAATCTGGGGGCTGCAGAAAAGCACAGTTTAAGGTGGCGCCGTTTTCCAGTGTTTTCCAAATTTTAGGGCCTAAAAATCGGGAGATGAAGATGTGTTTTTGGAAATGGATGGAGCGTGAAAGATTGAATATGGTTTGTATTTTTTCATGCAAGGAATGATTTAAGGTCATAACATCGAAAAATGACAAAGGCATGGAGTGTGTGGAATTTTTGGCATGATGCGCGCAAAAATAAAGCGGTGCCCGAAATAATAGCGGGTTGCGCGAAAAATCAGTGGGATGCGTGAAAAATGAAAAGCTGCACGAAATATATGCGGGATGCGTGAAATAGAGGAATGAAGTTTTTCGCGCAAAAGGTGTTTCAAGATAAGAAGCTCAAAAATTGGAAAAGGCATGGGGTGCACGAAATATTGGAGCATTGCGCGAAATATGAAGTTGCATGAAAGAGTTTTCACGGACATGAAAGAGGTTTTATGCGCGGATTAGTGTTTTTCGTGCGGGGTCAAAAATGCCTATAAATATGAGGTGAACCCCTCTCATTTGTTAATGATCAACACTTAGAATAAATCCCAAGCTCTGGTGCATGTAAAATAATACGCTAAGTGAGTTGCGCGAAAAGAATGGAGTTTGCGCGAAAATAGGATAGTTGCACGAAAAGATAAAAAGTTGCGCAGAAAAAGAGAAGTTGCGCGAAAAGAGAAAAGGCTGCGCGAAAAAGGGGAGTCGCGCGAAAAAGTTTTTCATGCCAAAATTTAATTTTTATGCGCAAGGCATTGGAATTGCGCGCAAGATATCCTAAAGGCTGCGCAGAAAATTTGGGGTCTTCACACATATTCAGTTGTGCGTATGGGAGTTCTTACCATCTTATGGGTAGGAAAGTGAATATTTGTACATCAGAGATTACAACTATTCAATTTTGAAGGAGCACTAAAATAAAGTAATTCCCTATTTGTGCTAAGAGGGTGCACACACACTTGCGGATTGTTTTCCAAGTGCTACACGAGTGTAAGGGTATATCCTACTCGTTGTATTCCACATAAAAAGATTGTTTTCTAGTGGATTGTGTGGTACTGGACTATTTCCGTACCATACCAAGGACGTAGCTACTCTTTTTGAGTAGTGAACCTTGTAAATCTTGTGTTCCTATGGTTGTGTGTGTTCAGCAGAGAAGAAAATCTTTAACAGGAGGTGAAGGTTGTTTCAATTCGAAGGAAACATAAAAAGAAAAAGATATCACTGATTCACCCCTCCCCCTCTTAGTGATACTTGGATCCTGGCTGGGAACTTCAAAAACAACCTTTGGAATCAAAGGCTTGGACATATAATCAAAAAATCATGGAAAATATGTTAAAGTTGAAAGCTAATACAAATATTCTAAATCAGATATGTGACCCAAAAAAGTCCTGTAAGGAATGTGTAAGAGGGAAACTAGTGAGAAATCCATACTCATCGAAGAAGAAATGGAACTCAAATTTGTTAGATCTGATTCACATCAATGTGTGTGGACTAATGAAGGTTCCTAGAATATATGATGAGAAGTAATTTATTATGTTTGTTGATTGTCATAGTATAATGGGTTGTATCATGTTTTTATTGGTGAATAGTGAAGTGATTGAGTGTATCAAGAGACTTCACAGAAGAGTATATAATGAAATAGAGATGATGATCAAGGTTCTCCAGTATAACAATGTCATAGATTACACCTCTCAGGTGGTAAAACATTACTTTGAAAATAATGACATTAAGAATGAATTCTCATTAGTGAGAACATCGTAACAAAACAATGTAGTGAAAAGGTGAAATCATATAGCAATCCACATGACCAAAACATTTCCCATATAAATTTTCATATTTTATCACCATTAGAAGGAATCTATGAAAGTAAAAGTGTATATAAAAAATTAGTCTTTGTTGAACCTGATAGAGAAGAAAATTCCATATGAGATGTGGTATGGAAGAAAGCCAAAGTGTAATCACTTTAAAGTGTTTGATATAAAGTGTTACATTTTAAATAATGAAGGAAATTAAGGTAAATAGAAAGATACAATAGAAAAAGGGATATTTTTAGGCTACTAATTCAAGATCAAGGCTTAAAATTGTCTTAATAATTTTTTTAACAAGATCATGAGAGCAGTGATGTTAAAATTATTGAAGAAAAATATGGAAGTAGATTTGAAATTTTAGATCTGACCGAGGCCTATAATGATAAAGAAGAATTGGATACTAACTATAGTGGGATACACAGTACCACATGTGATGAATAAGATCCCAAATTTTAATTAGTATATTAATAATATACTAAAGGGAGTCAACCAGAGACTCCATAGAGATGAATATGGGTTAAGTTTGATGAGTTAAATATCATCAGTGATAAATTTTCTCCTACACAAATTAAGAGTATGAGAACCAAATAAAACACTACTATATTATTTGAAGTGTAACAATCCTCATTTGAAGAAGTGAAGAAAGATGATTCATGGGTCAAATCCATGAATTAAGAATTAGATCAAACATAGAAAAATCATATTTAGGAGCCTCTAAAGTGGCTTACGGATCAAAATTTAATAGGAACAAAGTGGTTGTTAAGAAATAAACATGATGGTTATGTAATGGTGATATGAAAAAAATAATGTTCAGTGTGAAAGGTATATATAAAAGTATAAGGAATTGAAGTGGAATAAACCTTCACACTGGTAGTGAGACTTGAGTAAATAAGACTCTTTCTTGTTGTGGCCATTCAGACAAAATTCAGAACCAATCAAATGGATGACATGATATAATTTTTAAATATAATTCTCAAATAATAAGTATACATAAAGTGACCACTGATATTTCTAATTGGTGATGATGAAATGAAGGTGTATAGTATGAATAAGGCATTTTATGGATAGAAACAGGCACCAAAGGCTTGGTATGATCAGTTAGAAACATTCTAGAAGAAACCAGAATTCAAAAGTGGTAGATTTGATCACAATATTTATGTAAAATCAACCAAGTAATATAAATTTATTGTTTCTTTATATGTTTATGAAATTATATTTAGAGGAATCAATTATAATTTAGTGGAAAAGTTTTTTCAGCATATAAGCTCATAGTTTGAGATGTCGATGATCAGATAACTCACTTTTTTTTCATAGACTGAAATTTATTCATAAATGAGAATACATGTTTGCTTCATATGAAAAATATATAAAGTATCTACTAAATATGTTTGATATTGATGATGAAAAGATGGTTTCAACATCGATTATGGTTGGAACCAATCTTGAAAAACACGAGGAAGGAAGATAAGTCTATCTAATACTTTACCATAGGATGATTGAAAGATTTCTATATCTTATAAAAACAAGACAAGATATTTTCCTTTCAACCTTCATGAAGTCCCATTTTCAAATTAGTCCCAAGGAGTATCTTTTGATTGTGAAATGGATCATGTGGCACATTCAAGGCACACTTGATTATTTTCTGTTATATTATGTAGAGAATGATAAATATTTTAATGAATAATTGGATAAGGATTATTCCTGATACATTGTGGATAAAAAATCCAAAAGTGTAAGAGCTTTATTTATTAGAAGTAAATATATTGGGTGGCACAAAAATAAGCAAGAGATATTTTATCTCAGTACAAATGAAATTGTGTAAATTTTAATAATAAAAGATTTCACTAACTAGCATGGATAAAACAACAACTAGATTATTTTATAGAAGATGTAATGTTTCCCATGGTAGTTCATTATGATAATCAAAGTGTGATTGAATTGAAAAATGATTATGTATAGCATTCAAAAATGAATAATATTGAGATAAAATTCCATTTCATTAAAGATAAGTTAGAGTAAGATATTATTAATTTTGAACACATGGGAACTAATCAAAAAGTTGAAATAATCTTTATAAAATTGATGGCCAGACCAAAATTTTGGGATTATAAATTGAACATTATAGTTTAAACCCACCCTCAGCTTAAGGAGGTTTGTAAATTTCCCTTCACCATTGTATATAATGATTAATTTAGGTATTTTTTGTTCATGCATGAAAATATATTTTGTTGGGTGTAAAAAACAAAGGGAGATATAATCCATAGAGAATTAGTATCATAGACATGGCTAGGAAAATAAAACCAATTGAATATAATTATTGAAATTTATATGTTTTCTTGTTTCCTATAATGAGTAACGACTCATGTAGGATTAGAAATTTTTTTTAATGAATATTTGATTAGTTTTTGGACTAATGGTATATAGTGAATTCTTAGAAGAAATACAAACTTTAAAAGGGGAAAACCGTTTGAATTTCATTTTAAAAGGGGGAGAATAACTTTAGAAGACGCATTATATATAAGTGGGGGGGCATGGATAATCTTATAGGAACTTATATGGAGGATTGAAAAAAATAAGAAGGTGGAAAATGTTACAACCAAGGTTGTAATGTTAGATTTATTATCAAATTTTAGTTCTTGGAATAAGTTTATATGAAGTTTGAATTTGTGTATAAGTTTGGTAATGAAAGTACAAAATTTGATGATAGTGGGTTTCTGGAAGTAAGAAGTTTGAAAGCTAGAGTTGTTTTTAATGGAATTACAAAAGTTGAAAGTGAGTACGTAATGGAAAAGGGAAGAAAATTATGTAAATATATAAGAGTACCATGGGAGTAAGAAGTGGTATAATTGGTAGTCCTAGAGAAAACATCCTAGTATATGTAAGAGTGAATTATTAGAAGCATAAGAATGGGTAAAAGGTAGGGAGTCACACCGTGATATGTAAGATTGAATCTGGAGCATATGTTATGGTCATCAAGAAATACTTAAGATTAATTTATATGAATCAAGGGAGATACATGAGGGTCATTCCCATTTAATTTTAGGGAGTAGAGTCACCACACCATGGGGTGATGGACAAGATATAAGGAATATTTGGAATATTTCACAACTTCTATAAATTTATAGAAGTCCACGCCATAAAAGGGATTCATGACACAATGTATATAAAAAATATAATTGATATTTCAGCCAATAGATCATGAATATATAGATATGGTGAAATTGGAAGATGATAAAGGCCACACTACAGTAGTGGATATGGTGGATATAAAAAAAGGATATGAGGAGGTCTACAATATAGTAGAGACTGTTTTGCAATTACAGAATCCCCATGAAAAACTGGAGGACCCATAATGGGTGTTTTCAAATGATATTTTGAACTAAGAATGATGATTTCTAAAATAGGCTATTTTAGGATCCTCTTTCCATAGAAGAATCAATTTTTAGTATCAAGTTCCCTAGAGTTGAATAGAAATAGACACACAAGAATGGATTAAGCTGTTTTGAAGGGTGTTTCACTTGGAAAAGTGATACAATATAGAAATTGAAGAAACATGCTATTGTCAGTCTTTTGCTTTGTATGGAGGATCAAATCACCATTTTTAAAGAATATAGTTAGGAATAAAACTAAAAATAATTATGTGGAGTTATTAAGGATTAAAAGATCCATGGATAATGGGGTAGATTCATATGAATTGTTTGAGAAATTAATAAGGAGAAAAACATGATGCTAAATATTTAGAAAATGATATTCACATGATTATATGAATATTAAAATGGAAGATAAGAAAAAATTGAAGGTGGACTAATTATACTTTTAATTAAATGTCACAGAGCTTAAGGAAGAGACGAAGTAGAATACTGATAGATCTAAAAACAACAGTGAAAGGGAATGCTGCTAGAAAAATTACATTAATAATTAAGAGATTGAAGGAGTAAAAGAATAACATCAAGATCTTTGTTAGTATGGGGTTTATCTTTGAATATATTCATTACAGTGATCATCATGTCACATTTATTTTGTATTCCTTATCTCAAAGCAGTGATCAAATATAAAATATGAGGTAGTTCCACTAGGATCGATAGTTCAATCTTCTTAAACTATTGTAACACATACTGTGTATAGTGTTTTCCCCTATTACGTTGACACACCATTGGTGTATGTTCCTTAGACTAGCCATTTATGGTGAACCAAGTAAAATCCTTATGTCCTACTTTTAATTTCTATATTTAAATATTATATGCATGATTCATGATTGTTTGGTTCAAATTATTCTTACTAATAAGAGAATAATATACAGTGGAAATAATGAAGAATAAAACACCCCAATTCACCCCCTCTTTTGGTGAATTGGGCCTATAGTTATAACAATTGTTAAAAAATAGTTATTATTTTTACATGAGTCAACTCATTACGTTGAATAACTATACTAAATATTTTTGGTCTCCCCATATACACACATGCGTATCTTTCATCTTGGGTTCATGAAAATCAGTATGTGTAACTAGGAGTTTCATTTGTATGATGACAGATTTGTGGTATGGGATAACATTATACATTTGAGAATTCACTTTTTTGGACTCAATATAGAATATACCCAAAAAAGGGGGTGGGGGTGGGGTGGGGTGAATTAGAGCATGAACATTTAAAACCCTCCTTAAAATATCTTATTTCAAGGTTAATAAGAACTTTTCAATCTTCCTCTTCAATATATGGAAACAATAAAAACAAGTTACAATAAATTTTTACTTGGTTCATGAACACTAGGCTATTCTAAGTAGTATAAATTGATAAGATCATTGAAGGGGATAACCTACCGCACTGATACCCTTCCAAATTGACTTCATTGAAAATACACTTGGCCTATACACTATGGAACCAATTATTAACACATCAAGAATTATCAAATAAAATACTACAGTGGAATCATTAGATTCATTCCATCACTAATTCTAAACTCCATTGGTTGATATCATTGGACCATGAAACGATTCTACCTGAACTGAGTAGTTTAACCCATACCTACTAGTCACCTACACCCAACCAATAGCATTCTAATAAAATTTTAGTCTACCACATGAAAATATTAAATTAAATATCATCATCACCACACACTCATTGTGAGTGTTAAAACCCTTCACCTCAAGTCCTACTCAGAACATTTATCAAAACAGTATCTCGCAAGCTGCTACTCACCATCCCTAGACCAATGACTCAATTAAATTATAAAATCTAGTGTCTCATTTAGAATCAGATTTTATTCACCTATCCTCCTTTGGAAACTATCATGATACCTTGATCACCAACCACCAGGTATAATACACATTTTACTAAACCCAAATCATATAACTCAATCTATAATTAGTTTTTGGTTTTTCTAATGACCCCATATGGTAAGGTTTTTAAGGAAAAAATTAAGTAGTTGGTCCCATGGAAAAAAATATTTTTCACTGGTTTCTTTTGATAAAATCTTAAAAATGGTATGAATAAACCCTATAATATTTATAGAGAGGAAATTTTCACATATAATATATAATTAATTTATATAAAATAATTACCTCACATTGAGTATTCTTTCATTGTTATTGAATATGATGGATGTTATCATAATATCATCATTTTTTTGTGAATCATAAAAAGTATAATTCCTCCAACAGTATACATATGTTCTCCACAAATCTCAGAACATCACTAATAGATCTATGAGTGCTAGCACAGAGGTACTGATCATATTGTGTTTCTCAACTTTGATCGCAATAATAATACTTATAGTATGGAATGATTCATTATCTTGTTCTCTCGGTATGTATATGGATGTGGAAGTTCACCTCTTGTTCTTGAGAGTGTTATTGAGAGAGTTATCCTCGGTCTAGAGAGAATTATCTTTAGAGAATATCATTGTTACTAACAATTAACATCCCCATAGAAATTATATAAATGGTGTAATATACTTAGGGTTAGACTATTGATAATTTCATAGAGGCCCATATCTAATAGTTAACTCTAAATAAACCCCATTTCAAATAATAATAATAATATTATTATTATTATATTCCATGACATGCACTAACTTGTAGATATTTAAATATCATTTCATATAGACCCCTAACTTGGACCATTAACCCTTATAAGAATTTATAAAACATTGAATAATAAATATTTATTTAAATAAATAAATATCTTTATATTATTAATTCAATAAAAAAATAAATGTTAGATTCTCTAACCCGAGAATATATGTTTATTATAATATTCACATAACTAACTAAATAATTATTTTCTACCATGTGAATAAATAAGATATAAATAAATATTATATATATGCTATATAGAAAATACTCTTTATTCAATAATCAACTCATATAAATTATTTTGAATAATCAGTGTTTGAATCTATGTGATAAAAAAAACCTGAATAATTATTATTCCTTGGTTTGGAGAATAATATTTATTCTAACAGTTAAATTTAAATTGAATTTAGCTAAGCTTATGAATACACTTACTGTGTGACCCTCTAGTCCTCTTTATTAGTATCATAATGCAGGATATACTAAATTCTAAGATTAACATCTAGAAATACATCAATTAACCCATAGAGAAAATAATTAATGTCATAATGACAAAAAACCCATATGAATGCTCACTGTGTCATATAACACCCTTGTCTTGATATCTCAACAAGAAGGTTACATACTTATGCCATCCACATATGTGCTTGGTATATATTTCTTTTAATTATTGAAATAAACTTATCAATAAATCACCATTAATATAAATTTTATCAGAAATTTCTATTCTTATCAAAGGTATATAGATATGTTCTTCTATTAAAACAGAATGGAAAGATCCTTTCTCGACTTTTTCACTAATTTCATATCACTTACGAAACACCCATCATATACTACCTCATTGGCAACATATGTCATCATGATTTTCATAAATATATTTAATTACATGATTCTTGATATATATTGATAGTAATATCATGTATAAGGAACAATACACATGATTGTATATAGGAATATCCAATAACACATATAATGTATGAAATTCCTATTGGTGGGTCTATTATCATAACCTCCTGTATTAGAGATTACTAAGTGAGAAAATTATTAGAAGAATCCTCAATGTATTATGAGTCCCCAACACCTGATAGTTAACCATAATCATTTTCCCATCAGATATATATCACCTGACTATAGAATGTATGTTTTAGAATAATTTTCTGTTATTTCTAGGTTCTCATTATACTGGGGAACTATTATAACAATTAAATGTGGAAAGTACTATATGGAAATTATCACATTAATTTTATACATAAGAATACTCATCAAGTGATAAGATATTTTTTAATATTTAGATCTCTAAATTTTTTGTTAATCAAATGTAGACATTCAGTTGGTTCTAGGACCCTAACTTTAACAGACTCTCACTTTCACTTGATATTAGTAAAAAATAACTGGTTAAACTCACATGATAAACATGCTTCTACTAAGTTATGGATATAACTACTTGGCCTATCATGTTCTTCTGTCCATACCACTTACTAAGACTCCACTCCTCTGAAAAAATCCCTCAAGTAGTGATCTTATTGAGTATTGACTTTTGTTCTTTTTCAAAACATGAAACCTTGGCCAAAATCATGGCCTAAGAAAGGAAATATTGCTAAAATAATTCTTAAGTTGCATTATAATCTAAATCATACTTGGTGTAACACACCAAGCTTCCACGGTACGTTTCTCTTTAAATAATGCAATAGCTTGCGTTGCACGCAACTTCATTTTCTAGCACCCCACAACCAATTAAACTAGCCGTTATAAATATTAATACCCACTTTTTAAAATTTTATAAATTTTATTTTTCAAAATGGAATTCATTTTTGGATTCAGAATATCAAAAATAACTTATGGTGAATTTTTATTATTTTTCTGAAAACTTTCATTTTTGATGAATAGTGAAAAACACTACGTTATTGTCTAAAACTGACCTTTTTATTTAAATAATTATTTATTTTATTTAAATTTATTTTAAGTAAAAATAGATACACAATACCTATATTAGTTCAATTTCATTCATTGGAGTCATTTTATAATAAATTAAATTTATAAAATTTTCTTGATTTTTTAACCTCTTTTACCTTCTAGGCACGTTAGAAAATTTGAATAAAATGTAATTTTACTGCTTATGTGAATTGAATTTCAAAAATACAAGAGAAACAGTTAACATCAGTAAGTAAAATGAGGTTCAATAGGATGAAAAATAATTTTTGGTGAATATTAACTTTTGAATTTTATTTACCACGGTTAAAAGTAAATATAGCAATTAAAGGTAAAAATGATATTATAATTACACTAACACATGTCATAATTCTATTGGATAAGTGTATTTTGACTAAAATTAACCTTATGAATAAAATATGACCCTCTTTGATCCACTTGTATTAGATTAGGACATTTATTATTATTTTATTTAAATTAAAAGTGTAAAATTCAAATTTTCGTAACTAATTTTTTTTAATATAGGATTATACATAATATAAATTCAACTATAAATATTAATTATAAAGATAATAATATTTCCTACATAATTTTATTTTATTTATATTTTTTAGACATTAAATAATTAAATTTATTTATGACACAATGATGATACAGTAATTACATTATTAATGAATGATTAAAATAATTGATATTATAAATATCAAAATAAATGTAAATTGAGACTTTTGAGGCATTCCAATAATTATCTAGGTTAATATGACATGTTAGCATTGATTTAATTTATTTTTTTGAAGTAATCATGTTTTTTCGACTTTCACCAAAACCAAATACTAAATAGTGTCAAAATTGACAGAAATGAGTTTTTAAAACAAATACTATATTATTAGATGACAAAATTTTCATAATAATCTAAGGTTTTTTCAAAGGACTTATATACTTATAGAAATTTCATTAATAAACCACTTGGGGTTCTCTTGACATTTTATAGTAAGTTTATTAACCAAGTAATATAAAAATAAAATAAGACATTGTAAAAGTTAAACTATTTAACTAAGAGATAAATCTTAAATATAAGGTTAATATGGGGACCTAAACCTGTATAAAACCTATTCGTTGAGAGGTTTTATACCCATCCCCACCTTAGCCTAGAAATAAATTATAAGGAACCAACCTTAAAACATTACATAATCTGGAATTAAATGAATAATCCACATTAAATATCTTTTTAGGTTTAGAGTTTTAAAGAATTAGGATATAAATATTACATCTCGAAAGATTAAAAAGTAGACACTTCTACTCAGTTTCCATTATTTTTCCACAAAATAAAAACTTTTTGAAAAAAAAGAGTCATGTCTAGTTCCATGTTCAGACAACATGAATTTTCCATGATCCCATCCTTGACCCAATTCCACTTTATGTCCTATGAAAAACATTTCAAAAACTTGGGATGAGCACAAAAATCTCAGTAAGGGATACACAAAGAAGAAAAACTGTTAGTTTTTCAAAACACCAAGTAAACCATGAATACTTTATCATAAGTAATACTTTTCACCTTTATGAAGTAGCAAATAATCTTCATTAAATAAAAGATCATTGCATACCCTTTTGAAACCAAAAGATTACAATGAAACCCATATAAAGAACACATAACATATAAAGGTAACTTGGGATATAAACATACTTAAATAGAATAACCATACAGTCGACTTATACACATATCACTAAATAAAATAGCCATACGACTGACTTCCATACCCAATGCATTGAAGATTATAACGTAACCACCCGTCCTGATTTATCACGGCACCACCCGTCATTTGGTTTATCATGTAACCACTCGTCAAATGTCCAAGTAACATAATAAAATCATAACACATAAATTATTTCAAATACAAAAATTTCACTAATAACATTTCATTTGAAATCACAAGAAATCATTTCAAGACATTGAAATAATCAGTCCATTTCAAAAAACCATTTTCAATACCAAAATATGTAAAATAGTATTTTTTATTTATTTACCTTTTAAAAACATTACGACTTGTTAAGGAATCCAAATACCAAATAATACTCACGGCGGTAGAAAGGTTTTTTTCATCGTGTACGTTAAAAAGAAACACATTTTTTTGTCATTTAGTAAAACGCTTCATAGAGAAAATATTCCTTTGGAATAAAAATAATATTCAAAATGGGTTTATACACCATATAAAAGAATTTCATGTATAAATTAAAGAACGACATAAATAAGAAAGATAGGATCAACCCAAATAATGGGAATTGGGTTAAGAAGTTCCCTTACCTTATGTCTGACTTGACCCATTCGTTATTTAATTTACTGAATAATAAACTAAAATTAATTTCTACTTGCTTAAGAAACTTTTTCAAATTAATTATTCCTTTTATATCACTTATTACCATGTTGTAAACATTATTTAATCATTTAAGTTAATAACGATCGTTCTGTCAATATTTGGTATTTTAGTCAAAAATAGACTTCTTATAATTACATGTTGGTCATGTGGTCAAAATTTCATTATATATAGAATTATATTCATGATTTAGATATCATATATATCATATATATCTAGTATATACATGTATTTATAATATTATGTAACATTTGGAGGTAAGAAATGAAATGCACAGTTCATGGAGACGATAAGCTGTACGTACGCATGAACGCTACTTACATTTCCATTTCGTATTTCAATGTAACGAAAACATAATCATAATTATGTATATTATTATTCTAGTAAAATATCTTAAATAATATCATTAAATCCATCCTTTATACATCCCACATAAGGCATTAACGAGTCATATCACTTTGAGGGGGCGGTAGTCCGCACTTCCCAAAATGAAATTATGGCGTTTAACCATTATGGAAACCATAAAGGTATGATATAAATGAAAAATACAGAAGAATAAAGAAAACATAAACATAATATATATCATATATAAATACAGTTCCATCATAATGTCCACCATGAGAGGCGGTAGGAGATAATTGAACAATCATCGTTTCGTGAGGTGTTAGTTTGCCATCCATAGAAACATTACGTTCTTTACCCATTATCTTGAGGTGTGTGTAAGTGTAGTTTGAATAATTATCATAAAAACATCCTAGTATATTTAGGATACTGGTTTTTTTATAAAATAAAATAATAAAATGAGTTTAGGGGGTTGGAGAAGTAAAATAAAACAAAAGAACTTAAGAGAAGACATTGCCTTTAAATCGGGTAACTGCCTTTGGTTTGAACCAAAAGGGTTTCTTGAAGTGTATTCTGCCTAAGGTTAGTATTCTAGGATGAAGAGATGGATATTGGGAGATTATTGAAGTATAGTTTGTATGATCCAAAGGCTTTATAAGTGTAAGTAATGAGTTAGAAGTGAGGACTTTTTATAAGGGAGAGGAGGGGCTCTTTAGGAAAGTTTGAAACAATTATTTTATTATAACCTCATATTCAGTTTTAAAATATTAAATATTTGTTAATATCAAAGTTAAGATGACTCATGGTCTAAATAAAAGAATCCAATAAGAATTGTACTGGTTTTAGATATTGTTTTAATATTTATAATCTTGTTTATTTAAATCATTTATTAATGAGGTAAATATTGTATCATTATTGTGTCATAAATAATTTAATTTATTTGTTGTCAAAAAATTATAAAAAGATACCATGATGTAGGAAATCATTTTATATTTCCAAATAATATTTATAGTTGAAAAGATAACATATATAAACCCATTTAAGAAATTATTTACTAAACGATATTTGTTTATGTCATTTTTGTCTTTACTTTAAATTAATTAATATAAAATGTCATTATTACTCCCATGTGGCTCCATGGGGTCCCAAATTCAACCCAAGGATTTACATGGTCGACTATGTATTATTCAATAGGATTAGGACACTTTTTAAGGTAATTTAATATTATTATAATATTATATTTTACCCTTATTTATTATTTTCACCTTTTAATCATGTTAAATAAAATATTTACTAAAGTAAATATTTAAAATGTCAAAAAATAAAATTTCCCTATTTAAAAAATCCGGACCTACTGATTTTAAATATGGAATCCATTTTTCCAAATTCAAAACACAGAAGTGAAAGAAATTAATTTAAAATTAATTCCCACTGTTAAAACAAATAGTGCGTTTTTAAGAAATATTAACTATCAAAAGATTGACACTTGTTTATGTCCAATTTTAAAATGAAGCTACATGTAATGAACAAAATTAGATTAAATGGTAAATATATATTCTAATTACACTTTAAAAACAATTGAAAAGATAATATAACCATATAAATAAATAAGATAAAAAAGCAGATTTGAATTAAAATACAGTATTTTTCACTATTCATTAAAAACTGAATTTTATCAAAAAAATAACTAAATTTTATCCAAAGTAAATTATGATGTCCCGATTGTAAAGAATAATTTTATTTTTTTAAATATAACATATAAGAGTGAAAAAACAAGATTTAAAGAGGGTTCACCATTAAAAGGCAGTAAATCGACCTTTTAAAGAAAATTGTGCCTAAAATTAGATTCATTCACATTTTAAGCCTCTAACATTCATTGGATAATTGTAAAAACATTTAACAAAAATATATAAGCATATTTTAGTTAGTTTTATTCATTCCTGCCAATACAATTTCTAGGCATTAACTACCATTTAAAATAATAAAATTATATTATTAGTGTATAACGTAAGATTTCAAAGAAACCCATTGTTGCGTATCGGGTACACCATCGAACATAGCATCCCATTTAAAGTAGAATTAATATTTAATTAAAAAATATTAATAGATATGAAAAATTTAATGTTATTTATTTACCTAGGATGTTACATCCTCCCCCCTTTTGGGTATTGCGTCCTCACAATTTTAAAACTGGGCTTGGAAACTTCATTAAAATTCCCACATCAGAAAAAGAGCCAGTAAAACTATCACTTTAAAAGAATGAAAGAGAAGTAAAAAGGTCACTTGATATAACCCATACTTTGATTCCATGTAGGAAAACATGGATATGGAAGAGAGAATAAGCGGTCAAGTTCTGATAGAGAGTGGTAGAAAATATGATTAGGAGAAAGTTAACCACCAGAAAATCACAAACTTATGATGTGTTAAACGGTCTTTGATTGCCCAGTAGGAAACATAAACCAACAACGTTTTTGTTTTAAATTAATTTTCATAATTTTGAGGAATTAATTTACTACATAGAATAAGAACATAAGGAAATATACTTACCTTCAAGTAGAGTTTCATACTTCAATAAGTTTCTACCAAACACTAATCTTTCCTCCAAACAATGAGCATTCAAAAAGACTTGGTCACATCCAAAGAACAAGAATAATATTCTAGAGAATCACATAATCCAAAAAGAAGAACTATATATTTCCCTTGTCTTTGGACATCAACTAAAACCAAAATGGTTAGTACAAGATTATATAGTCCCCAAAAAAGGATAATCCTTTATAAAAAAAATTACTACTCTTAATCTCCAAAATTCAACCAAAGTACCGAAAGTTCAAGAAAGACCATTCAATACATAATTGTCCTTATAATTCTTCAAAATAATCCAAACTAAGATTGTAACTTAAATCTCATAAGGATTTAATTACATAGTCTTCCAAGATACATCTTAACATTTGTCTCCAAATAACACCAGTTACTCATAAAGTCTCATATTGAAAAGTAATTAACCTAATAACATATTATCCATGATAGGTTAATAATTTTCATAAATAAATCAAATCATCATATTTACACAATAAAAACATAGATTCTTCCAAACTAAAATTTCAACCATTATTCCACAATTGAAATCCTCTAGTATTCTATCTTCCTTAGGTATATAGTGTTTATTCAAAAGAGAGAACGTCTTCCAAAACAACATTTATCACTTAATCGCTAAATCATTTTCCTATACTAAGTATATCCATTTGATAAAACATAAGTTCCCAAAATAAACTTATTCTTGTTCCATAAAATTATTTTACTAAAATAATAAGTCATACTAACCAGGGACTTCACGTAGTCTAGTGGGAGGCGATAAATACGAATCACACTTTGGCTGTGGGTTCGATTCCCACAGCTTTGTCCAACGCGATGGGTTTTCACACGGTCTGCATGTTGTACTTTTTATAAAACTCAAAAATAACCCTAACATGTTTTAACCAAAATGGTTTCCTTATACCTATAATTTTCATCCAAATTTATTATGATCTCAACATATTAATTCTTGAAGTCTTATTTCACCACCATATGATAAAAAACGATCCCCAAAATGAAGAACATCATACCTTGATCATGGTGTCCATTTGGTTTCATCGTCATCCAGTTCACATAGGTAGAAGGTCTATGCATTGCAAAAATGATTTAGAGATCCTTCAAAATCATTTGCTTCCTTAATCCAAATACACCTTGTACAACATGGGTCATGTGGGTATTCACAGAAAAATAGTTTTGGAAAATAATCATGCATGACATATAATTTCAAAACATCTAATAAAACATGATTTATATAAAAAAGTCGGACCAAATTTGAGTGGAAACTTTCAATTAACGATCCTTTTAAAATACTATAAGTATGTTCTGAGATACTATATCGTAAAATAAAATATAAATAGGTTGCACAAGGGTCTCCTTCTTCATCACCTTTTTCAAAATCATAATATGCTTCAGAATCTTGTGATAAGGTAAAATATTTACAAATTCCTTGATAATATTTACCTTTCTTGAAAATATGAGAATATTGTGAAAATAGGATTTGTTTAAATATAACCCATGATCGATGATGACAATGAGGTATAGTGGAGGTGTTTGATATCTCAAAAAATGCTTCCAAGTGAGTTTAATGCTATAGAAAGTTTCACAATCATACAGACATGACTTCACAATAATTATTGCAAGCAATTTATCAGGAATAGACAAGAATGTCGTTTGAGATCCTCCTCCTTCCATCTGTAAATAACTTTCATTGATCTACAAAAATTTATAAAACAAGTATTTAACTGAAATAATAGACATGGGGACTAAAAATGTGTTTAACGAAAACTCATAATCCCTAAAGTTGTCTAAACCGACCTCTGATAGAAACTATAAGGACCCGACCTTAAAACATTATATAATCTAGAATTAAATGAATAATACACATTGAGTATATTTTTAGGATTAGAGTTTTAGATAATTAGGACATAACTATTACATCTCGAAAGATTAAAAAGTAGACACTTCTATTTAGTTTCCATTATTTTTCCACAAAATAAAAACTTTTTGAAAAAAAGAGTCATGTCTAGTTCCATGTTCAGACAACATGAATTTTCCATGATCGCATCCTTGACCCTATTCCACTTTATGTCATGTGAAAAACATTTCAAAAACTTGGGATGATCACAAAAATCTCAGTAAGGGATACACAAAGAAAGAAAACTGTCAGTTTTTCAAAACATCAAGTAAACCATGAATACATTATCATAAGTAATACTTTTCACCTTAATGAAGTAGTAAATACCCTTCAATGAATAAAATATCATTTCTTACCCTTTTGGAACAGAAATATTACCATAAAACCTATACAAAGAACACATAACTTATAAAGGTAACTTGGGACATAAACATACTTAAATGGAATAACTATATGGCCAACTTCCACACATATCACTAAATGGAATAACCATACAGTTGACTTCCATACCCAATGCATTGGAGGTTATAACGTAACCACCCATCATGGTTTATCATAGCACCACCCGTTATTTGGTTTATCATGTAACCACCCGTCAAATGTCTAAGTACCATAGTAAAATCACAACACAGAAAGTATTTCAAATAAAAACATTTGACTAATAACATTTCATTTGCAATCACAAGAAATCATTTCAAGAAATTGAAATAATAAATCCATTTCAAAAAACCATTTTCAATACCAAAATATGTAAAATAGTATTTGGTATTTATTTACCTTTTAAAAACATTACGGCTTGTTAAGGAAGCCAAAGAACAAATAATACTCGCGGCGACAGAAAGGTTGTTGTCATCGTGTACGTTAAAAAGAAACATATTTTTTTTTGTCGTTTAGTAAAATACTTCGTAGAGAAAATATTACTTTTGAATAAAAGTAAAATTAAAAAGGGGTTTATACACCGTATAAAATAATGTCATGTATAAATTAAATAATGACATAAATAAGAAAGATAAGATTAACCCAAATAATGGGAATTGGGTTAAGAAGTTCCCTTACCTTATGTTCGACTTGACCCATTCATTCCTTAATTTCCTAAATAATAAACTAAAGTTAATTTATACTAGATTAATAACCTTTTTCAAGTTAATTATTCCTTTTATATCACTTATTACCATGTTAGTAACATTTTGTAATCATTTAAGTTAATAACGATTGTTCTGTCAATATTTGGTATTTTAGTCAAAAATAGACTTCTTATAATTACATGTTGTTCATGCGGTCAAAGTTTCATTATATCTAGAATTATATTCATGATTTATATATCATATATATCATATATATCTAGTATATACATGTATTTATAATAGTACGTAACATTTGGAGGTAAGAAATGAAATGCACCGTTCATGGAGACAGTAAGCCGTATATACGCATGAAGACTACTTTCATTTCCATTTCGTATTTCAATGGAATAAAAACATAATTATACATATGTATATTATTATTCCAGTATAATATCTTAAATAATATCATTAAATCCATCCTTTATACATCCCACATAAGGCATTAACGAGTCATATCACTTTGAGGGGGTGGTAGTCTACACTTCCTAAAATGAAATTATAGCGTTTACCCATTATGGAAACCATAAAGGTATGCTATAAATGAAAAATACCAAAGAATAAAGAAAACATAAACATAATATATATCATATATAAATACATTTCCATCATAATGTCCACCATTAGAGGAGGTAGGAGATAATTGAACAATCATCGTTTCGTGAGGTGTTAGTTTTCCATCCACAAAAAATATTATGTCCTTTACCCCTTAGATGGAGGTGTGTGTAAGTGTAGTTCGAATCCTTCTCATAAAAACATAATAGTATATTGGGGATACTGGTTTTGTTATAAAATAAAAGAATAAAAATGATTTTATGAGGTTGGATAAGTAAAATAAAACAAAAGAACTTAATAGAAGACGCTACCTTTAAATCGGGCAACTCCCTTTGGTTTGAACCAAAAGGGTTTCTTGAAGTATCTTATGCCTAAGGTTAGGATTCTAGGATGAAGAGAGAGATCTTGGAAGATTATTGGAGTATAGTTTGTACGATACAAAGGCTTGAGAAGTGTAAGGAATGAGTTATAAGTGAGGGCTTTTTATAAGGGATAGGAGGGGCTCTTTAGGAAAGTTTGAAACAATTATTTTATTATAACCTCATCTTTAGTTTTAAAAGGTCAAATATTCATTAATATCAAATTCAATATGAATCATGGTAGAAATAAAATAATCTAATAATAATTGAAATGGGTTTGTATGTTTTTTTATTATTTATAATATTGTTTATTTAAATCATTTATTAATGAGGTAAATATTGTATCATTATTGTGTCATAAATAATTTAATTTATTTGATGTTCAAAAATTATAAAAAAAATACCATGATGTAGGAAATATTTTTATATTTCCAAATAATATTTATAGTTTAAATCATAATATATATAACCCCAGGTAATAATTTATTTACTAAAAGATATTTGTTTATGTCATTTTTCCCTTTACTTTAAATTAATTAATATAAAATGTCATTATTACTCCCATGTGGCTCCATGGGGTCCCAAATTCAAACCAAGGATTCCCATGGTTGTATATTTATTATCCAATAGGATTAGGACACTTTTTAGGGTAATTTAATATTATTATAATATTATATTTTACCCTTATTTGTTATTTTTACCTTTTAATCATGGTAAATGAAATATTTACTTAAGTAAATATTTAAAATGTCAAAAAATAAAAGTTACCTATTTAAATTTTTTTGACCTAATGATTTCAAATATAGAATCCATTTTTATAAATTCAAAAAATAGAAGTGGTAAGAATTAATTTAAAATTAATTCTCACTGTTAAAATAAATAGCATGTTTTTATGAAATATTAACTATCAAAAGATTGACACTTGTTTATGTCCAATTTTAAAATTAAGTTACATACAATGACCAAAATTAGATTAAATGGTAAAAATATATTCTAATTACACATTAAAACCAATTAAAAAGATAATATAACCATATAAATAAATTAGATAAAAAGGAAGATTTGAATTAAAATACAGTATTTTTCACTTTTCATTAAAAATGAAATTTATTAGAAAAATACCTAAATTCTATCCAAAGTAAATTTTGATGTCCCTATTGTAAAGAAGAATTTTATTTTGTTAAATAGAACATATAATAGTGAAAAAAACTAGATTTAAAGAGGGTTCGCCATTAAAAGGTGGTAAATCGACCTTTTAAAGAAAATTATGCCTAAAATTAGATTCATTCACATTTTAAGCCTATAAAATTTATTGGATAATTGTAAAAACATTTAAAAAACATATATAATCATATTTTGGTTAGTTCTATTCATTACCACCAATAAAATAGCTAGGTCTTAACTATAATTTAAAATAATAAAATTATATTATTAGTGTGAAACGTAAGATTTCAAAGAAACCCATTGTTGCATATCAGGTACACCATCGAACATAACGTCCCATTTAAAGTAGAATTAATATTTAATTCACAAATATTAATAGATATGAAAAATTTCACATTCTTTATTTACCTAGTATGTTACATAAATCCTTTTGGAGCCATTATAAACTGAATATGATTGTATAATAAAATAATATTTCAAGCTTTTCCTAAAGTGACCCTCACCTATCTTATAAAAGAGTACTTCTCCTTATCTCAAAATCACACCTTAAAATCCATTGGCATGGTCAGAACCTGCTCAAATATCCTATAAAATACCCTAAATTCAACCTAGAGGCTTTATTTTGATTATAATCTAACCTAAGGAGCCCTTTTGATCAAATCAAAAGGAAGCATCCGAAGAAGAGGTAATAATTTTATCACCACTTTCAAAGTTCTTTTCTTCTTCCAATTTATCATTCTTTATTATTTACATACCAAAATAATAACTCTAGTACCTTATACTTACTATTATGTTATTATAAATATGGTACAACCATATTCATTATTCTATCCATCCTATGAATGATAAAGTCACCATACGTGCGTACGTACGACTTACCGTCTCCACATTGTGGTGTAGTTGTTATTCAAAACTTCATTATTTGTATGGGTATAATAATAGTATAATTTATGTAAATAATAAATATAAAATATTAACGATTCTGTATATATGATATACCATCCAATTACATACGATTTTACCATCAATAGAATGATATTGTTGCTCGTGCGTACGTACAGATTACCGTCTCCACGAATGCAATGAGATTCATTCCCCATCATAACCATTCAAGAATAATTTTAATTTTATGATTAAAAATAATGTTTAAGAACTCAATATCATTCTGTATATGAATCACATACATCCTATCCATATGAAACACGACTTATCTAACAAAACATATAAAGGAAAATGAATCAGTTAACAGACTAAACAATGATACTACTAAAATATCATTAACAAAGAAATATTATAAGATCATATATGATATCATATTTATGCATGTGGTTCTTGTATAATTTAATAACAATGATTTAACTATTATAAAGAAGATTAAAGTACCCTCGACTAAGGAAAAGTTCAAGGTAAGGGTTAATTCTACAATCTCTTCATTATTCAAGGTTGTTCATAAGTGAGTATCTAATGGGACCTCTTTATCATCCACATATGTGTTTATTAAAAATGTATTTCAAAATATTTTTACAATTTACTAGAATATGGGTTAAAGTAATTTATACCATTTTTTGACTTTTTATAAAATATTTTTAAAGGAATCTTTCCATCGTTTTCCAAACAAGGTCCTTTACAACCTTTTTGACAAAATTAAGGAAAGAATGTTTTTTAACTTATACGGCGAGTGAGGCTATTTTTCCCCATTATAACATTTTAGAAGATTACCTTATAACATTATAAGAATATTTTCAAAATAAATGTTTTCTTTTATAATTATGTGACATTTAAATGATTTCAAAATAGAAAGAGATATTTCTCTCAAATAGTTCTTATTTCATCTATGTCAACATACTTTGAAGGATTTTACACTTGTTTGAAGTTGAATTATTATGATACAATCTTCCATATTGTATTGAAAGTTTTGTGATATGTTTGACTGTGTATGTTTTATTTTTATACCATTCATGGTTTATGGTTAAAGTATAAACATTTCTTATGCTAGTTTTAATATGAATGCTTATGTTATGTTTCAACTTTTTCATATGAAGATTGCATTAGACATAGTAAGAGATGGGTGGAGCCCACTATAGCCCCTTGATGTATCGGTAGGTATCATGAGACAAACTAGTGTCTTGACATAAGGCCTTGAAAAAATATTATTTGTATACTTGGCACGAGGTCTTGACTATGTGGTTAGGATGTCCGACATTTTGCTTTACATCATTATAAAATTAGATACTGATATTACATGTGATTATTCGACTAGTATAATATATATGTGAATAAGTAAATGGAATTATTTGATTTATCTTTTCCATATTATGCTTAATTTTAAGTTTAAAATGGTTTTTTTAGTCTTATACATTGCCTTAAATTTTTATGCTTATTTATGATAGTTTTCTTTATATTGTTATCCCTAATGACCATCTGATCTCACCCCTTTCTTATGTTTTATTATTCCTAGTATGTGGATAAGTGTATTACGACTGACCTGCAGGGATAGTCTAAGGGAGATAAATGTGTTCAAAGGAGACAAAATGTTGTTGTTTTTAATTTCATAATGTAATGTAAAACTTATGTTTGTATCTAGTACTTATAAGGCTACTAAAATGATCAGTATTTAGGGATTTAATCCCTTGTAATCATTCCAATTTTATGTAATAATGCACTGAATATCGATAACTAGGGTTAGGGTGTTGTAGTTTGTATCATAGGAATTTTAGTACAAACCTTGGAAGATAGATTTAGAAAAACACTGATTAGATAACATTACCCTAAGAGAGACTTTGCAGATTAGTATGGAAGAACTTCCTAAAATTTTGGTAATGTATAGATTTTGTGAATTTTCCCAGCAATACATCCCTGTATGGATACGATTAGGTAGAGGCGGCTCTGGAATAGATGTACCTAGGAGTAAAAACTCAGACAAGGAGTTTTAGGCTTGAACCAGGTTATCCTGGTACATGACAACGGGCCTTGTTTCACTCTTGGTTATGACACTCACATAGGATATTCTTAGGATAATTCACATTTTCCATAAAAACCATTATTAAAGATTTATGGGTAAATACCTCCTCAAAGAAAATTTTTTTTTATGATTATGCATTATATGCATAAACTGTTCAATTTATGTTAGATATTTTACTAGTTTGGAATTATGTATTGTGATTCATAAATTAATCTAGTGTATGACATTATTTAGAAATAATACCTAGTGGAAGGAATGGAAACCGTATCAATGCACATAATCTATGTAGGGATTTACCTTATACACAAGATAATTATAGTGGAGCTGGTGATTCAATTGGTTCTGAACAAATTATAACCATACTAGGATAACTCACTCAGGTTATGAATAATAACCTTACCCGTATGGAGCACCCTGATCCACAATGCGAAGGGTCAATGTTATAATGCTTCATGAGGAAACAAACACCAACATTCAATGGGACTACAAATATATTTGTAGCTGAGAAATTGATAAGTTCCTTAGAGAAAATATTTCATTCTTTGGGGAGTAGCGAAAGGGAAAAAGTTGTCATGGAAGTTTATCACCTCACTAGAGATGCAGATCAATGGTGGTCATTAATTAAAAACAAAAAGGAGGATGAAGAAGTATCAAATATGGAATGGAGGGAGTTTAATGAATTTTTCATAGAAAAATACTTTATTTGTGACCATTGAGTTGATATGGAAAGACAATTTCTGAGTCTGAGGCAAAAGGAGGATGATAATGTCACAAAGTATGAGGCTAACTTTACAAGATTAGCAAGGCATGCAACAGATTATATACATAACGCAAGGAGTAATATTGATCAATTATTTTATGGGTTAAAACCATTTCTCCATTGAGCATTATTCTCACAATCCTTCTCATCGTATGAATACATTGTATCAAGTGCTATCAAGACAGAAAAGGAATTCTCTAAGTCTTACGACTTTAAAACAAAGAAAAAGAAGAAGAGATCTGTTGAACACTCTGAAAATAGAAATATGGTGAAGAAGGGAAAAATTGAATTTCCATCCTGGAGTAAATGTGAGAAGAAACACCCTGGTACTTTTCTGAAGGGAATGAGAGTCTATTACAAGTGTGGTGAAAAGGCCACCAAGCTCGTGATTGTAAGGGAAATAAAGAGGATGTCAATGTTGAATGATACAATTGTAGAGAATTTGGGCATTATACAAATGAATGTCCTAATATCCAAGGAAACTTACCGTAGAAAAGGCCAAGAGATCAAGACAAAACTTATGAGACCATTACTGCTGAGTTTGAAGCTCCGAATGACATGGTGGTAGGTAATTTAATGGTTTCCTCAAATTTAGCCAATGCTTTATTTGATTCTGGGTAATCGCATTGTTTCATATGTTCCTAGTTTTCTAAGAAAATTAGATATTTCCAATTTGATTTAACAAGGTATTTGTTAGTAAAAACTCCTAAGGTAAGTATCATTGCAACAAAGTTTTGTGAATCAGTTCCTATTAGGGCATATAAATGTTCTTTATATACTAATCTCATCATTATAACCATGATTTAATTTGATATAATCATCATTATGGATTGGATTTCATACCATGATGCAAAAATTTATTGTAATAAGAAGGAGGTTACAATTTTCGATGAAGATAAGAAGTACCTTATCTTTAGAGCAGAAATGTCACCATCTGATTCTTATCTAGATCCACCCCCAGTAGCTCTACTAAATTAAAGTATTGGGGTGGAAGAGAATGAAATAACTATGGGTGAGTAAAGGAATGTTCAAATATAGGATGTACCTATTGTGCAAGAATTTTTTAATGTGTTTCCAGGGGATTTACCTAGACATCCTCCATAATGAGAAATTGAGTTTTCTATTGATTTAATTCCTGGTTAAAGGACCATATCAAAGACCCCTTATAGAATAACCACTATGGAATTAGTGGAACTAAAGAAATAACTAGAGGAATTGTGTAATAAAGGATATATTTGCCCTAGTGTTTCTCCATGGGGATCCCCTGTCCTTTTTATTAAGAAGAAAGATGGATATATGAGGTTGTGCATTGACTATAGGGAGATCAATGCTATAAAAATAAAGAACAAGTATCATTTATTTCACATTGATGATTTATTCGATCAACTTCATGGAGCTCAATATTTTTCAAATATTGAACTTCGATCTGGATATCATCGGTTGTGTGTGAATAAGGAAGACATTCCGAAAATAGCATTTCCAACCAGGTACGGGTATTACGAGTTTACAGTAATGCCTTTTGGACTGACTAATGCACCCTCTATTTTCATAGATATAATGAATAGAGTTTTCAAGGAATATATTGATGAATTTTTAGAGTTATTTATTGATGATATCTTTGTTTACTCAAAAAGCTACTAAGATCATGAAAATCACTTGTGCACTATTCTAAAAACCCTCAGAAGAAATGAATTATATGGGAAGTTAAGCAAGTGTGAATTCTGGCTTCTGGAAATTTCTTTTCATGGCCATATTGTCTCTAAGGATAGAATCTATGTCGATACTTCAAAGACCAGAGCAATACAAGAATGTCCAACACCGATGAGTATAACTGAGGTACATAGTTTTATTGGTTTAACAGGTTATTATCGGCACTTTATCTATAATTTTTCTTGATTGGATAACCCATTAACAAAGATCACATGTAAAGGGGTTAAATTTGTTTGGAAAAAAGAGTGTGAATAATGTTTTGAATAACTAAATAGAATATTATTCAATTCTCTTATCTTGAATCTACCATCAGGGAATGATGAGTTTGTTATTTATAGTGATGCTTCAAAGAAAGGACTTGGTTGTTTCCTTATACAGAATGATAGAGTTATTACCTATGCATCACGAAAGCTAAAAATTCATGAAAAAAACAATCCCACTCATGATCTTGAGTTATAATCTATAATATTTTCTTTGAAGATATGAAGGCACTATATCTATGGTGAAAAATGCGATATATATACTGATCACAAGAGTTTGAAGTATATTTTCTCACAAAAAGAACTCAACATTAGGAAAATACGACGACTTAAACTACTCAAGGATTATTATTTCACTATACACTACCACCCAGGTAGGGAAAATAAGGTGGAATATGATTTGATTAGAAAGAATTATGGAGTTTTGAACAAGATTAGAGTTGAAAGGGATCCTAGGTTCATAGATCTAGTAAAAATGGATATGGTAATAATCATGGAAGGTGAAACATCAATACTTTTTCAAATGGTTTCCAAACCATATTTACTAGAAATAATAAAAAGTTCCCAGACTGATGATGAGGAGTTTCAAAAGAAAATTAAAGCTGTGAATGATGGGAGATTGATTGACTTCGTATATAAAGATGGAATTCTGAAATCTGGGCAGAGACTTTGTGTTCCCAACATACCCGATCTAAAGAGGTAATTGTTGGATGATGATAATATCTCCAATTTCTCTATACACCATGGTAGCACTAAGATGTATATATATTTTAAAGAACATTTTTTATGGGACAACATGAAGAGGGTTATTGCTGATTATGTGCTAAGATGTATGGTTTGTCAACAAGTTAAGGCTAGAAAACAACATCCTGGAGGAGTCATGAAACCTCTTCCCATACATGAGTGGTAATAGAATGATATTACGATAGAATTTTTCATGGGGCTACCAAAGACACCTATAAGGAATGATGCAATATGGGTCATTGTTGATTGTCTTACGAAGACAACACATTTTCTTTCTATAAGAGAAGATTTACCACTTGAACATTTAGAAAGAATATATATTAATGAAGTTGTAAGATTTAATGGTGTACCCATATTGATTGTTTCTAATCATGATTTAAGTTTTACATCAAGATTCTAGAGAAGTCTTCATAAATCCCTGGATACTGAACTTTATTTGAGCACTATCTAACACCCGCAAAATGATAGACAATCAGAACAGACTATTCAAACCTTATAATACATGTTGAGATCTTGATCACTTGACTTTCTAGGTATGTGGGATCAATATTTACCTCTGGTAAAATTTCCAATAACAATAGCTTCCATTCAAGTACTCAGATGGCACCATATGAAGCATTATATGGAAAGAGTTTTCACACACCAACTTGTTGTGATGATGTTGGTGAAACAAAACTCGTAGGCCCAGAACTTGTTGAGGAAACAATGGAAAAGGTGAAGATTATCCAAACCCACATCAAATAAGCTCAAAGTAGGAAAATGAGATATGACGATAACTGAAGTAAGGATTTGGAATTTCAAGTAGGAGATCATGTTTTTTTGAAGGCATCTCCATGGAAGGGTGTTATATATTTCATTAAGAAGGGTAAATTAAGTCCCAGGTATATCGGACCTTTTGAAATTCTAGAACGAATTGGAGTTGTAGCTTACCATTTGAAAATGCATCCAAGTCTCTCCAAAGATCATGATGTGTTCCATGTATCACTATTGAGAAAATATATGCCTGATCCAACGCACATACTCACCTATAAAGAAATAGAATTGGAAAACGATCTGTCTTATTGTGAAGAGCCTGTCAATATTCTTGATACCAAAGAACAAGTGATAAGAAACCGGATGACTCGTCTGGTAAAAGTTCTATGGAGAAACCATAAGATGGAAGAGGCAATGTGGGATCCCGAGGAACTTATGATGAAGAACCACCCGAATCATTTTACACAGTAGTATTCTAGAAATTTCGAGTACAAAATTATTTTAAGGAGGGAATAATGTAACACCCCAAGCTTCCAAAATATGTTTTTCTTTGAACAATGATATAACTTTTGTTGTATGCAACTTTGAGTTCTAGCACTCCACGACTAATCAAACTAGCCGTTATGAATAATAATACCCACTTTTTGAAATTTTATAAATTTTATTTTTTAAAATGAACTTCATTTTTGGATTCAAAATATCAAAATTAGCTTAGGGTGAATTTTTGGAATTTTTCTGAAAACTTTTATTTTTTGATGATTAGTGAAAAACACTGCGTTATTGTTTAAAACCGACTTTTTATTTAAATAATTATTTATTTTATTTAAATTTATTTTAATTCAAAATAGATACATAATACATATATTATTTCAATTTAATTAATTAGAGTCATTTAATAATAAATTAGATGTATAAAATTTTATTAACTTTTTAAACCTCTTTTACCCACCTTCTAGGCACGTTAGCAAATTTGTATAAAACGTAATTTTACCGCTTCTGTTGTAACATCCTGGACCTGGGTACCATGCAATGGGTTCCCTGAGCCCAGTTTTCCACATGACCTCAAGCGCATTTCCATAAACGCAAGAGGCTGCTGACTAGCAGCGAGGGCCCAGGTCTGATAGTGGGGAAACTATGCCCTCATCTGTCAAAGTGTAGCGCAGCGGAATACCAAAATAAACATACAACAAACAACGGAAGCAGTAAACATACACAACTGAAATAACTACAGCAGTGGATATAACCAAAAATATATAAGTGATGATTCTACATGTTTCAATTTCTAAGAAATCAGCTAGAACATGTTATACATCAATACAGTACAGCAGAAAACATAGTATAGAAAAACAAGCAAAACTGCTGGCAGCAGCATCGCGAGCCTAGGCTCGGTCCAATGCCCTCCTACTCCTCAGCAATAGTCAAGTACCTATATAGGGACTCTTGCCCCTATCTATACCTGCAGCAACGTAATCTGTTTGGGCCGAAAAGCATGACCCAAACAGGGTGTGAGAAATATATCTCAGTAGGCACCCACCAAAGGCCTGGGCCCAACTGCGTATAAGAATGCAACAACAGTGTGCAGTAGTAAAATGCAATATAGTAAGCAGTACTGAAAAGTAACTAATTACCAGTTATATTTCCATTTCATTATCCATTTAATCCATTTAAATATTAGAAACCACCACAGTGCATTTCTAAGTAAACAGTCCACGTCCTCAGAAAAACAAAACCTTACCCTCAGGTAAGAAGAATCCAACCCGCAGGTATAGCCCTCAGGCAAAACATAAATTTCCCTCAAGCGTAGGAAGTGTCGCCCTCAAGAACAGAATTCAAGCCCTCAGGCACGAAAGGTTGCCCTCAGGTGAAATAACTACAGCCCTCGGGCTAAATAGTACAGTGCCCTCAGGCTAATAACAACAATGCCCTCAGGCTAAATACAAAAATTCCCTCAGGCTAAACAGGTAACCGAGTCATGCCCAACAATTAAACAAGCAGTAACAAGCAATTCCTCTCAAGGCAATTCTGCAATTACTACTTTGAAGGCATACCCTCGGGTATCCTGGCCAAACGGCTAAACAGAGAAACACACCCCGGGGGTGGTTCTGGATCCAAGAAACGATCCCAACCAGCATTTTATTATCACTATTAAATACCTAATCAATTCTAGGTATTAAATATAGCAACGGACTCAGCCATACGACTCCCCAACATGGGTTCGTGGCACAATAACGCACAAAACACACAGCAGTTGGAAAACTAAACACAAAGCCACCTACCTTATACGTCAACAAGTGTTATACTCGAACGCCAATCCCAGAAATGCCCAAGAACGACGTAGATCTGACGAAGAACAAAACTCACTCAAATGTAAATAACTTACGTTAGGAGAAGAATTGGCAAGAACGGTACCAAGAGAGGAGAGGGCTTACCCGTACTGTTCCAACGAAATCGTCCGAAGCCGAATAGGATTCCAGAAGAACGCCTGGTGGATCTTCAAAGATCCGGCCTCCTCCTTTGGCTCCAAAATGGCTCAAGTGCCTCCTCTGCCAAATGAGGAGGATACTACCTATTTTAAGCAAAAAAACAAAGTACACGGCATGTACTTATGAGTACACGGCGTGTACTTCTTTCATTTAACTGTTCATTTGGCGGCACCGCCACACTGTTCATCCGTCGACATGAGTACACGACATGTACTCTCACGTACACGGTGTGTACAGTCGCCTAGCTGGCGGTGATGTCACCGCCTTACTGTTTAAGCCTGACGACTAACTACACGACGTGTAGGGTACCACTACACAACGTGTAGTGGTTCCTACACCCTTCGTCGCCGGCATGGCTACACGCCCCATGTACTCATCCCAACACGGCCAAAAGTACACGGCGTATGGATAAAGTACACGGCGTGTAGTTCCAAAATTCAGGATTTTTCCCCATTTTGCATATTTTCTCAAAAACACTTAAGGAAAAGGAAAAGAAGAAGCCCGTACCTCTAAAATAAGAACCGGGTTCTTACAAACTTCCCCCCTTATTGCAATTCGTCCCCGAATTTCCCTTCCCAGGGTGGCGAAGAATAAGCTCAGAACAACTCTGGCCACTGAGCACGTATGTCAGCCTCCCGCTCCCAGGTCTTGTCCTGCACTCGGCCATGCTGCCATAGCACCCGTACAAGAGGAACTGACTGGCCTCGGAGAACCTTCATGCTCCTGTCAACAATACGGATCAGATGCTCCTCAAAGGATGCATCATTCTGAAGCTCAACCTCCTCTGGCTGAAAGGTGTGATATGGGTCTGAATGGTAGCGACGGAACTGAGACACGTGGAAGACGTCGTGCATGGCTCAGTACCACTGCGGTAACTGCAACCGATAGGCAACCAGCCCGACTCTCTCTAGAATATCGAATGGCCCCACATACCTCGGTGAAAGATTACCCTGTCTCCTGATCCGTTTGTGTCCCAGCCTCGGTGAAACACACAAGAAAACCTGATCCACGACCACGAACTCCAAAGGTCGTCTGCGGCGATCAGCATAAGACTTCTGATGAGACTACGTGGTAGCCATCTACCTTCAAATCAACTGGACCTGCTCAGATGTCTCCTGCACGAGCTGTGGCCCCAGTAAAGCTGCCTCACCTACCTCTAACCAGCACAAAGGTGACCGGCATGGCCTACCATATAAAGCCTCGTATGGTGCCATCTTAATAGTCTCCTCAAAACTATTGTTATAGGAAAACTAGACTAAGGGTATATGCTTCTCCCAAGAGCCCCCAAAGTCTAGGACGTATGCACGCATCATGTCCTCTAGCACCTGTATCATCTGCTCTGACTGGCCATATGTCTGAGGCTGGTATGCTGTGCTCAGAAGCACCTGTGTACCCAGCGCCCTCTGAAAACTCTGCCAAAAACAAGACGTAAAGTGGGCATCCCTATTTGAAATGATAGAACGAGGGACCCCATTAATACGTACAATCTCTTGGATATACAGCCTTCCGAGATCATCCACACCGAAGGTCTCCTTGATCGGCAAGAAGTGAGCTACTTTCGTGAGTCTGTCCACATCAAACCACACGGTGTCATTGTCTCGAGGTGACCTTGGAAATCCCGTCATGAAATCCATCGCGACATCATCCCATTTCCACTCCAGAATGGGAAACTGCTGTAACAGCCCAGCTGGTCTCTGATGCTCTGCCTTCACCTACTGACAGGTGGAACACCTCGTAACAAAACCAGCTATATCTCTCTTCATACCCGACCACCAGTACTGACATCTCAAGTCTCGGTACATCTTGGTAACCCCGGTATGAACTGACCAAGCTGAAGAATGAAACTCCCACATCAGCTCCTTGTGTATATCCCATGGAACCCATACACATCCATGGAAACACAAAACCTCATCATCGCCTATCGTCCAACCGGGAGGAGGGTCCTCACTTTCCACTGACTCCCGTAGAACTAGGCCTTCTGAATCTGATAGATGCCTCATCCTCACTCTGTCTAGGAGGGTAGAAGTCACAACTAACAAGGAAAGATAAGTCTTCCCCTGACTGTCATGCACCTCTAGATGCATCTCAGAGAACAAAGCCATAAGCTGCCACTCACCACTGGCCTCCTGCACTGCCTGTATCTGAGTCTTCCTGCTCAGTGCATTATCTACTGCATTACCTTTACCAGATGTATAGTCAAGCTCAAAATCGAAGGACTGTAGGTACTCGACCCACCTTATCTGCCTCAGATTCAGGTCACGCTGAGTAAAGATATACTTGAGGCTTTTGTGGTCGGTGAAAACCAAAAAATGCTCTCCCAATAGATAATGTCTCCAACAGCGCAACGCATGCACAACTGCAGCCAACTCGAGATCATGCGTCGGGTAATTACTCTCATGTGGCCTCAACTGCCGAGACCCGTATGCCACAAATTGGTCGCCCTGCATCAAAACGGCTCCAGCCCAATCCCTGATGCATCAAAATAAACTATATAGCTCTTCCCTTGATCTGGGAGTATCAGGATCGGTGCTGATGTCAGCCTTCCCTTCAGGTCCTGAAAAGCTGTCTCGCAAGCTTCTGACCAAACGAACTTCACACCCTTCTTAGTCAGACCTGTCAACAATGCTGCTAAGAGGGATAATTTTTGTATGAAGCGCCTGTAGTAACCAGAAAGCCCTAAGAAACTCCGTATCTAAAACACGTTCTTGGGCTGCTCCCAGGAAACTACTGCTCTCACCTTCTCTGGGTCTACTGCAACTCCTGATTCTGAGATGATATGACCCAGGAAGTGAATCTGGTCCATCCAAAAGTGGCACTTCGAGAGCTTAGCATATAGACGATGCTCTCTCAGTGTACTCAATACGATCTCAAGATGGGTGGCATGGTCGTGTCGAGTGTGAGAGTACACCAAGATGTGGTCCACGAATACTACCACAAATGAATCAAGATACAAATGAAACACACGATTCATCAGATCCATGAAAACTGCTGGTGCGTTCGTGAGTCCAAACGGCATAACTGTATACTCATACAGACCATACCTACTCCAAGAATCTGTAAGCGGTATATTTGATGGTCTAACGCGCAGCTGATGATATCCGGATCTCAAGTCAATATTAGAGAACACTCGTGCTCCACGAAGCTGATCAAACAGATCATATATCATCGGCAAGGGATATCGGTTCTTAACCGTCAACTGGTTGAGCTTCCGATAATCCACACAAAGTCTGAGGGTACCATCCACCTTCTTTGCAAAAAGGACCGGAGAACCCCAAGGAGATGTACTGGGTTGGATAAAACCCTTTTCCTGTAACTCCTCTAACTGCCTCTTGAGCTCCTGCAACTCAGGCGTGACCATCATATAAGGAGGAATGGACACCGGTGCTACTCCTAGCACTATCTCAAAAGAGAAATACACCTCACGCACCGGAGTTAGACCTGAAAAGTCATCTGGGAAGACATCCCTGAAACGATCAACAACCGGAGGGAAATCCGTCTGACAAGTCCCCTAGTCATCCAGATATAAGCTCACCATCTGGGCTGTGACTCCACCTCGCCCATGATTCTCTGGTCCAGACCGACTCACCTGAACATCCCACTCACCCTTGTATAGAAACTCCCCACCCTCTGGTGACGTGAAACACACCTTGCGACGATAGTAGTCTAAAAAGGCTCGAAATGGAACCAACCAGTCCATCCCAAGAATGAAGTAATATCTCGTCATCTCCAGGACATAGAGGTCCCAAAGGAAGTGACACCCACCAACCTCAAGGGGGCACTCCTTACACTGACGCACACAAACCGTCCTAGTCCCCAACGGAGTGTCTAGCATCAAGATATCAGAAGAAGTAGAAACACCGAGCCCAAGGCTCTCTACAACAGGTACAGATATGAAACTATGTGTAGCACCCATATGAAAAAGTACTGAAGACAAGACAGAAGCTACTAGAATAGTACCTCTGACTGTCGAAGGTCCAGGATCCTGCTTCTGCTAGGTCTGTTGCACTGCATATGTCTGTCCAGTGCCACGGCCCTACGACACAGCCTGGCTACCCTAAGCTGTCCCGCCCTGCTGCCTCTGCGATCCTAGTGTCTGGCTACCACGGCCACGACCACCATCTCTTCCTGTACGCCCTGACGTATTCCAGTTCCCTGACTGGTAAGAAGCCACTGGTCCTGATCCTGCACGCGGAGTCTGCACAGAACCCCTCTCACTAGAAACTGGTAGAAACGCCCTGCAAATCACTGCAGATGACCCATCTTTCCTCAAGCTCGAGACTCCACTAGGTCTCGTGGACACTGCAGCCTCTTGTGCCCCTCTCTACCACACTGGTAGAACCTGACCGGTCCACCTGAAGAAGCTGCCTGGCTGGTACTGCCACCCTGAGAGAAGTCCATCTATCTCTTCCTCTTGCCAGCAGAAATAGTACCAGTGACTGGTGCTGAACCGCCCTGGCCCACACCAATCGATTTCCACAGGTTCCTATATGTAATTAACGCCTGGTTCACAATCGTGTGTAAAGTAGGAAACCTGAAAACATTCACCAGCACTCAGATGTCATACCGAAGACCATCCTAAAAATTTTTGTCTCTCAACGTCTCATCACCCAACAACACAGGTGCAAAACGATGAAGCTCTGTAAAACGAGCAGAGTAGTCCATCACAGACATAGTGCCCTGCTGCAGATTCATGAACTCTCGAGCTCTATCTTCCCTCAGTATGTCGGGAAAGAAGAATTCATAGAAGACTACCTGACAATCTTCCCACTCCATGTCCCTGTGATGCTCTGACTGGGTGGTAACATCCCACCACCTCTTGGAGGAATCACGCAGCATGTAAGTCGCAAGCTTGACCCTCTACCCTGGAGGCATCTCCAGATGCTCGAAAATAGTCTGCATCGATCCTAGCCAAGACTCTGCAGCCTATGGTCCACCATCCCCTGAAAACGTAGGCGGATGCTGCTGCTGAAAGATACGTGTCAGCTCGGACATAGATGCGGAAGCCTGCGATGCTTCCTGAAAGGTCTGCATGAACCGCAATAAGCCTTCACGGAACTGCGCCTTCGCGCCTGTATCCGGTATAACAGATGGTGCCGCATCTGGCTCTGCTGGTGGATGAATTGGTAGCCCATGGCCCACCATCTCCAGAGTATAATCATCACCGCTCTCCTGGTGAACAACTCGCGGTCGTCTAGGCGGCATGACTCTACAAGGTCAAAAGCACGCCTCAGATTCAAGATTATTAAGACTGAAAGCGAAGGAACCACAAAGGAACAAGAGGAAGAAGGCGTTTAAAAAATTTGCAAAACAAGACTACACGGTGTGTGTAATGACTACACGACATGTACTTGACTTCCTTTTCCCTACCCGGGTCCTTCTACACGGCTAAGACACATGGCTTCCATTCAACAAAACTACACGGCGTGTATAATATCTAAACGGCGTGTACGATGTTATTTTCCAACTTCCAGTGTCGTCTGTGACACGGCCGACTACTCGGCTTAACACTACACGGAATGTTACACCCGCACACGGTGTGTACACCATCCCGTTTTCCAACCACAAGACTAACTCCACACGGTCTGTCCTCAGACAAGACTACACGGCATGTCCCACAGGTACACGACGTGTTCAGGGAGAGGTGACACCGGACCGTGTTGTTAGTTACACAACCGAGTCCCCAGGTCATACTACACGGCGTGTCTATAACTGACACGGCGTGTTCTGTCAAGGAGTTCACCGACCCGTGTTGTTAGTTACACGGTCGGACTCCGGGTCACACTACACGACGTGCATAAAAACTACACGGCGTGTTTTACCCAAGCCCTTCCCAACCCCATGTCATCGCCCACATGGTTTGTGACATGGGAAGAGACTACACGGCGTGTACTCGGGGTACACGGCGTGTACTCAAAAAGTTCATTTTTCTTCTCGAACAGAAGAACACACACGGTGTGTATGAGGTCCTACACGGCGTGTATTCTGGGTTTTCTGGATAGTATGCCTCAAAAACTTACCCAGAACCCAGAAAATACTGAAAAACAACACCTAAGTGTCAAATTCCGACCCGTGGGGGCCCATACACCCCACGAATCAAAGTTTGACATCTCATTTGTGTTATAACCAATAACAGTCAATGATCCACCAAATTCCTGTCAATGGGGGCCCATACTCCCCAAAAAACAAAGTTTGGCGCCCATCCTATAAACAAGCTCAACCAAACAGGCAGGTATTTATCAAGAAGCTATCACAACATCATGCTTTCTTAGCACATCAACTATCACAACAACATGCAAATTCTAATACACCTACATAGCATGGAAACTATGCATGGCATGTGATTTCTAGTAGGTGCCTATATGATGCATGAGATGACATACCCTCATCTCATTGGGTTGCAACTAAATAGAACCCACAGATAAAATATAAACAGCACAATCCAAGTGCGTCACCCAACGGTGAAAACATATCAACCGTAAAATTTCAAAATCAAAATAATGAAAAATACGAGGTAGACTGGCTTTTCCCTGTACATGGGTTAGCTACGCCCGGGCACAACTTATTACCAACTACCGTTCCTTCCTATCCCTGACTACAGCTCCAAATAGTAAGTCAAAGTAAAGAACCGCTCTAATACCACTTTGTAACGTCCCGGACCCGGGTGCCATGCAACGGGTGCCCCGAGCCCGGTTCGCCATGTGACCTCAAGCGCATTTCCCCAAACTCCAAAGGCTGCTGACTAGCAGCGAGGGCCCAGGTATGATAGTGGGGAAACTATACCCTCATTTTCCAAAGTGTAGCGCAGCGGAATACCAAAATAAAATACAACAAACAGCGGAAGCAGTAAACATACACAACTGAAATAACTACAATAGTGGATATAAGAAACAATATATATGTGATGATGCTACATGTTTCAAGTTCTAAGAAAACAGCCAGAACATGTTATACATCAATACAGTACAACAGAAAACAGAGTATAGCAAAACAAGCAAAACTACTACTAGCGGCATCGCGAGCCTAGGCTTGGTCCCATTCCCTCCTACTCATCAGCAACAGTCAAGTACCTGTATAGGGACTCTTGCCCCTATCTACACCTGCAGCAACATAATCTGTTTGGGCCGAAAAGTGTGACCCAAATAGGGTGTGAGAAATATATCTCAGTAGGCACCCACCAAAGTCCTGTGCCCAACTGCGTGTAAGCATGCAACAACAGTGTGCATTAGTAAAATGCAATAAAGTAAGCAGTACTCAAAAGTAACTAATTACTAGTTATATTTCCATTTCATTATCCATTTAATCCATTTAAATATTAGAAACCAGCACAGTGCATTTCTAAGTAAACATTCCACATCCTCAGACAAACAAAACCTTACCCTCAGGTAAGCAGAATCCAACCCGCAGGTATAGCCCTCAGGCGTAACAGAAATTGACCTCAGGCGTAGGAAGTGTCACCCTCCGGCACATAAGTCAAGCCCTCAGGCATGAAAGGTTGCCCTCAGGCTAAATAACTATAGCCCTCAGGCTAAATAGCGCAGTGCCCTCAGGATAATCATAACAACGCCCTCAGGAAAAACACAAAAACGCCCTCAGGTTAAACAGGTAACCTGGCCATGCCCAACAGTTAAACAAGCAGTAACAAGCAATTACTCTCAAGGTAATTCTACAATTACTACTTTGAAGGCATACCCTCGGGTATCCTGGCCAAATGACTAAACAGAGAAACACACCCCGGGGGTGGTTTCAGATCCATGAAATGATCCCTACCAGCATTTTATTATCACTATTAAATACCTAATCAATTCTAGGTATTAAATATAGCAATGACCTCAGCCACACGATGCCCCAACATGGGTTCGTGGCACAAAAATGCACAAAACACACAACAATTGGAAAACTAAACACAAATCCACCTACCTTATATGTCAACGAGCGTTATACTCGAACACCGATTCCAGAAACGCCCAAGAATGACGTAGATATGACGAAGAACAAAACTCATTCAAACGTAAATAACTTAATTTAGGAGAAGAATTGTCAAGAACAGTACCAGGAGAGGAGAGGGATTACCCGTGCGGTTCCAACGAAATCGTCTGAAGCCGAATCAGATTCCAAACAAACGCCTGGTGGATCTTCAAAGACCCGGCCTCCTCCTTTGGCTCCAAAATGGCTCAAGTGCCTCCTCTGCCAAATGAGGAGGCTACTGCCTGTTTTAAGCCGAAAAAACAAAGTACACGGCGTGTACTTATGAGTACACAGCATGTACTTCTTTCATTTAACTGTTCATTTGGTGGAACCGCCACACTGTTCATCCGTCGACATGAGTACACGGCATGTACTCTTGCGTACATGGCATGTACAATCACCCAGATGGCGGCGATGCCACAACCTTACTGTTGAAGCCTGCCGACTGACTACACGGCGTGTAGGGTACCACTACACGGCATGTAGTAGTTACTACACCCTTCGTCGCCGGCATGGCTACACGCCCCATGTACCCATCCCAACACGGCCAAAAGTACACGGCGTGTGGATAAAGTAAATGACGTGTAGTTCCAAAATTCAGGATTTTTCCCCATTTTCCATATTTTCTCAAAAACACTTAAGGAAAAGGAAAAGAAGAAGCTCGTACCTCTAAAATAAGAACAGGGTTCTTACATCTGTGAATTGAATGTCAAAAATCCAAGAGACACAGCTGACATCAGTAAGTAAAATGTGGTTTAATAGGATGAAAATAATTTTTGGTGAATAATAACTTTTGAATTTTATTTACCACGGTTAAAAGTAAATAGGGTAAATAAAGGTAAAAATGATATTATAATTACCCTAAAACATGTACTAATTCTATTAAATAAGTGTATTTTGACCAAAATCAACCTTAGGAATAAAATATTAACCTCTTTGATCCACTTGTATTAGATTATGACATTTATTATTATTTTATTTAAAGAAGAGTTAAAAGTGTTAAATTAAAATTTTCCTAACTAAAACATTTTTAACATAGGGTTAAACATAAGATCAATTTGACTATAAATATTTATTATAAATATAAACATATTTCCTATATAATGGTATTTTATTTATAATTTTTAGACATTAAACAATTAAATTTATTTTTGACACAATGATGATGAAGTAATTACCTTATTAACAAATGATTAAAATAATTGATATTATAAATATCAAAATAAATTTAAATTGAGACTTTTAATGCATTACAATAATTTATAGGTTAATATTAAATTTTTGGATTAATTTAATTTATTTTTTTCAAATTAATAAAGTTTTTTTAACTTCCACAAAAACCAAATACTAAATAGTTTTAAAATTGACATAAATGAGTTTTTAAAACAAATACTATATTATTAGATGATATAATATTCCTAAAAATATAAGGTTCGGAAAAAGGACTTATATAATTATATATATGTTATTAATTAACCACTTGGGGTTCTATTGTCATTTTATAGTAAGTTTATTAACCATGTAATATAAAAATACAAGAAGACTTTGTAAAAGTTAAACTATTTAACTAAGAGTTAAATCTAAAATATAAGGTTAATATGGGGACCTAAACCTGTATAAAACATATTGTTTGAGAGGTTTTAGACCCCTAAAAACCTTATAATCGAAATAAATCCTTTTTGGTCCATTATAAACCAAATATTATTGTATAATAAAATAATATTTCAAGATTTTCCTAAAGTGACCCTCACCTCTCTTACAAAATGGTACTTCCCCTTCTCTCAGAATCACACCTCCAAAGACATTTGGCTCGGCCAAAACCTAATCTAATATCCTCCCAAATACCCCCAATTAAACCTATAGGACTTAATTTTATCATAAGACAACCTGAGGAGCCATTTTTATCAAATCAAAAGGAAGCACCTAAAGAAGAGGTAATAATTTCATCACCTCTTTCAAAGTTCTTTTCTTCTTCCACTTTCTCTTTATTTATTGTTTCCATACCAAAGTAATGACTCCAGTACCTTATAATTACTGTGATGTTATTATAAATATGTTACAACCATATTCATTATTCTATCTATTCTATTAATGAAAAAGTCACCATACGTGCATACGTATGACTTACCGTCTCCACGTCATGGTGTAGTTGTTATTCAACACTTCATTATTTGGATGGGTATAATAATGAGTATCATTGATTTAAATAATAAATATAACATATTTATGATTCTGTATATATGATATACCATCCAATTACATACTATTTCACCATCAATAGAATGATATTGTCGCTCGTGCGTACGTACGGATTAACATCTCCACGAACACGATGAGATTCATTCCCCATCGTAACCATTCAAGAATAATTTTCATTTTATGATTAAAAATAATGTTTAATAACTTAATATAATTCTAGATATGAATAAAATACATACTATCCACATCAAACATGACTTATGTAACAAAACATATAAAGGAAAATGAATCAGTTAACACCTGAAACAATGATACTACTGAAATATCATTAACAAAGAAATATTAGAAGATCATATATGATGTAATATTTATGTATGTGATTATTATATAATTTAATAACAATAATTTAACTATTATACATGATGTTAAAGTACCATCAACTAAGGAAAATTTCAAGGTAAGGGTTAATTCTACAATCTCTTCATTATCTGAGGTTGTTCATACATGAGTATCTACTGGGACCTCTTTATCATACACATCCATGTTTCCTAAAAATGAATTTCAAAACATTTTTAATATTTACTATACTATGGGTTAAATTCATTTATACCCTTGTTTGAATTTTTATAATTTTTTTAAAGGAATATTTTCATTGTTTTCCAAACAAGGTCCTTTGTGACCTTTTCGACCAAATTAAGGAAAGAATGTTTTTTAACTTATATGATGAGTGCGGCTATTTTACACCATTATAAAATCTTCAAAGATTCCATTAAAATATTATAAGAATATTTTAAAAATATTTTTTTTTATAATTATTTAACTTTTAAATTATTTCAAAATTGAAAGAGATATTTCTCTCAAATAGTTTTTTATTTCATCTATGTCAACATCCTTTGGAGGATTTTACAGTTGTTTGAAGTTGAATTATTATGATATAATCTTCCATATTGTATTTAAGGTTTTGTGATATGTTTGACTGTGGATATGTTATTTTTATACCATTCATGGTTTATGGTTAAAGTATTAAAAGTTCATATGCTAATTTTAATACGAATTTTTTTATTATGTTTCAACCTTTTCATATGAGGAATGAATTGGGCTTAGTAAGTGAGAGGTGGAGCCCACTATAGCTCCTCGATGCATCAGTAGGTCTCATGGGACAAACTAGTGTCTTGGCACAAAGCCTTGAAAAAATATTATTTGTAGTCTTGGAACGAGGCCTTGAATATGTGGTTATGATGTCCAACATTATGCATTCCATCATTATGAAATTAGATATTGATATTACATGTGATTATTCAACTAGTAGAATATCCATGTGAATAAGTAAATGGAATTAATTGATTTTTCTTTGCCATGCTGAAGTTTAAGTTTAAAATGCTTTTGTTTTAGTCTTATACATTTCCTTAAATGTTTATTCTTATTTATGATAGTTTCCTCTATATTGTTATCCTTACTGAGCATCTGAGCTCACCCCTTTCTTATGTTTTATTCTTCTCAGGATGCAAAGAAGTGTATTATGTCTGACCTGTAGGGATAATATAAGGGATATGAATGTGTTCAAAGGAGACAAAATATTGTTGTTTTTAATTTCATAATGTAATGTAAAACTTATGATTGTATGTAGTACTTACAAGGCTACAAAACTGATTGGTCTTTCGGGATTTGATCCCTTGTGATCCTACCAATGTTATGTAATAATACACCGAATCTGTGTAACTAGGTTCAGGGCATTACACTTGGACTATGTAGAAATGGAAACCACTAGCTATAATAAGTTTTCCTTGAATATTATCTAATCCTTACCACAATATTATATTCCACTGATATGAAGGAAAACTAGTTTTACATCCCATGAATCACTAGTATTCCCATTTCTCCATCTACTAGGAACTCATCCATTTCTACTTTCTTATGTGCTGTTGTACTATTATAACTATAATTCTATTTAGTTGTCCTAGTTATATTTGATATTATCCCTCTATGCCTTATGTTGAAGTAATATAAAACCTCAATAAATATCATGGCATGTGAGATAGATTCCAAATAACTCTTAGGAATATGTAGTCTATACATCACAAGAATCTCCTCCTATGTTTTAACACATCAACCGAGAGAGATTTCAAGCCATGTGACTGAGGTATCAATTTAGTCTTGAATTATTCCATTTTTTATTTTCAATACCTTGTCAAAGTATGTACTCTAACTAGTTTAAAATTACTCATAGATCTAAATCTATAGATCTTGTTTCCTAAAATCCAGGTTGTTAATTAAATTAATTCATGGATAAATTATCATTAGTTTTAATTAACTATAGGACTAAATACATTTTTTCTATATGTTATCAACCTATATGTTTTGGGATAACCATAACACTACCATTGAACTCTTGTAGAGATATGACTCAATTTTAATCATAAATAAAACACACTATTTTTTAGATTTATCAAACTAATATTCTATATTCATAAATGGTGGCTATGATAAGTATAATTTTTATGGATTTTAGAATGAAAAATAGTATAAGGTATTTAATAGACTATATTTATACATCTATTAAACCTTCATAGACTAGTTGTGATTTATTAGTATCAGCCTATACCATCCAAGTATGGTTTCTCTTGAAAACCCACCAATAATTTTACATCAACTGGAGAAACTACCTAAATAAAAGGTAGCTATTTGGTACATGGAATCCATCTCATAATTAATATAAACATAAAAATCTTATCTTATTTCCATTTTCTACTTATTTATAGGATAAATTTTCTTATTAAATAATATATCACTTGTCTTGTAATAAACTAAACAGAGTTACCCTGAAACCTGGAACCTGACCGAATCCATCACATGCCCTAAGGGAGTTCCTGATCCCCACAAGATAGAGACAAGAAACCAGACATTGAAAAACCTAATGGAGGGAACAATTTCACCCAACTTGAAAAACCACATGGCATATATATATATATACAAAATAAGAAGAAAAAATAGAATACAAAGAAGATATATATTCCATAACTGTAAGAAAACAACAAAAATAGACAACTGCAAAAGTAGCTAAAAACTCCAAGACAAGTCCACCTGTAAAGGACTAAAAACCAAACAACTACTATAAATAATGGTAGGGACAAACTCCCACCATATCACTACCAGCTACCCAACCAGATGACATGAACCTCACTACCTCACTGTGGTGCCTTACCTTTCCATGCAATAGAAGAAAAACAAAGGTCTACGTACCACCAAATAGGTGCACAAGGTGTGAGATAATAGACTTAGTAGGATCCCACCTAGGTGTTCTATAACCAGTCTCTGTATAAAAATCCCTATATTCTTATTTTAAATAACAACAGGTCATGGTAAGTAGTAAAGAGGTTTTATAGAAAACATGGTAAAGATTTAACTTTTTCACAACTCTAAAACAAAAGCATGTATATAAATTTCAAAGCACCTTTTCCATATCATTTTCCACAATCATAAACATTCATATCAAGGATAACTTAGAAATCCAAGCAATACAAAATAGAAGCACACGTATCACAACAACAAGGAATACTACAGGTCTAGGATGCATACTACTCGTATCATAATCAATCAATTTCATAAATTCCGATCCGAGAACAATGGGCCTAGAAAGTAGAGGAATACCCCAAGAGTAACCCCCCAAAATCTAAATATCGATATCCTAGAACAACAGGACTAGGAAACAAAGGAAAGCCTCAGACAAACCTCCCTGATAATTAAAAAATAATGGATGATGAACCCAAGATAAAACTTCCACCTAAGTACCTAAGGTAACCCATGTGCTCTTTTTCACAATTCATTTTAATTATTTGAAATTCATTTGAAAACCATTTCACAAATCCCATTTCAATTATTTGAAAATACCCATTTTCTCTCCATTTTTCAATAACTAGGGAAAAATATTTTTTCACTAAAAACCCTTTTCAACACACACAAGAAAATCATCCCAATTTTAATATACAAAACAATTTATAAAGAAAAACAATTAGTTTTATCAACATAGGCTAGAGACAGAACCACATACCTCAAAACTTGGGCCACACACGACCGTAATGGAATCCAAAATCAACGAAACCCAACAATATCAATGAAGGACCTAGAATCAAATCTACATCAAGATTGATTCAATTTAGAAGAAAAGTGATAAAAAGAAGAGGGGAAACCTACATACCTCAAAGTTGAACTCCTATCACACCATGACTAATTAAGAAATAGGCCCCCGAAACAAGATCGCACAACATATCTAGGAGAAACTAAGAATACATCACTATCTTAAACCAAAAAATCCAAAGACTCCACTCAATAGTGATATCACGATCAAAATAAATGAATAAGAGGAAAGGTATATTACCCATAGAGACTCAACATAGTCACAATATAGATATAACACCAAACAAATCATTTTATATGAAGAGGAGTTTCCCAAAATTTTTTAGGATGGGTTATGGTTTGAGAGTCAAGAGGTTTGGAGAAGGATCCCTGAGAAAAGAGTCACTCGACCATTTTAAAAATTGGATGTGGTCCATTTGATGACATGTAATATAATTACACACTGTGAAATCCATGCTGTACAAGTACACCAAAAAATAAATCGACTCAGATCTAAAATCCATTATTTAAAGAAGTCATGATGTGAAAACCCCTTTCACGATGTGTAACTTTTAAATCTTGAATCCATTTCATGGCTTATACCCAGGAATAATTACACACTATGTAACCTAGTTACATGACATGAAATCTTCCTACATCCTGCAGAAAAGGCTAGTTAAAGTTGAAAGTCCAACAAATATCTTACTTCACCATTATAGGCATCCTCCCAGTATCAAAGGAGGGGAAAACCACAATGAGGTTAAGGGAATACCTGATAAAATGGAAACAATATGTTATAGGTCTTGGTGAATATATAACCACCACTTTAGTTTTAAATTTCCTTCATAGTATGTGTCTCTAGAACAACACCTCCCACTGAATCTGGTAGAGTCTAGTGTTCTTATGCTGAATCACATGCATCTGGTGCCTAATATTCATTGAATTAAATTTTTCTCCCACTACAATAGAAGATAAGTAATTCAAAATTATATTAAAATAGTTAGTTTGGACTAATAATTTTCTATCTTTGGGATATAATTATCATGGGTATCTATAGGATAATTAACTGAGATGCACTTATTGTTTTTCATTGATACATGTTTTTTGCTAAATATATCTTTTAACAAACACTCTTGTCAAAAACATGAAGTAGTGACATAATGGATTTATTTCATATAATGACTTATATGACACTATTAGTGAAAATGGTTAACATATGGTTAGTTGTTATATTACTATTTGTGAAGAATATATGGAAATGAATCATAGAATACCAGAAATACATGTAGGACTCGTCATCAATCTTCCTTTGTATGAACATCATGACTTTTACATGTATGAGGAAATGAGAGTTCATGAGTAACTCTATTATATATTTAAATGACCTATGTATACCTGGTTAAGATGTACTCTAAAAATATTTCTTGTATAATCCCATATGTTTTACCAATTGTATTCATTTATTTACTGACCATCCCTAAAATTTCTTAAAGTAATCCAATGAAGTGTATGAATTTACCTATAGATTCTCCATAAATTTTTTCAAGCGATCTGGATGAACTATCTCTAAAATATTTTGTGGATTACCGTACTTATAAAGGTTTATTTATCTAAATAATAATAAGTAATTATTTCAAATACCTAATAGTTTTTAGCTACAAGTGGGTATATCCTTGAAAAATAATTTTATCTTTGTTTGAAAAATTATCATCTTTCCATAAATGGGTATAAGTATTATATTTTATATTCACCATTTATTACTGATATTGGATATTTTTAATTCAATTATTACTAAATTATTAGTAAAGTATGAAATATTATAACAACATTCATTCCAATATTGAATTAATTCCTCATTGTGTCTAACTAGAAATTGAGATAAATGTTTTGCTAATAATCAACACAAAATAATATTTTAACCAGAATCAATCCACGGGGAAATATGAATTTGTGACCTCCACTTGGGTTAATTAATAATCACCATTTCTAAACTACTTAAATAGTTTACATTTCTTCTCAAAAATATTTCTAAACTTTCTTGGTTCTTATATTTAAACAAGAATATGTGAATAATATATAATATTCAATACCCAATAAGTGAAACAAAAATATATAATAGTGAATATACCTAAATTAGATATTATTGTTAGTTTTTTATTCAATTCATTATAATTACTCTTCCAATAACCTTTCTTTCCACATGATAAATAGATAGATTCTTGTTCATCACAATTCTACCGAATCTTTTATCTCATTGAAGGAAATAATAAATAATCTATTGAATTTGAATTGGTCATGGGATTATTAAAATATTATTTTAATTAATTCACCATAAGGGATGAGGATCCATGTTCCCACATTTCCTTTTTACCTTGATTAATCATAGTTAAAATATTCTTGAGAGGTTCATCCCTATTTTTCATCTGGTAATTTTTAATAAATATAGAAAATATAGATGGTAAGGATGATAACATGAGATTAATGGATAAATTATTATCAGAAAAAAAAAGAAAAACATTTCTAACTAATCAATATAATACAAAATTTTGAATTAATGATCAAAATATGGGTAATTATCTTCTAGTTTACACTGGTATGGTGTAGTGACAGTCTCATTTATCTTATGCCTCTCTTTATCTTTTTCACATTCAAGGAGAGGAATTTTTATGGTGTAAGTATAAATGTACTTATTCTATATCATTAGATATCTATACATATCTAATATCAGGATATAATATACATAATAAGTAGCCTCCATGAATCTCATGTAGGCATCATTTTCACTATAACTTTCTTAGTGATGTAGTTGATCAAGAATAGAGGATTATAGAATATAAAACAAATTTTCCCATAGTAGTTCCATTTATAAATGACCATACCACTCTGGGAAGTTTGTGTTGGTGAGAAAAATATATATATCCATAAATTATTATAGTCTTCACATGGTTTCAATTTCCATTTTCTATAATAAATTAAAGAATATTTTGGTACATTATCTTGATTACCAAGTGTGGTGTAAGAAATTAAATTTTATCAGTTTGACACTATTTTATCAAATACCAATATCTATAACCATTAGATTTAGAAAATCCTATCATATAAATATTCTAGTGTAAATAATCCATATTTAATTTCACATAATCTAGACTTTTTACTATAAAATTATTAGAAGTTATTTAGGCAGGTGGTCTTTCCAACTATAATAACTAACAGTTCCTTGATATGCTGAGTGGACTCCCCCAATCATGAAATCATAATTGGGATTCAATAAACACTTTACTTAAATATACACCAATTATTTATTAGGTAATCAATGCTTGATAATAAATAGGTTAGGTTGACCCAAAAAATTAGCTAGAACTCCTAGACAATTGAAGGTACCTTGACTTGGTCCAGACATGTACTTTGAACCATGGTTTCATTCTAACTCATGTATTGGAAGGAGATTTTTGACTTAATATTTTTTTGAGGGATTTTATTTATCTTATGAATAAATATAATTTATTTTATGCTTTTACATGAATTATAATATTTTATAGATTTTACATAATTTATTAACCGTGTTTAATAAAACAATTTTTTCATAATCCAATTATTTTATTTTATCCAGCCTTCTTATTTATTTATTAATTTTATGTGACTTCATTTAAGTAAATATGTATAACATAAATAAATAGAAACAAATTAGACAAAACAAAATAAAAATGTGGCATTATCATGATATTTTAATACTATTTAGTTTATCGAGTGGATGATAAACCAACCATTGACCCTAGGGGAATAACTCCTTGAACTAAGATGGGATCAAGTTGCAACATTACACCTCCTAACCTATGCATATCCTTAGTTAGTTTCACATTAGCTTAGTCTTGAAATGTTTTCTATCTCATAAGATCTCCTTCCTTTACATATGCCTACTCGCATGTTGATGATGAGGACCATGAGATTAGGGTTAAACAAATAAACAATGGAAACACAGGCTTATAAATAATAAGGAGGATTGGATGATACAAAAATCATCATATCTAATTTAATAATAAATTTATCACATAACTACATGTAATAAATAATTAAATTTAATAGAAAACTCAACTCATATATAGGGCGGTCAATATCATGAGCATCCACATATGAAATGACTATGAATTTAAAACAATTCAACATTTATTTTAATAAATTATTTATTAATATAATTTTTTATAAATAAATAAATAAATAAATTAATTATCTGACTAATTAATTAATACATTTATCTTAATTATCCAATGAAATGGTCCTGGAGATTCCCATCCACTATAATTTTAAACAAAATAAATAAATAAAATTTAAATGAAATTAATTAAGTACACTACATGTACTATAGGCGACAAAGTATACCCTTATTATACTACTTAAAACATTTTTTGGAGTTTAACTATAACAATGCGTACTATCACCTGACACGACATGTGAATAATTTATGTAAGGTCTTTTTCATGTTAAATGTACTTACATGACATGTATTCATATATGATGTTTCAAGATATACACAATTTGTTGGTATGTGTGTCAAGCTATCTAGTTTATGTATCATTTATGACTGCATGTCATGACTTGAATATACATGGCATGTACCACTGGAAATAACCATGAATCACATGATATATATGATAACTATAAGTAATAAACTAACCTGGGTCAAATTTAAAGCAACCCTAAATGGTCCGCCACATGGTGAGATACAAAAAAGAACCATAAGTCTCATGTATAACTGAAGAAACATCAAATTAAAACATAGAAGAAAGGAATAAATATCCTTGATACAAAAAAAATCAAGCCAAATAGGAAAAAACTGAAAGACATAGTAGACCATACTAACCAATTCTCCATGAAACCATCCATCACCACCAAACCATCCCATTATGAAGGTGACGAAGGACAAGAGAACCCAACATGCTACATGATTTCCTTCCCTTTACCGAAGTCCTACAAAACAAGGTCTACAAATTCCCAAAGGAAAAATTAGGGTGTGGACATAGAGCTTAGTAAGATACCCCAAATAATCTATATAATTTATAAAATCAATAATTTAAAAGTTCTATCTTTAAAACAAAATCCATTTTATAAATAATTTCCATAAAAGAAACCATTTTTGTAAACATTCCTTCATTTTCCATAAATTCATACCATATTCACCAAATCCAATAATATGTAAAATATAAATGAGAATAGGTAAGAATAGGTAAAAAAAACCATGGATACACTATAATATAAACATGTGAGATGATATCCATGAAATAATCCATCATGCAATAAACCAGGTATAAATGATAAATAACACCATTTGGGATCCAACCTATGAGAATACATACTAAACATAAAAGAATCCTAAACCAAGAATATGTGGGTTACAAAAAATATAGAGTCCTTCTAAAGTCTATCAATATTTAAAAACCATTAGTGGTGTCACACAAACAAAAGTGATATGTTCATTTCTCGATGAACCCATGGTTCTGAATGTGCTATGTTTTTAAAAACCATTTTAAAATCCATTACCATATTTAATAAAACATTTTCATATCAATGAAAATATGTTTTTAAATAGAAATACATTTAAAAATGTTAATCCTTTCCAAAAAATCCTGTAAAATGTCAAAATATACATTTTTATTGAATAACCCAAAGTAATTGATAAGAAAATATAGAAATTCAAGAATTAGAAACAGTTGTAAAGATAAACCTACCTCAAGAATGATGGAAACCTATATTACTTTGAAAATGGGGATTGAAAACCAGCAGATCAAACTTTGAAAGATAAGGAATGAAATAAAACTATAAATGATTGATATAAAATACCAACAGATCACAATATGAATCAAAAATTTAGAAAACACCACTACTTTGGTTAGAGGAAATGAAGAAACAGGAAGACCACATACTAGGGATGTGTAATGAAAACACCATGGTAGTCAAACACTAAATGAAGCAATCCAGAATAAGGGAGATCACTAAAAATTACCCAAAAAATTACCTAGGGTTTGAAAGGAAATCGTGCATGTCAAATGAAAAAAATTCATGCATACTGTGTGAATTAAACTGATGAACTCAAGGAATTCATTTCGTGAACCCCTTTTAGGGAATGAATTTATATGAATAAAAAATATTCCAAAAAACATGTTACCATAAGATAAATTACCCCATATTTAAGTCTTAATGACATGTAATAGTTTCATGGATTGAAAATTTTCACACTCTGAATAAGGTTCACAACATTTGCACTGCAACAAGTTCACAATATATAACCAATTCATGATGAGAATGTGTCCATCAGGTAGTGTGCTCTGTTTGGTTTTCTTTAGAAAATCCTCAAACCTAACCTTCAGTTTCTCTAAACCCAAGGAGAACCCTCTAAATTCATTTACACATTTATACCTAGACACCATCAATTCAAAAAAATATACATCCTTGGACTTTAGTTCATTTCCCATATCAAAGTCTCTCCACCCCTATGATGCCCACAATGCACCCAAAAAAAGGGAAAACCAATACAAGAGTCCAATAATACCTAAAGGAAGGTAACATGGTGTTACAATCTCCCCATCATAAATTATTTTTGTCCCTAAAAAGTTTTCAAGATTTTGGACTTGAAAAAAGTGAAGGCCATTGCTATCTCATAAAAAATTCCCACTCCCATATCTCATGGATATTCCATCTGCACTGTTATAGTACATAGAACAAAATAATTGTTTTACCATGAAAAAACTTATCTCAAAGATACATAATCTGAACTAGTGTCTCAACCATAGTGGTTTTGGGCTTAAGATCAACATCCTCCCATTCAATCACATGGTAAGGATCTGGTTGATACCTCCTCAACTAGGAAATAAGAAACACATCATGAATGGAAGTCAAATGAGATGGTAATTCAAACTAATATGACACATTTTCAAGTCATTAAACAATCTCAATGTGGCCCTTAAACCTTGATGCCAACTAACCCTTCTTTCCCAACCAATGATTTCCTAAGAGAGGTGAAACTCTAAGAAAGTCCTGATCACCAACTTCAAACTACAAGGGATAACTATGAGGTTTGTATAATATTTCTGACAACTATATGTCATGATCAATATCTTTAGGATAAACTAAACCTTTTCCATCAACTCCTAAAAAAGGCTCTTCCCAACTAAGGAATGATCTCCCAAATCTTCCCAACATAAGGTAGATCTAAATGGAAACCTATACAAAGCCTAAAAGAGAACCATTTTGATCAATGCCTGATAACTATTGTTATAGGAAAACTCAACTAAAGAAAATTATTTTACCAAGAACCACCAAAATCAAGCACAAAATCCCATAGAATATCTTCAAGAACCCAAATATCCCTCTTTATCTGTCCATACATCGATGAATGATACGTTGTGCTCAATTTCAACTAAGAACCCATCACCTTCTAGAAACCTTTCCAAAATCGAGATGTTAACCTCAGGTCCTAGTTAGAAACAACTATAGAGGACACCCCTTGCTATCTCAAAATATATTGGACGTAAAAGTCTCCTAATTTTTCAACTTTCATCATCTCCTTGATTGGGAGTAAATACACAAAATTCACGAGTTGATTAATGATTAACCAAATCTCATCCTTACTACAAGAATTATATTGTATAAAAATGATGAAATCCATATAAATCTCATTCCACTTCCATACTAGAATGGGTAATGGATGAAATAAACCAACAGGTCTCTGGTGATCAACCTTAATTCTATGACAAGTAAGACTCTATGACACAAAATATGCGACCGACCGTCTCATCCCCATGAACAAATAATAATGTCTCAAATCATGATACATATTAGAAGTATGTGGGTTTATGAACTAATAATAATGGTGTACTCTATCAATAAAATCCAACCTTATATAATAAGGAACAACTAAAATGTTTTGAAAACATGAAGCACCACTAGGAGACCAAGACCACTCACCCATGGTCTCCATACCATAAATAATTTTTCTAAAGATCTTACACTATGGGCCAAATATTTTCTCAAGATGAACCCACTCAAAAAATGAAGATTAAAACTTAATAGAATCCAAAAATACCTTCCCACTATATTCTTCCATTCCCAAGATCATCTTAGAGAAAAAACTTAAAAGAGACCACTCTTCCACTAATTTCTTCATTGCTTGTGTTTTTAATTTCCTGATCAGCACATCAGCGACCACATTCTCTTTCCCAAGAGTATAAAAAATATAAAAATAAAAATTATGGAGATACTCCACCTAGAATATCTATTATAAGTTCATATATCTATAAGTGAAAATATACCTAAGGTTATTATGAAAAGAATATACAGTAAAATATTACCCAAAGAGGTAGTGGAACCACATTCTGAGTGCATGCATAACCGCTAAAAACTCAAGATCATGGGTGGGATAGTTTTTCTCATGAGAGAATAACTGGTTAGAGTCATAGGTTACTACATATCTCCCTTGAATCAAAATACTTCCCAAACCCATTCTAGAAGCATTGTAGAAAACATCACAACCCAAAACTAGTATTGGGAGAATCAAAACTAGATCTGAAGTCAATATCACCTTCATTCCTATAAAATTCTATAACATTTTCAATTCCAATAAAACTTTACACCATTAAAGGTTAATGATTTCTTCATAGATACAAGCTTGGATAATTCTTGAACAAACTGCCTTTAATAACCAGCTAACCCCAAGACACTTCAGATCTTAAACTCATTTCGGGGATGATCCTAGGACATAAATTCCTGTACCTTTTCAAGAACACTAATACACTCCTCTCAGATACAATATACTCCAAAAAAATTACTTATTTAATCAAAAAATAACATTTGGAAAGATTACCATATATATGATATTCCCTCAAAGTTCATAGAATGATATCTAAATAGTCTATGTTCTCCTCCAATAATTTGGAGTAAAAAAAAATATCATCCATGGAAATAAAAAAAAAGAGTCCCACCATCTCCTTCCCATTACCTAAAGCATATACATGGAAAAAACCACTATAGAGGCCTCATGATTCTTCAAAAAGTTGAATATCCTCTCAATTAGCTCAAGTTATTCTTCTGATTATTGGGTTCCTTTGTCACCACAGAAGACATGTGGATGTAGCTAAGTAAATTATGAGTCATAATCCACTACTCGTTCTGGGTTCCTAACACCTACTTAACCAAGAGTCTGAATAGTGTGGATTATAACTTATATCAAAGAATGGTCCACCATAGGATTCTCCTATAGAACCCATTTCAAACTACCTCACTCATATTTGGAAGAGATCTTTTAGGAGGCATTATATAATATTCACAATTTTAAAACTAATCATTAATGAGATACTTCCAAAATCACTGAACCAACTTTAGGTATCCATATCAATGCCTTAAAACAATATGAATTTAAATAAATTATGAATTCTTCAAAAAAATACTGAACAAAAATAAGGAAAAAGCCTATTTAAGTAAACCCCATATCTGATTTATTCAAACAACCTCAACCATAAAGTCTCAAGATAGAAAAAATCCTTAAACACCCATGGTAACTCAGGTTCAGGTATAAAAGTGAGATGGATAGGCCCCTTTTCTACAATTAATAACTAAATTCAAATTGTCCTAAATCTGATCTACCAAAACACCGAACAAAACCCAGGTAGTGTCGAAAACACTTTAGGATGAGTATTCCATTTAATACCAATTTTTAACAAACCCACTCAGGTCAGCTAGACAAGACACCTAGACTAGTTTTCCACATGGTGAGATATAAAAAAGAACTAGAAGTCTCATGTATAACTAAAGAAACATAAAATTACAACATAGAAGAAAGGAATATATATCCATGAGACAAAAAAAGTCAATCCAACCAGTCCAAACCAGATAGATAAAGTAGAAAAAACTAAACAAGTCTCCATGTGACCATCTATCACCACCAAACCATCCCACTACGAAGAATATAAATGACAAGAGAACCCAACATACTTCATAATGCCCTTCAATTTACCTGAATGAAAATTAATTTTTTATTAACATAAGCCCTCTTTTAAGGGAGGAGGGGGAACCCAACATGACATCAAATACTTAAAGACAAAAACAGTTCCCCAACGGATCAAAATCCCAAGGCCATAAACAACCCAGTTTAAGTCTATTAGGAAAAGACCACCCCAACATCAAAAATGTTATGTACAACTTCCATATTCTCATCACTGCTTGGATAGTAGTGCCTTATAGAGATGCATGGGTCCGGTACCAATGAAAATAGACATACCCTCTCAAACAAAAAAATCTGGATAGAAATGGTCTGGTGAAAACTCCCTACTTTGAACCTCATCTGGAGAAGAACCTTGTAGTAGGTTTGGTTGCATAATCCCTTGAACTGTAGACCATATAGGTGACATAGTAAAAAAACAGCACCATGAAGTCCATTCCAAAAAGACAAAAAATTTACCATCACCATCACACATAGAAAAATCACCACCAAAAAATATATTCCACAGAGATGATTCATCTACAAAAAATGGTCACCTTCATAAAACCATTACCGACATTGCCTGCATCCCAGTCTCTGGAACCATCACTAGAATAAAGCCCCACCATAATGATCCCATGAGACTCCCTCCGACACCACAACCATATAATGATAAACTCAAAGAGGTAGATTCTATAAGATGCGCGAAGCTAAGCCAACACCACCTAGGGATGGATGACCCAACTACCACACCAAAGAGCATTATCAATGAGGGGGTTCGAGCTGATCTAAATAAGAAGCACCACTCTTGGAATAAAACTAGAAATATCTGAGTTGAGTAAGAAACCACACTGGAGGATGAATCGAGAAAAATCATAGGAACCATAAGAGAGGGAGACTACTGAGGATTAGGGGAAGGTCCACACTAATGACGTAGATGCATCAAAAGTATCATCAGACCTTACAACATCAAGGAACCATGAAAATGATCCATGAAATCCACCGAATGACAAAAAATTTGAGAGAGGAAGAAGTATAGGGAAAGAAAGAAGGAAGTGGGAGGTGACATTGGAGAATCATCCAGCTCAATGCTAAAGATAGATCTCAAGCCTCCCCCCTTCGGATTGACATTTATGAAAAAACATAGATCCATGAGAGGTGGGAGATCCGCTGCTCCCCCTTCAATTTACCTAAGTCCTGCAGAACAAGGTATACAACTGACCAAAGTTAAAATTATGGTGTGATTACAAAGCCTAGTAGGACACCAATAAAGAATCTATACAATTTATAATATCAATAATTCACAAGTTTTAGATTTAAAAAAAAATCTACCTCATAAATCATTTTTACAAAAGGAAATATTTTTGTAAACATTCCATTATTTTCCATAAATGCATACCATATTCACCAAATCCTAGAATATGTCAAATATAAATTAAAATAGGTAAGCATAGGCAAAACCAACCATGGATACACCATAATATAAACATGCGAGAAAATATCCATAAAATAATTCGTCATATGATAAACCAGTTATATATTAATATTCCATAATTTGGGCTCTAGCCTATGGGAATATGTACTAGACATAAAAAATCCTAAACTAGGAATATGTTGGTTCCAATAGATATAGAGTCCTTATATAATATTTCGATATCAAAAAACTTCTATTAGAGTCACACACACTAAAGAAACATGTCTATTTTCTAACTCACCCAAGGTTACCCATGTGATAAGTTTTTCAAAACCATTTCAAAATCAATGCTCACATTTAATAAAACCTTTTCATATCAAATAAAATCTATTTTTAAATAAAAAAAATTGAAAACATGAATACTTTCCAAAAAATCATTTCAAAGGTAAAAACATGCATTTTCATTCAATAACCCAAAGGAATTGAAAATAATATATAACAATTCAAGAATTAAATCCACTTATATAGATAAAAATACCACAATAAAGATAGAAACCTAGATGACTTTGACAGTAGGGATTGAAAACCAACAAATTGGCCTTTAAAACAAAAGACATGAAGGAAAATATAAATTATTGATAGGAAACACCAACTGATCACAATCTAAATAAAAAACACAACCAATGATGCTATCGTGACTATAGGAAACAAAGAAATAAGAAGATCGCTTACCTGGGATTTGCAACGCAACCAACATAGGAGTAAATTGCTGAAAAGAGTGATCCAAAAAGATGAATATGACCCAAAATTTTCCAAAAACCCCCTAGGGTTTGAGAGGAAATCCTACCCATCGAATGAAAAAATATTAAGGTGTGTAGTGTGAATTAAAATATTGGACTCAAGGAAGTCAAATTAGTAACCCCTTTCATGGTGTAAATTTATACGAATCACAAATATACTGAAAAGTACATTACCTCCAGTCAATTTACCCCCAATTGATGTCATCATGACATGTAATGGTTTCAAAACATGTAAATTTTCTTTCTCTGAACAAGACTCATGACATATTCCCTATAATAGGTTTATTTCATGTAACCAATTCATGATGTGAATGTGTCCAATAGACATTTCTTTGTCCAATTTTCTATAGAAAATCCCAAAACCAAAAATTGATTCTCTCTGAAACCAAGTAGAACTCTCTAAATCCATTTAAAAATTTATACATGTACTCCATTAATTCAAACAAACATACATCATCAAACTTTAGGTCATTTTAACAATTAAAGGCTCTCCGTCCTCAAGAAGCCTGAAATACACCAAAAAAAGAAAAAGAAAACCAAAATAAGAGTCAAAGCATACCTGAAGGAATGTAATTGGGTGTTACATCATACATGTCATGTATCTATTAATAATGTAGAAATTAATTAATAATAATTTAATACCACACATGACCTGTTGAAATCACTCGATGTGTAATCCATGTGAAAAACCCTATGGTATGGTGTGTATATCTAGCCACACACCATTTAGTTCAGTTTTATTTAATTAATTAATTTTCTCTGTGTGTTGACTCACAAGACTCACCAATATTTGTGTGTACCTGTCATGAGTAGCTCAAATTACACAAACTATTCAGCCAACTACACTATGTGTGATTCATTACTAGACTCTCAAAATACATGCCTAGGGACTTGATGTGTATTTAAAAAGGGATATTTATATGTTACATGACATTTACAACCTTCTATACATCATATAATTTGGTATTTATACATTGATCAGATGGAATTCAATACATAGACTGTATTAATTACATGATATATACTTTGACCACATGTCTTCTACAATTCTAATTAGGTAAAAACCATGTGGTGTTACACGACATGTATGCCGGATATATGTCGTGTACACCCTGTGAAACCATGTTCCAACTACTGGTCAATACATGTCATGTAATAACAACATATACCATTCTCCCACATGATGTGACATGGTTTTCGTGGATCTTCCTTATGTGGTTGAACATGGGTACATGTTGTGTAATTTTATATCTCATGCCACGTATCTATGTCATCTAACAAGAATCCTTGGAATATCAAAATGGGATCTTTGAACATTCTCCATATTTTCTTATCCGATTCTTGGTCACATGAAATCTAATGATCATAATATTTCAAATTTCATATTAATTAATTAAAAATATAAATAAAAATGTAACATTAAAATTAATTATTGTTCAACCAATAATAAATAATTATAAATTATTATGTGCAATCTTATACCACTTAAATGTTTCAGGGTGTAGTGGATGTAGTTGGGCTAGTTCCAAATAAATTTTTTCATAGGTTTCTTGGATAAAATCCTTATAACTAGACAAAGAAACCAATGAATATTCTTAGAGATGATCTTTTGACACATAATTTTTAATTAATAAATAGAAAATAATTTTATCACCTTGAGTATTCTTTATTTTTTGATGAATTCGGTCGTTTCTATCATAGTATAATCATTGTAGTGAATTATTTAATGTATAATTAATCTAGTAGTATCCACCTGTGCTCTATGAATATTGGAACATCGCCAATGGAACTCAGGGCATTATAACAGAGGTGTTGATCATCTAGTGTTATTTTATGTTCATCAGAAAATGAATTCTTTCATTCTTGAATGATTCTTTCTCTTATTCTCTCAGTTTATAGAGGGAGGAAGAAGATAACCACTAATTCTAAAGACAATTATTGAGATAGTTCTCCTCATTCTGGAGAGAATTCTCTTAAGTGAATATCATTGTGAACAATTATTCCCATCCCCATAGAAAATATATAAATGGGATAATATACTTAGGGTTAGACTACTAATAATTTTATAGATTCTCTTAGCTAATAGTTAACTATAAATTAACCTCATATCAAATAATATTAGTATATTTTTTATTATATTCCATGAAATTCACTAACTGACAGATATTTAAATAACATTTCTTTTGGACCCTTAACCTGGATCATCAATCTTACTTAACATTTATTGAATCTTGATTAATAAATATTTATTTAAATCAATAAATATCATTATATTATCTATTTAATAAATAAATAAATATCATATTCACCAACTGATGAATATTTATTTATTAGAATTTTCAAAAAATTAAATAAATATTTATTTATAACTTGAAAATAAATAAGAGAAAAAAATATTATATATTCTCTATCTAAAAAATAATATTCATTTAATATTCAACTCTCATATATTATTTTTAATAACTAGTGATAGAACCTATGTAATCAACAAAGATTTTTTTATTCCATTTTATGGAGAATAATATTTATTATAACCATTAAATTCAAATACAATTTAATTTTTATTAAGAATACACTTATTATCTGACCCAATAGTCATCTTTCTCAATTGAATTAGGTAATATAGACTAAATTACAAGATTCAAATCTAAAAACACATCAAAATACCCGTGGATAAAAAATTAATTTTGTAATGAAAAAAACCTCACACAAACTCTCACCATGTAATATAATCCCTTATATCTATATCTCCTAAAGAAGGTTTAATTCTTTTAAAATAAACATATATGCTCGATATATCATTCTTCAACTTCCTAAAATGAACTTGTTGATAAATCACCATGGCTATGGATTTAGTCATACAATTACATTCTAATAAAATGACCAAAGATATATTATTCTATTAAAATATAAGGAACAAATCATTTCTTGACTTATTTATTAATGTAATTTCAATTATGATGAACCGAACATGTAAAGAAATAGACTAGTTCTTTTAAAAATATTATCAAATATATGTTATTATTTGGAGGTTGGTGGATAGAAGATATGACTATCGGATCTCGAGAGGTAGGTGAAAGAGAGTGTATAGAAAACTATTTTTCATACAGACCTTGAGTTTACATGGGTTCTTGAGAGTCCTATATTGAATATAGAGTTTATAATTGATTATTTTTTATTTTTTTATATGTTTTATTGATTATATGAGTTTTAGAGAACTTCTATGAGTAATTTTTGGAAATTTATAATTTTGAGTTGAAAATGAGAGTAAATAGAGAGGTGAACTGGCTATCAAACTGTGCACATATTATACAACTTATTTAGTGTAACTTCTAGTGGAACTTTCACAATTAGTGAATGGTCTAAAAAATAATGAGTCTAAACCATGTGTAGTGGTAAAAAAAAGAAAAATTATTATTTACACCCCTTGTATATCTCATATCACTATTATGGTTATTGTTACATGTTAATGTGTCATCAAATGAGTCTTATGGGGTGTTGAATGTTTTTATAAATTGTTTCTCAATTTGAAAAATTATAAGTAAGAAATTATTTGGATTTGGGTTAGTTTTTAATGGATAAATTATTTTTATTTTTCAAGTGAAAAAAATTATTATTTTTAATGTGTAGTGAATGTTTTTTAAAAATTAAACAACATCATTTTTTCAACTTTTTATTATTTTCAAATGATTTTTGTATGGTGTTTGAAATTAAAAGAAGGTTTTGTTTTATATTATCGAAATGATCATATGAATTTAAGGTGAAATTTATTTTTAAGGAATGGGTTTCATTATGGTTAGTTTTTGGTGTTTATCAAGAGCTGTTTTTAAATCCCATAAAATGTAGTTATGAAGTTAATTTTATTGTATGATTTAATTGATTCATTATATTTCTTCAACATTTCAATTTAGATTACATTTTGATTTGTTTTTTTGTTTTTGTGATATTTTAGAATATGAACCTAAATAAAGTGTTTAAAATACAAGAAGGTAATGCCAACACAGTGTATTTAAGTCATGTTACCCTAGTTAATGATTTACCATTTAAAAATTCAATATAGTGGTGGCTATGGGACTGTCTCACAAGTAGGTTTAAAACTAAATTATCAAACTATAAATTTATAATTAGTTTTTGTTAAATGTAAAAATTAGAAATAAGGATTTGAAATGATTTAAAAAAAGTTAAATTAGAGAAAATAATATTATAATAATAAATCATTGTTAGTTATTATAAATCAAAAGAAAACTAGAATGAAAAAAATAAAACTAAAGGAGGAGCAGTGGATAAACTTCGATCTTCATACACTCCCTTTACCATTTTATAGATGAAAAATCCAATTATATTTCTTAGTGTATGCCTCAATAACTCAATGGATATAACTAAATTACTTAGAAACCATATTGAAAAATCAAACATGGGTTCTAATCCTCTTATGAATGTGATCCGATTACTTGAATACCTCTGAGAAACCAAAAAAGATTACACTCATTGTGCTGAATGAGGAGACCTCACCCAAAGAAATTTAAATAATAAAAATAACAAATTTACATTCATAGGTTGAACATAAACCCATATTAATTTATAATAAACTGAATTAAAGAAATAAAAGGTCCTAATTCATTTAATAAAAAAATTTCTAGGGAAATACAAATGAAAACAAAGAAAAGCACAAACTCAAAAGAGAAGTGTCCTTGGATCTCTATTACCCACCACCACATGGAGTATATCCATTAATGGATTGATTATATTTAATTTAACTCATATGATACATCATATATTCACCATAATATAACCCTCATTCAATCCAACAATCCTTTGAAATTAAGTTGAGGTGATAATATAAAAGAAAAAGGGGTTGAAAAAAATGTTCTGTCTAGAATCTGTCCTCCTGAATGTTTTATCTAGTTTGGAACTATTACAATAAAAATAATGATGAGGTGTATTCATACATATTTTTCACACATTATTTTTATTTCAATATATAAAATTTTATCTCCTTTTGACAAGTTGTGAAAAATTTATATTTAGATTAATGAAGATAATTTTTTCTAGGAGAAGTCTCTCTTCAACTTCCTTCATTTTAATATGAAACTTTACAATATTAATGAATGTATTTAAACATAGTATTTAATTTAGAGATGTGACTTCAAGTACTATATATTTTCTTGGTGTAATCCCCACATTTTAACATCTTTTAACAATGTAATGCATCATTTATTGAAGGAGTATCAATTATCTCCAAAAAATTATTTTCCAAATTGATTTATTTATTTGGGCCTATAAATGGTTTATTAAAAACATTTAATAGTTGGAATATAAGAATACCATGAGAAAAGGGTTCTTAAAAATATAATTTTAAAAAATTTGATAAGTATAGAGAAATGTTTGTCTAAAATACAAAACTGATAAAAAACTGTTAAAATTCCAGAATTAGGGCATTTTTACAATTTAGCTCAAAACACTTGAAAATTTAAAAAATGATGCAATTTAAAATAGAATGAATTTTTTTTGGGGTTATAATCATTTAAATACACATAAAAAATATCTAAAATATCATATATATTAATCGTCCCACACTTTGCACTTAGAATCCCAGAAAAGTAATCACTCAAAAATCATTCTAATGAAAATAAAAAACATATGTCAATGAAAATATCAAGATCCAAATAAAGTCACCCAACTTATCATTACTATTAAAAAAAATAAATTACAAATTCTTCATTATTTTCATTCATTAAATTACAATTTAATTCATTCGTCCATTCACAATTATTCCTAACTCATATTTTTTCTCTCAACACATGATTTTGATTTTGAATAAAGTTTTTGTCATAAAAATAAATGAAATGGTCACCCTAGGCTTGAAAAAGTTCTAAATATCCACCCAATTGATTCAATTAATTATTTCCATCATGAGTAATTTTAAAGGGTTTTTTGAGGCTTGAAGGTTGGTATATTTTCAAATGTGAAAGATTCTAAGGAAAAAAGAGAGGGCTTGGATCTTTGTTGAAGAAAGATTGTATGATTTCAGTTTCCAGTCAAGAATATTCTTATAATATTTTTTCATGGAATGAAATTAGATAAATTTTTTTTTAAAAATTTATTTTATGGAAATTACACAACATGTCCAATTCATTAGTACAAAATCACACTTCTTTATTTTTTTTCATTTAAAGCTCTAGAATGGCACATTTTGTTTCTTTATTAGAAGCTCCAGAAAGAAACAAATTCCTTTTCCTTAAAATCTCCATATAGTCAAAAAATTATTTATAAACAATTATATCTATTGAATTTATTTTTTCTCTATTAAAAAGTGTCATAATATGATTCATAAAATCACAAAGTATCTCTCCCATAATTAAGATTTAACAAAATCATGCAATGTACTTAAAGAGTAGGTTGGATAGGGAAACTGGCTTTTAATGTGGATATCTAATAGGAAGTACATGAATACTGAGGTCTCAAAATGGTCAAATGTATAATTAATTCTGTAATAAAAATTATTATCATGAAATGGGGGTTTTAAATCAAAAATTAATTGCCTAAATCTTTTTGAACACAACTTCTTTAAAAATCATAGGTTTTGATAGAAAAAAGGTAAGTTCTGGTTAGAACAAGCATTATTTGGTTCATTAAAGAAGTTGGGTGATTGTGAAGAAGTTTCTATAATGGTTAAAAATACTTAAGGTCATGTGATTTTCAATATTGGATAGCATTCAGGGAATGGAATTCAGAATCCATTGATCTTTTCATGAGTTTACACAATTTGAATCCAGAATGAAAAACATTTCAGGAATCATTTAAGTTCAATTTCATGAATCAAGTTAGTTATTTTCATAAACTATAGTTATCAATGAAAAATGATATTAATTTGAATTTCATATGTTTTTTAACACAAAATTTGAAATAAAACACACAAAATTTGAAAAGAAAACAGAAAATTTGAAAGGAAAACTAAAAATAGACATTTGAAATGGAAACATTAAAAATTCTAAATATAGCCAAGGATATTCCAACCCCATAAATATTTTGTAAAATTTTCTTATTATACATAACAGTTAAATTTTAAGTAAAAATAAAAATATAATACATGATAAAAACAAGTAGAGGAAAGACACAACTTAGTTTTTATTGAGAAATAACATCCTTGAGTTAGCCTCCTAACAACTAAAACTTTGAAATCTACATAAAAAAGCATCAAAATTTTACTAAAATAAATTAAATAAAAATAAAAATAAAGAGAAAAGAAAAAAAGACTTGTTATGAACCCCCAAGTGGGTTCTAGGATTTCACATCCCCTAGTTAAGCAGTTCCAGCTGATCATCCCCAATCCAATGGTGGGTGAAGTTTCTTCCTCATAGACCAAAAAAATTATTTTTATCTAGTCTTATTTACCCAATAAATATTATAAATTCTCAACAAATCATATTTATTCTAGTTCCCCTTTATTAAATTGTGAATGCAATAATGTAGTGGAAGAGGGAAAAAGTATATAAAAAATTTCCAAGACATTATCCTCACAAAAAACATTTAGTGGTTGCTGAATTGTAATCTCAGGATGTGGTTCATCAATAAGTTCATATTAAAAAATTATTTAATATTTATAAAATAGCTTAGTACCACCATCCTAATATGAACCACTATACTCAAGTGGGAATACCATTATTTCTTCAATTTCTTCCTTAACATCCACTTCATATGAAAAATTAATCCACTCAGAAGAAATGGGAACTATGTTTGCCCAGGGAAAAATAGTTAACAATTTATTATCAAAATAATCAAGAAAAAGTGTATCAATATTTGATACATATCCCCATGGCTTCTCGGTTCCATCTCTATCTGTGAGTGGAAAACAATTGTATTAAAAGTGTATAGCATCTCAGGTTCCTCCAAAATGCTCTTCAAAAGTGAATGGATTAAGTTTCTCTTACTCATTGGCCAAAAATTCATACAAGGGTTATGAATTTTAAATTTCAAAAATAGGGGTTCAAATGAAATTTAATTTTCATAAAATTTAGCACAATAATGTTCCTAAGAAAATTTGTTTTCTAAAGACACATTAATTGGTGAATCAGGGATAATTTCTTCCCTTAAAATTTAAAAGGTGATTCAAAATAATTTTTCAAATCACCCAAAAAAATTTCCTCAATATAAAAATTTTTTTGGACATGATTTTCCATTTTTTAGTGTCTTTGTGAGATTTCAATTCTTTTAGTTTTTTTAAAGCAATGAAAATAATTTCAACTTGTTTTCTTAATTCTAGAATCATGGAAGCTAGTTGTTGAAGCACCAAATAATTTTATTAGAAAATGAAATTAATTTCTTAGACCATGAATTTTTTTTATTTTAAATGAGATTTAAAAAATTATTCATTACGAAAATACTAAATTTTATGATAATCAGGCCAAACATAAGAGTAGTCACTATGAAAGTCCATTTTTTTGTTTTTTTTGAAAACTCCAAATTAATGGTTATAATCCTAAAAATTCAGAAACAAATTAGAAAAACTCAGAAAAAATCCCTAAAAATGGTTCCAAATTAATGTTAGGGATATTATTCTTGTTACCCTAGTCAATTATTTCCCCTTTAAAAATGTAGTACAATGGTGACTATGGGGTTGTCTCATGAGGAGGTTGAAAACCAAGTTATCAAACTATGACCTTGTTAATTTGTTTTTGTTAAATGTCATAATTATAAATGGGGATTTTAAATGAGTTAATAAAAGTTAAATTAGAGAAAATAATATTTCAATAATAAATATATTCTAGTGATTAGAAATCAAAAGCCAACCAGACTGAAAAAAAAACAAAAGAAGGAAGCGGTGGACAAACATTGATCTTTGGACTCTACCTTTATCATCGTATAAATGAATTATCTAATTATATTTCTAATTTTATACATAATTAACTCAAGGTATATAACTAAATTACCTATAAAAAATATTGATACTTAAAACATGGGTTTCAATCCTCTTATGATTATGATTCGATTACCCAAAGACCTCTGAGAAAACAATACATATTACACTCACTGTTCTCAATTGGGAGACCATTACCAAAGAAATTTAAACAATGAGAATAAAAAATTTATATTAATAAGTTGAAAATAAACCTATATTAATTTATAAAAAATTTAATTTAATAAATAAAAGGATCCTCTTCATTAAAAAACAATTTCCATAGAAATACAAAAAAAAACAAAGAAAATCACAAACTCAAACGAGACGTGTCCTCAGATCTCAGCTTCCCACCACCACATGGAGTCTAGCATTTTATTTCTTGATTATATTCAATGTAACTCATATTATACAACATATATTAACCAGAACATAACAATCTTTCAAATCCAACCATCTTTTGAAATGAAGTTGAGATGAGAATATAAAGGAAAAGGGGGTGAAAAAAATGCTCTAACTAGAATCTATCTTCCCGAATGTTTGATACAGTTTAGCACAATTAACATATGAATAATATTGAGTTATCTTTATAATTTTTTTACAATTTATTTTTATTTCTCTATAAAAATTTTTAACTCCTTTTTAAAGTGGTGAAAGTGTTTTATTCAGATTAAAAAAGATACATTTTTTATGGACGAAGTGTCTATTCAACTTACTCTATTTTCACGCAACACTTGACCATATTAATGAATGAATTTAAACCTAGTATTTAAAGTAGAGATGAAAATTAGATTACTCTATATTTTACAAGTATAATAACTTCATTTTGAAATCTTTGAACTGTGTTATGCATAATTTATTGAAGGATTATCAATTCCGTCTGAAAACTTATTTTCAAAATTGATTGATTTTTTGGGCCTTTAGATGGTCACTACAACACTTTTCCTAGTTGGAACATATTAATCACATAATAAAAGGATTAATAAGAAAAAAAGTTTTAAAATTATATAAGTATAGAAAAAATTATGGCCAAAACACTAAATTGATGAAAAACTGTTAAAATTTCAGAATTAGGGAATTTTCAAAATTTAGCTCAAAACACTTCAAAATTACAAAAATAATGCAATTTAAAATAGAATGAATTTTTTTGGGGTTATAATAAATTATATACACATAAAAAATATAAAATATATTATCTCTATCAAATAACCTAGCTAGAAAATTATAGGTTAGTCCTTCTAATGACCCTAGAGTAGTATTTTCCATCTCTAGCTTTACCAGGATCTTGATAGAGTGAAAGATCCCAATTTTTATAAACTTTTAGAAAATGAATGGGAGTTTATAAATATTTATCCACCAATCTTTCATAGTGATAAAGAAACACGATAGGTAAAGGTGCATCTATATAAGGTCAATGAAATCTTCAATTTCATTAGAACTTCTGAAACATATCAGGTGAGGTGTACTACCCTTTTATTCAAAGGGATGGGTATGGAATTCTATAAAGTTGTTATAATTTCCTAAATATTTGAGAATATGTCTTGGGAATTAATCAAGTCCATTTTCATCTAGTTTTATTTACCTAATAATTTAAGGGGGATAATGAGTTAGAAATTTTGGGTGTTCATCATGGTGACTAGTCAGTAACCGAATATACTGAACATTTTTCTAGAATTACAACCTTCTCCTCGAAGCTAGTTGACAATTATTTGAAGATTTTTTTGTTCTTTTTATGAGGTATTCATTTATATCTCAGTTTATTGGTGTTAATATTTTAATTTATCATGTATTTGGAAGTGGCCAAAAATGATATCACCATTGAGAACATTTTCATCAGGAAACCTAGGATAAGAGATTATCCAAACTTGTCTATTGTTAGTAAGGGTAGTCTGACCAATGGGGATTATAATATATATGAGCCTGAACATTGGAGGGAATTTTAATGTGTAATTAACTTCTCATTCTGTTTCCACTACTTTCATATGAATAAATCCAATGGTATGTTTTTAGTGTGAAAAATTTGGGACACCTAGGCCCTATTATCTAGTAGTTATAAGGACCTATCATCAATGTGGCCATATAGGTCACCTTTAGAGGTTATGTAATCTAAATATGTGACATAAGAAAAATTCATATACCTCTCTTTAATCTTGGTAGTATCCTATAGCATTTATTAAATTTGAGGAGTCAGATATTGAATAGTGGTTTTGGGGGCACCAAGTTTTGTTTTTTTCTTGAGATTTTTTCATCATATATTTGTACCGCTATATCTTTTTCTTATAATGAATCAAAGGGTTATCGATCTAGTGGATTTATCCTTTGTAATTTATTTTGTTCTTGAGTGGTTGGGGTAAACTGAATCATTTTAGGATTTTTATTAGACAAAATTTTAAGGATTCTTTGTGACTTTTTTCACCACCTTTATTATGGATGAGTTGTATTAAAAATATAATTATGGTTATTTAATTATTTCATACAATCCATTTATTATTAAAAGACATAAAAATAGTGGGTTTACCAATAATATGTCTTTGTTTATCTATGAGAAGTTGCCGTATATAATCATTTGAGGCTATTCTTATTAATTTATTTTGTTTGTGATGTGTTAAGGACATTTAGAATCAGTAACCTTGAGAAATCTTGAGTTGTCCATCGGGTTTTGGTTTTCTAGTTTGGATTGAATTTTAGAGATTATTGGAAGGTGTGGTATTTTTATACTTAATAATTAAACATAGATCAAATGAGATGGACCATATCAATGAATTATTCCCTGAATAACATTATTATAATTATTTTTTTAGTATATTTAGTGAGGAAGTAATTATTAGACTTCCTCATGTGTGACAGAAATATGAGTCTGGATTTGTAATGGAATTTTTACCCTTTTTAATCCAACTAATCTCATTCCAATTTTTTATGTCATTCAATGTTTCTATTTTCCCATAAGTTGATGTTTTTATTGGGGGGAAAAGTTATATGGTTAGGAGAATTGTGACACCCTATAAGTCATTTGTGAGTATTTAATGTGTTTATTTAATTGGTTTATTTTTTATTGGGTTCCTAGGAGTTAGTGGTCTAAAATTATAGAAGAAAATGACTCAAAAGTGGGTACATAGTTAGTACTGACCATGCACCCAAGCTTGTAGAAGGGGTGGGGGCCTTTCAGTGGAGTTTTTTATGGTTCTTAAAATGTATGGGGTCTCCAAGAAATCATGAAACATAGTTTGGTGTATGGGGATGACCCATAAAACTAGAACATAGTTTACCAAACCTTGCGGCCTAACCATGTGATCTACGCTCTTTTGTGAAAAATATGAATACAACATTATAACCTCCTTAGTTTTAACCTTTTTCTCCCCCTCTCCCCATTTTAATGACATGGGCCTCCCATCCATGTAACCATATTATCCTCACCTTCCTTTAGAAATTTATTTAATATTTGGGTGGATTTATTCAAGGAAATTCATTTCAACCCTTGGATTTCATATCTTATTCACTTTTACTTCTTTTTTCATTCATTTGACACTCATTCACTTTCCCAAGATAGATACGAGGGTTGGATTTATAGTTATTAATGAGTGTATAATGAAATTTCTTAGACTTGTAAGCTTATGAGGGAACCTATTCTTGATTCTTGTGGTATCTTGTGAACGAAAAATTTTTCTACAAGATTTGAGGTTGGTGTTTCCATTTTATTCCTTTTTTTGAGTGCGCCTTAGATGCTTGAGGTTTTAAATTTATTTTAAACATAAATAAAAATAGAATATATTATATATATTTATTTTTGAAATAGTTTCCATAATCTCTTATGGTTTTCTCTTAACATAATGGGTGGATTTCAATATTTAAAGTCATTTTTCATCTCAATTCGATTTTTTTGCATTCTAAATGTTTGAAAAATTTCAAGGTTTTTTTTATATTAAGGAAAATATTTATATATGGTTCTTTAAAAAAGGAATGATTTATAAAGTAGAATGTTCTATAATATTGTGATTTTTCAATAGTATTATTGGTGTGTTTAATTTACATAAATTGTTAAGGGACTTCATTACTTGTTTTTTATTCTGTTTTGTTGGGATTTTATTTTCCTTTATAGTTTAACTTTCTCTCAAAATAGTTTTCAAATAGGAATTTAGAGTTCAAAAATAATAGTTCAAAAACCAAAGGCTCGTTTAACAATTTATTGAAAAAGGATTTCAAAGGTTAAAATTGATCCTTTTTTGAGACCCAGTGGTGATTCATTATTCATTATTATGTGCATTTTGATATGATTTAATTAATGATTGATGATTATGATTTGGGAATGGGTCCATTAGTAAGGGGTGTTAGAGGTGGGATGTGAATTGATATTATTCCATGTGACTTTGTGTTATGAAACTTTTTATAAATTGATGATGACTAAATGTTACCCACCTATATTATCTAGTTTCATGGGGAACCTTGGGTAAAGTGAAGAATCAAGAGATGAGTGATATGATAGTTGAGATTATAAACTGGATAAAATCCCATGGGTTACATACATCCTTACTATAAGGAGTTCCTCCAATGAGTCTAGTAAATAGTGACTCAAGTGGTGAGTTGTAGGAATGTAAAAACCTTACAGTAGATATTTTTACCCATAAAAATATAATGATTGTCCCATTAGACCCAAGGTGATCCCTATGATGCATATTAAGTTTTTTCTACTTTTATGACTTACTTGATATGCGAGTTACTTGATTTTACAAGTTTATTCATGCTTTTATGTAATAGTTAATTTATGATTTTTATTTGATGTTATAAAGTTATAATTTACACTATTTCTTATAATTAATTACTCAATTCTCCATGATATCACTTCTATGGTATTTACCCTTTTGATTTTATTTTGAGGAGTGTGTAATGGTTGTCCAATAAAATGGTGTGTCTTATTTATAAACTCTAACATTGTAGTGAATCATCATTGAAACTCATCTTTGATCTATTTGAGTATCTCTATTTAAAAGGTGGATTTCTAAATGAAAAAAATAATATTATTTGGGTTTTATAAAGGAAATGAATTTGAGAAAGGGAACTTTGATTTTTTGTTCATTTTCAAATCGATCAAAAGCAAAGAAGACTAGTGTTACTATTTATTTCCAAACTGAAGTTCTTGATATATCTTATAAAAGAAATGAAATGGATTCTTGGTTGTATCCCACTAAGAATTATCTCACACCATACATACTCAAATTGGTTAGTGTTTAGTTTTTAGGTTTTATTCAGGTAAGAAGGTTTTATCATCCTTGTTGGGTTCAATCAACACTTCATTGGAAAGACATGTAGATGTTGGTTCTTAATGGGTGAATTTGAGTAATGTGGTGGTATCTTGGTCAGTTTCATGAGACCATTGAATTAGTTATTCATGAGAATATGTCATCATAGTTTTCATCAATACATCAAAGTACAAAATTCATTATATACATTAATAATATTATCAAGTCTAAATACCAATACACATGTAAACATATAGAAATATCTAATGTAACATATAACATTTGGAATTATTACTGGTGAGTCTATTCTCATAACCTCCTCTATTGAAAATTACAAAGTGTAAACATCATGATAAGAAGTATCAATGTATCATGAGTCTCTAGCACATGATAGTCAAACATTATCTATGTCCTATCATATAGATTTCATATGACCATAGAATATTTGTTTTAGAAAATTTTCATGGTATTTCTAGGTTCTCATTATAGTGAGGAAATGATATAACTTTTCCATTCAACAAATAAATTTTGGAAATTATCAAATTAATGTTACATAGAAGAATATTCATCATATGATAAGATATTTATTAATAATTAGATATGTGAATATTATACTAATAGAATGTACAAAGTTATGTTGTTCTAGGGAACCAACTCCCTAAAATGGGCCATAATATGTGTAACCAATAGGAATCTCCCCACTTTAGGATTACTCTAGATTTTTCTCACCAACAACCATTTTCTCAAATATCGATATTCCTCAAGGATCACTACATATAAGCCTCTATTATTAAATCCTATCGATCTTGACCCATGAAAACCGTTCCTAGGCCCCATGGAATTTGGATATTATAAATGGACATAACTCACCACTTTCAACCCATGATTATCACTATCAACCATCTCTATGATTAAGAACCTATATAAAAATCACATTCTACCCACTTAACCAATTTGGTATTATCTCAAAGATCCCATGTCACTTCCTCGTGTTTCCCATTCACCACCTACTACTAACTCTACACCTCTATATGGAAGGTTATACAAGTATATATTGATGTTCCACTTATTCTATATAAGATGTCAGTTTATCCATTCTCTACCATTAAATTATCCTATACTATATAGAGGATTTAATTCTTGTTTACTAAAAACCCACATTACTTCCATCTCTATCTCAATATCAATCCATATATCCATGTATTGAATAATTTGATCTCATTTGAAGGATCTTATAATCCTCTAAATTGTTGGTATCATAACTCTAAAAACCATATCTAAAACAATCCACTATCAATATACCTCTCTGTTCCCATTATTGTGATTTTAAAAGATTTACAACATTATTTATCCTGGGGAAGTTTCAATAGGGTACTACCCATTAGGGACACTCCTTCCCACACTTGAAACTTAATGAGAGATTTATTATCAAACATAAATAATTGAATTTGAGATACTCAACTTAAAATTAGGTATACATGATCCATACATTAAACCATTTAGGTATCAATCATCTAAATCTCAAGGTTCCTTAAACCCTTTTAGTTAGAAGTCCTCTAGTAGTCCAAACATTATTTCCAAGTATGCTCCTTTATCTTACCCTTTAAATTAAATCCATAACAACAGTATCCATCCCATTTTAAGATAGAACTATGATTCTCAAATTAGATCCAAATTCCAACCCCACACATTTTCCCATTTTTTTATTTTTTATATCTAATTAAATTCATTGAGTGAATCACAACACAATCCAAATCACTCTATATCATCCCACATACCTCTTAAATTAATAAATTTCCACACCCCCTTATGTAACACCCCAAGATTTTATGAGAAATATTATTTTTAATTTTATTTATGTCTTGTGTTATAAGTTACAACAAAGGAGTCTTTCACAACATGAAACCCTAACATGGCTGCATTACACGCAATCACGACTTTTCTCTATAGCGTGTGTAGTACGCAATACCGAGTTTCACTAAATTAGATATTATTATAATATTTTTATGAACTAGCCGTTATGAATAGTAATACCCACTTTTTGAAATTTTATAAATTTTATCTTTCAAAATAGACTTCATTTTTGGATTTGGAATATCGAAATTATCTTAGGGTGAAATTTTGGTACTTTTCGGATAACTTTCATATTCTGATGAATAGTGTAAATTACTAAATTTTAATTAAAAACAACTTTTTTTAATCTAAATAATTAATAGTGATAAATTATTAATTTGAGTGGTTTTAAAGTATATTTAGAATATATTTTTACAATTTAATACAATGTTGGTCATTGGATGTAATTTCACATTTAAACCAGACATAAACAAGTGTCAATCTTTTGATAGTTATTATCTCTTAAGAACACGCTATTTGTTTTGACGACAGGAACTAAATTTTAAATTAATTAATGCAAATGATATGTTTTGAATTTGGTAAAATAGACATCATTTTTGAATTCATAATATCAAATATAGCTTAGGCCTAATTTTTGGTATTTTTCTGGAAACTTTCTTTTTTTGATGAATAGTGAAACCACTAAGTGGTAGTTAAAAAACTGAATTTTTCATAAAACTTAATTTTACCGCTTATGTGAGTGGACTTTCAAAAATCCGAGAGACACGGTTAATATCAAGTACTAAAATGTGGTTCAATGAGATGAAAATAATTTTTGGTGAATAGTAACTTTTTACTTTTTTTTACAACGGTTAAAAATAAATAGGGCAATTAAGGGTAAAAATGATATTATTATTACCCTAACACATGTCCTAATTCTATTGGATAAGTTTAATTCGGCCAAAAACAACCTTAGGAATAAAATATGACCATTTAGGCCCACTTGAATTAGATTAGGACATTTATTATTAATTTATTTAAAGAAGGGTTAAAATAGTTAAAATCAAAGTTTAATAACTAAATAATTTTTAATATAGGGTTATACATAAGATAAATTCTACTATAAATATTACTTAGAAATATAAATATATTTCCTACATAATGGTATTTTATTTATAATTTTTAGACTTAAAATAATTTAATTTATTTATGAAACAATTATGATGCAGTAATTATCTTATTAATGAAATATTGACATAATTGATGTTATAAATACCAAAATAAATGTAATTTGAGACTTTTTATGAATTAAAATAATTTTATATGTTAATATTACATGTTAGTATTGATTTAATTAACTTGTTTCGAACTAATAATTCTGTTATGATTTTCACAAAAATCAATTACCAAATAGTGCCCAAATTGACATAAAATAGTGTTTGAAACAAATATTATATTAAAAATTGTTATTATATTCCTAAAAATCTAATGTTCGGCCACTATACTTATATCATGATAGGTGTATCATTAATGGACCACTTGGGGGTCTCTTGGATGTATATGGTAAGTTTATTAACTATATAATATAAAAATACAAAGCGACATGGTAAATGTTAATCTAATTAACTAAGAGTTAAAACTAAAAGTTAAGGTTAATATAATGACCTAAACTTGTCTAAATTATATTTGATTAGAGGCTTTAGACCTATACCCACCTTATCTTATAAATAAATCAATTTGGAGCTATTAAAAACCGAATATGACCTTATAATAAAATAATATTTTTTATTATTCCAAAGGCGCCCCTCTCCTCCCTTATAAAAGGGAACCTCCTCCCTCTCTTCCTCACACCACTTGGAGCATTCAAGCTCAGAAAAACCCTCAAAAATTATCTTCTACACTTCCCTAGAAACATCCTAGAGGTCCTAGTCTTCTTAAAATACCAATTTTAGTTCCCTAAGAGGAGGTATCAAAGAGGCGCTTCAAAGAAGAGGTAATGTTCTTTACCGATTCTTTCAACTTTATTTTTTCTTCCACTTATTCTTATTTAGTTGTTTCATTATGAAGTAATAACATCAATATCACTCATATACTGATATTTTATTATAATTATGAAACAACCCTATTTTACCATTTATCCATCCTACGGAAAACGAAATCACCGCGCGTGCGTACGTACGGAATACCGTCTCCACGCCGTGGTGTAATCTATTTTCCACCACCACCTTACTTGGATGGGTATAATGGTGTAAATAATTAATATATATGATTATTGTAAAGTGATATTTAATCTTAAATATTATAAATACACTTTAATACAATTCCATGATCATGGGAATGATATCATCGCTCGTGCGTACGTACGGACTACAGTCTCCACGACGCGATGAGATTCATTCTCAATGATTAACCATTCATGAATGATTATAAAGTATATATAATAAGTAATCATGAAATATATTACATAATAATGATACTGTATTTATGTATATATATATTTATGTCATCTACTTAATTCCATTCAATTCAATATGGAAATGAAAACAGCGTTCATGCGTACGTACGGCCTACCGTCTCCATGAACAGTGTATTTCTTTCCATTTATCGATCTATTATATATATGTATATTCTGAATATATATTATATATAAATCATGTTTTACATCCTTGATGTAAGTAACCATGATCTAATTAATCATATGAATAATTACAAGTTAAAACACGAACGACAAATGAAACGATTTTACCCAAAATGCTACTTTAACATTAATTTACAAAAGAATGGGTAACATAAAGTCATAAGTGAACCATATATGATATCATAATAATGAATATGATTCTGTAATAAGTCAATTACATTATTTAAATCATTATACAGGAGTTTTGGATCCATACGAATCATATCAGACCTAAGGTAAGGGATAATTATTCCAATCTCATTCTTATCCGAGATTGTTTACTCGTAAGTATTTACTGGGGGTTATGTTTATTATCCATGTCCATATTCTCTCAAAATGTTTTCATAAAATGTTTACTTTACTTCCATTTATGTTTAATACATTTTTACCATTTTCTTACTTTTACCACATCGTATGGAAGGAATCTTTCTTTTGTTTACCATACGAGGTACTTTTTGACTTTTCTGACAAAAGTACGAGGAAATTGTTAGTTTTTTTACTTATACAGCGTATATAGATTTTTACAGTTTCATAACGCCTCATTTTCATGAATCTTCCTATACAAGATTTTATGATTATTTTCAACAAAATCCTTTCCTTTTAAAATTGAATGTCATTTTGTGAAAAGAAAATGATTTTGAAGAAGAAAGGATATTTTCCTCAAGAATTCATTTCAAGTGTTTTATCAAAACCATTTTCCGTCTAAGATGAAATTATTTCATATGTGTATGTTTCAAGTATAATGTCTCTATGATTTACATGATTTCACTTTTCTTATGATGAAATATCCATTTGTTTTATATGAATTATGTGATGATGATATGATATTTTTGAAACCCATTTTATTATTTGGGTTATGATGAATGTTTTAAGTTTATATTGTGGAACAAGTAAGAATGATTTCATTATGAGATGGGTGGGACCTATATCTCCCTCCAATGCATTGGGTAAAGATTTATATCTCATGAGATAGACATGGCTGGAACGGTAAGTTAATCCGGTTCAGTGTTACAGGACTGAAACGAGGAGTGAACTCGATTCAGAAAGGGACTTTGTCCACTAAGATGGTCGTGGCAGTAATGCCTTGGCTACTATGGAAATCATTACATGTGCTTAATGGATTCCACAATTACATGGTTTATTCCTATGATATTTTATCATTATTAATGATCCATTATGATCTATGCCTTACGTACTTCCATGTTTTATGTCATTGCTCTAGATTTTGATGTTTAAATATTATGTTCATGTTTTTATGTTCAAATGTATATGGTGTGTTTTATTTTCTCCATGCTTACCCTTACTGAGCATTTGAGCTCACCCTTTTTATGTTTATTTTTCCCCAGGATTAAAAGAAAGGTTTTAGGTAAGGAAACAAAAGGGAGGATCATTATGGGAGATGTTGAAGATCTTTCAACATGATTAGAAGTTTATATTCCAAGTTTCCAAAGACACTAAACTATTACGGTCCTTGTGTGTCTGTTTTTGTTATGTATTAGATATTCTGCAAAAGTAATGTAATGTCCATGAACGTCAAGCTTCGGGTCTCTACAGTTGGTATCAGAGGAAAGGTTTAGTCAACCTTTGGAAACTAGGATGTGAAAATGTTAGTGAGATCCCTAGAGATATTTCTAAGGTATGTCTAGGGATGTCCCTAAGGATAAGTATACGTATAGGATATAGTCCTAGAACTACGGTAACGATATTAGAATTTAACCTAAGATGTTATATATTTAGGTAACTCCCCCTTTACTATGTTGTTTTCCCTAGCATGATTTTTCTCTCTCACACTATTCTTTTTGGGTTTTAGAAAATGGTTGGAAACAGGAAGATTCACGATAATGGAGGATATGACAGGCAATGGAATGATATTCTTCATGAGAAACCAAATGAAACGGGATCTGGAAGTCCAAAAATCGTTATTATTCCTAATAAGAAATCTCATAATATGATCAATAATCTCAACTTTGGTATGTTTCCCGACTCGGAAATAAGAGAAAGATGGAGTTTCATGATGATCATAAAGGAAAGAAAGTTCAATTTCCCTCATGTAAACCATGTGGGAAGAGGCATCAGGGAGATTGTTTCAAAGGAAATGGAAGATGCTTTGAGTGTGGAAAAGAAGGACACAAATCCAGTAAGTGCAAAGGAAAAGGTTCAGTTAACACCATGGACAAGGATAATGGTATTGCTTCGACATCAACAATGATTAGATGTTTTAAATGTGGAATGTACGGGCATTATGCAAACCAATTCCCTAATGGAAAATCTCATGAAGAGAATCAGCATGGTCATATGGGTAGTATTTATGTGGATGATGATGAGGAGACTACAAATGATATATGAGCTGAAAGAAGTGTTGAAGATCAGTCAGTTGTTTTAGAAGGTAGTGGGATGATTGTATGTTTATCGAGAGTTATGTTGTATAGTTAATGGTACTATGGAATAAAGAATCATCTAAGGATTGTTACACTATTGTTTTTCCTAAAAGTATTTGAAAGTATATGTTGAATGGTACCAGTAACCATGGAAGGTTATTAAGATATTTTTGTAAAGTATATGATATGCGCATAATGAAGGAATAAGAAGATAATGAGATGTTTGATTGTATTCATGAGCCCATGATTGAGATAAGGACTAAGTGATATCATGGTTTGAGTATATAGAATTTTGAGGTTTTGGTATGTGGAAAGTGTTAACTTTTAACTGTATTCATGTTTTCACTAAGGTTCAATGGGTATTCATTTTTCAAGAGAATACATGATTAAGGCCTTCAAATGTTTGGAATGTGACCAATAAGACATATCTTATGATATATGGGGATCAACGATGGTATTAAATATCTGGTAATCGTTTTCACTATATTATGAGAGTGGACTGCAGTATTATAGATAAGCCTAAAGATTGGAATGGATTATGTTGGACATAAGTTAGTATTGTTTAAGGATAGAAGTTTTTTCGATATTATTGATGGGATGTTATAGTAATATAGTTTTAGAAAAAGGACAACCTACAGGACGGGCAACAACCCATCGCGTCGGACAAGGCTGTGGGAATCGAACCCACAACCGAAGTGCGACTAGCCTTTATTGCCTACCACTGGCCTACAGAAAGTCCCTGGTTAGTAGAAACTAGTTTTATTTTATTAAGCTGTATGATATATGAAGTATAAGTTCATTTTTGGAACCATATACGATTAATCTAACCATAAGATGGACTTATAACTTTTGCTAACCTTTTGTTTGAAACAGATGGAATGACCCATCATTCTATCACATGATCTGCTAAAACATCACGAATAACAAATTCAACTTCATTTCTTTAAGGGATGAAGTGGAAATTGTTCAATTCACGAACAACAGTGAGATTGTACCAAAATCATGTAAGTATTTCTTTTAATTCATCAACTTTAGGGAAATGATCTTGAAAACCAAAAATGTTGTCCTAGTTCCCTTATATCCGATGAATCATATGATACCTTAGATCACCACAAATCTATAGCTTTGTGATTGTTGGTTTTTTCATAGCCATGTTCTCTACCACTCTCCATTAAAACATGATGGTTAGGTTTCTCTTCCATATCCATATTTTCACCTATGTTCTCCTATGTGGAAACTCAGTGATTAGTTAATTTGGGTAACCGTTATGTTTCATACTTTAGTTTTTAAATATTGGTTTTGGTATTCCTTTTTATGATGTGGGTTTCTATTAAAGGAACTTTCGAGTAGTAAACCATTTATAACCCCGACGAATTTCGAGGGCGAAATTCATTTTAAGGGGCGTAGAATGTAACATCCCGAGATTTTATGAGAAATATTCTTTTTAATTTTATTGATGTCTTGTGTTGTACGTTACAACAAAGGAGTCTTGCACAATATGCAACCCTAACTTGGATGCATTACACGCAATCACGACCTTCCTCGATTGCGTGTGTAGTACACAATACCGAGTTTCACTAAACGAGATATTATTATAATATTATTACGAACTAGCCGTTATGAATAGTAATACCCAATTTTTGAAATTTTATAAATTTTATCTTTCAAAATATATTTCATTTTTGGATTCGGAATATCAAAATTATCTTAGGGTGAAATTTTGATACTTTTCGGATAACTTTCATATTCTGATGAATAGTGTAAATTACTAAATTTTAATTAAAAACAACTTTTTTAATTGAAATAATTAATAGTGATAAATTATTAATTTGAGTGGTTTTAAAGTATATTTATAATATATTTTTACAATTTAATACAATTTTGGTCATTGGATGTAATTTCACATTTAAACCAGACATAGACAAGTGTCAATCTTTTGATAGTTACTATCTCTTAAGAACACGCTATTTGTTTTGACGATGGGAACTAATTTTTAAATTAATTAATGCAACTGATATGTTTTGAATTTGGTAAAATAGACATCATTTTTTAATTCATAATATCAAATATATCTTAGGCCTAATTTTTGGTATTTTTCTGGAAACTTTCTTTTTTTGATGAATAGTGAAACCACTAAGTGGTAGTTAAAAAACTGAATTTTTCATAAAACTTAATTTTACCGCTTCTGTGAGTGGAATTTCGAAAATCCTAGAGACACGATTAATATCAAGGACTAAAATGTGGTTCAATGAGATGAAAATAATTTTTGGTGAATAGTAACTTTTTACTTTTTTTTACCGCGGTTAAAAATAAATAGGGTAATTAAGGGTACAAATGATATTATTATTACCCTAAAACATGTCCTAATTCTATTGGATAAGTTTAATTCGGCCAAAAAAAATCTTAGGAATAAAATATGACCATTTAGGCCCACTTGGATTAGATTAGGACATTTATTATTAATTTATTTAAAGAAGGGTTAAAATAGTTAAAATCAAAGTTTAATAACTAAATAATTTTTAATATAGGGTTATACATACGATAAATTAGACTATAAACATTCATTAGAAAGATAAAAAGATTTCCTACATAATGGTATTTTATTTATAATTTTTAGACTTAAAATAATTTAATTTATTTATGAAACAATTATGATGTAGTAATTATCTTATTAATGAAATATTGACATAATTGATGTTATAAATACTCAAATAAATGTAATTTGAGACTTTTTATGAATTACAATAATTTTATATGTTAATATGACATGTTATTATTGAGTTAATTAACTTTTTTTGAACTAATAATTCTGTTATGAGTTTCACAAAAATCAATTACCAAATAGTGTCAAAATTGACATAAAATAGTTTAAAAAAAAGATTATATTAAAAATTGTTATTATATTCCTAAAAATATAATGTTAGGCCAATATACTTATATAATGATATGTGTATCATTAATGGACCACTTGGGGGTCTCTTGGATGTATATGGTAAGTTTATTAACTATATAATATAAAAATACAAAGTGACATGGTAAATGTCAATCTAATTAATTAAGAGTTAAAACTAAAAGTTAAGGTTAATATAATGACCTAAACTTGTCTAAATTCTATTGGATGAGGGTATTTAGACCTATCCCCACCTTATCTTAGAAATAAATCAATTTGGAGCTATTAAAAACCGAATATGACTTTATAATAAAATAATATTTTTAGTTATTCCAAAGGTGCCCCTCTCTTCCCTTATAAAAGGGCACCTCTTCCCTCTCTTCCTCACACCACTTTGAGCCTTCAAGCTCGGCCAAACCCTGAAAAATTATCTTCTAAACTTCCCTAGAAACATCCTAGAGGTCCTGGTTTTCTTCAAAGACCAATTTTAGTTCCCTAAGAGGAGGTCTCAAAGAGGCGCTTCAAAGAAGAGGTAATGTTCGTTACCGATTCTTTCAACTTTATTTTTTCTTCCACTTCTTCTTCTTTAGTTGTTTCATTATTAAGTAATAATATCAGTATCACTCATATATTGATATTTTATTATAATTACAAAACAACCCTATTTCACCATTTATCCATCCTACGGAAAACGAAATCACCGCGCGTGCGTACGTACGGAATACCGTCTCCACGCCGTGGTGTAATCTATTTTCCACCACCACCTTACTTGGATGGGTATAATGGTGTAAATAATGACTATATATGATTATTGTAAAGTGATATTGATTCTTAAATATTATACATACACTTAAATACAATTCCACGATCATGGGAATGATATCATCGCTCGTGCGTACGTATGGACTACCGTCTCCACGATGCGATGAGATTCATTCTCAATGATTAACCATTCATGAATGATTATAAAGTATATATAATAAGTAATAATGAAATATATTACATTATAATTATACTGGATTTATGTATATATATATTTATGTCATCTACTTAATTCCATTCAATTCAATAAGGAAACGAAAACAGCGTTCATGCGTACGTACGACCTACCTTCTCCATGAATGGTGTATTTATTTCCATTTATCGATCTATTATATATATGTATATTCTGAATATATATTATATATAAATCATTTTTTACATCCTTGATGTAAGTAACCATGATCTAAGTAATCATATTAATAATTACAAGTTAAAACACGAACGACAAATGAAACGATTTTACCCAAAACACTAATTTTAACATTAATTTACAAAAGAATGGGTAACATAAAGTCATAAGTGAACCATATATGATATCATAACAATGAATATGGTTCTGTAATAAGTCAATGAAATTATTTAAATCATTATAAAGGAGGTTCAGATCCATACGAAGCATATCAGACCTAAGGTAAGGGATAATTATTCCAATCTCATTCTTATTTGAGATTGTTTACTCATAAGTATTTACTGGGGGTTATGTTTATTATCCATGTCCATATGCTCTGAAAATGTTTTCATAAAATGTTTAATTTACTTCCATGTATGTTTAATACATTTTTACCCTTTTCTTACTTTTACCACATCGTATGGAAGGAATCTTTCTTTTGTTTACCATACAAGGTACTTTTTGACTTTTCCGACAAAAGTACGAGGAAATTGTTATTTTTTTTACTTATACGGCGTATAAAGATTTTTACGGTTTCATAACGCCTCATTTTCATGAAGTTTCCTATATAGGATTTTATGATTGTTTTCAACAAAATCATTTCCTTTTGAAATTGAATTGCATTTTGTGAAAAGAAAATGATTTTGAAGAAGAAAGGATATTTTCCTAAAGAATTAATTTCAAGTGTTTTATCAAAACCATTTTCTATCTAAGATGAAATTATTTCATATGTGTATGTTTCAAGTATAATGTCACTATGATTTACATGCTTTCACTTTTCTTATGATGAAATATCCATTTGTTTTATATGAATTATGTGATGATGATATGATGTTTTTGAAACCCATTTTATTCTTTGGGTTATGCTGAATGTTTTAAGTTTATATTGTGGCACAAGTAATAATGATTTCATTATGAGATGGGTGGGACCTATATCTACCCCCAATGCATTGGGTAAAGATTTATATCTCATGAGATAGACATGGCTGAAACAGTAAGTTAATCCGGTTCAGTGTTACAGGACTGAAACGAGGAGTGAACTTGATTCAAAAAGGGACTTTGTCTACTAAGATGGTCATGACAGTAATGCCTTGGCTACTATGGAAATCATTACATGTGCTTAATGGATGCCACAATTACATGGTTTATTCCTATTCTATTTAAATATTATGATCTATTCCTTACGTACTTCCATGTTTTATGTCATTGCTCTAGATTTTGATGTTTAAATATTATGTTCATGTTTTTATGTTCAAATGTATATTGTTTGTTTTATTTTCTCCATGATTACCCTTACTGATCATTTGAGCTCACCCTTTTTATGTTTATTTTCCCCCAGGATTAAAAGAAAGGTTTTAGGTAAGGAAACAAAAATGGAGGATCGTTTTGGGAGATGTTGAAGATCTTTCAACATGATTAGAAGTTTATATTACAAGTTTCCAAAGACACTAAACTATTACGGTCCTTGTGTGTCTGTTTTTGTTATGTATTAGATATTTCGCATAAGTAATGTAATTTCCATGAACGTCAAGCTTCGGGTCTCTACACCTTATCCCTAAGGTAATATAGATTCTACACTTCCCATTCTCACAATCAACCTTTTACTTATCCTTATATATCACACGATGTAGAGACACCCACAATTTTCACTTCAAGGTAAGAGATAATGAACTAAACCATACAAGTTATAAAGAATCATGCATCACATGAAAGTGAATTCATGATTTTCACTAGCTACTATGAGACCCAACCCTTGATAACATGAGTCTTATTACACTATACTAGGATCACTTTACTAACTAATAATGTTAGGGTTTAACCAAACCTACCTATCCAATACCTCATCACTATCCATAAAGAATGAACCTTATTGTCACTATAGAATACACTGAAGGTATCCACATACCTCACTCCACCCACTATAGTGTTTCTAGTGTATTTGAGCATTAATTTAGTATCACACATCTCTAATCCCATAAGACTTATATCAATCCACACCTTAGGCCCACAATGCCTACAACGAACCACACCCAATACATCTTTGACACTATACAACTATACCCAAGGATTATAATTCCTTTCTAAAAAATTTAAGGGTTATCATCATACCTAGGAATCATCAAGATATAACACCTAGAAACAGGCCCGTAGGGTTTAATTAATTAAAAACCCTAAATAAGTTATTTAGGAAAACACTGAATAATTTATTATTGACATTTAGTTTAAAAATATCTTTTCAAAACATTTTTAAATAAATTTTTCTTCGAAATAATTTTTTCCCAATCACATAAAAGAGTATGTACATGTGAATCCTATACGTGGAGAATGATACATTAATGCACACTCTCTCTCCACCTCCATGACAAGAGTATCAAACTATATATAACATCATACACTAGATGATTTCATCTTGAAAACATGGTATAATCCACATAATGATGAGGCTATACCCATGATATTAAGACTATATAATAATAAATAAATAGAAATAACAGAAAGCATCCAACAAAACGTAATATGAAAATAATGAAAATTGATAACAATAAATATAATATATCACTTTCTATATAAAAATTAAACTCACACTACATATACATTAGTCACATTATATAGGATTTACCTAAATGGGATAATAATAAACATTCTAGGACATAATGAAAATAAAATAAAAAAAATAAAAAAATGGAAATCCTATTACCAACCCTATCCTCAAACTCACTTAAAAATCAATCCCATTCCTACCATGACACTCCAGCTCCAACTCATTAACCAAACCATTACATTTATATATATCTCAAACATAAGGGCTTCACATCCACTAGAGTGCACACATGGGGTGTAAACATGAAACCCCATAGGAAACCAAAAAATTTTCACCTAAAAATTACCACAATTTATATATGTGAGTGCTTACAAAAAGTGATAAAAAAATCCATAACACTGAGCATGTAATATATGAATTTAGAGTTGTGTTATAACTAAGCCACCTTGACTCTTGACCCCACCTAATTATTCCCATTCCAGTAAAAAATATAGGTATTTATATGGTTATCATAACACTATGCACAAAAAAACTAAATTATTCATAAATTTTACCCTCTAGAACATGAAATCTAGGTTGTAACTACACAACCCTTTGGAAAATGCTTCTAGGTCACAACTATTATTCCCTAAAATTCACTACTAGTTCATAATGACACAACTCTCTAGAATAGACCATTGGGTTTGAACTATATAAATCCCCATAACACACTACCATGTCTCAAATATTACTCTCCATAATATTCCATTGAGTCATTGAGAACATCGAACTAGGTACTATAATTCCATACCAGGAATCTTGTATATTAATGAAGTAAATAAAGAACTTTTTTTATATCATACGCCACATAACTTGAACTATAATGTACCTTTAAAAGTCCCTTTAATGTCATAACCTATATAAATTCTATCCCTTCACTTACAACACCCCTTATCAACACTACATACCTAGGCCTATCCACCCAAGGCACTACTCACTTCATACATGATCATCCCAACTATGATCATTTAATTTATTGGCCATAACCCAACCCTCTCTATACCTATAACCCTAAGCTAGTATATACTAAAAAAAAATTTAAACATATTATTCTTGAGGATATATTACTTGTTCATAAAAGAACTACTTAGTTTATACACTAATTCTAATTTACCTTAAAGTGAAGGATTAAATCATTATATTACCTTAAGCATTTACACATCCATAAAACCTCATGATAAAATCCGATAAGATGTAAAATCCATAGTTTACTCCAAATAGATCACAAAAATCCAATACACTATAATTTATTCCAACTTTCAGACTATTCCTAAGACCACCGTCAGCCTAACTAACCTCTTACCATCCAACCTACGCGAGACTAGATAAAAAACACTAATGTGATTTTCTAAGGTTTTAAGACCATGACTTAACCCTTATACAATCCACAACCATCATGATGTTTTCATCACTAAACTAATGATCACACAAATAAATACTATTGTTACCCCTTACATAGTTTAAAGAGACCACCCTAGACCTGCTACACTAATATACTACTCCGACACCCAATGTGTTCATTTACCAAAAACCATTCTAAAACTTTAAAGATTACGTGATCAACAAATGAATCGAAAACTATTCCATTGTAAGTGAAATGTCCATTTTTATCCACATAAGTTCTATTTATTTATCATATATACTCGATATAACTTATTATCCACTCAGTGAAATTTGACTTGAATATACCCCACTCACTTATCAAATTACATAGATTACACACAATATGCATGAATTAATAATTTAGGGACCACTTACCTCATCATAAGAGTTGTGATTCTTCAGTTGTGATTGTACATCCATGTCCAATCCCATATCCATTACCCTTTAAAAGAAAAACTCATATTTTTCATGAGATACAATGTGATATAAAAAGGTTCTAATAATTAATCATAATAGTTATAATTAATTAACCAAATAAAATCATAATTAATTCAATTATAAACAACCTCAAAAAATTCATTAAGTAATGTTGCGAACTCAAAACCATAACCAATATTATGCAAAAAAGTACATGGATTATCTCAAACACCCCCATGATAAAAGTAATTATCATTATACACCCAAATAATTATTAGTTATAAAAAATTGATGAAATCCTTTGGAAAACATACCATCTAAATAAACGTAATCAAAATAGTGAGAAATGACATTTGTTATACCTCTCTCGATTTCCTATATCAACCACCCAAAAAAACCACCTTCACTCAAGATACATTTCACCATGATATGGTAAAATTATTAATCAATATTTAACTAAAAAACACTATAAATTAGAGGTAAAACCCAAAATAGTAAAAAAGAATAATAATTTACCATAATCTACCACACTAACACACTCTAATTCACTCTATACTAGAATAGGGAACAAGGGGGAAGAGGGGGAGAGGCTGGACCAAGTATACTCCCCCCAAGAACCCTACTTAGTTAAAAAGGTTGACCAAATATTAGAAAAGATGGCTATACACATCCATTTTTTAAAAAGGACCCTATATTTATCAGGAAACTGATGGAACTCCATTATCCAACCAATAATCACTTGGTACTTAGTGTAATCCCATTGGAAACTAAGTGTCCTAACCAATAGTGCTGCACCACAGAACCCTAAATTGGGTGCTTGATGGTATATGCATGGGTAATCAATGGTTTTTACTATTACCTTACTCTTACTTCCCATTTAATGAATACTACAAAATCTAATTTTGGTGTTCTACCCCAGAACTTATTCCTTTTATACTTTCTCTTTAACTTCCAAAACATGACCAAAACACCCTTCCAATAATTCATATGCCCAAAATTTAAAATTAACCAAATTTTTATTATGAAATTACAATAATGTTTCTAAATTCATTTGAAAATAATGACATGGGTAATTACATGTACAAAGTTAAAGGTGATAAACTTTACAATACACACTTACCATCAAATCATGTGAGTGTTGGGATTATGGAAGCTCATGAACCTAGAGTCGAGCCACATATTCCTATTTCTAATATTGGTATTCAAATAGTGAACATGCTATTAGAAATTTCAGATCATGGTTATTCTATCTTATAAATTCACGTGATAATAAGCGGATATGTAATTTATAATTTATAATGAAAGGAGGGGAATGACAAAATTGGGTTATTTCAATCTGAGGGATCAATTTTTGGTTTATAGAAGTAGACTCAGGACCCAACGTTTAAAACACCAATATATACAAAACACATGGTTATGTTATAAGTTGAAATGACCAATGGGACCAAAGAAATCACATGGGGGGAGGGGGTGAATTTGGTGTTGCCTATTCTTAACAAATTAAAAAATCTTTAGGAATATTTTAACCGCATTTGAATTTAACCTCTTTTTATAGTTAGTAAAAATGTATATTTTTGTTTTTTAACCTAGAATGTAAATCTTATATGCAATGCATTATGGAAATTAAAAAAATGCACCAAATTTATAAGGTTTTTCATTAAATAATTACTCATTTATATGATTTGGATGTATAATTCATAGATTCTCCACTATAATATTTTCATCAATACAAGTGGAGTTATCAAAGTATCATCCTAAAACCACTAGTTTGTCCCACCCAAACACAATATTCCACTATATTAACAACTACCTACTTCCCATAGGACTTTTTAGTAGGTTCACACTATATTCATAGATTCCCACAATGATCTCACTATATACCTAGAATCCCTTAGGTTCTATGGAATCTCACCATGTATAGAAACATGTTTCCTTACAAAACCTTATTTGAAGTTGATATCTAGTTCAACACGTGATATATCAACATCCACCAAATCTGATCTTCTTTCTCTAAAAAAAATTTTATTTAATTTCCCATAGATCATTAATAACAATCCTTTCAAGTTGATCACTACATGAAACAAATATTATAAATCTTATTTAGAACTTTTTCATTAGATTCATCACCCGCTAATATTCTATTATATTCCAATATAGTGTCTCCTCAATATTATTCAAGTCCCTCGACTACTAGTAAACGATATATAGAATACAGACATGTTATCCTTACTCAATTTTTTCCTTATTCTATTTCTCAAATCTTTTACACACCTAACATGATCATAGAACAATGAAAAAATATTTCTATAATCTTTATATTCTATATTGAAATGATCATTAGCTCTAACACAGGCTCGATATACTCATCTTGTATGTTCTTTCTTTTATAGTTCTTAAATATTCAATAATATATAACTGATATAAGATTGAACCTCTTAAATCACTATAGCATATTTATTATTTTTTACTTTTATATATAGGTCAATTTAAAGTGATAATTACTATATTATAAATATGGAATATCTTCAAAATATTTGGTGACCCATGATTCTCATTTTCTCAATGGATTGTACGTGGGTTGTTTCCCATGATATCAATTCATTTATCATGAAAAAACATATGAATGATTTTCCATATTCTTGGTTGTTATTTTTCCCTTACTTAGATATATCCTATAGAATACCAATATTTACCTTCTCTTATTTCTCATTTTATTCCTAGTAAAAAACCATCTCTTCTAGTATCTTCCAGTAGCTTTGTGATCTCCTTATCAATCTCATATCCATCTCAAACAATCCATCTCATTTTTCATATTGAAATAATCACTTAAATACACTTATACTAGGTTTAAAAAATGTCTAAATGAAACATGAAATAACATGAAAAGTCATGTGGTGTAGATCTCTCAGTGTTGGACCATTAGTGTTTAGTGTTATTTCTCAAAATGACTAGTTCTACAACATGGTGTTCAATCTCTACCCATTTTTCATATACCACAACCTTCACTATGATGTAGTCACTTATTCTAAAACATAGATATCATAAATAAATAACATTTTTCAAATCAAATAACATCATGTAAATTCATCACAGACTCCACTTCAACTCAACCATCTCATTTCAAGTGTAAATAATAAAACTTTGTTATATTTTAAACAATAAAAACCATCATGCATAAAATAATAAACTTACAATTTAATATGAAATATTTCCATTTATCAACATTTAAAATATTCTTAAACTGTCATGACCCACCTTCACCAAAATGATGGAAGTGACAGAAAAATACCAGTCCCTTCCTTCTTCAAGTTGAAGGAGAGATAATGAACCCCGAGTCCCGCCTTCAATAGGCCCTAGGGTGAAGACTATCACTAAGGTTATATAATCACACATAATATGTAAGGAATTACCCTTTTTTATTTAGTAGGATTGGGAGATAAGATGGTAAAAACCCAAACAACTCCAAAATTGAAGGTAAAAGTAAAGACAAAACCCATTACCATATTCATGTTCAAAGATAAACCCATATAAAGTACAAGAAAATTCCAAAGGAAAAGTACCAAAATAAAAGAAAACATCAACGAAAACTCTCCCAACGTCTGAGCTAGTATGGTCCCGCATGGTCCCCAAAGTCCTCCTGAAAACATGAAATTGGTTTTATATACATAGGGTGAGTATAATGTTATACTCAGTAGGGAATACTAAAATCTCTCATGCACAAGTGGAGAGGAATTCTAATTCCCTGTGAGAAAGTAGAGGTAACCAAAACACCTAGCAAGGAAACTATCCACCCAGCCTCACCAAGGAACACTCCCCAAATAACAAAATTTAGGTAATTAATAGTAATAACACTTTGATATATGGGTAACCCGCACAACTTTACCACTAGTTATTGAAGACATCCTATGCATCAGACCTACCCCACCATTTTCACTATAGTCCCACTGTTGCCCCAACAACAACCTTATGGGCCACCTCAACCACGTATCCCACCCACATACACCTGGGCCACCACAACCACACATCCCACCCATAAACACCTAGGCCACCACAACCATATGTAACCATGCCCGTAGACACCTGGGCAAGAACAACTACCATCATGACCGAAGATACCTGGGCCTCATCCCGAAGGAACTTGAGAAACAAACATGCCTGCACACACCTAGTCCAACGACCACAACGTACCCTACCCAAAGAGTCTTGGGTTATAATGTACCTCAAGACGTCACAGACTTCCTGAAGCATCTTGGGATACTCAGAAGAGGGATCATAAAGGATTTAATAACCAACCCCTCATAAGAATGTTGGGAAAACACCCTTCCCCATGAAATGGGGGTGTTCAGCATGAAATGATAAACTTTGGTTTGGTGTGAATAAGAAAAACAAGAACTGAAATTTATACATATAGGTAGACATTCACCTATCCAAACCTAAGGATTCTATAACCAGACCATACACAAACACCCTCATTACTATTCATTCATGCACAAAAACACAACATCCACAACTAGATCACATCCCATTCTTGGAAAAAAATCTCCATTGAACCCATTTTTGTTATCATGTCGAAGTGTTTCATTTTTTTAAAAAATAATCCTTCACTACCGGGAAAATAATAGGCATATCCAAAAGTAAAGGAAAGAAAAACAAGCAAGAAACAATTTAATCATTCACACATGGTTCTCTTGTAAATTCACAATAATAAAAGGGATCCGTGAGATTCCTCTAAGTACTGTAAACAAACCAATCCAAAAGGTATGATCCCACATGGACTCAGGTCCAAAAAATAACAACTCAACAATAGGGGATCCCATCCCCATCCACGTCACCCCACAAGGCGTCAAACAGAACAACCATACACATCACCAGAATAGAGCATGGGAGTTTTCAGATTTAATCACACCATTTATTAAGTTTCCTCTTTCCATTTCTTTAACTGGAGTGATAAAACAAGGGTTCTTGTTCATTGTGAATCCATTTAATCAACCAATTTAATGTTATTAAATATTTTCTATGTTACAACCATTCAATCACAAGATTATCCAGAAAACATAGGTCCATTAGTGTGCAAGAAAGGACCACCAACGACCACAATTTTCAGTGTACATAAGACCGTAAAATTCAAAACATATAAACAAAGATAAAAGAGTACATAAAAACAATAATCAAACTCAACCCTTCATTATTTAAAATTTTATTATTATCTTTGTTGAGGTTTGGTTTCATCCATGACTGATGAAACATTATCAAACCCACCCCACATGATACACAATAATTAGAGACGAAGGAAGACCCTACTTGGATGATCAACAATTGAAGTTTTATCCTCGCACCAAGAATTGGGGATACTCCACTTGTAGGAAAATCCAAGTATCCAAGGGTGAGGGAAAAAGGCTCTATCATGGCGCATGATTCATCTGTGGAAGAGACACACCAAGAGAGGGTGAAAGAAAAAGAAGAGATGATATCGGCTTAAGAAAAGGCCAGATCCTAAAATCAAGGAGATGATTTAGAAGTACTTAAAAGTCATATCATGGCTAGACCACATAGTTTGGTGGTTCCACATGTTGTTATTAATTGAAATTTAATAATTATCCTCAGATATGGTGGAGATAACGATTTTGATTTAATATATTTCCTTTAAATAGAGAAAAACACGCAACAAGGGCGAAACTATAAAACACGAAAAGGGTGTGATACCAAAGAAAAAGGAAAAGAGTTTCAGTAGTTCAAGGGTCTCCCAAATATTATGGATTTAAGACATCTTTTACTTCCTTTAAATGGATTTAGAAAGGGTATTAAAACACTTTTATGTCAAAATATACGTTACTGGGAAAAAACTGGAAGTTCCTGAAAAAATAGGGAAGGACTCACCATTAGGTGAGTCACCATCACCCATGCACCATCTCCCTGGCACCATCACCCTGTAACCATTTCCCTAGCACCATCTCCCTAGCACCGTTGCCCTGGCATCGTCACCCTGGCATTATCGCCCTGGCACCGTCTCCCTGGAACCGTCAGTGCCACCTTGAACCATCGGTGCCACTAATGCCTATCGGTGCCACCGATGCTCCTCGGTGCCACCGATGATCATAAGTGCCACTGATGCCCATCAGTTCCCACTACGCCCCTCGGTTCTTGTTACACTCATCAGTGCCACCAGCACTTAATTAGTTCCACCGACACTCATCGGTGCCACTAACGCTCATCGGTTCCACTGTTTGTTCAATCCTGAAATTTGGAAAAATTCTTAATGAGTCACCAATGGTCCCCAGGACACCCCAAACAATAGAAATTGTCAAGTAATGGATCAGGAGGGTCTATTCCATTACATCAGATACCTCTCAAACTATTATCATCCTCGAGAATTCAAGGATAAACTCGAAGAAAAGAGTGGGGTCTGAAAAACCACCTCGTAAGATACCTCCCAGAGACAAAACACCCTAGAGTTGTTCAAAATCCGGAACAACCTTGATATCTAGGAACAAATATACCTCATCTATCTCTTAAAAAACTATAGATACACTACCGCTCCTTTCCCCTAAGTAACCACACAAACACATGAAAGTCACACCATCCACACTCACAGATTAGGGAGTCTCCTTCCCATGTCATGATACCATCCACTTTGGGTAGCATTGACTTTCCTACATGAGTTTAATACCATCCACTTTAATTCATCTTGATTAGGTATTAGGTCCTCCTCTTACCATAATTATGACTTTTCATACACATTCAAAGAACAAAGGAAAAAGACCTATCTCATAATTAACAAGGTCAATCATGACATCACAATAAAGTACAAAACAACACTGAAAAAAACTCATAACAACTATGGGTACTGGGAACACATATGTGCCTCCTGTTCCTAGGTACTCTCCTCAAGGCCACCATGCCTCCACAATACACGAACCAAGGGAATGGTTCATCCCCGAAGCACCTTCTCCTCACGATCTTCGATCTTTACAGGTCACTCCACGAATGTCATATCGTCTTCGATATCCAGATCTACCCAATCAAGGACATGAGAATCATCATGTAGATACTGATAGAGATGAGATAAATGGAAGAAATCATGCACCCTCAGTAGTAGTGATGGTAGCACCAGCTGATAAGCCACTTCACCGACCCGCCACAACAACTCAAAGGTTCAACTGAACCTGGGGGAGATCTTACTCCCCCTACCGAACCTCCATTTCCCTTGCTGAGAGGATACCTTCAAGAACATTTTGTCCCCAACCTCTAAATCCAAGGGTCTCCTCCTATGATAGGTGTATGACTTATTCTGGTCTTAGGATTCCTTCATCCTCTCTCGCACAAGATGGACCTTCTCCGTCGTGATCTGCACCACCTCAGGGCCAAGAAAACTTGATTCCCCAACCTCTATCTAGCACATGGGTGAACAACATAGTCTTCCGTAAAAGGCTTCGAATGGAGACATGTCAATGGTAGAGTGATAGCTATTGTTGTAGGAAAACTGTACCATAGGAAATTGTCATACCCATGATCCTCAAAAGTCCAAAATGCATGCCCGTAGCATATCATCCATTAGCTGGATGGTTCACTCTGTATGCTCATCTGTCTAGGGGTGGAAAGCAGTGATGAGGAATATTTGGGTGCCAAAATCATGTTTCAATACTTTCTAGACTCATGAGGTACACTATGTATCCCGATCTGAGACTATAGACCTCAGAATCCCATGAAACCACACCACCTCGTCCATGTACCTCTGTGATAAGGCATCTACTGCACTTGACTCCTTGATTTCATGGAAGTGAGCTAATTTCATCAACCGGTCTACCACCACCCAGATAGCATCACAAAATCCTTGAACCCTAGGTACTCCCGTGAAAAAATCCAATGAGATGTCTGTAGACGCCGGAAAAGTCCGTTGTTCCCAAACGATGCTCCGGATGCGGGAAGCGAGGTCATATTTGGAGTCATAAGCACGTTTCGGAGAGCCCGGAGGCCTTGCGCGGAATTTTGGAGACCCGCGCGCAAAGTTGTAGTGCCGCGCGCAAACCTCCCGGGATGCGCGCAATGCGCTGGGCCGGCGCGCAATTTTGCGCGCCCGTGGCCCGCGCGACTCCCTTGCGCGCCGGGCCCGATTCCGCGCCCGCGAAGGAATTTGCGCGCCCGCGAGCCGGATTCCGCGCCCGGGGTTGCCTATAAATATAAGGCGACCCCCGACGTTTTGAAGGTTGTCGGAATTTGAAGAGTCGCTCGTTCGCACAATCCAACCCCTTCCGCGCGCAATGCCGATCTTCAGGTAACCTCTTTTCTTTCGCGCAATAAAGCCTTGGGGTTCGCCTTCGCGCGCAATCCCTTCGGCTCCTTTCCTATGAATAACCCTTAACCCAAAGGCATTCGCGCGCAAAAGAAGCCTCTTGCGCGCAATTTCCCCCCGGGTGCGCGCAATCCCGCCCGATTGCACGCACCCCCCCATTTTCAAAGTGGCCATTCGTTAAAGAATGAGCCGTTGCCCCCGCGCGCTATCCGAAGCCCAGTGCGCGCAATCTCCATCTTCCGCGCGCAAAGCGCTGGCCCAATTGTGCGCCAGCCTACCCATTTGCGCGCCGACCCGTGGTATTGCGCGCCAAGCTTCTCTTTTGCGCGTAATCCACCGAGGTCGCCCCCCTGAGGGTACCCGCCTGCGTGGCGCCCGATGATCTTCATCCCGGGTGCCCGCACCGTGCGTTGTCTTCCCGTGCGGCCCTCCAAGATCGCGCGACGTGACACGGACCCATCGGCGGCACCATATATCGTCCAAGCTGCACGACGTTAAACTGCCTAGCATATCGTCCGCGCTGCAAGACGTTAAACTGCCAAGTGTTTCGTCCAACATGACGTTAAACTGTACCACGTCCAAGCTGCACGACGTTAAACTGCCAAGCATATCGTCCGCGCTGCAAGACGTTAAACTGCCAAGTGTTTCGTCCTGCATGATGCTAAACTGCACCACATCCGCGCTGCAAGACGTTAAACTGCCAAGCGTCTTCGTCCAAGCTGCACGACGTTAAACTGCCTAGCATATCGTCCGCGCTGCAAGACGTTAAACTGCCAAGTGTTTCGTCCAACATGACGTTAAACTGTACCACGTCCAAGCTGCACGATGTTAAACTGCCTAGCATATCGTCCGCGTTGCAAGACGTTAAACTGCCAAGCATCTTCGTCCAACATGATGTTAAACTGTACTACGTCCGCGTGGCAAGACGTTAAACTGCCAAGCATCCATCGTCCTCAACACACGACGTTAAACTGTACTTCGTCTGGCAAGACGTTAAACCGTCCGCTTCACCCGATCACGTGCCCCGCACGCAGGGTCCCCCCCGGTTTGGATGTGGCCCCCACCCACTCGTCTCTGCAGGGATGTCGGGATTGCCCCTATTTAGGGACGATTCATTGGAGTGGCCTTCGCCCACGGGGGTGGGGTATTACAAACCCCTAGTTTCTTGTGGGAGACTGCACATGTGTATCTCCATTGTGCTTCCCCACTGCCGAAGCCAGTGGAGGGCGTGACAGGGATCGAGGTGTCTCTTACCTTCGGCCCAAGTCCCTCCTCAACTGAGCTTTGCTGCACTCAGGTTGCCTCAGTGCGTAATTCCTAACAGAATGAACTACGTGGACTTTGATCCCTGTCTCCTAAACAGGGTACGTAGGAAGCCTCCCTGAGGTTCAAGCCCACCACCTGGTCGTCCCGGTCGTATTCACGTCGGTTCATCCATCAGTGGACCCCTCCCGGGTTCACATTTGCGTCGATTCACCTATGAATCCGCCCTTGTGGGGGACTGCACGTGTGTATCTCCATTGTGCTTCCCCACTGCCGAAGCCAGTAGAGGGCGTGACAGGGATCGAGGTGTCTCTTACCTTCAGCCCAAGTCCCTCTCCAACTGAGCTTTGCCGCATATGGGCCTCCTTAGAGTGTAATCCCCAAACACCAGCGTCCAGCACGACGTGAAACTGTGATCCACCCGGCCGTTCCATCCCCCTCTGTGCGAGGTGGTTCGGTTCAATCCTCCGCCCGGCAGCCTCGATCTCCTTGTGAGTCGGCTTGCCATCGTCCAGCATGACGTTAAACTGTATATTCGAACTACGCTGACTTTGATCTGCGCCAACGCGCGGTACGTAGGAAGCCCCTACGGGGTCCAAGCTCTTCACTCCATCATCCATCCTAATCCTTACCCGGGCCGCCACATCCCGGTGGGGTCACGCCACTTCATTCCACTCCCCTTCACTCGGGAAGCCGCCCATGTGCTGGCCCCAGCATCGGAGGTTCCCCGCAAAGGGTTTCGTCATCTGATCCACTTCTCGTGTTAATCAGCCCGATGCCGTCCCCGCTGGACGTTAAACTCACGGCATACCCCGTGTTAAACATGGGAAGCTGAGGAAAACCTCAGGCAACACAGTTCCCCGAACCCAGCGTGGGATGCCTCAGGCCATCACGCCTTCGAGAAGCCCTATTAGGGACGGAAGGCAGACATGCAGAGCCGCAGTGTTAAGACACGCCCCCAACACCCAGAGCTACCCGGTCTCCTCACCGCAGGTTGCTGCCCCGACCAGACCCCTTGGAGCGTCCGGGCGGAAGCAGCGTAATTAACAGGTGTCCATGGAAACATGGTGCCGGGAACGAGATTCATGAGCACGTCTTAAATCTATGAGGGAGACCCGGATTAGGCAACGAGTTCCGAGGAGACGTCCACGGAAGGAGGAGCCGACATCCCATCATCCCGGTTTCGATCAAGGAGCAGACGCCCCTGAACAAGGGACAGATGCCGCCCGCCTTTGGAAAGCGGGACCGCGGGGCCACAAGCCGCGCGCCCATCCCCTCGGGTCGACGGGCGCACGCGCGAACGCGTCCTGGCGGAACAGCATCGGAATAGAAACCCGACGCACATCCGCACCGAAACAGAAAAATGGTGAACCCGACGTGAATCTCTTCTCCTCAATACGAAGACCGATTGCTTTCAGAGGTGTTGGAAGACCAGCATGCTGCTCGACCGAGCATTCAACACCGGGGCACGGAACCCGCCAGGGGATGGGGAAGGGAAATCGGGCACTCCGTCTCACGACGTCGATGTCCTGGGTTCCCCCCACGGAAGGCGTCGCAGAACTAATGGTTGGTTGTCGATTCCTTTTCCTGTCAGTGTTAATGGGGTTTTCTCCCTGCTTTCAGGAATCAAGTCGCCCAATTCAGTGCCCGATCGCCACCCGCCCACTGGCGCAGTGGTGGGGGAAACACCGATGCGGATACCCTGCGCGGTCCCGCCCGTTCCACAGCCGTCCCAGCAGCCGCAGCTGCGGGGCAACCACGCCCTCTCTCCCCCTCGGAGGTCATCCAGAGAAGGGTGATCAACAACTTGGTGCAGATATATGAGGAAGAGGGAGTCATCCCCACCAGGGACATGGCTCGCCTAGACCTCGAGGAAGCTGCACCTCACCACCAACGCCGCCCCCGAGGGCCGCGCAGGGAGGCACCGCTACCTACCTCGACGTTCAACCGCTTCGGGAGCTTATCCCCGGAGCGCTCCGACAACTCCTTCCCCTATGCGGATGAGGTGGAAGATGTCCGGGACCACCATATCCGAGATTCGCTCCAGGGATCCGCGATAAGGGCTCCTGTCAGTCCACGGCGACACCGCCGCCAGGCTTCTCAAGTCGAAGGACGGGCTCTCCACCTGCCCGCGCCGCTCATCCCGACTCGTTTGTCCCAACACCAACGTCGGGCACGAGCAGAAGAGGATGCCCACCTTGGGGCCCTAGCGACAGCGACCGCGTTGGCTCAAGCCACTACTGGCTCCAGTCACCAGGCCCCTGCGCATCCTAAGCAGGGGCACTTCTATGCCCGACCTGGATCGAGGCGTAGACCGCCCCAAAGGTAGGTTGGGTTGACTCTCCCGGTTGTTGGTACAGGCAATAGCCACCGCGGACCACCTCGCGGTAGCGCTATTCACCAACAGGGTCTACTCCGTGTGGCCGATCCAAGAGGCATGGGTCACCCCACCTTTCGATCCTGACCCGGAGGCCTGCCCAGAATCATCTCTCCCCGCATCCCCTTTGATATCTGTCCCGGTGCTCCTCGCACCTTGGTTTCCAGTCCTCTTGGCCCCAACACCGGTGCGGCCGGAGGACGCCAGGATAGAGATCAGCCATGCCCCGAAGAACCACTCAGGGGCAGGAAGGCGAGGCGTCGACGCCGAGGGAAGAATGTTACGGAATTCCGGACAGAGATCCGACCGGTTCGTTTCTCTGATACAGAGGCGGAGTACGATTCGGCGACAGAGCCCTCCCCCCGATCCCACCAGCTAGGGGCAGGGGTAGGAATGCGGCACGTCAGCCTCGTACTTCCCGAGAGCGAGATCGATATGATCCCCGCTTCTCTCCGAAGGTATATCCGGAGTAGCGAAGGCCTGGTAGACCCCCAAGGGCCAAGCTTGCGGTTGGTACCGGCCCCTCCGGAAGCACCTTCTGCCTCGATCGGAGAACCCGGAGACTTTTTCTGGGGACCGACGGTCGAACCACGATCTAGTGCACCCTCGGTGAGCACCGACGCTACGGCAGGATGTTCGCTCGCCGGCCCGTCCTATCGTGATGTGGTAGCTAGGGCACCGCCACCCTCAGAGGGCGGCCCGGGATATGGAGGCCAATCGGCCTGCTCACCGTATTCACCGCCGGCCAGCCCGTCGGCCCGGCGGCCCGCCTCAGCACCAATGCCGGTTCCCCGTCCATTCCCAGTCATTGAAGAGGACCAAGGAGACCTGGGTCCCGAGTTTGAGTCGTGGAGCTTCTGGACCGTCCTTGCAGAGGGCCACTTCCCTGAGAAGTTTTGGCCAGTCGCAGGACCAGACTTTGATGCACCCGAATCACTCACCCCGGATGAGTTCGAATGCTTCCACCGAACTCTCCGGGAGACTCACTCCCGTCTTCACCGCCTACAGATGCCATATCCCGGGAGTCAAGCACACCTGGAGGATATTGGTGAGCAGTGCCGTCAAATTGACCTGGCCATGCTCCCCGCGGTTCGGCACCCCGGGTCATTTGGGCACCACGAGGCCCTCCAACAACGATGCGTTGAGTGTTTTCAAGTACTCCGCAAGGTTATCGAGGGAGACACTCCCCACGTGTATATCCGTGGATGGGGGCCGTACACTTCCCTACGCTTCAGTGCGATTCGTCGACAGCCCGATTCACTGGGTGGCCCTGAGGGTACATCCCCAGGGACGGAAACAGTCAATATGGCTGACCTGTCGGGGGAGGGGAACGACTTGGAACTTCTCGACGGGGGCTCTCCCCCCGAAGACAATCCGTTGTTGGATCCATCGGAGAGAGTTACTCGTCACCAGAGGAACCTCCTGGGTCTCCCCACACCCACTGAAGCACTGACGTTGAGCCGGAACGTCAGCAAAGGTAAAGAGCACGGCGGGGCTATGAAGCCCGCCGACCCATCTGCCTCCACGCAGAGGGCGGATGAGGATCCCGAGAAGGCTATGCTACGTCAACAGCTCGCCGAGAAGAAGAAGCTAGTTGACCAGATCCTCGCCGATTGCGCTGCAGAGCAGCGGCCTGACTACGGTGATCCTAGGCCAGGACAACAGGGATAGGAAAAACCACCCCTCGATGAGGCTCTCCCGGGAAACCGTGATTATGCCGTGTTTGCCGAAAGGGGAGAGGCCATTGCCTATGGCAAGAGGGCGCGGTATGTTTCACCGCACCCTCCCGAGCGGCGTGACTACCTGAGAGACCCCGCTCGGATTCCTCCCGCTGCCCCAAGGGCCGCTCTGCCCGCCATCCCACGAGCTGCCGAGTTCGACGACCCGGTCGATGACCCGATTGAAGGACCATGAAATGCGCTCGTGGTGAGAGATCCTCGCCAGGACTGGAACCCATGTCCGGACGATCCGATGGCGGCACTCATCGCCCGCTTGGAAGCCTCGGAGACTCGGCAAGTGGCGATCCCACCGGACGGCAAGCCATACCCAGCATGGGTGGATGACATGCCGGCGCCTCCGGTATTCAGGAATCCCACTTTCGCCCCCTTCAACGGAACTGGAGATCCGCCACAGCATTTGGCCCATTTCAACTCGAGGTGCGGGCCTATGTTGGGAACTCTGGTGCAGCAGGAGGCCGCTAAGATTCGCTGCTTTGTCCAGACACTGGAAGGGCCAGCATTTGTCTGGTACAGCCAGCTCCCCGTCGGGTCGATAACTAGCTGGGAGGACCTCCGTAGACAGTTCCTCTACCAGTTCAGTTCCACGACCCGGAATACGAGTATCGCAGACCTCTTCAAGTGCAAGCAGAGGCCTGATGAGCGAGTCGCGGACTTCGTCGCCCGATGGAAGGGTCTCACGTATTCCCTTGACATGCCATTGACTCAGGAGCAGTTGCTGACAATGTGCGTCGGGAACGTCAAGACCGAGCTGGTCCCTTCCCTGATCACTCAGAATTACCCCGGAGGGTTCAGGGACTTCTCAGACAAAGCTCAACGTCTTGAGGAAGCCCTATAACAGGCCAGTCAGGCACACCCGCTGCCTCCTATGATTCCTGCAAGGAGAGCCAGCAGGGCTGAGCCCGCTGCTGTTGCCCAGATAGAGGCCCCCAGGCCGTTGGAGCTGCTGCCGGCGAGGCCAGCTCCACAGCCTCACAGGAATCCGCCTCCACGGGCTAATTTCCCGGCCCAGCATTGGCAGCCCCAGAACCGGCCGGCCCCTCCGCGTAATGTACCGCCACAACCCAGGCGAGATAATCAGGGTCCACCTCCTCGGTAGGCCCCTCCAGCCCCTCGTCAAGACCACGCTCCCAGGGGCCCGCGATACCTGACTTACTCATTTCATGAGGATCAGGTCCCCGATTATTTCCGGAGCACCCTGGAGCAGAGGATTGTGTGACTGCCTGAGTGTTGGAGGCCGGAGGAGGCACATCTCACGGATAACCCCCGCTACTGCCCTTACCATCGGGCCCTGGGGCACACCATCCGGTGGTGCTACGTGTTTAAGGACTGGATCCAAGACCAGATTAACAACAATGTAATCAAGTTGGGCCCAGCTCCAGCACAAGTGGCGGGCGTGTTCGTGGGATCAGATGACGATAGCGGCAATGAGGACGAATGGCAGCTGGTCTCCGACCGCGGATCCCAGAAGTATAAAAACTGGATGGCCCGCAAGACGATCATTCGCGCCCATGGAATCATCCGTGCGTGCTTGAATCAGCCTGAGCCCCCAGAATCTGCGGGTGCTGCTTCGGCATCGTCATCCCAGCCTGCCTCTTCCGAGAAGAGCAAACGGCGGCGGTGCAAGAAGGAAGAGCGCGCCCCGCCAGTTCCGCCACTATCCCGCACTCTCAGTGATTTCATGCCCCCGGAGATGGGGATCCCTCCTCAGATCCGCCCAGTGGTGAATGATTCGTCCGATGACAGCGTTGGGTACGCTTCAGTTAATACCGTCGAGCTGGTAAATCCCTTTTCGGTTCCCGACGTTGAAGAACACCAGGTGGACCTCCCTAGTGTCCCCGGTCGTCGCCACCGCCGGAGGAACCGCAACAACAGGAGTCACTGGGGCACAGCAGTTGGTACCTCCAGCCAGGACGTGCACACCACTGAGACTAGGCAGCAGGCTCAAAACCGAGCTCAGCGCGCGCAGACCCCGCATCCGGGGATGACGGATTCGCCTCCGCCACTGTTTGTGGTGTGGGACCAGGCAGAACCGCCTCAGCCGCGTCGCGATCAGCTCCGCCCTGCCACGAGTCCATCCCGGCCTCCTGACCCCAGTACGATGACTACTTCCCCGACTTCAACCAATGAACAGCGAGATTCGCCAAGTACCAGTCGGCCGCCGGTCCAACCGGCAAGGCCCGTCATGCCTCCAACCGCAGAGCAACCTCCTGCAACCAGGGGCTCGCACTTGGACAAAAAGTATGATGTCCTGAAGCACTTGGCCGACATCCCAGCAAGGCTCTCCATCCTTGAGGCTCTGCGCATGTCATCTGAGATGCGCGAGGCACTCGCCGAAGCCCTGAAGAGCCCCCTCCAGTTTGAGACAGAGGTTGCGGCTGCAGAGGCCTTTCACGCCGAAGCGATCGAGGACGCCGAATGTCAGGCAGTTATCTCGTTCTCTGGTAAGGATGAAGACCCTCCTATACAGGGGCACATTCGTCCGCTGTATGTTACTGGCCAGTTCAATGGCCTTGAAGTCCGGCGCTGTCTTGTCGACACGGGGTCCGGGATTAACCTGATTCCCACTCGGACGCTCCAGAGATTGGGGTTGTCTGAGGATGACTTGATCCCCTCCGACCTCAGGATCCAGGGGTAAGACCGCACCGAGCAAACTCCGGTCGGCAAGATACGTTTGAAGACCCAGTTCGGTGACTTGGTTGCCAACACTGAATTCATGGTAGTCTCTCAAGACACTGCGTATAACGCATTGATGGGCAGGCCATGGCTATACCTTCATGCGGCGGTTCCCTCTTCATACCACCAATGCCTCAAATACTCCCTTAATGGTCGAGTAGGCATGCTTCAGGGAGATGCCTCTCCTTTTGCCTCATGTGAAGCCCGTTATATGGACGCGGACTATTACAAGAGCAAGGATAAGCAGATCCTGGCAGGTGAGGTTGAGCCTGTCGCCGTTGCAGGTGATCCCTGGGAAAGTTTGGATGACGCTTACGTCCTCCCGATCCATCGGTTGGACGTAGCCATGGTCTCGACGGCCTGTGAGTCTCCTGATGAGATGACCGCGACCGCCCGTGCCAGCACCAGCGGCCCAGTAGGATCTGGTAGCCCCAATGCAGTTTCCAACGCAGTCTCTCCCGTGGACGATCCCTCCCTGAGTGGAGAGGACGTGGAAGATGCACCCCCAGCCTTTGAGGAGGGCGTCTCTGCCACGGTCGATGAGTTAGTACAGGTGAACCTTGGAACCGAGGCAGATCCAAGACCCACATTGGTCAGTGCCGCCATGCCCTCTGAAGAGCGGCAGCAGTACGTGGACTTCCTCACACAGCACCGTGATGTGTTCGCTTGGGGCTATGATGAGATGCCGGGGCTAGATCTTTAGGTAGCCGTCCACCGCCTTGGTCTCCCGGCGAACCATCGCGGGTTCAAGCAGCCTCCCAGGAAGATGCACCCATTCCACGGTGCCATGGTTGAGGCCGAAGTTGACAAGCTTATAAAATCCAACTTCGTGAGGGAAGTTTAGTACCCCAAATGGCTGGCCAACATTGTGCCGGTCAGGAAGAAGAACGGGCAGATCAGAGTCTGCATCGACTTCCGCGATCTCAACCGCCACTGTCCGAAGGATGATTTTCCCCTTCCAGTGACAGAGCTGTTGATTGACGCCACGGCAGGGTTCCGAGCCCTCTCCTTCATGGATGGATACTCCGGATACAACCAAATCCGGATGGCCCCTGAGGATGAGGAGTTCACTGCCTTCAGGGCCCCCCAAGGTATCTTTTGTTACCAGGTCATGCCCTTCGGCCTGAAGAATGCAGGTGCCACCTACCAACGGGCGATGCACCGCATATTCAAGCCAATCCTCGGCACACTGGTGGAATGCTACGTCGACGACTTGGTGGTCAAATCGCGCCAGCGTCAGGACCATCTCAAAGATCTTGAGAAAGTGTTCGGCTTCCTCCGGTCACGCTGCCTGAAGATGAACCCATTGAAGTGTGCCTTCGGGGTCACCTCCAGAAAGTTTCTTGGCTTTGTGGTAAGGTACCGGGGTATTGAGATCGACCCAGAGAAGATCAGGGCGATTATCCAGATGCCTCCCCCAGGTAACATCCGGGAACTGCAAGGGTTCCAAGGCCACTTAGCCTATATACGCCGATTCATCGCGAATCTGGCCGGAAAGTGTAAGCCCTTTTCTCGGCTCATGAAGAAAGGTGCCACCTATGTATGGGATAAAGAGTGTTAGACCGCTTTCGAGGAAATCAAGCAGTACCTGCTTCAACCTCCGGTTCTGATGCCGCCTGTATCCGGGAAGCCACTAGTCCTTTATGTGACCGCCCTGGAACGGTCCCTTGGTGCCCTTCTCGCCCAAAAGAACAACGAGGGAACAGAGAATAGCCTCTATTACCTTAGTCGCATGCTCCTCGATGCAGAAGTTAGGTATTCCCCCATCGAGAAGAGCTGCCTGGCGCTCGTATTTTCCATACAGAAATTACGACACTACTTGCAGCACCACGAGGTACAGTTGGTTTCTCGGGTAGACCCGTTGAAATATATCCTGAGCCGGCCTATGTTGACTGGCCGTCTAGCGCGGTGGGCTGTGATTCTACAGCAGTTCGACATCAGGTATGTGTCTCAGAAGGCCATCAAAGGGCAAGCATTGGCAGACTTTCTGGCTGCTCACCCGACCTCCGCGGATCAGCCGCTGGATCTAGGCTTTCCTGATGAGGCCATTCTCTCGGTCGATCGAGCCGATCCATGCTGGTAGATGCACTTTGAAGGTGCCTCCCGGAGCCCCACCGGTAGAAGACTCGATAATCCTAAGCTCAACAAAGTGGGTTTGGGTATCGTCTTCATTACCCCGGAGCAAGCCGTGCTGCCATACTCTTTCCTGTTGTCAGAGGGCTGTACCAACAATGAGGCGGAATACCATGCCCTCATCACCGGCCTCAAGTTGGCTCTCGAGATCGACGTGCCCCATATGTGTGTGAAAGGGGACTCCGAGCTGGTCGTTAATCAGATCAATGGCGACTATGTTGTCAGGAAGCCGGAACTTGTGCCATTGCTGGAGTGCACCCTCCTTCTGATGGCCCAGTTTCCTTCTCAGCCAGAAATTGTCCATATTCCCCGGTCGCAGAATGGTCGAGCAGATGCTTTGGCCAGCCTTGCTGCGTCACTTGCAGAGCCTGAACAGGACAACCTGATCGTCCGCGTGACGCACCGCAGGCTCATCGCTCCCGTTATCCCGAAGGGAGATCGCGGACCGTCGGTAAGTAATCTCACCACGGTTGCCCCTATGCCCAGAGCCCCGAGTACCCCAGATATGGCAGTCGAACCATCCCCTGATTGGAGGACGCCTTTGGTTTAGTACCTCCAACATGGCATTCTCCCGTCAGATCGGGCCAAGCGCGAGCGAGTTCGACGCCGCGCATCGCAGTTTGTCCTCCAGAGCAGTCCCGGCCTGGAGCAGATCCTCTATAGACGCGGATTTGATGGTGTTCTCCTCCGTTGCCTTCAGGGAGTTGAGATCCCACGAGTCATGCAAGAGGTTCATGCTGGTTCATGCGGTGCCCATCAGACTGGGCTGAAGCTGTCCCACCAGATTCGGAGGTTGGGATACTTCTGGCCCTCCATGATCCATGACTGCATCGAGTATGCCAGGAGGTGCCATGCGTGCCAGGTTCATGCGAACTTTGTGCATCGGCCGCCGGAGCCTCTCCATACCACCAGGTATTCTTGGCCCTTTGCAGTCTGGGGGATGGACGTTGTGGGACCTTACCCGCCAGCGACGACTCGCCAGTGCCGGTTCATTCTGAACTCCACGGACTTCTTCTCCAAATGGGTAGAGGCGATTCCACTCAGAGAGGTCAAATCCTGTTCGATCGCTGACTTCATGACCTCCAACATCATTTATCGATTTGGAGTGCCTCACGCTATCCTCACGGATAACGGAGCCAATTTCCGAGCAGCCGAGTTGAAGAAGTTGTACGCCAAGTACAACATTCGCTCGAATCATACATCTCGCTATCATGCGCAGGCGAATGGGCAGATTGAGGCGTTTAACAAAACCCTCTCTAACATTCTGCAAAAGATGGTTGGTCAGAACAATAAGAGTTGGATGGACAGGCTCCCCAACGCCCTCTGGGCTTATCAGACGACGACTCGCAATTCCACCCAGATGACCCCTTATTCCCTGGTGTATGGAGCTGAGGCCGTCCTGCCCATTGAGATCCAGTTACCGTCCTTGCGCACTGCGGTCTACAACCAGCAAGCGCCGGACAGAGCTGCTGAAGCCCGTCTAGTCGAGTTGGAAGCAATGGATGAGAATAGACTTCGCGCCTTTCACAACTTGGAGAGGCATCAAAGCAGAATGGCTCGAGCTTTCAATAAGAAGGTTCGCCTCCGCTCCTTCTTGCAGGGTGACCTAGTACTGGCCCTAAGAGCGCCAATGATCCCCGGAAGGAAGCCACCCAAGTTGGAGCCCAAGTGGGAGGGACCTCTTGTCGTCCACAAAGTCTATCCCAATGGCGCGTACTCCCTAGCGACTATGGATGGTGAGCGTGTCACTCCTCCCACCAACGCTAGGTTCCTCAAGCAGTACTTTGCCTGAGTGCACTTCGTCCGCGCTGCAAGACGTTAAACTGCCAAGCATCTTTGTCCAACACGACGTTAAACTGTACTTCGTCCAAGTTACAAGACGTTAAACTGTTCAGCATTCGTCCAACATGACGTTAAACTGTACCACGTCCGCGCTGCAAGACGTTAAACTGCCAAGCATCTTCGTCCTGCATGACGTTAAACTACCCCTCAAGAACTACGTGCGGCTTGATTCCCATCCTTATGGGATACGTAGGACCACCTGAACATTCATGTTTCAGGCCCAGCCCCATCCTTCGGGAATTTCCATCCCATCTCGGGCCCTTGGTCCAGTTGCCTTCGGGTGTGCGGCGTATGGTGTGAACGCGGGGCTATGCCCTCATTCACGTCGGTTTGCTCGCCACGCTGTACGCCCCCCACGTTTGGGGATGCCTTCTACTCCCCCCTTTCTCTTTTCGTCCTGCATGACGTTAAACTGCACTTCAAGAACTACGTGCGGCTTGATTCCCATCCTTATGGGATACGTAGGACCGCCTGGACGCTTGTGTTTCAGGTCCAGCCCCGTCTCTTGGTTGATCACAGGGATCTGCCGTCTTTTGGTTTCTCTCAGGGTGAGTCCTCCGACCCTTTCCGGTGGTCTGTTAACATGTTTTGGGTACTCAGGTCTATGACCCGTGGCGTCAGATTCAATCCCGACAAGTCCTGTGTTGCTTGTCGGGCCTCGCGCTTCCTCTTGTTCGAGCCTTCACTCAAAGGGATCCTCGTTAGCGGTTTGGGTACGATGCCTCAGTGCTCTCCTACCGCTCCGGGTCGATTCACCGGCGGGTCCTGGGCCGCAAATCGATATGAATCCTGCGCTTGAGCGGTTGATGCTCGTTTTCTTGCCCCGCCCTAGGCTGAAACGATCGGATGTTGTGTTGCGAATATGGTCAGCGACATCCTTGATCGCCATGTCGGCTCTTTCAGGCTCTGAACATTGGTTGCGCAGTCCTCATCACACTCTTCCTTTGTGCGTTGTAGTGGAATCTTGACACTCTCTTCATACTGACCTTCAGTACACCTTTACACGTTAGGCAGGCCAACCGGGATAATGGTGTCTCTCGAGGCTCCCACGATCTGAGCACCAAGGATATATGCTGATGTCCTCCCTAAGGGCCATGTGTAGCTGGACCCTCGTCCCCATAAGGAGGAAGGAGTCGCCCGAACAATCGCGTTCTGGGCCCAGTATAGCTGGAGGCTAGCATCTCTGCCCCTCGGGTGACGGACATACGCAGGCCCCTATCCCAGGATCCTTCTCCTGGAATCGTGCGTGACCACAGGGCTGGGTATGTTCCCACCTCCGCTGAGTCCTCCATATCGCAATAAGCAGATTCCTCCATGGTCCGAACCACACGACCTTAAACTGTGTTGTCTGGTCCTACCACACGACCGTAAACTGTGATCGTCTTGGCCGCCCGACGAGAAACGGCACTGCATCGTGATGTTCTCCTCAGGGGACACTCGCGTTGGGCGCTGATTAATAACCACGCAATTTATCAATGCCTTTCATGGCTTGATTGTTGTGGCGACGCCAGGTATTTCTTAATCACAGGCATGTCGCTGCACAAAGAAAAACCATCCATCTTTAAGGACAAACAAGAAGTATCAAATACCGCTTCTTCTGTGTGCGAGGGCCAGACCCGCACCCCTCCCCGCGTTGGTGCCCGATTGTGTTGCGCCGCGCTTCAAGAACTACGTGTGGCTTGATTCCCATCCTTATGGGATACGTAGGAATGCCCGGATGTTTGAAACTTCGGGTCCAGCCCCCACCTCTTAAAGATTCCCCCTTCTCTTGGGAATCCGCCGCCTTCGGGTCACCCTCAAGGTGTGTCCCTCGACCCCTTGCAGTGGTCCACCGGTGTCAAGAGTACTCTGGTTTATTGCCAGGAGGGCCAGGTTCAGCTTGGTCAGGTTCCTTCCACTTTTCAGGCTTCGTGCTCCCTTTCATTTGGACCCATCGCCTATGCCCTGGGTGGAGCCCCCGTGAGCGGTCTGGACACAATGCCTCAGTGCTCTCCCACCGACTTGGGCTGGTGCCCCCAAGGGCCTCGGGTAGCAAATCGATATGAATCCTGCGCTTGAGCGGTTGATGCTCGTTTGCTACCTCATTCCATCAACGGTCAGTATGATATTGATGCTGCTTTTCCGCCACGGTCGGTAGTACTCCCATATCGTTACGCCGGTGCCCCCAGTCCTTGAGTGAATGGCCGCATGATTCACATTACGTTTTCCACCCCCCATTCTGACCAGGCAAAATCTCGACACTCTTGACACTATCCCTCAGTGCATCTTTGCCTATCCAGGGGATGGAACCACGATGTGGCGTGCTTTGAGGTCCCTATGGTCCGAGCTCTAAGACTTTAAACTAAGATCTGCCCCTACGGTCCGAGCTCTAAGACCTTAAACTAAGATATGCCCCTATGGTCCGAGCTCTAAGACCTTAAACTAAGATATGTCCCTATGGTCCGAGCTCTACGACTTTAAACTAAGATCTCTCTAATCGGGGTTCTACGTCCCGCATGACATTAAACTGCACTTTCAGAACTACGTGTGGCTTGATCTCCAGCCTGATGGAGTACGTAGGAACGCCCGGGCATCTCGACTCGGGTCTAGCCTCAGGGATCGCTAAGTCCCGCCCCTCCTCGTCGACGGCCGTCTGGCCTGGCTTCCGGTAGAGTGGTGCGATTGTGATATTCTCCCCGATCCAGCTCGGGATGCCCCATTGCAATGATGGGAAGCGACAGTTTCCTCGTCAAAGGGGTTCTGTCTGAGAATTGGGGTGATTCACGGCCAGATTAGTGCATCCGCCTAATACGCTTTCCCCACGGTGGCGCAATTTTGAGAGCGTTAGATTCTGTCCGAACAAATCGTCACTTCGCCCCACGCTTCGCATGCCCTGTTGATCTGGATTTCCACCCTTGTATCTGAAGGAACCCCCAAAGCGGCATTGATGATGACATGTGATCCGCCTCCTGCAAATATGACTTTCGGTCCGTCTATTGCAGTAGTATGGTCGATTGATCCATTCTCCGCTTGCCGTCTTGGGCATTTCCTGGAAGGCCGACCGTCATGGATTTCTGAATTCGGGACATGCGATTCACCCTTTCTCATTTCCCTATGTTCGGATAAAATCTTAACGCCCTAGCGTTGTCCCGCTCGTGTGTCGGAACAAGTTGGGGGGATGATACATTGATTAGGTCTGAGGTCTCTTTTCCTAGGAATGATCTCCCTCTTTTCTTTAGAAATCCAGGCCCAATTACGGATGCCTGAAGCTTGGTTAACGCTCCCTCAAGACAATGAATTGTGGTTGAGCATGTTAAGCCAAAAGATGCAGATAAATATATTGGTTCATAAAAATGGATCGAAATATTGAGTAGCGGAAGAAAATGTTCTGGGAGTGGCAAAAACAAAGCCCCTAGGGATTAGCGTGCTGAATAAGTCTTTCTAACGCCGCTACCCTTTGGCTGGCGGCCTCCAGGGCTGCTTCTCGCTCTCTGCGTGCCCTCTCCTCATCGGCGGTCGCAGCACGCAGTTCGTCGATCCTGGCCTGTGCGCGCTCCCGCTCGACTTGAAGTGTGACCATCTGTTGGCCCGCCTCCGTCAGCTGTACCTGGGCGTCATCCAGCCGGGCCGTTAGTTGCTCCACAAGCTCAGTGCACGTTGCGACGAAGGCCTCCTTCTCTGACGCCTGCCCTTCGAGACGCCGGACTTCCTGCTCCGCCACGAGGAGCGCCCACGTGCTCTCCGACATGTCCCGACATTGTGCGACGTCGGCACGCCGGTGGATCTCGCGCATCTTTTCGGCCATGAAATCACGGACCGTCAGATGGAGGCGTTGAGCATCAGCTCCCCCGGCACACAGGAAGCGCAGCCAGGTTTGAAGCGATCCCATGCACCCCAGCCACTCCGATGGGTCTCGCTTGAGGAAGCGCTGGATACACTTCCACCCCCTGCGGCGCGTTATCCGGCTCTCCTCGACCGCCTCCGCGTCCGAGTCGTCCATCTCCTCGGGGTCGGCAGGCTGGTAGGCAGGGAAGGCAGCTAGCAGGTCTGCTGCAGGGTCCGCCCTTGGGGTGTCCTCACGGGGGATAGGTTCCCCGACATCTGGGCGACCTTCTTCTCCCGCCCCAGCGGCGTTGACACCCTCGTCAGCCCCCGACCTCTCTCCGATGGCAGCACCACCGGCGTCCACAGCCCCCTGATCAGCAGTTGGTGGGGCCGGCTCGGTTTGGGAAGTCTATTCCGGAGCAGGCGGCAGGTCTGCCACTGGTCCACTCGTGGATGGCCCAGGTTCGACAGCCCGACGAGCCTCCAGTGTTGAGATCACTGCGCAAGGCATGCCGCGGTTAATCACGGGTCATCAACGGCAAGCACCAGTAGTAAAGTAAGGAGACTTACGGGAATTCATAGCGTCATCTTCCGCTGTCCCGGCCGCCGCAGGAACAATTGTAGCAGGGGACCCTTCCGCGCTTGTCAATTCAATGATGGGTGTCTGGCCCCCGCCTTGTCCTACTGGCGCCTCTCCTACTCCTACTGAGGATGCCTGACCAACATCCGTGCACTCCTGAGGAAAGTGAAGAAATGGGTTAGAAGCTGCATAAGAGAATGGATGAAGAAGGTTGAGTAGGGATAGAAGCGGACCTCGAGGAGCTCAGTGATATCAATGTTGCCAGAGCCGGCCACCTCGCCGCTCTCCCGTGGGCTCCCCTGATGGGACCTTCCCTCAGAGCCTTCATCCTCCCCCGTCTCCTCCTCTTCCTCGGAGTCGTTGCTACTGTCATCTTCCTCCAGCGGCATCTGTTCTGGAGCAGGCTCTAGACCGAGCATCACCTTTACCAGAAGGGACGGCTCCGCACGCTGACCACGTTGGCGCGCGTACTCGTCCATGGCCGTCAGATACGCATACCGCCGGTGGAAGTTCACCCTGTCGGCAACCTGAAGGCGCCCGACCGCTGGCAGATGGATTCCTTCGCTGGTTATCTTCTGCCAGATGGTTTCGGTCCCCAGCGACTGCCGCAGGGTCATCCAGGCCGACCACAGCGCTGGGAAGACCGCATCGTTGGAGGGTTCGAGAAGACGCCTTACCTACTTCCCGGGCCGCTCTTCGACCACCGCACGTGCCCCCTCTCTGGGCGCCGAGGTCGTAGCGGCAGCCTGCGATGTGCCCGCCTCTGAAGTCCCTGCTCGCGCCGGCTCCGCTGTTTGGCGCGCCTTCGTTCTCCCCCGTGTGACAGCGCCTCGCGTCCTTCCTTGATGCCCGGTCTCCGCACGGGTGACCTCGAGCCGCCGAACTGGTTTCCGTAGAAGCCCCTCGGGGTACGCGATGACCCAGTGTTCAGCGTACTCGGTTGCCAAGCCTGCGTCGACCCCGGTAGGAGGGAGAGTGATGACGTCGCCAGAGCCGAAAGCGGCGAACATTAGCCACATCTGGCGAAGGACGCAAGGGTTCGTCTCCTCCCGGACAGCAGTGAATACCCTCTTCGGCATCTGTTGAAGGCACCCAAACTGCCTGGCGAACCGGGTTGGCACGTAGGGCTCGCAGACCACCTTCCCGTCGATCCGAGCCACAAGCACCCCGCCCCGCATGTTCAGGAAGTATTCGTGCTGCTCCAGCGGACCCTACCCATTGTCGATCATCTGGCCAGCGGGAGTGGGGAACGGGCTGAAGTTGAAATTGGCATGATTGCCAATCCGAATCCTCACGCCCTCCTCATTTAGGGTCATCGGAGCGACCCCCGCGATGTTCAGCAGGGAGGGTCGCAGGCCGTTGCCCGAAGGAATGACAGCGTTTGGAAACGTGTACCCACCAAGGTGAGCAGCCAGCCAGCCGTGGAAGAATTGAAAGGGCCCACAGATCCTTCGTGGCGACCCCCCTCCCGAGATGCGTCCCAGGATGGCGTACAGCTTAGCCAGCATCGGGACCCCGAGGTTATATCTTTTGTTGGCGGCCATGGCGCCCGCCATCGCCAGTGTCGCCGGGCGGACGCCCATTCTCGCGTCCCGCACTGGAAGGAGCCACCCACTTAGAAAGGCGGCCAGGAACGCCGCGTACCAGACATTTGGGTCCCGGGCCTCGATGACGCGGTACCCCCATGAGCGGTAGTCACCCGTCTCCAGGACCCGCCAGTACGACCCGTTCCGGATCCTCTGAGCCGCGGTCGGGCACCGCTTCCCCCTGCCTGGCATCTTGACCGCCGGGTCATGCTCCAATAACTGGCCAAACCACTCCTTGTAGGCTATGTCCTTGTGGAAGTCCTTGATCCCGAGCTGCTGCGTGGCCAGGTCAAGCAGATGCCATGTCAGAATGGGAGTCCGTGACCTGTCTTCCCAGATGTTCTTCGGAGGCAGGAACTCATCATATTGGTAACCCTCCAGCGGGATACCTCCGATGCAGTGGATGTCCCAGAGACCGATGCTAACCTCCCCATGGTGAAGATGAAAGGTGTTGGTATCCGGGGACCAGCGGGTGAACAGCTCCGGCCCGAGCTTGGACTGCTGGTAGAAGTGGAACTGCGACGTCCACACCGCCTCAAACAGGCCGATGTACCATAGCTCCTCTGCGAAGTGATCGCAAGTGTGGCGTACCCAGAACGCCCAGGCCCACTCACTGGTGAAATTTCCCCCAGACCGCAAGTCCCAGTCCTTCAGCCATCCCTTGGTGTCGTCGGTGACGCTCTGGCGATATGTGCTCGAGTAGAGGGCTGGAGAGTTCTCCGCAGTAGGCTCACTTCCGACGATGGTTCGCGTCCTCGGGTTCAGGACATAGACATCTAAGTGTCTGGTCTCCCTGGCAGGATGCCCATTGTTGGTGATGTTATAGCGGGGAAGCTCGTCCTCCCGAGTCACCCAGGTCCGTGGCGCATCAACCTCGAACCCTGGCACCGGAACCTCATCTAAGATGCCAAAGTTCCAGAGCGGCAGGTTGTCCGACAGCGGATATGTCTTCTGGGCCGGCGTCAGCAAGTCGAACAAGGATTGATTGTTGGAAACAATCTCCTTGGCTCCGTAGACCTCCTCGTTCGTCGCCATCTCAGCTCTGCGAGTGGCGGCATCCCCCTCATTCCCTTGATTCGCGGCCATCTCAGAAGCTCCGGGAGTCGTGTGGGTTAAGGGATGAGGCGTGCGGAATCGGAAGAGGCTGGTAGAGAAGTTTGAGAGTTGGCACGCAATCCTAGTGGACGGCGCGCAATCGGGAAGTCCGTCGCGTAAAACTCCGGGTGTTCGCGCAAAAACAGGCCGAAATCCGGAAGGGTTTGCGCGACGAACGGGTGAATTCCGCGCCAGAAAAGGAAATTTCGCGCACGAGAGCTTGAAAGCTTGTCGCGCGGAAGGCCGATGTATGGTGCGGGGGACCCAGGGCCCCTATTTATAGGCGAGGCCGGGTGTCCGCGCTGCGCGGAAAGCGCTTTGCGCGACCGAGACGGCGAATTCCGCGCCCGACGCCCTTTTTGCGCGCCACAGTCCCGCGCCACCCAGGACTTCGGCATTCCGGCGTCTCCCTCGGAACCCGATCGTTGCGACCTCTCGCCGATCAGATTCCGAGGGGGGGCTTTTGTAGACGCCGGAAAAGTCCGTTGTTCCCAAACGAAGCTCCGGATGCGGGAAGCGAGGTCATATTTGGAGTCAGAAGCACGTTTTGGAGAGCCCGGAGGCCTTGCGTGGAATTTTGGAGACCCGCGCGCAAAGTTGTAGTGCCGCGCGCAAACCTCCCGGGATGCGCGCAATGCGCTGGGCCGGCGCGCAATTTTGCACGCCCGTGGCCCGCGTGACTCCCTTGCACGCCGGGCCCGATTCCGCGCCCGCGAAGGAATTTGCGCGCCCGCGAGCCGGATTCCGCGCCCGGGGTTGCCTATAAATATAAGGCGACCCCCGACGTTTTGAAGGTTGCCAGAATTCGAAGAGTCTCTCGTTCGTGCAATCCAACCCCTTCCGCGCGCAATGCCGATCTTCAGGTAACCTCTTTTCTTTCGCGCAATAAAGCCTTGGGGTTCGCCTTCGCGCGCAATCCCTTCGGCTCCTTTCCTTTGAATAACCCTTAACCCAAAGGCATTCGCGCGCAAAAGAAGCCTCTTGCACGCAATTGCCCCCCGGGTGCGCGCAATCCCGCCCGATTGCGCGCACCCCCCCATTTTCAAAGTGGTCATTCATTAAAGAATGAGCCGCTGCCCCCGCGCGCTATCCGAAGCCCGGTGCGCGCAATCTCCATCTTCCGCGCGCAAAGCGCTGGCCCAATTGTGCGCCAGCCTACCCATTTGCGCGCCGACCCGTGGTATTGCGCGCCAAGCTTCTCTTTTGCGCGCAATCCGCCGAGGTCGCCCCCCTGAGGGTACCCGCCTGCGTGGCGCCCGATGATCTTCATCCCGGGTGCCCGCACCATGCGTTGTCTTCCCGTGCGGCCCTCCAGGCTCCCGCGACGTGACACAAACCCATCGTTGGCACCATATATCGTCCAAGCTGCACGACGTTAAACTTCCTAGCATATCGTCCGCGCTGCAAGACGTTAAACTGCCAAGTGTTTCGTCCAACATGACGTTAAACTGTACCACGTCCAAGCTGCACGACGTTAAACTGCCAAGCATATCGTCTGCGCTGCAAGACGTTAAACTGCCAAGTGTTTCGTCCTGCATGACGCTAAACTGCACCACGTCCGCGCTGCAAGACGTTAAACTTCCAAGCGTCTTCGTCCAAGCTGCACGACGTTAAACTGCCTAGCATATCGTCCACGCTGCAAGACGTTAAACTGCCAAGTGTTTCGTCCAACATGATGTTAAACTGTACCACGTCCAAGCTGCACGACGTTAAACTGCCTAGAATATCGTCCGCGTTGCAAGACGTTAAACTGCCAAGCATCTTCGTCCAACATGATGTTAAACTGTACTACGTCCGCGCGGAAAGACGTTAAACTGCCAAGCATCCATCGTCCTCAACACACGACGTTAAACTGTACTTCGTCCGGCAAGACGTTAAACCGTCCGATTCACCCGATCCCGTGCCCCGCACGCAGGGTCCCCCCCGGTTTGGATGTGGCCCCCACCCGCTCGTCTCTGCAGGGATGTCGGGATTGCCCCTCTTTAGGGACGATTCATTGGAGTGGCCTTCGCCCACAGGGGTGGGGTATTAAAAACCCCTAGTTTCTTGTGGGGGACTGCACATGTGTATCTCCATTGTGCTTCCCCACTGCCGAAGCCAGTGGAGGGCGTGACAGGGATCGAGGTGTCTCTTATGTTCGGCCCAAGTCCCTCCTCAACTAAGCTTTGCTGCACTCAGGTTGCCTCAGTGCGTAATTCCTAACAGAATGAACTACGTGGACTTTGATCCCTGTCTCATAAACATGGTACGTAGGAAGCCTCCCTGAGGTTCAAGCCCACCACCTGGTCGTCCCGGTCGTATTCACGTCGGTTCGTCCATCAGTGGACCCCTCCCGGGTTCACATTCGCGTCGATTCACCTATGAATCCGCCCTTGTGGGGGACTGCACGTGTGTATCTCCATTGTGCTTCCCCACTGCCGAAGCCAGTAGAGGGCGTGACAGGGATCGAGGTGTCTCTTACCTTCGGCCCAAGTCCCTCTCCAACTGAGCTTTGCCGCATATGGGCCTCCTTAGAGTGTAAGCCCCAAACACCAGCGTCCAGCACGACGTGAAACTGTGATCCACCCGGCCGTTCCATCCCCCTCTGTGCGAGGTGGTTCGGTTCAATCCTCCACCCGGCAGCCTCGATCTCCTTGTGAGTCGGCTTTCCATCGTCCAGCATGACGTTAAACTATATATTCGAACTACGCTGACTTTGATCCGCGCCAACGCGCGGTACGTAGGAAGCCCCTACGGGGTCCAAGCTCTTCACTCCATCATGCATCCTGATCCTTACCCGGGCCGCCACATCCCGGTGGGGTCACGCCACTTCATTCCACTCCCCTTCACTCGGGAAGCCGCCCATGTGCTGGCCCCAGCATCGGAGGTTCCCCGCAAAGGGTTTTGTCATCTGATCCACTTCTCGTGTTGATCAGCCCGATGCCGTCCCCGCTGGACATTAAACTCGCGGCATACCCCGTGTTAAACATGGGAAGCTGAGGAAAACCTCAGGCAACACAGTTCCCCGCACCCAGCGCGGGATGCCTCAGGACATCACGCCTTCGAGAAGCCCTATTAGGGACGGAAGGCAGACATGCAGAGCCGCAGTGTTAAGACACGCCCCCAACACCCAGAGCTACCCGGTCTCCTCACTGCAGGTTGCTGCCCCGACCAGACCCCTTGGAGCGTCCGGGCGGAAGCAGTGTAATTAACCGGTGTCCATGGAAATATGGAGCCGAGAACGAGATTCACGAGCACGTCTTAAATCTATGAGGGAGACCCGGATTAGGCAACGAGTTCCGAGGAGACGTCCACGGAAGGAGGAGCCGACATCCCATCATCCCGGTTTCGATCAAGGAGAAGACGCCCCTGAACAAGGGACGGATGCCGCCCGCCTTTGGAAAGCGGGACCGCGGGGCCACAAGCCGCGTGCCCATCCCCTCGGGTCGACGGGCGCACACGCGAACGCGTCCTGGCGGAACAACATCGGAACAGAAACCCGACGCACATCCGCACCGAAACAATGTCATCCCACTTCCACTCCGAGACATCTAAGGGCTACAAAAGACAGCCTGTGACACAGTTCTCATCCTTCATCTGCTGGAACACAAGGTACTTTGCCACAAAACCTACCACTACCCGTTTCACCCTGGGCCACCAAAACTAACTCCTCAAGCCTCGTTACATCTTGTAAACTCCTAGATGTACCGCTAGGGTTTAGTTATGGAACTCACCGAGTATTTTCTTGCGCATCGTCTCCAGGACAAACAAATTCCCACGGAAAGGAATCTGATTCTGACCATCTTTCGACCATCCTTCTTGAGAATTTCCCTAGATAATGTGATCACACATTACTTCAGCCTCTAATCCCCCCACTGAGACTCCTACACTTGCTGTACCAAGGAATACTGCACCTTCATCTTGAATAGAAAACCTCTACCATCATCCACCCTCATGCTCAGTTGTAAAGTAGCCAACTCCTCCATTTCTTTCCAAGCATTTTCTAAATCTCAAACCATATCCATCTATGACTTAATGCTCAAGGCATTGGAAACCACGTTCACATTTACCAAGGTGTAGGAGATCTCTAATTCATAGTCCTGAAGAAACTCTATCCACCTTCGCTACTGCAAGTTCATGTCTTTCTCGGAGAAGATATACCTCAATATCTTGTGATCTGCGAAGACCACGAAGCATTCCTAAAGAGATAATTCCTCCACAACTTCAGAATGAACACTACTTCTATAATCTCTAAGTCATGGGTGGAATAGTTACATTTATGAAGACTTAACTTCCTAGACCCATAAGAGATCACTCCCCATTACTGCATTATCACACACCCCAAGCCTAGGCTTGAAGCATCGCAGAACACTTCAAATGTTACCTCTTCCTATGGAAACCTTAGTACCGGGGAACTAACCAGTTTCCCCTTCATATAACTGAAGGATACCTAGCACTGCTCACTCCATACAAAATCTTGGTCTTTCTTGGTCAAGGCTGTCAATGGTGCTGCAAATCGAGAGAAGTTGGGAACAAACCTCTGGTAGTAACCAGTTAGACCCAAGAAACTATGAATCTCTGCCACATTCTTGGATGATGTCCAAGAAAAAACCACCTCGAACTTCGATGGGTCCACTGCTATTTTCCATCGAGACACCACGTGTCCAAGGAAGTGCATCTCTCGTGTCTAGAAATTACACTTGGACAACTTCTTGTAGAGATGGTGTAACATCCCAAGTAAATAAAGAATAAGAAAATTTCCATATTTATTAATATTTTTGAATTAAATATTAATTTTACTTTAAAGGGGACACTATTTTTGATGGCGTACATGATACGCAACAATGGATTTCTTTGAAATCTTACGTCGCATAATAATAATATAATATTATTATTTTAAATGGTTGTTAATTCCTAGCCATTGTATTGATGGGAATGAATATAACTAAATATAATATGATTATACATGTTTTTTAAATGTTTTTACATTTAACCAATAAAATTTAGAGGCTTAAAATGTGAATTAATCTAATTTTAAACATAAATACTCTAATATTCTTTAAAAGGTCGATTTACCGCCTTTTGATGGAGAACCCCCATTTAAATCTAGTTTTGGTAACTTTTATATGTTATATTTGACCAAATAAAATTCTTTAGAATCAGGACATCAAAATTTACTTTGGGTAAATGTTTTGGTATTTTTCTGATAAAATGCATTTTTTGATGAATAGTGAAAAATACTGTATTTTAATTCAAAACTGCCTTTTAATATAATTTATTTATATGGTTAGATTATATTTTTAATTGGTTTTAAAGTGTAATTAGATTATATTTTTAACATTTAATAAAATTTTGGTCATTTTAAGTAATTTCACATTGAAATTGGACATAAAAAAGTGTCAATCTTTTGATAGTTATTTCTTTAAAACACGCTTTTTGTTTTAATATTGGGAATTAATTTTAAATTAATTTTTGTCACTTATGTGTTTTGAATTTGGAAAAATAGATTCCATATTTGGAATCATGAGGTCCAAATTGTGTAAATAGGTAATTTTTATTTTTAGACATTTTGAATATTCACTTCAGTAAATATTTTATCTACCATGATTAAAGGGTAAATCTGGTAAATAAGAGTAAACAAATATTACTATAATAAAATAAAATTACCCTAAAAATTGTTCTAATTTTATTGGATGATACATATCCAACCATGGGAATCCATGGGTCAAATTTGTGACCCCATGAAGACACATAAGAGTGATAATGAAACTTTATTTTAATTAATTTAAAGTAAAGACAAAAATGACATAAACCAATATCTTTTAGTAAATAAATTCTTACAAGGGGTTATATAAGTTACCATTTAGACTATAATTATTCATTGGATATCTAAAAATATTTCCTACATCATGGTATTTTTTTTATAATTCTTAGACATCAAATAAATAAAATTATTTATGACATAATAATGATGTAGTGTTTACCTCATTAATAAATGATTAAAATAAATAATATTATAAAGATTAAAACAATATCTAAAACCTATCCAATTATTATTGAATGATTTTATTTATAACCTTAGTCATCTTATCTTCTACTTTAATAAGTTTTGGACCTTTAAAAACCATAAATCATTATAAAATAAAATAATATTTTCACACCTTCCAAAAGAGCCCCTCCTCCCCCTTATAAAAAGCCCTCACCTATAACCCATTATTCACACCACTAAAGACCCTTTTCTCATCCAAAAATAGACAAAATAATCTCCCAAGATCCATCTATTCCACCTATAATCCTTAAATTAGGCACAAGGAACTTCAATAATTCCTTTTGATTCAATCCAAAGGGAGTTACCCAAATTAAAGGTAATAATTTTTCTTAAATTCTTTTCTTTTATTTTACTTCTCCAACCTCTAAAATATTTTTATTCATTTATTTTATAACAAAACCAGTTTCCTCAATATACTATTATGTTATTATAAGAATTATTCAAACTAAACTTACACACACCACCATCTAATGGGTAAAGAACATACTGTTTCTGTGGATGGAAAACTAACGCCTCACGAAACGATGATTGTTCAAATATCTCGTACCACCTCTCATGGTGGACATTAAGATGGAATTGTATTTATATATGATATATATTATGTTTATGTTTTCTTTATGCTTATGTATTTTTCATTTATATAATACCTTTATAGTTTCCATTATGGGTAAACACGATAATTTTATTTGAAGAAGTGCAGAATACCGCCCCCTCAAAGTGATATGACTCGTTAATGCCATATGTGGGACGTATAAAGGATGGATTTAATGATATTATATATGATATTATACTAGAATTATAATATACCTATGTATAATTATGTTTTAATTCCATTAAAATAAGAAATATAAATGAAAGTAGTGTTCATGTGTACATACGACTTACCATCTCCATGAACGGTCCATTTCATTTCTTACCTCCAAATGTTATGTAATATTATAAATACATGTATATACTGGATATATATGATATATATGATATCTAAACCATGAATATAATTCTATATATAATGAACTTTTGACCACATGAACAACTTGTAATTATAAGAATTCCATTTTTGACTCAAGTACTAAATATCGACAAAATGACCATTATTAACTTAAATGATCACATAATGTTAATAACATGGTAATAAGAGATATAAAAGGAATAATAAACTTGAAAAATGTTCTTAATCAAGTAGAAATTAACTTTAGTTTATCATTTAGGAGATTAAATAACGAACGGGTCAAGTCAGACATGAGGTAAGGGACTTCATCTCAATCTACTTTCATTGAAGAATATTTTGTTTTAATACACAACTTTATTTTATACACTGTATAAACACCTTTGACTTTTAATTTCATTCAAATGGAATTTTTTTCTATGAAGTGTTTTTCTAAATGACAAAAAAGGAATGTTTCTTTTTAACGTAAGCTGTGACAACGACCTTTCCGCCACTACGAGTATAATTTGATCTTTGGCTTCCTTAACAAGCCGTAATGTTTTTTGAAGGAAAATAAATACCATATAATCTTTTACATATTTTGGTATTGAAAATGGGTTTTATAATGGATTTGTTATATAAATATATTTAAATGATATATTTAGATCGAAATGGGGAAATTTTATCTTTTCTTTATGTTTTTTTATGTGTTATGAATATGTTATGGTTCTTGGGCATTGTTTACATATATGGGTAGTTCAGTGATTAACCTAGGGAAGGTGAGACCGAGATATCTCTCCAATGTATTGGGTAACGTGACAGAGGTAAACTTGAATGTTTCTCCTAAGAGATTTAGGGAATATATTGTGATGGGTGTTCCAAATGTAACTCCCTATGTAGCTGTGAAAGCTACAATGTAATTATGTTGTGGATGCCACAAGTTACCTTTATTTTTTTTGTTTTCTATTTGTTATTCATAAATATTATGATTTCATGAGGTATGTTAAAGAGTTTATGTTATGTAAGCAATGATGAACTAATGTTTTCTTTCTTTGTTTTATAACCCTTAATGAGATTTTTATGCTCATCCCAAGTTTTGAAATGTTTTTCATAGGACATAAAGATTCATAGGGTCAAGGATGAGATCAAGGAAAATTCATGCTGTCTAAAACATGCTACTAGACATGAATCTTTTTTTTGAAGAGTTTTAATTTTATGAAAAAAATGGAAACTGAGTATAAGTGTCTACCTTGTAATTTCTGAGATGTAATGTAATAGTTATGGCCTAATTCTCTAAAACTCTATACCTGAAAAGATCCTCAATGTGAATTATTCATTTAATTTAAGATCATGTAATGCTTAAGGCCAAGTCCTTATAGTTGATATTAGAGGTCAGTTTATACAACTTTAAGAGTTAGGGTATTGTTTAATTAATATCCATAAATTAATTTATGTTAACATTGAAATGATATCATTTACTTATTAACATGTTTCTTTTCCTAAGATATCTCTGTGTTCAGAATGGTTTTCCATAGAGGAAACAGGGCAATAATGTTGGGATGACATCTGGAGGAAGACAACCTTCCAAATCAGCAACCGAAGATGGTTAGAATTAGAACTGAACAGTTTGTTGCAATGATGGAATAATTGACTCAGGCTATAAATGGTGGTGGTATCCATGGGCGAGATCATCTAGATTAACCATAGGGGAACATGTTAGTAGTAGATCATTTCATGAGGCAACATCCCCCATAATTTAGAGGATCATATGAACTTGTTCTAGAAGAAGGGTGAATTAAAGAACTAGAGAATATTTTCAATGTTATGGGGTGTTCCGAGCATCAAAAGGTTAGTCTTGCTATTTACTATTTTGAAGGTGAAGCTGATCAGTGCTGGTCGATGGTGAAAAATATCAGGGATAGTGAGGATATTGATGCTCTTGATTTAGATGAATTTAAAGTTATGTTTCGTGAGAAATATTTTCCTAAGGTGGGTCAATTCATGTAATTGAGGTAGGAGGATGACTTAGTGGTTGCTTATGAAGAAATATCCACTCAATTGGCAGGGTATGCTCCAAATTTCATACGAGATCTTGATAGAAAATCAACTATTTTTACTCAGGATTAAAGCCAATGTATTGAAGGGATTGAGATTATTATGAGTTAAAATGTTATGACAAACTTTTTCAATGTGTGGAGAAGGTGAAAATAGAGTTTTCCAATGATCAGGTGTTCTTTGACAAACAACCGAATAAGAGGTTGAGGTGGTAGATGAAAGGGAAAAACTCTTCAAAAAAGTCTGATTGTAAGAAACTTAAGTTTACAGTTTGTGAAAATTGTTGTAAAAAGAATGCTGGCGAATGTCTTTTGAATTCTGGTAAATGCTACCAATGTGGTAAAATGGGACATAAATCTCATAATTTCACTAAAAAAGAGCAGAGTAATTGTATGGAAAAATTTGATTTACAATCAGTAAAATATTTTAAGTGCAATGAAATGGGTCATTATGGAAATGAATGTCCAATGATGAACTCAACTGAGGGAAAGTAGCCAGACTACAAGCAGAAATGGGCGGTGAAGTCCTTCGCAACTACTTTAGTAGATGTTGGGCCATCAAATGAAGTAGTATTAGGTACACTATTTGTTTTTTCAGATTATTCCAATGTGTTGTTTGATTTGGGGTCTACACATTCATTCATTTCTGAGAAGTTTTCTATTAAATTGGGAATTCCATCTCAAGATATAAATCCTGAACTTATGGTAAAAACACCTGGAGGAAATGTTGAGACAAAAAGAAATTATAATAACTTTCCTATCCTTGTGTGTGGAAAGAATCTACCTGCAAATATTATTGTTTTGCCTCTAGTAGAGTTTGATGTTATTTTGGGTATGGATTGGATTTATGTTTATCATTCTAAGATTGACTGCAGAGCTAAAGAGGTTTATTTTCAGAAAGATTTTCAGTTTGTTTACAAGAATGAACCTTTACTTTTGATAACATATTAGGAAGCTAAGAAACTAGTAAAAGATGTAAATGAATGTTACCTTGCACATATTTTTGAAAAAAGGAACTGTTCAGATTAATGATGTGCCAATGGTAAATGAGTACTTTGATTTTTTCTGGATGATTTTCATGGTATTATACCTGATCAAGAAGTTGCATTTACTATTGAATTAGTTCCCGATGCTAAGCCAATTTCAAAACCCCCTTATCAAATGGCTCACATTGAACTTTTAGAGTTAAATAAGAAATTTCAGAAGATATTAGATAAATTTTTCATTCAACCTATAACATCATCATGGGGTGATCCTGTCTTGTTTGTTAAAAAGAAAGATGGTTTAATGAGACTTTTCATTGATTATAGAGCATTTAATTACATCACTATTATGAACAAGTATCCTTTTCCTCATATCGATGATTTGTTTGATCAGATCCCGGGAGCTCAGTATTTTTTGAAGTTTGACCTGAGGTCAGGGTACCATTATTTGAAAGTAAAGGAAGAAGACATTCCAAAGACCGCGTTTCATACTAGATATGGCCATTATGAATTTGTAGTTATGCCTTTTGGTTTAACCAATGTACCTGCTGTATTCATGGATCTTTTGAATATAATTTTCCGTGAGTTCTTGGATAAGTTTGTGGTAGTGTTCATTGATGATATTTTGGTTTATTATAAAAGTAAAGAGGAACATGAAAGTCATTTAAGGGTTATCTTTCAAACCTTAAAAGAAAATAATCTATTTGGGAAATTTAGCAAGTGTGAGTTTTAGTTACTGAAAATTTCTTTCCTTGGTCACATTGTTTCTAAAAATGGCATAACTATTGATCCTACTAAAACAAAATTTGTTGAAGAATTGTAGAGACCCAAATCTTGACATACATAAACATTACATTACTTTTGCAGAATACTTAGTACATAACAAAAACACACACACAAGGACCGTAATAGTTTAGTGTCTTTGGAAACTCAGAATATAATCTTCTAATCATGGTGAAAGATCTTCAACATCTCCCATAAAGATCTTCCTTTTTTTTACCTAAAACAATTCTTTATATCCTGGGGAAAAGAAAACATAAAAGGGTGAGCTCAAATGATCAGTAAGGGTAAACAAAAGAAATATCAATCACATCATATTCATAAGAACATATCTTTTGGAAATCTTAACCTGCAAAAAGAGATCATAATTTCATAACATGGGATAAATCATATTAGTGAAATGTAATCCCAATAATCATAAATTAAAACATGAAACATTGTGGCATACACACATAATCATAGAGAATCATTTCTTATTAGTCAAGACTCTTTTCCAAGACTATCTTAGTGGACAAAGTCCATTTCTGAACCGAGTCACCCTCGTTTCAGTCCTGTTTCACTGAACCGGTATAACCTACCATTCCAGCCATGTCTATCTCATGAGATATAAAATCTTTACCCAATGCATTGGAGGGAGATATAGGTCCCACCCATATCTTAATGATACCATTCTTATGTGTGCCACAAAATCATAAACCATACATCATAGCATAACCCATGTAATAAAAATGGGAATCTTAAACATCGTGACATCATAAAACAATTCATATAAGATAAAGGAATTCATAAATATAATTCCATCACAACATAATCAAATCAATTTAATAATATGGATAGAAACAAAACCCTTTATTATATTAGATGGAAAATAATTTTTATAAAACACTTGAACTCCATTCTTGAGGAAAATATCCTTTCTGCTTCAAAAACACTTTTCCTTTCTTAACATGTCGCACAATTATAAACTAAAAGAAGTTGATTAAAAATAAACTTGAAAACTTGTAAAGTAAGCTTCTTGGAAATAATGTTTTAAAAATCCATTCATTCCGTATAAGTTAAAAAAAACATTCTTCGTACTTTTTTCGGAAAAGTCAAAAAATACCTCGTACGAAAAACGACAAAAGATTGCTTTCATATATTTTACTAAAAACTCACCGAAGGGTAAAATTGGATTTAAAAAATTGTAGGTGGATGGAAATAATATTACATATTTAGGAAACATGGATGTGGATGATAAAATACACCCCAGTAAATACCAAAGTATAAACAATCTCGGATAAAAATGAGATTGTGACATTTCCCTTACCTTAGGTTCGATATGCTTCGTAAGTGTCCGAACCTCCTGTATAATGATTTAAATAATGTTATTTACTTATTACATAATCATACTTATTGTTATGATATCATATATGGTCATATTCTTAGCTTCTTATTATTAATATTTCATTACTACTTGTTATTTGGGTGTTTATTACTTTTTGTTCTTATGCGTGTTTATCGAATAAATTCTTATTCTTCTCTTTAGGTTATAGATACCTCATTTCCAGAATAGTGTTAGTGTAACATATATCATATTCATTCATTCAATTCATTTATATAATCATTATGAAATGAAGATCATGTAGAATGAGTCGCATCACATTGTGGAGACGGTATTCCGTATATACGCACGAGTGATGTTATCGTTCCTATGATCGTGGAATTGTATTGGAGTGTATGTATACTATTTCCGAATCAATATAACTTTATAATAGTCATATATTGTCATTATTTACACCATTATACCCATCCAAGTAAGGTGGTGGTGGAAAATAGATTACACCACGGCGTGGAGACGGTATTCCGTACGTACGCACGCGCAATGATTTCCTTTTTCCGTAGGATGGATAGAAGGTTAATTAGAGTTGTTTCATATTTATAATAACATATAAGTATATAATAAATACTTATGTTATTACTTTATCATGAAACAAATAAATAATAAGAAGTTGAAGAATAAAGAAATTGAAAAGATCGGTAATGGATATTACCTCTTTTTGACGCGCCTTCACTAAAACTCCACTTAAAGAACTAAGGATGGTCTTTGAAGAAGAACAATACCTATAGGATGATACTAGGGAAGTGTAGAAGAGATTTTGGCAGGGTTTTTCCGAGCTTTAATGCTCAAATTGGTGTGAGTAGGAGAGGGAAGAGGTTCCCTTTTATAAGGGAGGAGAGGGGCACCTTAGGAAAATCTCAAAATATTATTTTATATTAAGGTCAAATTCGGTTTATAATGGTTCCAAAGGGTCTTATTTCGAAGATAAAGTGGGGATGGGTCGAAATCCTCTCATAAAATAGGATTTAGACAAGTTTAGGTTATTATTTTAACCTTATCAATTAGATTTAACTCTAAGTTAAATAATTTAACTTTTACCGTGTCTTTTTGTTTTCTTACACTATATGGTTAATAAACTTACCATAACAAGCCAAAAGAACCCCAAGTTGTTTAGTATTAATATATCTATCCTTATCTAAGTCATTTGGCCGAACCTTAGATTTTTAGGAATTAAATAACAATTAATAATATAATATTTGTTTTAAAAACTAATTTATGTCAATTTTGACACTATTTGGTACATTATTTTTATAAAATTCATAACAGAATGATAAGTTCGATAAAAGTTACTTATATCAACAATAACATGTCATATTAACCTATAAAATTAATTTAAGTCATAAAAAGTCTCAAATTACATTTATTTGGGTATTTATAACATCAATTATGTCAATATTTCATTAATAAGACAATTACTGCATCATCTTTGTGTCATAATAAATGATAATTATTTAATCCCTAAAATTTTAAATAAATTCCTATGATGTATATAATTGTATTATATTTCTGTAGACTATTCATGTTTGAAGTTTCATAAAGTTTACCACTAGATTAAAATTATTATACTTATAAGATTTAAGAAAGTGACATGTTGTCACATTCTTTGGTTTTAATAATAATTAAATTATTTTCATGGAAAAAAGTCCATTAAATGAATCTAATCCGACCATTAGGTGATATGGGTCGACTTTTAGTCATCCAATAGGATTTTTACATGTGTTAGGGTAATTTTATAATAATATATTTACCCTTAATTACCCGATTTACCTTTAACTATGGTAAATAAAATTTACCGTAGTTACTATTCATAATTCCAAAAAATAAAAGGTAGCTTATTAACATAATTTGGATACAATGATTCCAAATATGGAATCAATTTTTCAAATTCAATATACAGAATTTACAGAAATTAAATTAAAATTAATCCCGTTGTCGAAAGAAAACGAGTTTTTCTTTAAAACATTGCAAAAGATTGAATTGATTTAACCTACGAATTCAAGGTAAAATCAATGATAATGACATAAATTAAATTAAATGGTAAAAATATATTCTATTTATACTTTAAAACCATTCAATATTATAATTTAACCACATAAGATATTACGATGAAAAAAGTTTTTTTAATTAAAATATAGCGTGTTTTTACTATTCATTAAAATAAGAAAGTTATCGGAAAAATATCAAACTTTATCTAATGTAAATTTTTATATCCTGATTCAAAAGAAGAATTTTATTTTGTCAAATTGAACTTATAAACATGTCAAAAACTAGATTTAAAGTGGGTGCGCCATCAAAAGGCGACAAAACTTCATTTTTTTGAAAAATACTTATTTTACCTGAAAAATTTATTTTGTTCTTATACCATGTTCTAGAAATGTGTAAGATGAATAATAATGTTATAAAATTCAAAATTTAGTTAACACTATTCATAACGGCTAGTTCATAACAATATTATAATAATATATCGTTGTTTAGTAAAACCCGGTATTGCGTACAACACACGCTATAGAGGAAGGTCGCGATTGCGTGTAATGTAAGCCAAGTCAGGGTTGCGTGTAGTGCACAAATCCTTTGTTATTGCATATAACAGAATCCAACCATATTTTATTTATACATTGAATATATATATATATATATATATACACTCAATGTTTCGTAGAATAACTTCTATCAAACAAACTTGAAATTATGTGTAACAAGAGCCAAGAAAAGTGTTGCGTATACTGCAAGCTAATACAGTGTTGCGTATAGCGCAAGATAATATTGGTGTGTCGTAAAATAGAAGATATGAATGAAATTAAAAAGAATTTATCTTATAAAATCTCAGGTTGTTACATTCTACCCCCCTTAAAATGAATTTCGCCCTCGAAATTCGTCAGGGTTATAAATCGTTTACTATTCATAAAAACCCACATCGTAAAAAGAAATACCAAAACTGAACATTAAAAACTAAAGTATGAAATATAACGGTTACCCAAATGAACTCATCACTGAGTTTCCATATAGGAGAAAATATGGACATGGAAGAGAAATCTAACCATCATGTTCTGATAGAGAGTGGTAGAGAACATGGCTATGAAAAAGCCAACAATCACAAAGCTATTGATTTGAGGTGATCTAAGGTACCATCTGATTCATCATATATAAGGGAACTAGGACAACATTTTTGGTTTTCAAGATCATTTCCCTAAAGTTGATGAATTAAAAGAAATACTTACATGATTTTGGTACAATCTCACTGTTGTTCGTGAATTGAACAATTTCCACTTCATCCCTTAAAGAAATGAAGTTTAATTTGTTATTCATGATATGTTAGCAGATCATCTGATAGAATGATGAGTCATTCCATCTCTTTCAAACAAGAGGTTATCAAAAGTTATAAGTCCATATTATGGTTAGATTAATCGTATATGGTTCCAAAAATGAACTTATACTTCATATATCATACCGCTTAATAAAATAAAACTAGTTTCTACTAACCAGGGACTTCCTGTAGGCTAGTGGTAGGCGAAAAAGGCCAGTTGCACTTCGGTTGTGGGTTCGATTCCCACAGCCTTGTCTGACGTGATGGGCTGTCGCCCGTCCTGCAGGTTGTCCTTTTTCTAAAACTACATTACTATAAAATCTCATCAGTAATATCGAAAAAAGTTCTATCCTTAAAAAATACTTAGCATATGTCCAACATAATCCATTCCAATATTTAGGCTTATCTAAAATACTTCGGTCCAAGATCATAGTATAAAGAAAACAATTACTTGAAATGTCATCAACCAAGCATGTGAATACCATCATTTATCCCCCATATATATATATATTTTGGTCACATTCCAATCATGTGAATACCTTAATCATGTATTCTCTTTAAAAAATGAATACCCATTCAACCATAGTGAAAACATGAATGCAGTTAAAAGTTAACACTTTCCACATACCAAAATCCTCAAAATTCTATATACTCAAACCATGATATCACTTAGTCCTTATATCAATCATGAGCTCATGAATACTGTTAAACATTTCATTTTCTCGTTTTCCCTTCATTATGCGCATATCATCTTATTTCCAAAAATATCTCAATAACTTTGAATACCACATTAGACCAATACATAAATATTCCAATACTCCATGATACAACATTATTTTGGAATCCCATTACATAAACACTTAATCATTCCACCACATCATTGTCATATTCAACATTGCCAATAGTGATCGCATGTGACTTCCCTTTGTCCTTTTACTTAAGTGGTTGCTCATGTCGATCATCACTAACCCTTGGATTAGAGCATTTTTTGGCATAATGTCCCATATCCTTGCACTTGAAACATTGAAGTGTATTAGGATCATTCTGTGTATCCCTTCCTTTGTTTGCATCATTAGACATCTTCTTCCCATCATTGCGGAATTCAAATTCCCGATGACCTTCCTTTCCACATTTGAAACATTTACTTGTCCCTTTAAGACAATCTCCACCATGCTTCTTTCCACACTTTGAGCATAAGGAAACATTCATCTTCTTTTCACCATTATTCTGAGATTTCTCCTTGAACTCCATCTTTTGTTTCTTGTCAAAACCATGGGATGGATATGTAACACCAACTTCCATTTCTACCTTGATAGCACAACACACAATTTCTTCATAGCTACTGAAGTCTCTTATAGCTAATTCCCTTCGAAGACTTGGTTTTAAGCCACTGAAAAATCGATCAACTTTACTTTCAGGTTGGATGATAATGCCAGATGCATACCTTGCAAGTCTTGTAAAATTCGCTTCGTATATACCAACAGATTCATCATCCTTCTGCTTCAGCTCAAGAAACTCCTTTTCCATCTTTGTTCGAAGAATACGAGGGAAGTACTTCCTGAAAAACAAGCTCTTGAACTCGTCCCATTCCATTGACTCAATTTAATCTCTTGGCCTCGTATTCTTGATAAGATTCCACCATTGATCAGCTTAACCTTCCAAACGATATACTGCTAAGATGAATTTATCATGTTCAGAACATTGAAGAACTGAAAATATCTTTTCAGTGGTACTGATCCATTGTTCAGCAACAAGTGGATCGGAAGACCCACTGAAAGAAGGTGGACGTTGCCTCATGAAGGACTCAATAGAATATTGTTCCCTTCTCTGCTCATTTGGAAGTCCAGAATGATTCATAGCTTGTGTAAGTATAACAATAAGATTTTGCACTCCATCTCCCATAACACTTGTTTGTTTAGGAGGACAATCATTGCATTATCCATTACAGCGATCAACACGGTTCCTTCGGGTTCCAACCATCGTCTAAAACCCAAAAAGAATAGTGTGAGAGGAAAAAATAATGCTAGGGAAAACAACATAGTAAAGGGGGAGTACCCTTAATATCTAACATCTTAGGTTAAATTCTAATATCGTTACCGTAGTTCTAGGACTATATCCTATACGTATACTTATCCTTAGGGACATCCCTAGACATACCTTAGAAATATCTCTAGGGATATCACTAACGTTCTCACATCCTAGTTTCCAAAGGTTGACTAAACCTTTCCTCTGATACCAACTGTAGAGACCCGAAGCTTGACGTACATAAACATTACATTACTTTTGCGGAATACTTAGTACATAACAAAAACACAAACACAAGGATTGTAATAGTTTAGAGTCTTTGGAAACTTAGAATATAATATTCTAATCATAGTGAAATATCTTCAACATATCCCATAAAGATCTTCCTTTTTTTTACCTAAAACCTTTCTTTATATCCTGGGGAAAAGAAAACATAAAAGGGTGAGCTCAAATGCTCAGTAAGGGTAAACAAAATAAATATCAATCACATCATATTCATAAGAACATAAGTTTTGGAAATCTTAACCTGGAAAAAGAGATCATAATTTCATAACATGGGATAAATCATAGTAGTGAAATGTAATCCCAATAATCATAACTTAAAACATGAAACATTGTGGCATACACATATAATCATAGAGAATCATTTCTTATTAGTCAAGACTCATTTCCAAGATTATCTTAGTGGACAAAGTCCATTTCTGAACCGAGTCACCCTCATTTCAGTCCTGTTTCACTGAACCGGTATAACCTACCATTCCAGCCATGTCTATATCATGAGATATAAAATCTTTACCCAATGCATTGGAGGGAGATATAGGTCCCACCCATCTCTTAATTATACCATTCTTATGTGTGCCACAAAATCATAAACCATACATCATAGCATAACCCATGTAATAAAAATGGGAATCTTAAACATCGTGACATCATAAAACAATTCATATAAGATAAAGGAATTCATAAATATAATTCCATCACAAAATAATCAAATCAATGTAATAATAGGGATAGAAACAAAACCCTTTATTATCTTAGATGGAAAATAATTTTGATAAAACACTTGAACTCCATTCTTTAGGAAAATATCCTTTCTGCTTCAAAAACACTTTTCCTTTCTTAACATGTCGTACAATTATAAACTAAAATAAGTTGATTAAAAATAAACTTGAAAACTTGTAAAGGAATATTCTTGGAAATAATGTTTTAAAAATCCATTCATGCCGTATAAGTTAAAAAAAACATTCTTCGTACTTTTGTCGGAAAAGTCAAAAAGTACCTCGTACGAAAAACGACAAAAGATTCCTTTCATATATTTTACTAAAAACTCACCGAAGGGTAAAATTGGATTTAAACAATTTTAGGTGGATGGAAATAATATTACATATTTAGGAAACATGGATGTGGATGATAAAATACACCCCAGTAAATACCAAAGTATAAACAATCTCAGATAAAAATGAGATTGTGACATTTCCCTTACCTTAGGTCCGATATGCTTCGTAAGTGTCCGAACCTCCTATATAATGATTTAAATAATGTTATTGACTTATTCTAGAATCATAATTATTGTTATGATATCATATATGGTCATATTCTTAGCTTCTTATTAGTAATATTTCATTACTACTTGTTATTCGGGTGTTTATTACTTTTTGTTCTTATGTGTGTTTGTCGAATAAATTCTTATTCTTCTCTTTAGGTTATAGATACCTCATTTCCAGAATGGTGTTAGTGTAACATATATCATATTAATTCATTCAATTCATTTATATAATCATTAAGAAATGAAGATCATGTAGAACGAGTCGCATCACATTGTGGAGACGGTATTCCGTACGTACGCACGAGTGATGATATCGTTCCTATGATCGTGGAATTGTATTGGAGTGTATTTATACTATTTAAGAATAAATATCACTTTATAATAGTCATATATAGTCATTATTTACAACATTATACCCATCCAAGTAAGGTGGTGGTGGAAAATAGATTACACCACGACGGGGAGACGGTATTCCGTACATACGCACGCATAGTGATTTCCTTTTTCCGTAGGATGGATAGAAGGTTAATTAGAGTTGTTTTATATTTATAATAACATATAAGTATATAAGAAATAATTATGTTATTACTTCATCATGAAACAACTAAAGAAGAATAAGTTTAAGAAGAAAGAAATTGAAAATATCGGTAATGGATATTACCACTTTTTGACGCGCCTTCACTTAACCTCCACTTAAAGAACTAAGGATGGTCTTTGAAGAAGACCAGGACCTCTAGGATGATACTAGGGAAGTAGAGAAGAGATTTTTGTAGGGGTTTTCTGAGCTTTAATGCTCAAATTGGTGTGAGGAGGAGAGGGAAGAGGTGCCCTTTTATAAGGGAGGAGAGGGGAACCTTAGGAAAATCTCAAAATATTATTTTATATTAAGGTCAAATTCGGTTTATAATGGTTCAAAAGGGTATTATTTCGAAGATAAAGTGGGGATGGGTCAAAACCCTCTCATCCAATAGGATTTAGACAAGTTTCGGTTATTAGTTTAACCTTATCAATTAGATTTAACTCTAAGTTAAATAATTTAACTTTTACCGTGTCTTTTTGTTTTCTTACACTATATGGTTAATAAACTTACCATAACAAGCCAAACGAACCCCAAGTTGTTTATTATTAATATATATATCCTTATCTAAGTCATTTTTCCTAACCTTAGATTTTTAAGAATTAAATAACAATTAATAATATAATATTTGTTTTAAAAACTAATTTATGTCAATTTTGACACTATTTGGTACATGATTTTTATGAAATTCATAACAGAATGATAAGTTAGAACCAAGTTACGTATATCAAAAATAACATGTCATATTAACCTAGAAAATTAATGTAATTCATAAAAAGTCTCAAATTACATTTATTTGGGTATTTATAACATCAATTATGTCAATATTTCATTAATAAGATAATTACTGCATCATCTTTGTGTCATAATAAATGATAATTATTTAATCTCTAAAATTATAAATAAATTCCTATGATGTATATAATTGTATTAGATTTATGGAGACTATTAATTTTTGAAGTTTCGTGAAGTTTATCACTAGATTAAAATTATTATACTTATAATATTTAAGAAAGTGACATGTTGTCACATTCTTTGGTTTTAATAATAATTAAATTATTTTCATGGACAAAAGTCCATTAAATGAATCTAATCTGACCCTTAGGTGATATGGGTCGACCTTTATTCATACAATAGGATTTTTACATGTGTTAGGGTAATTTTATAATATTTTATTGACCCATAATTACCCGATTTACCTTTAACTATGGTAAATAAAATTTACCGTAGTTACTATTCATAATTCCCAAAAATAAAAAGTAGATTATTAACATAATTTGGATCCACTGATTCCAAATATGGAATCCATTTTTCCATATTCAATACAAAAAAGTTGCAGAAATTAAATTAAAATTAATCCCGTTGTCGAAAGAAAACGTGTTTTTCTTTAAAACATTGCAAAAGATTGAATTGATTTAACCTAAAAATTCATGGTAAAATCAATGATAATGACATAAATTATATTAAATGGTATAAATATATTCTATTTATACTTTAAAACCATTAAATATTATAATTTAACCACATAAGATATTACGATGAAAAAAGTTGTTTTTAATTAAAATATAGCGTGTTTTTACTATTCATTAAAATAAGAAAGTTATCAGAAAAATATCAAAACATTATTTAATGTAAATTTTTATATCCTGATTCAAAAGAAGAATTTTATTTTGTCAAATTGAACTTATAAACATGTCAAAAACTAGATTTAAAGTGGGTGCGCCATCAAAAGGCGGCAAAACTGCATTTTTTGAAAAATACTTATTTTACCTGAAAAATTTATTTTGTTCTTATACCATGTTCTAGAAATGTGTAAGATGAATAATAATGTTATAAAATTCAAAATTTAGTTAACACTATTCATAACAGCTAGTTCATAACAATATTATAATAATATATCGTTGTTTAGTAAAACCCGGTATTGCGTACAACACACGCTATCGAGGATGGTCGCGATTGCGTGTAATGCAAACCAAGTCAGGGTTGCGTGTAGTGCACAACTCCTTTTTTGTTGCGTATAACATAATACAACCATATTTTATTTATACATTGAATATATATATATATATACACTCAATGTTGCGTAGAATAACTTCTATCAAACGAACTTGAAATTGTGCGTAACAAGAGCCAAGAAAAGTGTTGCGTATACTACAAGATAATACAGTGTTGCGTATAGTGAAAGATAATCTTGGTGTGTCGTACAATAGAAGATATGAATGAAATTAAAAAGAATGTATCTTATAAAATCTCGGGTTGTTACAAGAATGGCCAAGACCCACAAATATTACAGAGATCCATAGTTTTATTGGTTCAGCAGGTTATTTCCGAAGGTTTATTGAGAATGTTTTACGGTTATCTAGTCTAATGACTAAGTTAACTTGAAAATGTGTTAAGTTGATTTGGACAAAAGAATGTGATGATTGTTTTCAGGAATTAAAAATAATATTGGTGAATGCTCCAGTTTTTTCACTACCTTCCAGAAATGGTGAGTTTGTTATTTACAGTGATGATTCGTTGAAAGGAATTGGTTGTGTCTTTATGTAGAATGATCAGGTAATTGCTTATGATTCTCGTCAGCTGAAACCTCATGAGTTAAATTACCATACACATGATTTGGAATTAGCTGTTGTTGTTTTTGATTTAAAAATTTTGTGGAATCATCTGTATAGAGTAAAATTTGAAATATATACTGACCATAAAATTTTAAAGTATATATTCATTGATAAATAATTGAACATGAGACAGAGGAGATGGCTGGAATTAATCAAGGATTATGATTTCACTATTCATTATCATCTAGGAAAGGAAAATAAAGTGTCTGATTCTTTGAGTCAAAAAAGTAATGCTTCATTAACCATGCTACATTTTGGAACGAGATACTTTGGTTTTTAATTTGATGAACTTTGAAATAGAAGTTGTTGGTGCAAAAAATTCTTATATTTTATTTCAGGTGTCATTAAAATCATCTCTATCAGACATAATAAAGCAACTTCCAAAGGAAGACAATGAGTTTTAGAAAAAGGTAGAGTTGGTTCAGAAGGGTAAGTTTCTTGAATTTAAGGTTGATAATTATTGTGTTTTGAGGTTTGGAAAGAGATTATATATTCATTGTGATTCATAGTTGAAGAAAGAGTTATTATGTGAAGCTCATTGTTCTTTGTTTTCAGTTCATACTGGCAGTACTAAGATGTACAGAGATCTTCGGGAGTATTACTGGTGGGATGGATTGAAAAGATATATTACTGATTTTACTGTGAAGTGTTTGACTTGTCTGCAGGTTAAAGAAGAGAAACAGTTACCAAAAGGGATGCTTCAGTCTTTACCAGTGCTATAGTGGAAATGGGAAAATATATCCATGGACTTCATTGTGGGATTACCAAATATATCTTGAGGTAATAATGTAATATGGGTTATTGTTGACCGGTTGAATAAATCTGCTCATTTACTTCCTATTCGAGATACTTTTTCTCAAGATCAACTTTCTCAGTTGTATGTTAAATAGATATTCAGGTTGCATAGAGCTCCCCTATTTATTGTATATGGTCGTGATCCTAGGTTTACTTATAATTTTTGGAAAGGCCTTCAGAAGTCATTGGGTACTGAATTAAATTTTAGTAAAACTTTTCATCCGCAATCAGATGGGAAGTCAGAATGAACAATTCAGACCTTAAAGGATATGCTACATGCTTGTTCACTGGATCACCAGGGAATTTGGGACCAAAATATTTCTTTGGTTGAATTTTCTTATAACAACAGTTTTCATTACAGTATAAAGATGGCTCCATTTGGGGAATTATATGGGAAGCGGTGTCGAACTCCAATTTTTTGGGATTAGGTAGGTGAAAGGAAGTTGATGGGACCATAATTGGTAGAAGAGTTGGCAGAAAAGTTTTAGTTGATTCAGAAGCACATGAGAAAAGCTCAGAGTAGGCAGAAAAGTTATGCAGATAATCAGAGGAAGGATCGCTCTTTTGAGGTAGGTGATCATGTCTTTCTCAATGTTTCTCCATGGAAAAGTGTGATGCATTTTGGTAAGAAGGGAAAGTTGAGTCTGAGGTTCATTGGACCCTATGAAATCCTAGATAAAGATGGATTAGTTGCTTATAAAGAGACTTTACCTCCATGTTTATCCCAGGTATAGAATGTTTTTCATGTTTCAATGTTGAGAAAGTATATGCCAAACCTATCTCATGTTTTAAGTCCATAAGTAGTTTAGTTGGAAGAGAATATCTCTTATAAGGAATAACCAGTCCATATTCTTGACCATAGAGAGAAAGTGTTGTGGAATAAGGTGATTCACCAGGTAAAGGTTTTGAGGAAAAACCATATGGTTGAAGAGGAAACATGGTAATTTGAAAATTCTATGAGGGATAAATACCCCCATTTATTTGATAAGTGAATAAAATTGTGAGGACACAATTTCCAAAAGGGGGGAAGGATGTAACATACCAGGTAAATAAAGAGTAATAAATTTTCCATATTTATTAATATTTGTGAATTAAATATTAATTTTACTTTAAACGGGACACTATGTTTGATGACTTACCTGATACACAAAAATGGGTTTCTTTGAAATCATACATCGCACAATAATAATATAATATTCTTATTTTAAATGGTTGTTAATGCCTAGAAGTTGTATTGGAAGGAATGAATAGAACTAACTAAAATTTGATTATCCCTGTTTATTAAATGTTTTTACATATAACCAATAAATTTTAGAGGTTTAAAATGTGAATTAATCTAATTTTATGCATAAATACTCTAATATTCTTTAAAAGGTCGATTTACCACCTTTTGATGGTGAACCCTCTTTAAATATAGTTTTGGTCACTTTTATATGTTTTATTTTACCAAATAAAATTCTTCTTTAGAATAAGGACATCAAAATTTACTTTGGGTAAATTGTTTGGTATTTTTCTGAAAAAATTCTTTTTTTGATGAATAGTGAAAAATATTGTATTTTAATTGAAAAATGCCTTTTAATCTAATTTATTTATATGGTCAGATTATCTTTTTAATTATTTTTAAAGTTTAATTAGAATATATTTTTACCATTTAATACAATTTTGGTCATTTTAAGTAATTTCACTTTGAAATTGGACAAAAACAAGTGTCAATCTTTTGATATTTATTTCTTAAAAACACGTTTTTTGTTTTAACAGCGGGAATTAATTTTAAATTAATTTCTTCCACTTCTGTGTTTTGAATTTGTAAAAATGGATTTCATATTTGGAATCAGGAGGTCAAAATTCTGTAAATAGGTAACTTTTATTTTTAGACATTATGAATATTTACTTCAGTGAATATTTTATTTACCATGGTTAAAGGGTAAATCTGGTAAATGAGAGTAAACAATATTACTATAATTAAATAAAATTACCCTAACATATGTCATAATAATATTTTTTTGATTCATATCTTACCATGGGCATCCTTATTTATAATTTGGGACCCCATGGAGCAACTTAAGAGTGATAATGACACTTTATTTTAATTAACTTAATGTAAAGACAAAAATGACATAAACAAATATATTTTTGTAAATCAATTCTTACAAGGGGTTATATAAGTTATCATTTTGACTATAAATAATAATTGGATATCTAAAAATATTTCCTACATCATGGTATTTTTTTAAAATTTTTAGACATCAAATAAATAAAATTATTTATGACACAATAATGTTGCAGTGTTTACCTCATTAATAAATGATTTAAATAAATAATATTATAAAGATTTAAAAAATATATAAAACCTATCCAATTCTCATTGGATGAATTTATTTCTACCATGAGTCATATTATCTTCTAATTTAATAAGTTTTGGACCTTTAGAAACCGAAAATTATTATATAATAAAATAATATTTTCACACTTTCTTAAAGATCCCCTCCTCCGCCTTATAAAAATATCTCACCTCTAACCCATTCCTCACACCTCTCAAGCCCCTTGGCTCATCAAAAAATTTCCAAAATAATCTCTCAAGATCCCTCTATTACACCTATAAGACTTAACTTAGGAAGAAGTCACTTCAAGAAGTCATTTTGGTTCAAACCAAAGGGAGTTACTTGAATTAAACTTAATAGTTTCTCTTAAATACTTTTCTTTTATTTTACTTCTCCAACCCATAAACTCTTTTTTTATTTTATTTTATAAAAACAATAGTTTCTTCAATATACTATTATGTTTTTATGAGAAGTATTCAAACTACACTTACACACACCTACATTTAATGGGTAAAGAACATACTATTTCTTTGGATGACAAACAAACGCCTCACAAAACGATGGTTGTTCAAATATCTCCTACCGCCTCTCATGGTAGTCATTAAGATGGAACTGTATTTATATATGATATATATTATTTTTATGTTTTATTTATGCATCCTTATTTTTCATTTATATCATACCTTTATGGTTTCCATTATGGGAAAACACGATAATTTAATTTGAGGAAGTGCGGACTACCGCCCCTCAAAGTGATATGAGTCGTTAATGCCATATGTGGGATTTATAAAGGATGGAGTTAATGATATTATATATGATATTATAATTTAATTATAATATACCTATGTGTCATTATGTTTTAATTCCATTAAAATAAGAAATATAAATGAAAGTAGCGTTCATTCATACGTACGTCTTACCGTCTCTATGAACGGTGCATTTCATTTCTTACCTCCAAATGTTATGTACTATTATAAATACATGTATAAAATGGATATATATATGATATATATGATATCCAAATCATGAATATCATTATGGATATAATGAACTTTTGACCACAAGAACAACTTGTAATTATAAGAAGTCCATTTTTGACTCAAGTACCAAATATCAACAAAAAGACCATTATTAACTTAAATGATTACATAAGGTTTATAACATTATAATAAGAGATGTAAAAGGAATAATAAACTTGAAAAAAGGTTCTTAAGTAATTAGAAATTAACTTTAGTTTATTATCCAAGAGATTAAAGAACGAACAGGTCAAGTCGGACACGAGGTAAGGGACTTCGTATCCACCTCCTTTCTTTTTTTTCAAAGGTTGGGTCCAAAGACTCATTTTTATTGTTAAAGCAAAGAAAAGACCTCTTTAACTGGGTAGAGGGAGACCCATTACATAGCCCGTAGGCCCAGTGGTCATTTTTTCCATTATATATCCCGTAGGCCCAAATTTTAGGCTCAATACCCATTCTGTGAATAGTACTACTACAGTACCCGCACTGCTACAGTACCGCATAGTACCCGCCGACGCTATAGTTCCCCTGCCGCCGCTACAGTTTCCCTTCCGCCGCTACAGTGCCGCCATTGCATCAATATCTCGACTGCTACAGTAGAGCTACAGTGCTGCTACAGTACCTGCGCCCCATGGGTTTTGATCGTATCAATCTTCTTTCATTGAGTCATATTTTGTTTTAATTCACGACTTTATTTTATATAATGTATAAACACCTTTTAATTTTCATTTCATTCAAAGGGAATATTTTTCTATGAAGCGTTTTACTAAAATATAAAAAAGAAATGTTTCTTTTTAACGTAAGCGGTGACAATGACCTTTCCACTGCCGTGAGTATTATTTGATCTTTGGCTTCCTTAACCAGCCCTCATGTTTTTAAAAGGAAAATAAATACCATATAATATTTTACATATTTTCATATTGGAATTTGTTTTTATATTTTATTTGTTATATTAATATATTTAATTGATATATTGTGATTGAAATGGGGAAATGTTATATTTCCTTTTATGTTTGTTTTATGTGTTATGAATATATTATGGTTCTTGGGAATTGTTTACATATATAGGTGGTTCCATGATAAACCTAGGGAAGGTGAGCCCGAGATATCTCTCCAATGCATTGGGTAACATGATGGAGGTAAATGTTAATGTTTTTCCTAATAGATTTAGGGAAGATACTGCGATGGGTATTCCAAATGTAACTCTCTACATAGCTATGAAAGCTACAACGTATGTATGTTATGGATGACACAAGTTACCATTATGATTTTTGTTTTCTATGTGTTATTCATAAATCTTATGATTTCATGAGGTATGTTAAAGAGATAATGTTATGTATGCAATGATGAACTAATGTTTTCATTATTTGTTTTATAACCCTTAATGAGACTTTTATGCTCATCCCAAGTTTTGAAATGTTTTTCACAGGACTTAAAGATGAATAGAGTAAAGGATGAGATCAAGGAAAAGTCATGTTGTCTAAAATACGGTACTAGACATGACTCTTTTTTTCAAGAGTTTTTATTTAATAAAAAAATGGAAACTGAGTAGAAGTGTCTACCTTGTAATTTCTGAGATGTAATGTAATTTTTATGGCCTAATTCTCTAAAACTATAAACCTAAAAAGATCCTCAATGTGAATTATTCTTTTAATTAACTATTATATAATGATTAAGGCTGGGTCCTTATAGCTAGTGCTGTCGGAGGAACTCTAAAACCTTTCTCAGATTCTTGGCATATTCCTCCTCTGACCATGAGTAGATCAAGACATCATCAATAAATATGACTACGAATCGGTCCAGATACTCATGGAAGATGGATTTCATGAGCCCCATGAACATGACTGGTGCGTTCATAATGCAGAATGACATGACCCAAAACTCAAAGTTCCCATATCTTCACTTGAATGTAGTCTTCGATATACCACCCTACTTCACTTTTAACTGGTGATATCCCGGTCGAAGGTTGATCTTATAGAACCAACCTTCTCCCTTCAACTGGTCAAAAAGGCCGTTGATCCTCAGGAGGGGGTAATAGTTCTTGACCGTCACTTGATTCAGCCTTTGGTAGCCTATACATAGCCTAAGACCACTGTATGCATTCTTTACAAAAAATAATGGAGCACCCCATGGGGACGCGCTTGGTCAGTTAAAACTCTTCTTCATCAAGTCATCGACCTGAATTCATAACTCCCGCAACTCAAAAGGTGCCATCCAATGCGGATCCATTGAAATCCAATGGGCATTGGGTTTTAAGACTATTCCGAACTCAACATCACAATGAGGGGGTAGAGTCACAACCTATTCTGGGAATATGTCCAGGAACTCACTGAAAATACCCAAAACATCCACCATCTCCATGTCTACTGATTCCACTAACAACTCAACTAACATGGAAAGAAGGGGATCCACTCTCCAGCTTCCCTCTTGGAAACCCCGCTCACTGAAAAAATTTACACACTGGACACCCATATATGAAAACATGACTCTTATCCAGAATTAGTTGATAACGGAATACATAGAGAACATGCAGTCGATGCCTAAAATGACATCATATAGATTCATATCTAGAAAAAGGAGGTCCCCAATTGGACTGTTGTGGCCCCAACACCAGTATACATCACTAAAAAATAAAGGACAAGATGGTTTGAACTCCAATTGGAATACTCAATACAAAGGGAATGAGAGGTCTCTATATGTCAAGACCCAGAGCATGGGGTATACTGGGTGCAAAAAAAGTGAGAAGCTCCTGAATCAAAGAAGGCACATGCAAGAGTACAAAATAAGATTATCATACCACGAATGACCTTTGGCCTTGCTGGAACCATTGCCTCTATGGCATGCAACTGCCCATGCCTATCTACTCTACCCCTCGACTATTGGATTCCTCTACAACCACGCCCTAGTTGAGGTCCCTGAATAGATCCTTGAGGCTGACCTCCTCTTTCAATGTCTACTCTCGGAGGAGCAGGAGCTCGCTATCCCTGCTACGGCTGCTGGAAAGGCCTGGTTGGGAACTACTACTGATGAGGTGGGAGATGAACCTTCCCACCTCCACTGTATTGTACTTAGTCTAGAAACTGATTTTGAAGGTGTCCATGGATACCGCAGATGAAGCACCTCGGTCCTTTTCTCACACAGAAAGGGCGAGGACCAGGAGATCGAAACTAGAACTGCTGAGGCCTACTACCTATTGGCCGAAACTTGGATAGCACTAATGTTGGAGGTATACTACTAATGGACTTCCCCTTTGATGAGATCAATAGGATCCCCTCACGTGGAACACCTCCCAACATGTGCATCCTCTACACCACTTCAACCTTCTTATGAACCTCCAAGTATGTTGGCAGAGTGAAGGGAGTGACAACATACTGAAGATAAGGTTAGAGTTCCTCCTCTAAATATCTTTCATGAGACTCTTCATCTGAAAAGTGGTCTGGAGAAAAACTAAGGAGATCCTTGAACTTGATCTCTAATTCCCTCACCGTCATACTCCCTTGCTGTAGGGAGAGAATCTCTTACATCTTCTCATCCTTCATTATAGAAGAAAGGAATTACGCCCAAAACTCTTTCTCAAATCTAGTCCATGAAACCTCAGCCTCCCTATTCCCCCCAAGGTAGAGCTTCCACCACTGACGCGCCACTCCCCGCATCTGGATCACAGATAGACGAATATAGTACTCATAAAGATTCCAGATCAAGCAGAAAGATATCACCAACTCCTCAAGATATCATTCTCTCTCCATTTCTGAGACACTACCCTCGTACACCCTGAGGGTCTGCCGCTGAATGGAATGAAGAATCTTCTACCAATGGTTATCCTCCTCCTATCGATCAAACCTATTTTGATCAGACAAATCAGCCTCTTGGGCCTCAATCTCCCACACTACTTGTGGTTGTCATCTGGATTCCATAACTGCAAGGTAAACAAGGAATGCCTAAGCCTAAGTAGTGTAGAAGATCTATTTTAAATTTTTCTTAAACTTTTTATTCATTTTATACTCCCCAAACACCCAGAACACCCAGAACACAAGTCATTATGATGCATGGACCTTTCCTAGGGTCTTTAACCTACAATCAGTGTAGTCTCACTTGGTCAATTGGTAGGTCAAGAGTCTTGAATAAAATCATAGGGGGCCCTAAAATCCCGTGTCCTAGCTGGTATTCCCTGGACTATTTCACGCACCAAGATTTCCTAACACCGTTTCCCTACAATCCCATACAATAATCACTATTCCTAACTTTAAAATCCATCCTATCTCTCAACCATTACCTCTGATACCATTCTATAACGACCTGCCTTCACCAAGATGAATGAAGGGATAGAAAACTGCCTTTCTCTTCCTTCTTCATGTTGAAGGAGAGATAATGACCCCTGAGTCCCACCTTCAATAGACCCTAGAGTGGTGAATATAACCAAGGGTATAAAAGCACACACAATATATAATGCATTACCATTTTTATTTAGTAGGATCAGGAGATAAGATGGTAAAAACCCAAACAACTCCAAAAATGATGTTAAAAGTAAATCCAAAACACATTCCCATATGCATGTTCAAAGATAAACTAATACAAAGTACAAGAAAACTCCAAAGTTAAAGTACCAAAATAAAAGAAAAAAACAATGTAAACTATCCCAATGTCCAATCTAGTATGGTCTCACACGGTCCCTAAAGTCCTCCTTGAAACCTAAAAGTAATTTTATAAACATAGGGCGAGTATACAGGAATACTCAGTAGGGAAAATCAAAAGCTCTCATGCACAAGTAGGGAGAAATTCTAATGCCCCATGAGAAAGTAGAGGTAACCAAAACACCTAGAAAGGAAACTATACACCAAACCTCACCAAGGCACACTCCCCAAATAATGAAATTCAAGTAAGTAATAGTAATATCACATCAATATTTGGGTACCCCACACCGCTTTCCCACTAGTTATTGAAGACATCGTATGCGTCATACCTCCACCACCATTTTCACTACAGTCCCACTACCGCCCCAACAACAACCTTATGGGCCACCTCTACCACGTATCCCACCCATATACTTGGACCACCAAAACAACACATCACAACCGTATAAACCTAGGCCACCACAACCATATGTAACCACCCCCGCAAACACCTGGGCTAGAACAACTACCACCATGCCTGAAGACACATGAGCCTCATCCCGAAGACACATAAAAAAAAACATACCCACACACCTGGTCCAACCACCACAAGGTACCTTGCCTGAAGATTCTTGGAATATAATGGACCTCAATCCTCTATAGCCTACCCAAAGAGTCTTGGGATACTCGAGAGAGGGAGCAGAAATAAGTTAATAACCAGCCGCTCATAAGAATGTTGGAAAAAACACCCTCCCCCATGAAATGGGGGTGTTCGGCATGAAGTGATCAACTTGGATGGGGTGTGAATAAGAAAAAAAAGAACTAAAATTTATACGTATAGGTATACAAGTACTTATACCAACCTAAGGGTTTCAGAACCAGCCCATACACAAACACCCTAAATACTATTCATTCATGCAAAAAAACACAACAACCACAACCAGAGCACATCCCATTATTGGAAAACAATTCTCCATTGAACCCATTATTTTTATCATGTACAAGTGATTCCTTAAAAAAAATAATCCTTCACTATTAGGAAACTAATAGGCACAACCACAAGCCAAGAAAAGAAAAATAGCCAAGAAACAATTTAAGCATTCACACTAAGTTCTCTTGTAATGTCACAACAACAAAAGGGATCCGCCAGATCCCTCAAAGTACTAGAACCAAACCAAGCCCCAACATACAGTCCCACATAGCCTTAGGTCCACAATCTAATAATTTAACAATAAGGGATTCTAACACCATCCACATCACCCCACAAGGCGTCAAACAGAACAACCATACACATCACTAGAACAAAGAAAGGGAGTTTTCAGATTTAATCACACCATTCATTAAGTTGCCTCTTTCCATTTGGTTAATTGGGTTGATCACACAAGGGTTCTTATTCATTGGTAATCCATTTAATCAATCGAGTTTATGTGATTAACCAATTTCCATGTTATAACCATTCAATCATGGGATTATCCAAAAAACAGAGGTCCATTAGTGCACAAGAAAGGACCACCAATGACCACGATTTTTAGTGGACATAATCCAGTACAATTCACAACATATAAAGGAATACAAAAGAGTACATAAACATAATAATCCAGCACACCCCTTCATTATTTAAAATACATTTATTATATTTCTTAAGGTTTGGTTTAATCCACACCTAAGGAAACATTATCATACCCCCCACATGATACATAGTAATGAGAGAAAATGGATGAACCTACTTGGATAATCTATAATTGAAGTTTTATCCTCGTTCTATGAATTGGGGATGCTCCATTTTCAAAAAAACTCCAAGGAACCAAGGGTGATGGAAAAGGCCTCTAGCATGGTTCAAGATTTGTCTGTGGAAGAGGGACTCCAAATGCACCAAGAGAGGGTGAAAGGAAAAGAAGATATGATATCAACTTAAGAAAATGACATATCCTAAAATCAGGGAGATGATTTCAAAGTACTTAAAATTTAGATCATGTCTTGGCCACATGGTTGGGTGGTTCCACATGTTGGGATTAATTGAGATTTAATAATTTCCTTAGAGATGGTGTAGATAATGACTGTGACTTAATATATTTCCTTTAAATAGAGAAAAATGCATAACATGTGTGAAACTATAAAACACAACAAGGGTGTGACACTGATTAAAAAGGCCACACGTTTCGGTAGCTCAAGGGTCTCCCAACTATTGGGGATTTAAAAATTATTTTACTACATTTAAATGGATTTGGAAGGGGTATTAAAACAATTTTACATAAAAAGATACGTTATTGGGGACAAACTGGAAGGACCTTGAAAAACAGGGAGGGACTCACAATTAGATGAGTCACCATTGCCTTGGCACCATCACCCTGGCACTATCAGCATCACAATTAACCATCAGTGCCACTGACTCCCATCAGTTCCACTGATTCCCCTCAGTGCCACCGATGTCCCTCAGTGCCACTGATGCTTCATCGGTGCCACCGATGCTTATCAATGCCACCGTTTGTTCAATACTGAAATTTGTAAAACACCTTAATGAGTTACCAATGGTCCTCAGAACACCCCAAACACTAGAAATTATCAAGGTAATGGAAAATTAGGGTCCATGACATTATATAAAACAATATAATTTGATCTTATTTGGATCCGATTTAATGATATGATCACACCAATTGAAAACATGTATCACATATACTCTGTGATGTTTTTTTTGTAATTGGGTATTAAAAATATTGTATCTCTCTCTATTTTGATAAATTAATCTTACATATCATTTAATTAAATTCTATTTTATTTCAAAAAAATATTTCTCATTGATATGTTTTAATATTTATTTTGATCATTGGTTGTTTTTACTTTATTTTTTTTATAATTGGTAAAAAAATATAGCCATCTATGAAAGTTCTCAAGAAGAACCATCAACCACTCTTAAGGGAACATGGAGGTCTACCCTCATGGGAGGTCCAAAAATCATGTACCATAGAGAGGATGGTGGAGCATAGTGCATGCTTTAAGTGTGAGGTCCTGTGTATAAGGCCTGTGGACCATGCCTGCTTGGTTTGGTCATAGGTCACCTGCGCATCCTGCAAGCTTGTATGTATGTTGGGTTTTTATTATAAACGACAATCAGGGTGAGGTGATTGATATACCAATTTTCTGTAGTTATTTTAATTTAATGTGAGACGTAGTTAAAAACTGGGATTTAATCTCAAACATTGATTTATTTAATATCATCAGTCCAATTTCTCTTCTCATCCCGTGCTTTATGTTTTGAACTCCCACAGCTCTTCTATTTGAATTTTATTCATCTTCTTCAAACATTCACTAGTGTAAACCGATGATATTCACATCAAATCTGATAATCATAATCGATTTTTTTATATATTGTGTATGTTACATTTGTTTTCATTCTCTCAGTTTATATTGTTTTTTTGGTTTTAATAATAAGCACGTCATCTTCCTCATTTTACTTCATTTCTTCATATCGATGGTGTCTGCACTAGTTCTCCTTATTCCTATCAATTTCAATTTTATTTATTATATTTTTAGTTCTTCATGAACTCATTTTTCGGTTCTTCATTTATTCAATCATTTGGGTTTTCATGTTTATTCTATTTTTAGTTTTTTTATCAGTAATGATTTTTTTCTTCTTCTTATTCATCAATTTTTTCTTCCCTTGTTCAAAGTTTTATTTTTTAATTGCACTTGTAGTCACCATTGGAAGAACCCAACAGTGGGTGATTTAAGTCACCATTGGAAATTTTCAATGGTGGGTGAAGAATCCCTATTAGAATATTACCAATGGTGGGTCAGTGACCCACCTCCAGAACATCAATGGTGAGTTAATTTACTCACCATTGAACATCAAAAGTAGGTAATTTATCCACCATTGAACATTAATGACAGGTTATCTTCTCTCCACCAGTCATGACTGTTTCCTTTATGATGTATGATGCCTTGGTCAAACCATCATTGAAATCCTATAGGAGCTCTTACCTCCCATTTTGAAGTATTGTGTTTTATTCTTTATGTTTTATGTTTCTTTGTTTCTTATTTTATTATTTTCTATTAGTAATTTTTAATTCTATTTTCAAAAGATTATTTGTGGTGTTGTATTTATTCTTTTCTGCACATTACCATGGAAATAACATGTTCAAGCTCCCTTAAGAGCTTTAGACTCTTCTATCAAGTACAATGTTTTCTTATTAAATGTTTGGAGTGTCTTAATCTATTTTATTATCTTCTATCAAAAAAATATTCTTCCATTTGTTCATCCTAGTCATCAGAAATATCTACATGATATTTTATTTCTATAGGAGCATAGAAGCATGGAATAAGATTTCATTTTGATTCATTTGGTTTGATTTTTATTGTTTGATTTTTTTTGAGAAACAATTGTCAATTTATTCATATATAATTTCATTTTATTATTTGGATATGTTTTATTTTATCCACTGTTGGAAATTTCTAATAGTAGGACATGATTCTACATTGGAATCCAATGGTGCGTCATGAGTCACCATTGGACATCCAATGGTAGGTAATTTTTTTATTCATCAAATAAATCCATTTATTGTTAAGATTCATGGAATTATTTTTTGTTTTGTTAAATGATTTTATTTTTTCTTAAAAATGAAATGGTAGCTCATAATCTATTTTTACACTATTGAAAATTTCTAAAAGTGAGTCATAATACACCTCTCTCTATTCCAATGGTAGGTAAATGACCCACATTTTGTTAATTTTTTTCCAAATTTTTTATTTATTAATTTTAATTAATGTTGTTAAATTAAATTACTTTTTCAAATGTTTGATTATTTTTTTGTTGAAATATAAATTAAAAACCTATAAAAAATAATTATAATATTATTTTTATGCACTCTCATTCATGTTGTTTAATAGTTCATATGATGCTCATTTTTTCAACAGTTTTTTCTACATGTATAATCTGGAAGATAACGTGTTTATTTAATTTATTTTAAAATTGTAATTTGTTGAGAATTGTTATAATTAAAATATTAAATATTATTTTTAATATTTTATAAATAAATATAAGCCTGATTATGTTTTATTTTCATAATGACTTTAACAGATAAATATCGCGATCATTTTATTATATTGTTATACAATACCATGTGTCATTCAGATATGGGTCACAAATACACTCGTTTGAATATTTATTTAGTGATATGGGAGATATCCTCAAAGATAAAAACATGTACCAATGCAGAAGATTCATTCATTTAGAATATGGTGATACATTTTTTATACTCTCAAATTGATCAAGAAAATTATTTAACTTCTATTCTTTTTCTGTGATCATTTAAGATATTCATAGCTTTCATCTTCCACCCTTGATGTGATTAAAGAACATGATATGTACTAAATTTCTACATCATCTACTCAAGATGCTATCTAAATTGTTTTTTTAATTTCTCCATTATAATACTTCCTACCATCTATTTTTCCTTTAGTGTTTAGTTTAATATTTTCCCATCTATAAGCTATCATTGGGTTATTCCTCCCATCTAAAAGGAAGGTTGGGTTTTTCCTCCCAAACAAAGGAAGCTTAGTTATGACTCCCCTAAAATTTAGGTGCTATACCAACAGGTGTAAAAAAGATACATTTCATCTATATGTAATTGGGTTATCACTCCCTATAAAAAGTGATGATCTATTGAATACCGGTCACCTTGAAGAGTAGAGAAGAATAATGAGAGGACTAGGATCTTGGTGATCTAAACCTCTATAAAAACTTCCAATGATATATATTTTATTTATGAAACAACTTTTAACAATACTATAACTATAATAAATTATTATTTATGATAATAAACAAAAAAGTACCATTCAACCCCCTCTAGTCAATACTGACATACCACGAGACTTAACAATTGGTATCATAGGGTATTTTCTGTTTAAGGATTTTGTTTCAGTTATTTCATTAACTATTTCTAAACTAACAATTATCCTATAATTAAAACTCTAAGAAAAAGTTCTATACTTAGTTATGGAAATCCAATATTTCAAGATGTTGAATACCATTAGACCAAATCACATCAATGGAAGTTACTATGTTTACCGGAAGGAAATTATTAAGTTATTTATTAAAAATATAGTTCCTAATTATTGGGCTATAATTTCAAAACCATATAAACTTCCTAAAGTTAATTTAGATAATCTCACTGGTAATTATTCTTCAAAATGTGTTTTATAATACAAAGTTATGAATTACCAATATTTATCTTTAAGTATAAATACTTATAGTCATATTTCATCCTGTAAAACTGCTTCTAACATCTAAAGGATTTTAAAAGTCACTCATCAAGGAACTGATAAGTTGTAGAGAACCAAGTTAGGTATAAACAAATTTGAATATCAATAATTTAGAATAACTGATCAAGAAATCATAAATGATATATAAAATTGATTCACCAAAATTTTAAATAATATGGTTTCACACAGAGAGATAATGAATAATGAAGATCTCTTAAAAATATTTCTTTGAGCTCTACCCAAGAGATGAAATTCAAAGAAAGTTGATATTGAAGAAAGTAAATATTTCAATGAATATTCAATGGATAAGTTGATAGAATAAATTCTTCAATATGAGCTAGAGAAATTTGATAAATTACTGATACATAAAATTTAATTAATTTTTTTTTCAGAAATAATATTTTTCATTGATATGTTGTAATATTTATTTTGATCATAGGCTGTTTTTACTTTATATTTTTTTATTGTAAGAAACATATAGCCATCTGTGCAAGCCCTCAAGTGGAACCATCGACCACTCTTAAGGGGACACATATGTATACCCTCATGGGAGGTCCATGCCTCATGGTGCATAGAGAGGATGGTGGATTATAGTTCACAATTTAAGTGTACGAGCTCGTAAATAAGGCCTGAGGAATATGCTTCCTTGGTTGGGGAATAGGTCTCCCACTAATCCTGTATGCTCATATGTATTTTTGGGTATTTATTCCAACTAGAAATTAGGGAAATTTAATTGATATAACACTCACCAATAGTGATTTCAATTTTATGTGGGACTACATTAAAAAATGACATTTAATATTTTCTACTGAATCATTTAATCTCATCCATTTGATATCAATTCTCATTCCATGATTTATGTTTTGAACTCCCACTGCTCATCTATTCAAATTTTATATGTCTTATTCAAAAATCCTATAGTGTACCTTGGTGATTTTCACTGCTTCTCGGATAATCATAATTGAGTTGGCTCTAGCTTGCAGATGTCTTGTTCATTTTAAACCTCTCATTTTTTTGGTTTCAACGATAAAGACCTCATCTTCCATGGAATCCTTTGTTTCTCTAGATCAACAACATCTACACTAGTGATTATTATTCCTCTGAAGTTCACTTTTATTTCTTCTCTTTTGTTTTCCTTCATGATTTTTTTGGTTCTTTAATTCTTTAAGGTTTTAGTTTATCATGTTTATTCAGTTTTTTGTAACCTTTGTTTATCAATAAATCTTTTTTATATTCCTTTTATTCCTTGGTTTTTTATTCCTATTTTGAAGTTATATTTTTTTATTGTACTTGGAGTCACTATTTTAAGAACCCAATGGTGGGTAATTCAAGTCCTTGTTAGAAATTTCCAACTGTGGGTGATAAGTCACCATTAGAATATTACCAATAGTGGGTTAGTGACCCACCACTAGGACATTAATGATGAGTTATTTACTAACTATTGGACATCAATAATAGGTTATTTAACCACTGTTGGGCATCAGTGGTAAGTGATTTACCCACCATTAAACATCAACGCTGGGTCATGTTCTCTCCACCAGCTATTTCCTTTGCGATGTATGATGCCTTAGATGAACCTTCATCAAGATTCTATAGGAGATATTACCTTATATTTCAAAGTGTGGTGTTTTATTATTTATTTTTGATGTTAGCTTATTTCTTGTTTTTTATTTTTTATTATTAGTTTTTAATTATGTTTTTCAGCAGTTTATTTGTGGTGTTTTATTTCTTATTTTCTTCACATTTCCTTGGAAGTAACATCTTTAAGCTCCCACAGGATCTCTTTCCTCTTTTATCGAGTGCAATGTTTTCTTGTTGAATGTTTGGAGTGTTTTAATCAGTTTTATTATTTGTTATTAGAAAAATATTATTATATTTTTTCAAACTAGTTATTAAAATATTATACATGATATTTTATTACTCCAAGATCATATAAGAAAGGAGGTTAATTTTTTTTTGATTCATTCTATTTGATTTTTTATTATTTCATGATTCTTTAAGAAACAATAATTAATTACTTCATCTACAAGTTCATTATGTTATTTAGATATGTTTACACAGATGCACTACTAGAAATTTCTAATGGCAGGACATGAGTCACCGTTGGAACCCAACAGAGAATCATGAGTCACTATTGGAAATCTAATGGTAGACAATTATTTTATTCTTCTCATGAATCCATTTACTAATAAAATTAATGAAATTATTTTTTATTTTGTTTAATTATTTTATTTTTTCTTTAAAATGCAGTGGTAGCTCATACTCTGTTTTACCACCATTGGAGATTTCCAACGGTGAGTCATGAGCCACCTCTCACTGTTAAAATATTAGGTCAATGACCCACCATTAGTTAAAAATTTGTTTCTAAATTTTTTTATTTATTAATTTTAATTAAAGTTGTAAAATAATTTAATTTTTCATTTTTTTGGAAATATAAATGAAACTTGTATAAAAACTAATTGTAATATTATTTTTATGTACTCTCATACATTCATTTTGAAAGTCCATATGATGATCTATTTTTATACAGTTTTTGATGTATGTATAATCTAGAAGATTATGTGTTTATTTCATTTGTTTTACATTTTTTATTTTTTTAAATTGTTATAATTAAAATATTAAATGTTATTTTTAATATTTATTGAATAAATATAAGTATTATTATGTTTTGTTTTTAGCATGAATTTGACAAAAAATATATTCATTATTTTATTATAATGTTATACAATAACATATTTCATTCATATATTGGCCAGGGATACACTTCTATAGGATCTTTCCTTAATGATCTAGGAGATCTCCTCAAGGATAAAAACATGCACCATTGCAGATGATTAATTTGAATAGAATAGGATGATGAATTTTCTATTAATTTCAAATTGATCAAGAAACTTCTTTGACTTCTGTTCTTCTACTGTGATCATTGAAGATATTAATCACTTTCATCTTCCACCCCTGATGTGATCAAAGAACACGATCTACACTGAGTTTCTACACAATCTTCTCAAACTTCTATATAAATTATTTTTGTTATTTCTTCATTATAATAATTTCTACCATATGTTTTTCATATAGAGTTTAGATTAATATTCTCCCATACAAAAGCTTTAATTAGGTTATTCCTCCCTTCTAAAAGTAAGGTCAGGTTATTCTTCCCATATAAAAGGAAGGTTGGTTGTGACTCATCTAAAATTTAGGGGTTATACCACCAGGTGTGAAAAAGGTATGTCTCATATGTATGTAATTGGGTTATAAATCTGTATCAAAAGTGAGGATCTAGTGAATACCAATATCCTCATATAATAAAGGAGATTAATGAAAGCACTAGGATATTGGTGATACAAACCTCTATAAAACATCATGTGTTGTCTGTTTTATTTTTGTTGAAAATTTTAACAATAATATAACTCTGATAAATTTGTATTTGTAATAATAAATCAAAAGGACTATCCACCCCCTCTAATCACTATTTTCATAACAATGGGCCTAAAAAATTGGATTATTAATAAATGGCATAAGCATCAACCCATTGAATTTATTCATCAGATATTAAATCTAGTGAACATAAACTACCATCATTCAGATTTCAAAAACATGAAGTTACCTTTTCATAAGTCTCCATATACCTTCACATAACAACTAAATTATATGTATTTTCATTACAAAAACCTGTTTTTGTGTTATAATTACCCTTATGTTGGTAATTATATGGTGAGGTTACCCTTATGAAGCTTGATGTTACCTTTATGTAGCTTACTAGAGTTTTGAAACACATTTATCCATCACCTAGAACTATAATCTACCTTTATGTAGGTAACTATATAATATTTATATAGATATTAGATCTTACACACTTTCCTTTACACAACCACTAATTTTTAGAACCACCCCTACATGGTACATTAATTTTCCTTATCACCTTTTCACAACATGCATAAAATTAGAGTTAATTTTATAAACCCAATGCATGACCTTTACATAGTTATAAATAACACTTATATAAGTCTAGTTAATAATTAAACCACCTTAAATGAAATATACATTGGCTCAAAAATTCAACTAAAATGATGCTCCTTTTCCAAATTTTTTACTTCAAAACTCCAAATATGCAACTTCTTCAATTAATATCTAAAACTACAGCTAAAACTAAAACACTTTAAATCACTTAAAACAGATTTTGAAATTATATGAATAATTATAAAGTTATTCAACATAGTTTTAAAATAGATTAAAGCATATATATAAACTATCTTGAGTACTCTCTAGGAACTCCACTTTCTTAATTATTCACAACTTCAATCCATCATTTATAAAACACCATTCATAGATTCACTCTATCATTAATCAGTTTATCAAAATAAAACACATGGATGAAATATCAATAATATATATACTTAATATATTTATATAATCTATATTTCAATACTGATTATAAAATATATTGAGGTTGTACACTATATATACCTCTTAAATTCCACATAGTTATCATAAGTATTTAATAAGAGGTCTAGTTCAATAATCATCTAATTTTTTAGGATTCCCTTAGAACCTATATATCTAGATGTTCTTAGGTTACCATAATAAATTCCTTTTCATTTTCAACATATTAATTAATCCTTTGAAACTAAAATAAATGTTCTCTCCATTATTATTTACCCAACATAAATGGGTATCCTCTACTTTATGTATTGGATAGATAATCCAATACATCACCCATATGTCTCTAAGATCACATTGAATTCAAAATCATAAATTAAAAACCAATAAGAAAATATCATCAAACAATCAAAAATGTAACTTTATTATACCCATTTTAATTTGTTATCAGTACCACTAAAACATCTTAATTCAATGTTTCCATTATAACCCTTAGTGAAATTGGATAAAAAGTGGGAATAACATCCCCAACTTAATTATATGGAACATGAGATGGAACACATGTTTCTCCCCCTTGTTAAGGAAAAATTATTCTCCTCTTTGATCTTATACTGTCTATAGAGAATGAAAGAACCACTAAATTTTTATCAATGAGCCATAAATTATTCAATCTAAGTGAAAATGGGAAAATATGGTATAGAAAAAAGAGTTCATAACATAGACACAAAATTTTTCCATTCATACTTCTTTATGTGGTACCAACTATGAATATTTTTTATCTGGGATTGTTAATTTTTTTTATAAAAATTATATAAACTTCATAATTCATATCTAATGGAAATATCCATATTTATATAAATAATAAATATCTGGAAGATTATCTCTATTTTTATCTCCCATCAAGGGATTCCTTTCATATTTCATCACCATGGAAACTATGGTATCCCACTATTTTATTACATAAACCTTTTTTACATGGAACATATAGTGGATCTTTTATAGTTTAGTTTTCTAGAAATAAGGAACATAATACATGAAAAAATAAAAAATTATTCTAATCCACTTTAAAGTCTTATTTATGGGTTCATTATAAGTAAATTTTTTGTATATCATATCCTAGGGACATACATAAATGGAAAGGGGTGAGAATGAGGCCCAGTAAGGGAATGTGAAAGGAAAATAGGTTACATGAGATCATGATGAATATCAATAAGAACATGAGGAATATCATTAAAGCATGATAAAAGCAAAATAAGGTATATCATAATAAAAATAACATGAATCATAACATTGAAATGTTGATAAAACATTTAATTTATACATTTATAATCATATCACTAAGGTTAATAACTAAGGTGCCGTAAATAAAAATTACCACGGTTATTCACCAAGGTATTGTAAAACATGTCGTCTCTAAAGATTAAGTTCTTTACCCAATGCATTTGAGAACTATCAACGCACACCCTCCATATATATTAATTTCATGTGATACACATATATCATAATAAATCAATTCATTAATAAGCATTGGAGATAAAAGAATGGGTTTCTTATTAAAATCATGGCATACAAAAGTACTTAAAGACATGATCATTACGTCATTTTTAGCCCATAAAAAGATAATGTGGGTTTTTATGTATAAATAACCAAATAAATAAATAATTTTTACATATAGGTGAATACCCATTGAAATTAAAATAGGTTGGGTATCCACATTATGAAAACAAAAAAAAATTTCTTTAGAAGAATAGATAAATTTTGAGAATTAAATTCAGTATCATAATAGGTATAAGATATGGGTTTGGAAAATGGGTAAAATGAGAGGGGAAAAGGGCCTCTAATTGATAAAAAATAATTCATAAGGGTGTAAAAATAATGTAACAAGATAGAGTGAACATGTCATTCAGAATAAATATACAAAGAAGGGTTCTTCAATTGAATAGAAAAGAAAGATAATTCCCTTACCTTGAAGAGTTACTCTTAGATCTTGAGGAATGGAACCTTGGAGAATTAAAGATACCTTGGGGGACTCCTTGGGAGGAAAAATACCATAAATTCCTGGATTATGTATTTTATGTGAATAAGATATGTGAAATTGGGGGGAGGGGTATTTATAGAAAAAGTAGAGGATTTGTTAAATAATTTCCAAATATAGGCCTTGGAAAAATAGGTTGTGGAAAAATGAAAAAACATTGTCTTAACCATGGGTTTGCCCATTATTTTAGACATTTGGGACATATTTTATGTTATTTTAAACTAAAAGAACTAATAATAATATTATATTACTTATTTTGTCATGTAAAAGTAAATTTTCTACAAAATAATATTTATAAATTCAAAGTATCCATTTTTGACTTTGGAATGTAAACTATAGATTTGGAAATTGATTAAAATATATTAAAATAACATATTTTAGGTTGTGTATTGTGGTTAATCAATTATTAAATCATTATTACATAATTATTAATTCATTGATCATACAAAAAAAATCCACACTTTAATTTTACTATTCATAAAAAAATAACGTTTTTTAGAAAATTCTTCTAAATTCACCCTAAACTAATTTTAACATGATGATTTAAAAAATGGTGTTCATTTTATTATAATAATTAAATAAATATGATAATTTTAAATTTTAATTATAAAAATCCTTATTTATTAAAAAAATAGTGGGTTAAAATGCATATCAAATTTCTGACACTTAAAAATTTTCAAGGACATAAAAAAACTATTTTATAATTTATATTTAAATGAGAGTGTTTTAATCATACAATTTCATTAAAAATAAATATTAATCATAATAAATTATTTTAATATAAAAAATTTATATCCTTCCTCAGAATTTCAATTTGTGTCCGAAAATCAATTTATCAAATTCCATCATAATTAAACCTATATTTTTTTATTAAAAAATATATTTATGGAATAAAAATTTTATTTATACAAATTAATATCTCTTTAATTAACTTAGGTTTGGATAGGTAACCCCTTATAACACCCATGTTTGACCTAAGGGTAAGGTGTGAAATGGTGATGGATTCATGGGGCGGCTCGACTATCATCGAATGAGTGGTAATTTCCCCCAACATGAAATTATAACATAGGAAATTTCCTTCTAGCTTAACTTGTTGAAACTCATATTGGGTTTGGTCAAGGTTCAACCCCAGTGATGCTACCTCCCTCCCATGATCTGACAAATGGTCTTCATATAACCATACTCTACTAGTTGAGGCCATCACTTGTTCTTTATACATTAATTATCCTTTATCATTTATACATTAAAAAGTAACTATGAAATTAAAATTATTACTAAGAGTATATTTTCTGATGGTCATATTGACCAATACTCATATTTGACCAACGATCATATAACGGTCGAATCCCAATGGTCACATTTCCCTTTATAATCTATAAATTCTACTTCATTATTAAAGAGATATGGTTTTATTGTATATAAAATAATATAACACACATTTGCATAGATATGGTTTTGTTGTGTATAATATAATATAACACACATTTTTAGGAAAAAAATATCATTTAAAAATTCTGGGTCATTACAGTCTCCCCCCTTAAGAAATTTCATCCCTGAAATTTTCAACTTGTTCTCTTAGTTGATAAAATGTGTGGTTACTTATATCTCTTTGTTTACTATGGTTCCCACATCGATTAATCATATTTATGGTTCATACACAAAACTTTGATGAGGTGGGTAGTCTTTTTTGTGCATAACCTTGTCTCTATGGTCAAAAATCTCCACCAAATACTCCTCATAAGAGAGGTCATGTTCTAGTTGTACCACCTCCATATCCAATACATGTGAGGTATCTGGTATGTACTTATTTAAGAGAGATAAATGTAATACATCATTAAATTGAGATATATTTGGTGGAAGTTCTAGATGATATGCCACTACTCCTTTTCGATCAAGTATTTCATAGGGGCCAATGTACCTGGGAATAAGCTTCCATTTCTTCACAATCCACATGACTCTCTTCCATGGTGATATTCAAAGGGTTTTTTTTCACCAACACAAAACTCCAAGTCCTTTGAACTATTTTCATCATATCTCTTCTTCTGACTCTGATAATCCTTTATATATTTTTGGATGACATAAAACTTTTCTGTCATCTATTTCACAAGATCAGGCCTAATAAGATTTCACTCACTAACTTTATCCCAACAAGGAGGAGTTCTACATTACTTTCCATATAGAGATTCATAGGATTCCATTTGAATACTTAAGTGGAATCATTTGTTGAACAAGAAATAAAAAAAGGGAGGTGTTGATCCCATCCACCTTTAAATTCTATTTCGCATGTTCTTATCATGTACTCGAGTGTCTAAGTAGTCCTTTCAGATTGACCATCAGTTTGGGGGTGAGTGGCCATATTGAAATTCAATTCAGTACTCAGATAATTTTGATGAATTATCTAATTTTTTTGATGTGAACCTTGGATAATGATCAGAAATGATAGAAAGTGGCACCCCATGCAACCTCACCACATCCTTTTATGTAAATCTTGGAAATTTTTCAAGAGATAAATCTTCCCAAATAGAGATGAAATGGGAAGTATTGGTGAGGAAATATATTATAACCCATATCAAATTTTTTCCTTTGGATGTTATTGAGATAATGGTGACAAAGTCCATAGTGATATTTTCCTACTTCCTAGTTGGTATGGGTAGTGCTTGTAATACCCCTTTTTGAATTTGTATATCTTATTTCACTTGTTGACACACCAAGCACCTTTTAGTTTAGTCCACAATCTTACATTTCATTTTATTCCTCCAATAATGATCATGAAGTTACCTATACATTTTAGTGCTTCTAGGATGTATAGAGAATGTAGATCTATGATATTCATCCATCAGTTATTTATTTATCTTCAAAATATATGGAACACATATCCTTGTATGAAATATCATCACACCTTCTTGATCAATATTGAACTAAAAAAACATTCCATTCTTCAAATCCTCTATATTATTTTATAACAAATGATATTATCTTTTAGATTTCTTGATATTATCTAATAATGATGGTTATAAAATAATTTGGGATAGGATTGATGATTTCCCTTCCCTCATGATTCCCATGTCCATCCTTAATATATCCTTGATCAATGGATCTTATTGAATCCTTATCATTTCCAGAACAATAGTGTATTTCCTACTTAACACATTAGAGACCTTGGTTTCTCTTTAGGGTGATAATGAATGGAACAATCATAGTCTTTAAGAAGTTGAAACCATCTCCCTTATCTCATGTTAAATCCCTTTTACGTGAATATATAATTCAAACTTTAGTAGTCTGTATATATATATCAAATTTTCCCCATAAATATAGTGCCTCCATATTTTTAGAGAAAAAATAACCATAGCTAGAGCTAGGTCATGTTTAGTATAATTCTACTCTTGAGGCTTTAACTATTGAGATGCATAAGCAATCACCATTTCATTTTACATGAGGAGGCACCCAAGACCTTTTCAAGATGCATCAATAAAAATAATGAACACTTCTTAGATAGAGGGTAGAGTTAGCATAGGTGTAGTAACCAATCTATTCTTCAGTTCTTGGATACTTTCTTCACATTACATAGTCGAGATGAACTTATCCCCTTTTTGAGTTAACTTGGTTAGTGTATTAGAAATTTATGGGTTTTTTTCAAAAACCCCCTATAATATCCTTCTAAACCAAGGAAACTGAAAATCTCAGTCATTGTTATAGGATGAGGCCAATCTTCCATAACCATTGTCTTGGTAGTATTAATTTATATATTCATTTGTTACAATGTTCCCCAAGAAAGAAAATTGTTGTAACCAAAATTCATGTTTGATGAGTTTTCCAAATATCCTCTCCTTACTCAGAGTTTTCAATATAACCCTTACATGATCATTATGCTCCTCAAATATTTTGAAATATATCTGAATAACATGAATAAAAACCATAAAAAAATTTATCAAGGTAGTCCATAAATAATCCATTAATAAAATCTAGAAATATAGAAGGGGCATTAGTCAAGATGAATGGCATATTAAAAAACTCATAATGTATGTATCTTGATCATAAGACGATATATGTAATATCTTCTTTCTCTGCCATTAATTAAGATATCTAGGTTGAAGATCAATCTTTGAGAATAATTGATCCCCAATAATGTTGTCAAATAAACCATCAATTCTTGGGAGATGGTAATTTTTCTTCACTATGATCCCATTAAGTTCTCAATAATCAATGCATAACCACATTGATCCATACTTTTTCTTCAAAAATAGAATAGGTGCTCCCCAAAGAGACACACTTGGTTAGATAAATCCCTTCACCAAAATATCTTGAAGTTATTTATTTAATTACTATATCTCTATATTTTCCATTTTATATGGGGTATTTTATATAGGCTTGGATCTAGGTATGAGTTCAATGGATAACTCTACCTCTCTTGGGGGGGGGGGTGGGGGTCCAGGTAACTCCTCAGGAAATATGTCAACTTATTCTTGAATTATGTGGAAATTTTATATTCTTATACTTTCATTTAATTCTCTTAATTCACCGATCATTTCCATAAAGAAGTTTAAGGGAGGTTCTTCTAGAAAAAACCCAGGTTGTGATATCTCCCCTTTGAAAATAATTGTAGGTTTTTAATTCAAGACTACTGAGATTTATTTACTTCTATAGTTGATATTAGCATTATACATTAATATCCAAACCATACCTAGTATAGTGTCAAATTCCCCCATGGAAATGACTTATAGATTTGCAATAAGACAATTCTCACAAAATTCAATACTAGAGTTTCTATAAACTATTGATGCTTAGATAATCCCTTTAACATTATTGACTGATAACTTTAATTCTAGAAGCTCATGGATTGATTTTATATTCTTTGAAAACTTGGAATAAATAATTGAATGTGTAGAACTAGAATAAAACAAAGTAATTGATAGCTTTGAGAGAACAACAAGAGTTCCTACCACCACATCATTTGGAGGCTCTACTTCATTAATTTTAAAATAAAATGCTTGATATTTCTCTATTAACCTATGATAAAGTTGATGGTGATTCCCATCCATTATCTTATGATTTGTACAATGATTATAAATATACCCAATCTATCCACACTTACAGAATTGGACTTCAGGCTGGTCTTACACCATCTTCACTTCTTTGTTAGTGTTGAGAAGTTGAGGATTCACATCACCATGAAAGATCCGAGCTACATGGACATCACTTTTAAACTTGTAACATTTTCTACTATTGAGAAATCAGTTCCCTGAATGATTCTTCCCACATTTTTTACATGCGATAATTTTCACTTTCTTTCCTCTCCTTCTATGATCAAATTTCTTCACTAATTTTGGCTTCATTAATCTCTTCTTTTCATTTGATTTATACGACAAATACATCTATAAAAACTCAAATTTGAACTTCATAACACTTTGTGCTATCTCCTCATAGATTTCATAATCCGATTGGCTATATTACTCCATAGTTTGTGTCTTATTCCACTGAAGAATATATCAAACTTTCCATTATGATTCACAACAAAGCTATAGTTGTAGTGATAATGTAATGTAATTTTCATCTCATAGCTTCCCCCTGATTCTATTTCATTCTCTTTAAACTCTAAAAATTTCTTCTCCATTTTCATTGGCATCAAATGGGGGAAATATTAATTGAAAAAGGTTCCCCTAAACTCTTACCAGTCCATAACATCAATATATCTTCTTAGATTCATGTTTTTAATCAGTTTCTACCACTGATCAACTTCTCTCTCTAAGAGGTATACAACCAGGGTATGTTTCTCTTCTTCCAAACAATGGAGTACAAAAAAGATATTTTCTATATAGCTTATACATTGTTTTGTAATCAATGGGTTGGTAGATCCACTAAAAGAAGGTGGTCATTAATGCATAAAGAACTCAATAGAAAGTTATTCCCTTTGAGGTGAATCATATCTCTCAGCTTGATTTAAGTTATTTTTTATAACTTGAGTTAGTTGATTCATCATTTTTATGAAGTTTTCCATTCTAGATTCCATTAGAGGGCCATCATCACATGGTTTTTTTCACTCATCATTTACTTGGTTCCTCTAATTTCTTGAGATTTTTTTAAAAGAAGAAAATCATAGTTAGAAATGTGTTCATTTTAAGAATATTATAATTTTAATGAAATTTTATGTCTTAAAACATCATTCTTAAATATGTTATTATTTAAAAACAAATAATTTTTCTATAAATCCTTCACAATGGTTCATACAAATCATGTGATTAACCAAACATATTTCCTCAGAGTATTAAAATAGGAGTAAAACAAGACCTATTATCATGGATTAGTTACCATTAGAGTCTATATCAAAGCAATGTTTTTGGGTCTTACCTCTAGATACATATATGCGAGATCCACATCTACTTATTCGTATTTACATAAGGATTTTGTTACTTGTAAACCACTTAATTAATATTTCACCAAAATACTCGGAAGTTTATTTATATTTAATCATTTCTATATAGTTCATATTAAGGATTTATATTCATAATTCCTACAAATAGTTAAACGTTAATTTGATATCAACTATGAAATCCCATATTTTTATTATATTGTCTTTTCTTTACATGAAACATATAAAGGATATTTTATAATTTAGTTTCTTGGAAATCAGGAACATAATACTTGAAAAAATAAAACATTATTATAATACACTTGAAATACTTCTCAATGGGTTAATACTAAGTACATTCACTACATATCATATCCTGGGGACCTATATAAAAGGAAAGGGGTGAACATGAGGCCTAGAAAGGGAATACACAAGGTAAATAGTTTATATGAGATCAGGAGGAATATCAACAAGAACATGAGGAATTCCATTAAATAAAGAACAATTGAAAACACGGAATATCATAATAAAAAGAAAATGAATCATAACATGGAAATGTGGATACAACATTTAACTTATAAATTCATAAGAAAATCACCAAGGAAAATCACCAAGGTGTTATCAATAAAAATTACCAATGTCATTCACCAAGGTATCGTAAAACATGTTATCTCAAGAGATTATATTTTTTACCCAATGAATTAGAGGACTATCAGGTTTCACACTACATATGTGTTAATTTCATGTGATAAATAAAGTTCATAATAAATAATTCATTAATAACCCATGGATATTAAATAACATATTTCTTATCAAAACCATGATATACAAAAGTTTTTAAAGACATGATAATTATGTAATTTTTTTCCAAGAAAAGGGAAAGTGGGTTTCTTATGTGTAAATACGTGAATAAATATATTTTTTACATATATTTGAATACCCATGTAAAATAAAATGGGTTGGTATTCACACAATGAAAAAAATATAATTTGTTTAGGAGAAGAGAGAACTTTTTAGAAGTAAATTCAGTAGCATAACTGGTATAAATTTGATTTTGGAAGAGGGTAAAATGAGTGGGGACAAGGTTATAAAATTTATAAAAATAATTTGTATGTAAGTTTGTAAAAAATTTTAACAAGATATAGTGACCATAACATTAATAAGAAATATACAAATAGAGGTTCTTAAATTGAAGATAAAAGAAGGATAATCCTCTTACCTTGAAGAGTTACTCCTAGATCTTGAGGAATGAAATCTTAGGGGATTGAAAAAACCTTGGGGGGACTCCTTGTTAGGAATATATACCATAAATTCATGGAGGATGGATTGTAAGTGAATAGAGTAGGCAAAATGTGTGGTTATTTTTAGAAAAAGCAGAGGATTTGTTTAATAATTTCCAATATAGGCCATAAAAAACTAGGTTGTGGAAAAATAAAAAACCATTAGAATACCCATGGGTTTTGACCATGGTTTTGTAAATTGAGGAAATATTTTCTATTATTTTAACCCACAAGAATCTATAATTATTTTATATTACTTTTTTTGGCATGGAAAAGTAATGTTTCTTCAAAATAATGTTTCTAAAGTCAAAATTTTCCATTTTAGACTTTGGAAGGTAAATTATAGGTTTGAAAATGATAAAAATATATTAAAAAAACTTATATTAATAAAATAACATATTTTAGGTTTTGAATTTTGGTTAATTAATTATTTGATCATTATGACATAATTATAATGTCTTTAAACATACTAAAAAACCCAAACTGTAATTTTACTATTCACTAAAAAATGTTTTTTTAGAAAATTCTCATAAATTCTACCTAACCTAATTTTGGAGTTATTATTTAAAATATTTTGTTTATTTTATCATAATAATTCTCTAAATATGAAAATTTTAAATTTTTATATATAGAAATCCTTATTTATGAAAAAAACAGTGGGATGAAATGCATAGTCAAATTTCTGACGCTTAAAAATTTTCAGGGACATAATAAAATTATTTTATCATTTATATTTAAATAATATTATTTTTATCATACTATTTAATTAATATAAATATAATTCATAATACCTTATTTTTTAAAAAACTTATATCCTTTTTGAAAACTTCAATTTATGTCCTAAAATCAATTTATCAAATTCCATATAAATTAAACCTAAATTTTTTATTAAGAAAAATTATCGATGGAATAAAAAAATTATTTATAAAAATGAATTAAACTTTAAGTAACTAATAACTAGAAATGTAAACCCTTATAACTCCAGCGTATGACTAAGGGTAAGGTGTGAAATTGTGATAGATTCATAGGACAACTCAGCTAATAACGACTAATTGGTAATTTCCACTAACTTGAACTTCTCCCATAAGAGATTTAATTCTTGATTCACTTGTTTAATCTTGAATTGGGATTAGTCAAGGAAGATCCCTAGTGATTATACCACCCTCCCAAGTTTTGAAAAATGGGGTTCATACGACATGACTCTACTGGTTTAGGCATTCTATTATCCTTTATTCATTAATTATCCTTTTTTAGTTATAAATAAAAACACTAATTATAGCTTTAAATGTTTTACCAAGAGTATAGTTCCCAAAAACCATATTGACCAACTTTCATATAACAGTCAAATATCGATGGTCAAATTTCCATTTATACTCTATAAATACCACTTCATTATTAAAGATTCATGGTTTTGTTGTATATAATATAATATAGCAAACATTTTTAGAGACGTGGTGTTGTTGTATATAATATAATATAATATAATATAATAAAAATTTTAAGAAAAAAATATCATTTAAAAAGTCTTGGTTGTTGTAGTAACTTTTTTCAAAAAAAATATCCAAGAAGTTATGATACTAGTTGATGCTGGATACCAATTGAAAATTAATTCTTGTAGAGATTTTAACATGCCATTATGGACTTCCATACTACAAATTCACCTTTAATTCCTTGTTCTAGGAAAACTCACAAAAGTGTTGGAATAAGGCTGACTTCCACTGCTCTTTAACTAAAACACTAGGGCTGTGACTTGTCTCTTAACCCAAAAGAAATTACTTTTGAATCTCTAAAATTTATTGTCCTATTCATGATTTATCTCACCTTAGGATTCCAAATCATAAAACCGTGTTGAAATATAAATTACTTCTAGTTTTCATCTTCTTTCGTAGCTATATTTGGGAATCTATACCTAGAAAATTAACATTATTTCACCATTTTCATCTTGTTCCATCCTTTTTTCCTTTTACAAATAATCAATCCATATAACTAAGCATTATTTCTTGATATTTTTGGCCTTATTAATCTTTTTAGAATCCATATTTTCATCAAAACATTTACCTTTATAACACATTGGTGGTTTCCAATTTCTTTTGAATAGCTCCATTTTTCTGGTAAAGTAGTCATAAACTTATTTGAAATATAAACTTACTTATTTCACCTTCCATACAAAAATTCATTAGATTTGGTGTTACCTTTTTTAGGAAGCCTCTCAATCTCATCATTAGTGATTTCTTCCACCATCTTAATCTTCTTTTGCACCCCCTTGAATGAATTTCCTTTTGATTCAGTCTTACTTCCATTAGCTTTTAAAATCTTCATGGAGAAATGGACTATAATGTGGAATTTTATACCATGGTAAAAGAATATTCTTATTTTTGGTGTGACATATTTCTTTTCATTCATTATTTACTTCTTGGGAGTATCTTTCTCACCAAATTTATTTACTTGATCACTACTCAAGGAAGAATTCCTTTGTTTTAAGATTTTCTTCTTAATCTATAGTTGTGTATTTTTTTTATCACATTCATAAGAGTTTTATATAATTTTAATATACCATATTTCATCACATGCGTGACAAAAAATGTATCAAAAATCATATAAATTCTCTAGATAGTCAAATATATTATAAACAATATAGACTTCTCTTTTTTTGGTAGATTCTTTTCCACAGGCTCATTTCTACTTTCAAAATTTTTTCCCATGACCTGTGGCCTTCTATGAGTTATATGAGCTATACCATTATACTAATAATCCATTTCCATGTTTTCAAATATCTAGAAACACTACCATTTTATTATAAATATATTTATCTTATTTTTTATAGTAGTCTATCTAGATTTTATAACATTATTTTTTTTAAAATGTTCACCACTTTTGTAGACTCCACTTAGGGGGAATTCTTTTTTACATATTCTATAATATAAACTTGATGTTTTTTGGGTTTATCACTATTTTTAATCACCCAGTTTTGTACAATTTTTTTATCCTTTATATTAAGTAAAAACATATTTAACACTAGAATAATGAAATAGGTTTTGAGTTAAATTATTCCATAATAAAATAATAAATGAATCTATAGAGGTTATCAAGATCACAATGACACAAATTTTATTCTTCTTAGAAAACAATCATCTTTTATATGTAAGTGTTGTAACACATTTCTTAGATGTTTGGGATGATACTTCCTGAGTTGATTATAAATTTCTTAGCTTTACTTACACTTCAAGAAAATTTAAACTTTATATGTCCTTATCACACACAACTGAGTTTAGTATCTATTATCATTACTTATTTATTATTAAAATCTCATAATCATTAACATTTGTTATTCTCTTAAATACAATTTCAATATTCTTCACTATTTTTGATTTTATCAATTACTGAGAATTCTTGACATCAATAACAGCTTAATGAGACTCTCCCTGTACATGGATCTTATTTTTACAATCATTAATAAAATTTTATTTCATATCAAGATAATATTATATATTTTATTTATTAATTGATAATTTTTAAATACTGATTTTTGGGAACTACTCCACGACTTTAATTTATTTGATGAGAGAGTTTCATTTTTGAAAATTCCCTTCCAATGCATTTCACATTTCTTTAACATCTTATATTAGCTGTGATTTTTCATCATCTAGATCCTTAATAAACTCAAATATATGAGTAAACAATTCATTAGGAACATTTTCATGTATTCCGCAACCTCATAGTATAGATAATTATAAGCATTAATAATATTAGCATCATCAAAAGTTGATCTAAAAACAACACTCTAACTAACTTTTTCTAGTAGCGAATCTTATTTCTTTCTTTAGATTCTTCTCATCTTATCAACTTGTTTATTTATCCTATTTTTATAGCATTTAGGGAGACATACACATGTGTAATGACATCAATATAATAATATTTATCCATCTAAGTCTCTTTAAAAACCTCAAATCTAAACTTCATTAAACCGAGCAAAATTCAGTGGGTCTTTAAAGACAGATCCAATAAAAAGGTACCTTGGATCTGATACCAGTTTAAATGACCAATTGGATCATTGTAGTCCCCAAGGGGTGGGGGGTGGGGGGGGGGGGGGGTGGGTGGGGTATTTTATAAGGTGTTTCCTATTTTTATTTAATTCCAAAATCTTTAGGAATATTTTATCCTCCTTTGAATTTAACATTTATTTCCGAATAGTGAAAATGAATATTTTTTATATTTTAACCTGGAAAGTAATTCCTATATATATGATAGTATTGAAATTAAATGAAGTGTGTATGATTTACCAGGTTAAAATTAGTTACCTAATCCTTTCCATGCTTGGGATTCCCAATTCATATATTCTCCATAATAATAATTTCATCAATACAAGTGGAGTTATCCATGTATCAAACTGAAAGCACCGGTGTATCCCACAACACAACAACCCATTGTGTTAACAACCACATATTTCCCACAATAATTATCATCAACTTCACACTATTTTCACTACTTCACAACATGATATACCTACATACCCTGAATCCCCCAGGATTTATGGAATCACAACATGTACATGCAAGTGTTTCTTTATAGCACCTTCTTTGAAGTTGATCTCTAGTTTAACACATGCTATCTCTACATCCAACAGAAATGATCTCCTTTCTCTCAATAGTTTTTTTATAAAAATTATAAAAAATATTTAAAAAAATTATTTCAGTCCAATCACTTCATAAAAAACATTTAATAGATATTTTTAATAACTTGTTCACCTATTTCCTCACTCATTGATCTCTTGTGATCTTCCAATGCAGTAGTTCCTCAATATTATTCAAATACTTAGAATACCAATAAATGATATATATAATACCTATAAGATATAATTACTATATTTATTTATTCTTTTACTTCTCACATATTTTTAATAATTGATACAATCATAGAATAATGGTTGGATCCTTCTATAATATCTAACTTCAATAACCAAATGATCATCATCTTCAGCAGAGGCTTGATATACTCATATTTCTTATTCTTACTTCATGAGTTATTTAATACTTAGTATAATATATATTCTCTTAGATTCAACCTATCTAACCCCATTGGTATCTTTATTCTTTTTTTCCTTTTATATATAAGTTACATGAAAATGATAATTCATGATTTACCAAATATAGAATACTTTAGAATATTTAGTGACCCATGATTATAATTTCTCAATAGCTTGTACAGAGGTTATCTCCAAATACATCATTTCATTTCTCATAAAAAAATCTAGATGGATGAATATCTACATTCTTTATTTTTATTTTTTCTCACTTAACTATATTTATTAGAATACAAAGAGATCAATTATATTCTTTCACATTTTCTTCCACATCCAAAAGCAGATATTCTAGTATCTTCTAGTATCATCCTGATCTCCTCATCATTCTCATCTACATCTCAAACAACTCATCTAATTATTTATACTAAAATATTAACTAAAATTCACATATTTTATGTTTAGAACATGTATACCCGAAATATACGGTATCATGACATGTCTTATAGCATAAAACTACAACTATTGGACCCATAGTGTTCACTGTATCTCAAAATGGTTAGTGCTATGACATGGAGTTCACTATTTTCATGTTTTTCATGTACCACAAGAATTGTTGTAATTGAGATTATTCTTATATGGCATGGAGGTCACTCAATTTTTTTAATCATATAATAACATGTAAATTTATCACTACTCCACCTCAGCTGGACCATCCCATTCGAAGATTTTATCCCAAACCTTTTTGATATTTTAAGAAATAAAACCAAATATAACATCAAGTGATAAATTTTCACTTCAATATATAATTTTTCTATTTATCTAAAATATAAATATTCCATAACTTATCTAATTTGATCTTATTTGAATCATATTTCAAGATTATATCACAACAATTTAAATAAAGTATCACATGTATTATATGATTTTTTGATCATTGATAAATGTCCCAAGAATAATATCATTGAATTTAATCATCTGATATTAAATACGAAGAACTTAAATTACATTCAGGTAGATTTAAAAAAACATGTATTTACCTTTCTATAAGCCTATAGTTACATTTATATAGGTATTGAATTTCAAGGATTACCTTTAAGTATCCCTTGTTTTTATTAAAATTTCATTTTTTTGGCACTTTAATGGAAAGGTTACCCTAATGTAGATCTATATAACCTTCACACAGCTTAATAGAGTTACAAAAAACCTTTATGTGACACCTATAACTATGATATACCTTTAAATAGTTCATTTTATGACCCTTAAATAGCTCTTGGATCTTCCACATAAACCATTATACAACAATTGATTTATAGATCTACCTTTATATAGCACACCGAATTTCCTACTTACCTATACTCAACATGCATAAATCATAGTTACCTTTACACAACATGTAAATAACCTTTACATTGTTCTCAATGAAACTTATAAAAGTCCATTTGAAACCTATGAATCATTTAATAAATACATAGGTTCAATAATAAACCCATAATGGAGGTCCTTTTCCAAATTTTTACATCAAAACTAAAAACCTTCAACTTTTTCAATTAAGCTCCTAGCTCCTTCAAATGAACTCCAATCAAACTAAAATAATTTAAATCACTTATAATGATTTTTTTAAATAATAATAATAATTCATAAGTTATTAAAAACAATCTCAAAATCCCTAAAATCATATATATACCCATTATTGAGAACTATCTAGGAAATCTACTGCCTTTATCATTCATAACATCACTCCATCATTTATAAAACATAATTTAAAGATTCACTCCATCCATAATTAGTAAATTAGAAAAGTAAATATTTATAGATTTCAACACTCATTACAATATATACTGATTCCATCTACTATATCTAGATATTTTCTTATTGTGGTACTATTATAGACATCACTTTCACACACTTATCACAAGTCGTCACCATGAGGTCATATTCTAAAATCATCTGATTTATTAGGATGATATTAGAACCTATCCAACTAGATATTCTAAGGTAGCCAATAACTCTTCCTTTTCATTGAAAACATGTTAATTATTTATTTGAAACTATAATGGTAGTTCAATATATTATTATTTACCCATCATGCATGGTTTTTCTATACTTAATTTATTGGGTGGATACTCTAACACATAACCCATCTGTCTATAAGAACACTTTGAATTCCACATAATAGATTAAAAAATAAATAAAACAATATCATCACACAATCCAAAATGGAACTTCATATATTTTGGTAGATAAAATGTTACAAAATGGTGATAATTGTGATATTTTATTATGAAAAAACATATATTGTACAAAGACACATGACATTGTTAGTATTTAGATTGTAAATGAAATTTTTAAACATGAATAGTTAGGATCCTTCGATGTGAATGTATATATCGAGTAAATTTCTATAATTCTTATGTCTAATTATTTATATACCATTTTTGTTATAATTTAATAGTATTCATTTTTGTATACATTAATATAAGAATTACATAGCCCAATCAAATGTTGCTAATATATTGGAACTTATAAATCATTATATTAATTCTATACATAGAAAAATTATTTACCCAATGAATGTTCTAAGTAAAGAAAGATAAATTTTAAATGTTTTTAAAGTAAAAATAAGGAATGTTATGAAATTTTTAATACCTACTATTAAAGTGTAAAACTATATACTCTTATTATAAATAAGATAATTTGAGTTTTTTTAATTACTTATTATTTTTTTAATTTTTTTGGGAATAATGGATGATCATTCTAATAAATAAAATTAATCCAAAGATAAATTTTAGGGATCAAGTGCTTGGATATATAATAAATCACACACATAATGGTACCTTTTAATTATCAATACACCATCTTTTACATTTTATATAAAATATTTACATTATGTATTTTAACAAAATTTCTTTCTTTGGTAATGTAGTGATAGTGTATCAAAATATACATGGAACTAAGAAAAAAATCTATAATTATATCTTTATATAGAGATATTTTATGTTATATATAAAAAAATTTCACTATTAAGATATAGATCACATTATTTTATATTTTTTTATTGTTTTTATAGTTTACAAAACAAACAAATGACTTCAATTGTGGATACCATATTTTTATATTTATGAAATAGGTCATATTATATTATATATTTGATATAGATAAAATGATATTTATGATATGTGTATATTTTTTAATAAATAAAATTTCAATTAAAATACTTATTAAACATTTATTTATTTATATATTTTTAGAAACACTCAAATACTATGATAAATAATATTATAATGATGATATAGATTCTTCCAAGAAATATTGGAAAACTTATATGATGTTATTATTTTTTTCAGATAACATGAACATGGATTTTTCATCACTTATTTTATGAATTTTATTTTAAAATTTAAATTTAAGTAGTTTTTTTTCACTGAGAATAATTTATATTTAGAACTATTTTATCAAAAATATTTTGTATAAATGTAAGAATTTTTAACTTTCTAAAAAGGTGAATCAAATAATCAAATCTAAGAAAATTAGTTTTGTTTTTCATCAAAATTTATAAAATTTATTATTGATTCATCTTTGATCTTTAAAAATAAACCTTATAACAATATAATGCGTGATGATCCTATAACGATGATAAATTATTTTCTATAATTAAATGTTTGTTATGTTTTAGTGATTCCCATCAAAAGATAAAAACCGATCAATTAAGATCATAATATGGAAAATATTTTTAAAAAATATCATTGATTTATTTTTAACATGAATAGATAAACCATACATAAATCAGAAATGTGATGTGAACAGAATAATTAAATGTTTATTTAAAAAAATTAAAATATTTTAAGTTTTAAAAACATTTGTTAAATGATAAAAATAAATTAAGCGATATTCTATTAAATAAAAAAACATGAAAACAATATTTTATTTATATTTCACATATAATAATATGATTCTTATTAATATTAAATGAAATATGGATTAAATAATACAAATTCATTTTTTTAATTTAAAAGTCTTACGTTATATATACATGAATCTGATACATTCCTATCACGGGGTGTGACAAAAAATATTTCCTAAGTTAAAATGAAGTAAAGTGGTTGACCTAGGTTGTCTATAGAGATTATTCTAGAATAGATTTGGACACTTGAAATTAGAGAATGAGGTGAGATTGTTTTTAAAATTGTTTGTTTTTTAAAAGAAATAATGCAATTGAAATGAGGTTTGAAACCAAATTGATGAAGAGAGTGATGGGGTTAGGGTTGGATAACCTTTTTCAATGTGATAATCATCATAAAAATCATTCACCTTATATTCCTATTGAATGACAAGTGTTAGACTCTTTGATTGAGTTATCAATCACCCTTGGTTAAAAGAAGAAATAGAAACCCCTCTTATGTGAATGAAAATTCATAAACTAATCCCAAATAACTTAGAAAATTCCCAATTGATATTTTTTCTCCTTATAAACATAGAAAATGTTCACTTATTGAGAACCCTTTCCAATGATTACTAGACAATCACCACCTAACACAATCTTCTTAATCAAGACAAACCTCACTAGGCAGATAGAGTTTAAAGTTCTTTAACCCAAGATATAAACAATTAATGAAACAAAAAACCAAAATAAAATAAAATTAATAGAATTTTACACAACTGAAAAATATACATCATTAAATATAGATAGATAGTTTTAAATTAAATCAAAAGACTCTGATATTACAAAAGTGAAACTCCCCCTTATCCGATTACTCAAAGTTTTTACTCCTCTATGTGAAGGGTAAGAGAGTTGAAAGGGGAAGAAGAGATAATTATGAATTTAAGAAAATAGTGAAGATAAAATTCTAGGCTCTTTAATTATTCAATACAACATAAAAACGCCACTTTTTCCTTATTCAACACCTTTTAATGGAAGTGAACACTCATATTTATTGGCTTGAGGGGTGGAGAAAGTTTCCCTCCAGATTCATTCCTCTAAAATCTGATTATATTTTTCAAAATAAATGGTTGAATCTCATAAATATTTCTTCAAAAAAGTTGTTCCTCTATCTCGTGTGTATGAAACCCAAAAATAAAAGCTAATTTGGATAAGTGGAAAAAATTTATGCTTGAATTATTGAAGACTACGTTTTATGGATTAGTAGATTTCTCAACTACCTCAAACTTACTATATTAAAATGATTTTTAATGAGATAATTTCTTCATGAAATTTAATATGGCCCTAAGTTTAGGAGTTATATTTCTAATCCAACTGGAATCACTTCATTTAGATGTCTCTAGATCAAGATATTCCTCCATTACTGAGGTGGGTTCCATTCTATTGGCTTGAAAACTTTCTTCACTTGATTGATTTTTATGGGTATGTGTGATTTGAATTGGACATGGGTATAGAAGAAAAAGTTTACCCCCTTGAAAAAAAATCTAGAAAAAGGAATCACTCAATTTGGATAAAATGTTTAAAATATATTCCCAAAATATAGAAGATCCATAAAACTGTTAAATTTATAGAAATAAATAATTTTTACAATTAATCCAGAACTTCACAATAAAATAAAAAAATGATGTAGATAAGATCACATTGATTAATTAGAAGGGATTAAATCCTTGAAACAAACATGAAAAATAATGAAAATATTATCTCTATCAATTCTCCCACACTTAGTACTTTGGCTTTTGGATAAGAAAGTATCAAAATTGAATCAATGTAAATTAAAAAAACATGCCAATGAGATACAATAATTCCATACCATGAAAGAAAAGATATAATGCCTCATAAAAACAATTAATTCAAGTTCTCAAACTAGACCATTCAATATATTTTATCTTAATTTATAATCCCATTCACACAAGTCACCTACCTCACATAAATTTTTTATCATATCAAAAATACCAATTTTCAACAAGGATTTTCATATTCAAACCCATGAAAGAGTCACTATAGGCTTGATAAATTCCTACTTGTCCACCTAATCTAATCCAGGGAAATATGTTTATCATGAGGGCACTAAAATGTTGTTCTATGGATTCTGGTTAGTAGAATTTTGATGTGAAAACTTTTGAGGATGAATGAGGAGGGATTCACTCTTTTTTAATAAAATTTGAAAGATTCAAATTTTATATCAAGTATGGTATCCTCCTATACCCCCTTAGTATAAAATCAGCTCTATAATAATGAAAAATCAAGAAAGGTGCACACCATTCATTATCTCAGCCACAAAAATTCAATCTTCTCAAACATAATTTTTCTTGAAATCTCTAGATAGTCATAACTTTCTTTCTCTTTGGATGATCTAGAAAGGCACTAATTGCCTTATCATGAAATATCTAGAAGAGACATAACTTTCTATAGAATGGTTTTTTAGAAGAAAACACACCTCTTAAGTATTTCATTTTTCTATAACAATTTTCACTAAATGTGGTAGCACAATAGAGGACAAATCCCCCCCACACTGAAGTTCAACTAGATCATGCAATTTCACTTCAAGATTAGGTTGGATAGGGAAAATTGGATTGTAATGTGGCTAATCTAAAAGGTTGTTCATGGATTCTAAGGGATAAATAAATTAAATATACAAGGAATTATAGAATGAAAATTATTATATTGAACATGGGAATTTAAAACTAAATAAATTTCTTAATCATTTGAAACACAGGTACCTCAAACCCTCAATTTTTGATAGGAATAAATCAAATAATGGATAAAACAAGCATTGTTTGGTTCTATCAATTAGCATGGTGAGTGAAAATAATACAAAAAAATGGTTTAGAAGCATAATGGGAAAGTGATTTTAAAGATAAAGAAAGTGATATGTGGAATGAGATTAAAAAATGAACGTACTTTTCATGAAATTTAAAAAGATATAAACTTGAAACAATGTAATTTTGAACATCCATTTAAGCACAGTTTCATAGAATAGATTTTTTCACTTATTTAAATGGGTTTAAAAAATGGAAATTATTATCATTTTAGATAAAAAACTTTAAAGACCCATAAAAATTGAAAATAAAACACACAATAAAATTTTTAAAACCCATATTTTTTTTGAAAAAGATACAAACAACAAATGAAAATTTCAAAATACAAAGGTTCCCTCCCATACACTTAAATGATACTATGTCCACAATGAATTAAAATGTATTTAACAAGTAAGTAGATATTTAATTTAATTATAATAAAAAATTAATTGTAAAGGAGAGGTACAACCTGATTTATTGGCAGTGCAATGTTAAGTTTTGTTCCTAAGTGTTACACAATAAAAACCTACAAGAAAAAGAAGAAAAGAAAAAAAGTAACAAAATTAATTAAAATAAATGAAAATAGAAATAGAATTAGAAAATAAGGATATATATTGGTTTAGTTCTCCAATTGGGCTCTGGGTTTTGACTGCCTTCAGATGGGAAGATTTAGTTGGTCATCCCCAATCTGAGGGTGGGTGGAGTTTCTCTAAGATGAACCACCAGTAACTATTCTTTACATCTTGTAATTATTCATTTTTGTTAAATAATCCATGGATAAAATATACCAAATACACCGATATGATAATAAGATACAACTTTAATTATGGGGGTTGGTCAAATAATGTGTCATCCACTTTCATGGTTTCCACTTACATAACCTCTTCTTCATTTTATAGTGCTTTCTCAAGGTATGATTTATCAAAATAATAGTCAATGAAAAGGTCAAAGTGTAATTATGTTTGAATAAAATTAAATCATAAAGAATCAATATAAAATTACTTCCCTTTATGATATGCTTCTTGTGTATCTATTTCCTAAGGAAAACCTAGTTTTGTTTCCTCTTGAACTCCCTGTAATAAATGATCAACATGTTCGGGGAGCTCTAGGTGTTCCTATTTAGGTGAATCCTACCATTCATTATATTATTCCAAGGAAAAAAAGAGTTAATATATTATGAAAATTTAAAACTAGGGGAGGTAATACTTATTTAATACTAAATAAAGTCATATAATGATGAGTTCAAGAAAAGATCATCTGCCTTAATTGGATTAGCTTTAATTTCTTATTTAGTGGGAAGTGTCTCTTGGAGTAAAGTGATAGTAGATGGAGGTGGGTAGTCAGACACCTCTACTTAAAATATGAGTGGGTAAATCACTTCAAATATTAGTTTGGATTCTGTTTTAGGTTAAGGTCCCTCATCCAATGTAACTTTATCCTAATACTTCAATCTTTGATAATCGGTTTTGACTTGATTTTCCATGTCCATCAGTTCTTGAAGATAGATACATGTGACATGTCCATTCAACATTTGTGTGAAAAAAGTAGTGAGTTTATCAAAAAATTTCAATAGGTCCATCTTATCATTATCTACCATTTTGCCTTAGTCCCGTGAGTTATAAATCCATGTAGAATAATTTCAGTTGGCATACATCAAGGTATTTTTTAATTTTTTTTAAATGAAATCAAAAAAATATTTACAAAATGACCGAATTAGATAGTTATCACTACCTCCCTAGAAACGACGCCAAGTTTTGAATTGTGCATATTGTGGGGTGTGAAAAAAATATTTACAAAGATAAAAAGAATTAAAGTGGTTGACCTTGGTTTTATCCATAGAGGATCACTCAATAATCATGTTTTTCACTTGAAATTAGAGACATAAGTAAAATTGTTTTTAAAATTGTTTATTTTTTAAAATATAGAATAAAATTAACATGATGTTTGAAACCAAATTTATTAATTGAGTGATGGGGTTATGGTAGGATAATTTTTTTAATGTAATCATAATCATAAAAACCATTCAACCTCTATTTCTATTGAATGAAATGGTAAATGCTCATCGATTGAGTTATCAATCACCCTTGAATTAAAGAAGTAATAGAAAGCACTCCAATGTGCATGAATATTCATAAACCAATACCAAATAACTAAGGAAAGTACCAATTAGGAATTTTTTCTCATTTTAAATCTATAAAATGTTCACTTATTCCACACACATTCCAATGATCACTAGACACTCACTACCTAACTAAATATGCTCGATCGAGACAAACTACAATAGGTAGAGAGTGTTTAAAGTTCTTCAACCAAAGCTGTAAAAAATGAATGAAACCAAAAACCAAAATAAAATAACATTAATATAATTAGAAACCACTAAAAATAGAAATAATTCAATAAAAAAATTGATTTTCAAATTAAAGAACAAGACTCTGAAATTACAAAAGTAAAACCCCCCCTCCCTGATCACTCAACGGTTTTCCCCTCCATAAGAAGGATAAAAGAGTTGAAAGGTGAAGAAGATATAATTATAAAACAAATAAAATATAAATGATAAAATTAAATTCTCTTCTGTTCTTCAATAATCTAGCATATTCCCACTTTTACCTTCTTCAAAAGCTTTGAATGGAAGTGAACACTCATATTTATAGGCTTGAAGAGCAGAATATTTTCCCTCTAGATTTAATAATCCAAAATATTGAGTCTATTTATAATAATAAATGGATGAATCCCATAAATATATCTTCATAATAGTTTTTCCCTCCCTCTTTTTCATGCTTCCACAAAATTGAAGCTAATTTGGACAAGTGGGATAAAGTTATACTCGAATTTAGAAAGAATACCTTTTCTGGTTGAGTATATATATCAACTCCCTCAACTTTTCCACATTAAATGGATTCATTAATGAGGTAATTTATTTATAAAATTTAATTCAAAAATTATTTGAGGAGTCCTATTTCTACTCCAAATAGAATCACTTCATTTGGATGTCTATATGCCAATATATGCCTCCATTACTAAGGAAGAGACAATTATGTTGTCTAGAAAACATTATCTATTTGATTGATTTTTCTAGGTCTATTTTATTATAATTGGATCTAGTTCTATAAGAAAACATTAACGCCCATGAGAAAGAAAATACTATAAAAAATTAACCACTCAATTTGGATCAAAATTGTAAAAGATATTTCCAAAATACAAAAGATTCATAGAACTGTTAAATTTACAAAATTAAGTAATATACAAAATTAAGCTAAAAATTCACCAAAAATAAAAAAAATAATGCCAATAATATCACATTGATTAATTTATAGGGGTTAAATCATGGAAAAAAACATGAAAAATAATGAAATTATTTACGCTATCAGCATCAAATGATAAAATCTGAGAAAATGAGATCAAATATACATGAAAGAATATGAAAATTACTATTAATTAATTTTTAATCTATAGAAATAATCCACACATAAATATGATATGTGATGACACTTGAATGATGAAAAATTAATTTTCAAAATTCTAAGCCTTTTATATTTATAAATGCACTTCAATCGATCAAAACCAAGTAAACGAGCATAGATTGTCTCAAAAATTTATGAAAATGATTTGAAATAAAATTTTCAACTATAGGAACAAATTTAATATCAATACTATATGAAATATGATAGAAATTATTGGAAAGTTATTTTTAAAGTTAAAAGTTCTTTAGTTCTATAAAAGTGCATCAATTGAATAAAACTAAGAACATGATCAAGAGTGGTCAAGAACATTTAAAAAAAATTTAAGATTAGTTTTTGCAATATAAAAACAAACCATAAGTAAATATAATGTGATTTTTTACTAGAATTATTATATGTTTTTTTATTATTAAAAGTCTAAATTTCTACAAACATGAATTAAAAGATTAAAACAAGGCAAATGACATTTGATTGTCATGAAATTTTAGAAACAAATATTTTATTCATTTGTAACATATTAGAATTAAATATCTATAAATATGAAATTAAATATGACTATAATTATTAAAATTATTTTTTTATAATTAAATGTGTGTTTTAAGTTCTACAAGAATGTGTTAGTCAATCATAATAGAGTTAAATAACTATGACTCTGAATTTTTTTTTGAATATAGATTGTTTATTAATTTGTGAATTTTAGTAATAATCAATACAATATACTATGCAATCCTAATGATATAATGTGATTTTTTAATTAAAATTCCTTTTAGTTCTATAAATAAGTGTTAAATAATCAAAACTGAGAAAACAAGTTTTGATTATCCTAAACACTTATGAAAATGATCATTGATTTTTTTTCTCCTATGGAAAAAATTACATATCAATCCAATCTAGAATGGGTTGAAATTAAATCAAATTGCATTTTTATAATTTTTTAAAATTATTTGAAAGTGCATCAAATGATCAAAACTTACACAATGATCTTGAATTATTGCAAAAAATTAAGACAACTATTGTTAATTTATATTTTGTCTTATAATAACAAATCACATATTAATATGAATTGTGGATTTTTAGAAATGATCCAATATTAATTTCTAAAATTAAAAATATTTTTATGTTTCAAAGACCCATTATTGGATCTAAATTAAGAAAAAATGCTCAGATTATTGTGAAATTTAGTACAACAATTATTGATTAATCTAAGACTTGTAGGAATAAAAATTATATCAATAAAGAATGTGATTTTATTATAATGTATTGAAGTGGTTTTTTAAATTTATAATTTGCATTTATCCTATTTTTTATATTTTACTTTATGATATGTTTTTTATAATTTATTTAAAGCTCTTTTAACTTGGTTATTATTTTTTTATAGGCTCATTAGTGTTTTTCATCAAATAATATGAGTTTAAATGTGAAAATTTTCTTGAATATTATTTATTTTATATAATTGATAATAAATTTATCTATATATGAGTCAAATCCCTTTATTTAAATGAAAAGTATAACATTTTAGTTCTATGGGAAAATTAACTATACACGTGTATTCCATGTTATAAGCAAAGGAAACATGTGTATAATATCTTTTCCCCTAGATATAAAATAATATAATTTTTATTCAAATAATATAATTTAATTAAATATGAGGATATTTATTTTTCAACTCAATGAATCTTCAAGAAAAATATGATCATATATAACAGTATATTAATATTATATTACACAGATATTTCATCTTCATTGATATTTAAACTAACCTCATATGGTATATTTAAAATAGGAAATTAATACATAGAGTTTTATATTGTTTTAAATATTGAAATTAATAGATAATTTATTATTTTATTATGAATTGGTGTTTTATATCATATAAAATAAATATAAAAGTTTTTGAATTATTTAAATTTGATCACGTTATTGTATAACAATTCAATGATAGTTATTTTTCATTTTCAAGTAGTATTAATAAAATACATTTTTGTTTTTTTTGAAATTCGTATCAATTACATAAATTCTTATTTGGTATATATAAATTCAATGGATGATAGATTCTTTTATAACATGCCATAATTCAAGTGTTGAAGTCTTTTTTTGGGGTTTTTATAATCAAAACAAACTCTACTAATTTATATTTTTGTTTTTTGTTGTTGTAAATTTGTGAATAAAATTATTTTAATTTTTGATATATTTTTTCAATATAAATCATCAAAAATAACTTCAATTTAATAAAAATATCATTATTATTTTAAAATAAATTTTTATAATAGTGATTATGACTGACCTTTATTTTTATTTTTGGCTATTGTAGTTGTCTTTTATGCAGTGTCTGGCTATAAATTATAATGATAGCCTTTGTCTGTTCTAACATAGTCCTGATAAAGACTATCCTTCATTAGTAATTTTATAGCATTGATAAAATTGTTCAATTTTTCTTAGTGCACACTACATCAGTTATTTTAAATCATTAAAAACTATTTTTTTTGGGAGCATATAAAGGTCCTTCTTAAAATTGAGTAAAAATATTAATCAATGACAGTACACATTTTAAAGGGAAAAAATTCCAAAATCCATAACATTTTTATTCAATTTTGTTTGTTTATAAAAATATATTTAAATCAATATACATAAGAAAGTATCTTTTAATTTGGAACTTTACATAATTTTAATATATAAAATTTCTATTTGATTTAATATTTTTTAAATATTAATTTTTTAATATTTATAAAAAACAAATGATATCATATATATAAAAATTTATTACCCAACCATTATAAGAAATTAAAAGTACTTTTATGCCCATGTGATTTGATGATTTTCATGAATTCTGTTTGGAGTAAATGCAATAACACCTATAAGGGAAAACACCATTTCTAAGTCCATACATTCAAATTATTAAATTGTATCCCTACCATTATAATAAAAAACTCATAGAATATTAATATTCTATAAAGAGTTTATAAATCATCCTCTAATCATAGAAAGTGATATTCACTCTAAATAGTTCAGAATATAGTAATAAAAATAAAAAATCATTTCAGTTACTTTTTATCACCCACTAAACAATTCAAATTGTATATTCCCAAAGAAAATGTTTTTATTTTTTTATAAAATGGTTTATTTTATGTTTTTTTAACACAAATAATTTTTTCTTATACAACTTATATCGAATTTTTTTTATAAACTACTCAATGATGTTTTACATAATATTATATAAAAAATTGTTATGGTATCATCTTGTAATTACTATCTAAGAATAAAATATGAAACTATAAACTGTTTATCATTTTACTTCACTATCAAAATTTATTGAAAAATAATGAATTATATAGACTACATTTTAATATCTAATAATAAATTCTTAATATATTTTACTTAGTTTCCAGACGTTTTTAAGGAAAAAATTCCAACTCCATAGTTTATTGTGATATACATATTTATTAATTAGTCACTCATGAAATGAAAAAACAAGTAATAGTAAATAAATTTATATATGTGTATTGATTATGTATCACACTTAAAATTTAACTTACATACGAAAATATTTTTATTATAATTGGAAAATAATTTTAAAATAAATTCAAATATTTTGTTTTCTTTAATTATCCAAACATACATTTTAAACGCTTCTAATAATCCAAACTATTATTTATAGTATATCTACTTATTTTAAATACTGAAAAAGTGATATTAATACTTTTTCAATTTATTACCCTATCTACCTAGAATTCTATCAATTGATTTTTTATTTTTATAATTATTTTATATTTAGTAATGTAGTATAAAGCACATGCACTACATGATGAAACCAAAAAAATTTATTATTTTAATTTGAACATTAAATTTATAGAATAAAATTGTCTATAAGAATTGAATTTATTACCATGTAGAAAAAAATACCAAACTAGATAACTAAATTATGAAAATTTGGATATGCTCGATCCACCAAAACAACCTCACTCACAAACTACACATAAAGAAGTTTGTTAATAGTCTAATATGAAATTTGAAAATAAATATATATAACATCATAAATAAAATAAAAGTGAATTAAGAATGAATTAAATGTGAAGTATTTATAAGAATTAGGGTACCCATATGACCATTACAAATCTGACCATTGGAATAGTAATCTAACTATTGGAATAGTAATATGACCATTGGAATAGTAATATGACCATTAAGAACAGTAACCTGACCATTATAATAGTAACATATCCTATGGAAATGTAAAATAATATTTATGTATCTTATAAAATGAAACTATAACATATTTATGTCATGATACAAGTAAAGAAATGTTAGAAAAATGATAAATTAAGTGTTTGTATTTTTGTAAAACATAAATATTTTAATTGAATTTTTATAATAAATTTAATTATTTAAATGAAGGTTTCTTTCTGTAAAATTTATTTAAAATTTAATGTTAAGTTTTATTATAATTATAATATAATTTTATGTGATGGTAAGTAATTTTTAAATGGGTCAGAAAATTAGTCATAATATTAAATAAATGATAATTTTATTTAAAATTTAAATATATCATATTTATAAAATTATCTTCATAAAATTTATTTAATTTTTTGAATCTAAAAATTGAAATATATTTAAGGTTAGGTTTTGGTATTTTTCTAAAATAGTTTATTTTTTAGTAAATAGTGAAATGCGGTAAAATACTGTATTTAACATTTTAAGATATATACAAGAATTATTGATTCATATATGATGTAAGAACCCAATAATTTGAACTAAAATACATAATTTAATATGCTTAGACACAAGAATCAATACCATTGATAGTCATGAGCTAAAATAATAAACCAATAAATATAATACTAAAAAAATACTTATGTTCGCCCCTTATAAATACCACTCTCATAAACCTTTCTCACCACTTCTTATAGTCCTTACAACATGAAAAAATTCTACCCAATTACCTTCATAATACCCCCACTTCGTAGTGATGATGGTTTTATCCAATAACCATTTCAAGGAGTTTTAAGGGATATCCTAAGAGGAGGTGACCAAAGAAAGAGGTAAAATCTTGACTAACCTCTTTATTTTTATTCCTCTTTTACTACCCCCATATGTTCCGAATACAATTAAAAATATTAATAAAATAATTCTAAATATAATGAAATATTATTATTAGTATGGAATATTCATATTATACCCTCCTTTTTTTTAAAAGGAAACGGTTGTTTCTAAATTGGTTGGTTCATTGCCTACATGAACAATACACTTATGTTTTAGCTACCACCTTCAAGGACAGATCTAAAAATATTATTATGTTTAAATATGATCATAATAATTATTTTATAACTTATTTTATAATGTTTAATATTTTTATAATTATTTAATTAAATGAAATGAATCTTGTTTGCGATGGTCGGTAAAATGGCCTAAATGAACTAACCATATAACATTGAAATTTTTACTAAATGAATCATCCATATGTCCGAATAGATGTGGTATTTGGAAAAATTATAATTCATGGAATTATATTTATACCATTTCATAAAACTTTTGGAGTTATAGTCCCATTTGAAAATAACATCAATAATTATCCAAAAGTGATTCAACCTTGGAACCCTGAAATGAATGCTCATGGAACAAAAAAATTAAAATTTATATATCATTATAATAATTATAAATGAGTATAAAAAAATTATAATAAATCAATAATATATGGAAAATGTTCTTTATTATGTAATTAATTAATCTAATGTAATTATTTAGGATATTAAGTGCAAGCTCAAAATGATTATATAACATAAGGTAAGTGATCTATCTGGACCACCCTTTTTCTTTAGGTTATGACTTTTATATGTCTAACTCACTTGATATCTTCTTTAAATTTTATTAAATGTTTATAAATTATATATATTTATATTACATATATAACTTTCTTATTACTACTTTTATGGGGAAACACATTAAATGAGCCATTTTCTCAAATTTAAAACTTTTTTTCCATGGGTATTTTTTATGTTTATGACTTAAGATTTATTTCCTTTTGTGAAACACATAAAAATATACATGTTATGATGGGTGAACCCAGATTTTACTATAATGAATTGGGTAATGTTTTTTTCTAATAAGAAGATATATGTGGGATTAGGGATTATGCCTAATACATTACGGAACTCTATGCACTACGTGATGTTGTATTGTAAGTTATCCCCAACTTATGTTTATGTTATGTTATATATTTCTTCCACTTTCCTATGTTTCATTGATCATATGATACCATATTAATAATTATATTATCCCATGTGATTATTCATAAGACTTGTCTTTCATGATATCATTTTATTTCATTTTACTAACTTATTATGTTTCATTGTCATTTTTATTCCCTTATTAGGTTTTTTAGCTCACAGATTTATTTTATGTTTTTCTTAGGTTAACCAATATAGTTTTAGGAGATAGAATGGATTTTAGAGATCATTATTGTGATTAAAATAAATTTATTTTATAGTTTTTCTTGGATTTATTATGAACCTAGTATTCCAAAGACTATAGGATTTTTGATCCTTTGGTTGTATTTAATGGATATTTATGTTAAAAAAATAATATGTTAATATGTGTAAAAGGTTTGGGTCATTATAGTTGGTATTAGAGGATAATCTAGTTTTTTTTGGGATTATTACTAGAATAATTTAGTGATAAACCTAGGGATGCATCTAAGTATAGGATAATATCCTAGAATTTTGGTGAAGTATTGTGTGAGTGGTTTCTGAGAAATTACACCCATATCTGGAAACTAAAATTGGATACAATTCTATAACAATTGTACCTAAGGGTAATAAAAATGAAAATGGTACATTAATATTTGAATCAATAATCATCTTGTGCATGAAAAAAATTCCTTACTTCACACCTAGTTTGAAACTCTATGGGGATATAATTTGGAAATGTACAAATTCTTTACGAACAATTTGGATGGAATTGGAAAAATTATTAGGTTAGATAACCTAATAGGTAATTTAACTTGGATAACTTATATTAAAACCTAGAGACTCATAAGTTCGTATTTATATGTCATTTATAATTTATTCCTTCCATGTTCATAATTTTTCTTTTATGTAATTTTTATTTTGAGTATTCACATATCGTTTTTTCCTTTATTTTAGTTAATAGAAGGAAACATGAGGAACCAGATGATAACCAACATGATAGGAAATATGATAATTTCCAGAATGATATACCTAACATTATGGGAATGGGATATGGGAACTTAATGGAAGTATTGGATTAGATGATCCATTATATTAATAATAACATGATTTATGTGGAAAACCCTCATTCTCCTAAGAAAGAAAAAGTTACATCCAAGTCCTTCATGTGAAAAAGGCCTCTTACCTTCAGTGTATCTTATGATCCACTCATCATAGGAAAATGGATTAACTACATTTAGAAGATATTATCTATCATATAATTCTCAAAATCAGATAAATTCATGATGTCTATCTACCAGCTTGAAAGGGAAAGTCTATTTGTTGCAGATACTGATCAATAACATGAAGTCCAAAGAGGATATCGATTCCATGGAATGAGAAGTATTCATGAAAATATTTTTTAATAAATATTTTACTCAAACTCTCCATCTTAAAATAGAGATGGAGTTCCTTAGACTGAATCACAATAAAGATGAGTCCATCATGACTTATGAGGAAAACATTACAAGGTTTTCTTGATATACCTTCTCCTTTTCCATGAACACTGAAATAAAGGTGAAAATATACATTATTTTATTAAAGATAATTATATGAAAATCATTGGAAAATAAATACTATGAAAACTATGAGGGTATTTTCCATTGTTCCATTATGGTAGATATGGATATTGGTGACTCTTAGTTGTCCCATGGGTTTGGAGAAAAAAAATAGAGTTTAATTCAAGAGGATCAATGGATAAATTCCGCGGAGTAATGAAAACCAAAAATACCACATGTCCAAAGTATGGGAAGAATCATCTTAGAAACTATCTATAGGGAACTAGGAGATGATTTAAATGTGGAAAAGAGGAGAATCAGGATAATCATTTTCGAAGGGAAATGAATAAAACCAATAATATGGAAGAAGAAAATAAGGTTTCTATCAACACTCAACCTATATTATAGTTTTTAAACTACAAGGAATATGATAATTATGCAAGAAAATTCCCTAATATAAGAGTTTTTAGATACAATCAATGAAAACTACCTCTAAGTCATAGAGAGAAATGAAGGGCATATATTATCGCTATTTTTGAGGTGGATCTAGAGAATGATGTGGTGAAACGTAAGATGGATATTCATTCAATAATATAAAATGTACTTTTTGATTCTAGTATTTTGAATTATTTCATATCTATCATGTTTAGTAGAACTATTCAAACATCACCTCAAAATATTTTTTAAGCTATCTGTGAGAATAAAAAACAAAGAAATTGTTGAATCTTAATTATATAAATTTTTCCTGATCAATTTTTGTGGACTAAACCTCCCAAAAAAATATTTTAATACTTCCTATGGTGAATTTTGATGGTATATTTAGCATGGATTGGATGTCCTTATATAAATAAAACATCAAATTTTAGGAGAGAGGGATCAATCTTCACATACCAAGTCATCATCCAATTCTATACATGTGTAAGGAAGATGATGAATCAACTTTTGAATATTATTCTCAAGTTTGGATATTATTTCCTTAGGATAAATAATATATAGATCAAATTATTGAGATAAAGGATAGAGCGATACTCAAAGACATGCCCATTATGATGGATTTTATAGATGTACTCCTTGAAGAGTTGTTTAAACTTCCTCTAGACTAAAAAGTTGGGTTCTCAATTGAACTTATACCTGGATCTATAACTATATTAAATTCATCCTATATAATATCTATCATTGGGTTGGGATAACTAAAGAAAAAGTTAGAGGAGATTTTGGACATAGGTTTTACATTTTAGAGTGATTCACTATGGGGTGTGTTGATCCTCTTAATAATGAATAAGGATGGGTCAATGTGCCTCTACATTGATTATTGTGAGCTTAATAAAATCATGATAAAGAAAAATTACCCCATACCATGGATAAATTAATTGTTCAATCAATTATATGGGCCCCATTATTTCTTTAAGGTGGAACTTCGGTCAATATCTCATCAATTAATGGTGAAGGAAGACGTTATCCTAAAAATACATTTCAAATGAGATTCGAACACTATGAGTTAATTTTTATGACCTTTAGTCTCACTAATTCTACAAAAATATTTATGGAATTAATGAATAGAATATTTAGAGATTACCTTGATAAATTTATGTTAGTCGTTACAGATGATATTATGATATATTCTAAAAGTATGAAGGATATGTAAATTTTTTAATACTATGATAAAGACTTTGTGAAAGGAGAATATTTTTTCAAAGTATAGTAAAATTGAGTTTTATATAGAGAAATTATCATTATCGGGGAATGTTGTCAACAATATAAGGATATATGTAGACCCTTTTAAGATAAATACAATTGAGGAGTGTCCTAGACCAATGTCTATAATAGAGATCAATATTTTCCTTAGACTATATAGGAAATACCAAATATTTATGTTAAATAACTCATTATTGTCTAAACATATAACTAATCTAACTTGTAATGGGTTTAAGTTTTTATGGAATTAAGAATGTGAATATAGCTTCAAGGAATTGAAAAAGAGTCTTATCACTGAACTAGTCCTCACACTTACCTTAAGTGGGGAAATTTTTTTTCCTATACAATGATTCTTTAAAGAAGGTCATGGGATGCGTACTAATGAAAAATGATGAAGTTATAGACAATGCCTCAATGTAGTTAAAATTTCATGTAAATAAATATCCGAAAAATGATCTGGAGTTGGCTATAGGGATATTCACATTAAAAATAAGGTGGACTTATATATATGGTAAGAAGTGTGAAATATATACAGATTATAATAGCCTCAATTATATTTTCTCACAAAAGGAGATGAATGTACACCAAAAAATATGGTTAGAGATAATCAAAGAAAATAACTACCCAATCTAGTAGAATTATGGGGGAAAAATAAATTGGAAGATGCTCTAAGTAAAAAGGGTCTACTAACCTTCTCAATGATGAGAATTAAGAAGGATCCAATATTTTTAGACTTGGAAAGGATGTATATGAGAATCCTAAAGGAAAGAAAATAATCATTCGTTTATCAACTTATTTATCAACCATATCTACTAGAGAATATAAAGGGTTTCTAAGGAAATAATGTGGAAATTCAGAAGATGGTGGAAGCTATAAGAAAAGGTAAATCCTCAGAGTTCCAAATTAATGAAGAAGGAGTTGTAATATTTGGGTCCTGACTATATGGAATATTAAATATTGAGATAAAGGAGTTGTTGAATGATGTACATAACTGGAAATTATCCATCTTCATAAGGAGAATAAAATGTATCTATATCTATAAATTCATTATTCATAGGAAAATATTAAGAAGATATCAAAATATACATCAAAATTCCCAGCATGTTAGTATGTGAAGAATAAATGGAAAAGGTATAAGGGGATGATGCAACCAATACTCATATCTGCATAGAAATAGGAAATATTTCTCATGAATTTTTCCAATATTCTTCTGAATGAATCAAGAGAAAATAATTTTATATTATTTTTCTTGAATTGACATACAAACATTGCTCACTTAATTAGAATTTGATGGGATTTCTTCCTTGATGAAATTTCTTGGATATACATTAGATATGTGGCGAGGCTACATGGAAAGCCATTATCAATTGTGTATCACCAAGATATAATATTTACCTCTATATTCTAGAACATTATACAAAATTCCATAAACATTGATTTGAATTTTTTTACAACTTATCACACCAAAACTGATGGCCAATCTGAGAAGACTATCCATACACTTGAGGATATTTTGAGAGCATGTTATGTGAACTTTAAAGAATGATGGGATCAACTTATTACTATGGTTGAGTTCTCATACACTAATAGTTTCCAATCAAGAATCCAAATGGATCTATATGAATACATTTATGGGAATAAGTGAAGAACACCTTCCTGCTGAGATGAAGTTGATGGATGCAAAATGTTTGGACCTAAAATGGTAGAAAAGGTCAAGACTATTCAACAAATTATTCAGGCTACTCTAAGTTGATATAAGAGTTATGTTGAAAATCATTGATAAGACCTAGAGTTTGAGGTTAGAGATAAGGTATTCCTCTATATATCTATATAGAAGAGAGTAATTGGATTTTGGAATAAGGGAAAGACAAGTCCTATGTACATAAACCCATTCGAGATTCCTGATCACATCAGAGTAAAGTCTTATCGACTAGAACTCCCACCAACCCTCTCTCAAGTACAAAATGTATTACATGTATTCCCACTTAAATAATTATATACCAAATACCTCATATGTAATGAATTCAAAGGTGGTACAGTCAGAAAATTACCTCTCTTACAAGGAGCATCTGGTGAAGTTCTAGGAATATAGAGAAACAGTTATACACAACAAGATAACTCACCTAGTCAAAGATCTTTGGTGAAACCACAAGTATGTGGAGGAAACATGAGAACCATAAGAATTGATAAAGGATAATCACACTCAATTGTTTTCACCTTAGTATATAAAATGAAAATTTGAGGGTGAAATTTCTTAAGGGGGAAGAATGCAATGACCCAAAATTTTATCAATGGAATTTACCTTCTTATAATTATTTTATATTATGTAATTTAGAATAAAGAACCCAAACCACATGATAAAACAAAAAAAAAATATTATTATATTAATTTGATAATTAAATTTAGAGAATAAAAAAGGCCATAATAATTGAAAGTATTATAATATGTCAAAAAAAAAAAACACGATAACTAAAATATAAAAATTTGGATATTCTATATCCACCAGAACAACCACACTCACAAATAATGTAGAAATGAAGAATATTTTTAGTAATAAAATATGAATTTATAAAATTAAAATATTTATAAATATGTTTTGAAAATAGAACTGAATGAATAATTAGTGAAATATTAGGTATTTATATAAAATAGGGAACCCATATAACTATTTCAAATATGACTGATGAAATAGTAATTTGACTACTAGAATAACAACTCGACCAATGGAATAGTATTATTACTATTAAAAATAGTTTATTAACCATTATAATAGTAACATCACCTATTAAAATGTAAAATAATATTTAGGTATCTTATAAAATGAAAATATATCATATTTATATCATTATACAAGTAATGAAATGTTTTAAAGATGACAAATTTAGTGTTTGTATTTTATAAAACATAATTTTTAATTGAATTTTTATAAAAAATATAATGATTTAAATGAAATTTTATTTTCATAAATTTATTTATAAATTCATATTAAGTTTCATTATAATGATGAGATAATTTAATGATTCGATAAGTAATTTTTCTAAAGGCCCAAAAATTGATCATAATATTAAAATTGATACGTTTAAAATAAATGAGGAATTTATTTAAATATTTAAATTTTCATATTAAGGAAATTATTTTCATAAAATGGTTATAATTTTTTGAATCAACATGTCTAAAAATGTTTAGGGTGAAGTTTTTGTATTTTTCTAAAATAGGTGAATTCTTAGTAAATAGTGAAATACGATAAAATACAGTATTTAACATTATAAACTAAATACATTAATTATTGATTCATTGATGATGTAAGGACCAAATATTTCAAAATAAAATTCATAATTTAATCTATATAGTCAAAATAATCAATAGTATTGATATTCTTGATCCAAAATAATCAACTAATGAATATATTATTCAAAACACCCCTATCCTCCTCTTATAAATAACACCCCTCAAAACCCCTTATCCTCAAACATTATAATGCTTGTATGTTGAAATAATTATACCTAATTACCTTCCCAATAATTTCCTCTATGTCCTAGTACTATCAGTATTATCCAAATACCTTTTCAAGGATCATTATGGGATAACTTAAGATAAGGTGACCAAGGAAAGAGGTAAAATATCAACTAACCTCTTTAATTTTATTCTTCTTATAATAGAACCATATGTTACCCATACACTTAAAAATATTAAAATAAGTATCCCAAATATACTCATATGTTATTATTAGGGTGTAATTTTATTTCTTATTTTCTTTCTAAAACGAAAGCATTGTTTACAAAAAGGTTGGTTCGTTGTCTCCATGAACAACACAATTAGTTTTTTATAGAACTCCTTCAAGGAGGGTTTAAATATGATAATAATAATAATTTAATAACTTAGATCAAGTTATATAATCTTTTAATAGTCATTTAATTAAATAAAATGTAAAAATTTTATGAAAGCTAGTAAAACATCCTAAATAAACTAACCATATAACATTGATAGTTTTACAAAAATAATAATCTCTATATTGGAACACATGGAAATTTGATACAATTATAATTTATGTAAGTAAATGAATACTATTTCATATCACTTCTAGAGTTTTAGTCCCATTTTAAAGAAACATAAATAATTATATACAAGTGTTTCGACCTTGGAAATATTAAACCAATGCTCCTAGGAATTTTATTTTATTTTATATATCATTAAAATGATTATAAATTAACAACATAAAATTAAAATAAATAAAGTATATATGAAAAATTTCTAAATAAAATAATAAATTAATCCATTTTTTATTCAGGACATCAAGTGAGAGCTCATAAAAATTCTGAAATATAAGGCAAGGGATCTCTCTGAACAACAATTTTTTTCATTGGGTTATGAACATTTTCTACTTAAATTAATTTCTATCACCATTTAATATTATTTAGTTCATTTAAATTTTGTATATTTTTTTTGAGAAAAATAACCTAAGAGGATTTTGTATTAAAGAAAATAAAATTTAAAAGGGTAAGAATAAAGGTATTTTATAATTTTTCTGAATGAATAAGGGAATCATGTCATCAAAAAATGTATTTGAATGGATACACCCCTCTTTAGTGGCCCATCTATTTTCCAGACCATCAACAATATAGTTTGCCTCTAGAAAGGTGTGGGTGATAATATAGCTCATAGAAGAGATTCTATCAAGAAAATTGGTCCATTTTTCTTTTATCTTCATGATATATGAATCTATACCACCCTAATTGCTTGCACAACTGTAGTGAAATCACATTCGAACAAGTTGTTTCTCCAATTTCTCTGACATGTAATATCTACCACTCAAATTATCCCCATAATTTATGCTTCCAGTGTAGTGAAATATACCCAAGGACTATGAATGCATTAAATAACATCCTTATTGTGGTATCAGAAAATGGAAACATATCCAGATGGTCTTATGTTACCACTTGAGGCCCCATCTGTATTATATTTCAGCCACCAACAAAGGGTGGCAACCAAAAAACTTCAATAGTACCTTGAGCCTCAGGAAAATTACCTGCAATGTTTATCCACCTTCGCACCATGAGGTCTCTAACTGAGTTATTGTAACTCTCCATGTGCATGGTATTAGAATTCTACACAGCCACTATGAAGTTTGGAATTGAAAGTCAATCATTGAAGCGAGCCTAGCTGTGGTGTTTAAATTATGTATCTATTTTTTCTAAAATATATACCTATATTATTATCCCTTCCTTTGATGGTATAATAAATGCCACAATTTATTTTCTCAAATGCAACCCATTTCCTTCAATGGGCAATTTTTATGTTTATGACTTAGTATTAATTTACTTTTATGGAAAACATAAGCATGTACATGTTATGATGGGTGCACCTAGATATCACTTCAATTCATTAGGTAATGTTTTTGTCTCATGATACATCTTGTATGATATTAAGGAGTAAACATAATCCATTATGGGACTCTGTCCACCAAGTGATGTTGTCTATCCAGTTTCCTTGACTTAGGTTTATGTTATTTTATATATTTCTTCAACTTTCATATGTTTCCATGATCATATGATACCATATTAATTATGATATGATCACATGTGATTATTCACGATCATTCCAATTCATGATATCATTTTATGTTATTTGACTGACATATTATGATTCAATATCATGTTTATTCTCTTATAGGGATTTTTATATCATCAATTTCTTTTATGTATTCCCTAGGCTATCCTATGTAGATATTATAGCTCAAAGAGAATTGGGAGATCATTATAAATATTAAAATAAATTAATTTTATTTTAGTTTCACTTTGATGTTTTATTAACCAATTCTTCCAAAGATAATAAGATTTTTGATCCTGTAGTTGTATTTAATAGATATTAATGAAACAAAATCATGTAATAATTTTTATAAAATTATTGGGTAATTATAATTACATACATCAATGAACTAATGAAATTAGAATATTTAATTTTTTCGACTATTATACCAACAATGATCAACATTTTATTACTTAAATAAAATAATGTTTTTCATCTTTACATCTAGATGATTAAATTTATTTAGAATATTTTCTATATAGTAATACTACCTTAAATTACATCCCACCCTATTATTTATAACTTTAATACCCCCAATAATCTTTATTACTCTTAGATCCCTCATTTTAGACATAAAAAAATATTTCTTGGTCTCAATTTATATAAATCATATTGTTTCTAAATATTAACATATAATATACAAAAAAATATATAATTACTCCATATTTTTTAAAAAATTTGAAAAAAAACTTATCATCATAATTATGTATAAAAACATTAGATAAAATAATAGAATCAAAATTTTCATTCCATTATTTAGGTTCTTGTTTAATACTATAAAGCGATTTAACAAATTTATATATTTACCTTTCAATTACATGTAAAACAAAACCTTTTTGTTATTCCCTGTAAATATCTTCATTTAAAACCCCATTTAAAAATTTATTTTTACATGAATTTTATAAAAAAATTATTGGTTGAATATAATGAAAATAATATCCATATTGGTGTAATGTAATATATGAAAGTTAAAATATGAAAATAATAATTGACTTCTTTTGGATTTAATTTTTTTTGAAAGTATATCACTTTAAATTTTGAATATTCCCATCAGAATAATAATTTATTCAAGATATCCATTTGTACCTAATGGATTTAAAACCTTTTTGAAAATCAACAAGGATCCAAGTATTATTTCACATAATGGATCCTATTTTAGCATTATTAACTTATTTACAAAATATTTATATTTTATTAAGAAGATACTTCTTTATAATACTGTTGATGCCTAAAAAATTGGATCACCACTTAGAAAAAGACCAGAATTTGAGAAAAAATGGGAAAATACAATTTATCATGAAGAAATCATATTGTTGATGAAAGGCTCCCAATTTTTTTCACAGATTCAATTTGTGGAATTTCAGTGGAGATACTTGGTGGATATGTAACATTATCATGGCCTATAAATCACTTTTATAGGTTTAGGAAGACATTATTTAAGGCCATGTAAGATTAAGGAGGTTTATTTTCACAGTTTCAAAAAATTTAATTAGAGGGATTTACAGTTGTGTTAGAATAAATTATTCACCATGTTAGAATAAAGTATTCACCATGTCAAATTTAATTCATGGGCATGTAAGATTAAATTTATCACCATTTTAGATTAATTTTATTGACATTGTGTTATTTTTGGGACTAGAGAGAATGTAATATGAAACACATACTTCATTTTCAATTAATATTCCCCTAATTCTAGGGAAATGGTTACATGATTGGATGAAAAATATCCCAAAACATACTTATAGAGGGAGATAAATATTTTCTATGACATGATGTTCAAGATATGAATCACCCTATTTCCAATTCTACATCACCATAAAATATTTGAGCTATGGTTAGATACTTTATGAAGGACCCCTATTGTGAATACTTGTTCCCCCTTTACACCTATTCCTTAATCCAGGTCATCTTATTGGGTTGAATTATTCCAAATAAACTCATTGGAATCTCTCTCTACCATTGTTAGAACTATAAAATCATTGATTTAATTTGATATATGGGATGTTTAAGTTTTATAATATCCTATTCTATTTTATTTTTTCTCTATTATAGGCTCTATATTTGTTAGTTTTAAGTGACTAAGGGTCAGGGAATTGGTGGTTAGATTTTTGAGGAAGGTATTGGATGTGTGGTAGCTAGAATAATACCACCAAAAAGCTCGTGAAACCCACCTGGAAAGACTATGGGGCTCCAGAAGTTCTTTATGATTATACAGAACTCACTAGATAACCGATGGCTAGTCACTGGCTATCCAGTGGTTCCATTGGCTTGCTGGTGATTTCTAATGGGTAGCAAGTGTTACCATTTTAATGGTTTATTTAACTCACCCCACAGGTTTTTATCACCATAAGGTTTTGAACCTATTTATCAGAAAATTCCAACCCCAATGAACCTATTCTGAATTTAAGACATGCTCTATGTTCCCTAGAGCTATCCCATTCATCTCCCCCTAATCCTTCAAAATTAGAGTTGGTCCGATGATTCTAGAATGATAATATTCTTGTATATATACACTAATTTCCTCTTCATTATTGAGATTTGATCATGGATATATGATGGATCTATGTTCTCTATGATGATACTATAATTATTTATTAAAATACTCACAGATTGATGAAAAATCTAGGGTTTTGATGACACCTCTTGATCTGATTGAGATATACCATAAATTACAAACACTTTATGGATATGTGTTTTGGAATCATCTTCTTAGTCCCCTTATAGATATAATATATATGGCAGAATTATAATCCATTTATAATCCTTTAATATATTGGTGGTTTATTCGATATTCCAATGATATCTTATTGACTATATCTTGATTCCTTGTGAATTGTGGACATTTTATAGGAATTTTCCTTAGATCTATCATCATGAAATCTCTATATTCTTGAATATCATCTTGGATTTTTTTTGTTAACTGATTGTTGTTAGATTGATGTTAGTTAGCTATAACTGAGGTTCAGTTGTATAATTAATGAGGAATTTATTATCTTTTCTTGAATCTACAATGGATCTGGTGAATTGACGACCTTTCCTTCAAAATATCTTGGAACTAGTTTCATTGATGGAATTGATGAGGTATGTAATTATAGAATGATATGATTGAAATATAATCTTCTTATGTTTATCTTTCTAAACCCCTATATTTTATGTACCAAAATAAAGATAGACATATACAACATATGAGATTGTTCTCCAAGGGTGTGTAATGTGGTTTCGTCTTTGATCCTTTAACTAACCTTGGAGTTATTTGTTAAAAACTTCTAGGTAGGAATTTTTTTAGCTTTTGTGAATCTTGTATACCCTTGTTTCCTTGATTCATGATGCATTGTAATAACTTTTTTTCCAAGATTAATGGCATTTCACATGGGTGTGTGTGTATCCCTTATGAATTGTTTATGATACTTGTTTCCATGTGTATGATTGCGTCTTATTTGTTCATGGTTAATGGTGATATCAAGTATTGTTTGTTACTACAATTTTCACATGATGATATGCTATTATTTTAATTGTATTCTCTACCCTATTACATGTGTTACCATGAATTTGGATTTATTATTCTTTATTATTGAAATAGGTTGATGATCGTGACATGGTTATCCCTTAAGGGGGTGTGCGCATGACTTGTGATGAAGGTGGCAATGGACTCGAGCACAAGGTAGGAACACAATGATGCCTCATGGGTGCCATGTGATTATATAAATGCATAGTGTATGAAAAGTATTATGTTTACTCAATTCCTAGTGTATTATGATAATATGAATCACTTTATTCCTAGTGGATGTCTAATAACTTGTTCACACAATGACCAGAAGTATGATTTATATTCGTGAGGATAACTATTGACTTTTGAATTCTTGATATTACTTCTAGGATGGAGATGAAAAAGGTATAGTTAAGGCTCATCGTGGCTTAGTTTGAATATATGTGATTGATATAAGTTTGATTATGGTTTCTTGCACATTTATCAATATCATGGAATAACCCAGTTATACCTGTGCACATTTGTTATAGACCAATTGGTGGTGTCCTACTGGGTTTTATTACTGTAACAACACAATGTTTTATCAATAAAAACCACCCTCTTATAATTATAGTATAATAATATAACATTACACATAGAACACAATAAAAACCTTATAAATGAATAATGATTGAAATAAAAGGTATATCTAGAAGTTAAGGAAGACATACCTATGAAATAGTACTTTAACCTTTGGAATAGTAATGTGACCCTTATAAATAGTAATCCGGCCAATTGAATAGTTACCTCACTAATGAAAGTATAAATAAAATTTATCCATCTTATAAGTACTAAAATGAAATTATTATATCATGGTATAAGTAATTTTTTTTAAAAAATTATTAATAAAGTGTTGGTAATTTTGTAAGTATTACATATTTAATTTTAATTAATTTAATAAATGAAAAGAAAATTTATTTTCATAAAATGAATCCAAAAATTATTATTTTGATGTCTGATGATTATAATATAATTTTAAGAGACCTTAATTAATTTATCAAAGTGTTAGAAAAGAAGTTTTAATTTTAAAATTTGTATTTTTCATGTAAATTATGATTTTAATTAAAAATTAATTTTCACATAGTTATAAAATTATTTTCATAAAATGGAGTTCATTTTAGAATTAAACACATCTATAAATAGTTGGGGTGAATTTTTGGTATTTTTATGAGATACTTGAATTTTTGATGAATAGTAAAATACCATCATCCCTTTGTCTCTTCAAAATACCAAATACTCTCTCTTAAATAGGTTATCAAGGAAGATATATTCAAGAAGTAAATTTCTATTTTCATTTCTTTTATTTTCTTTCAAATTCTATTGTTTTCTTTTTCTTTCCTCACCTCCTTTCATACAATTGTTATGATAACTCTAGTAACATAAATTAAATTAATTTTTTTATGATAATAGAATAATTCATTATCTTATATCTTTTCCCATCCTTTTATAATATCAATTAAAACATCATCTAAGACATGTTAATTTCTCACATTCAAGGAAAAAAAGTTTTCAATTTCTATTACCATAATAAATTATGTTCATGAAACCATTTTTATAGTTGAACTAGACTATAATATATGTATTATGTCTAATTTAAGGTTATGGAATCTTTTTTTTACACATGATATTCATTTATAAATCAAAATATGTTCAATGTGATTTAAAAACTGTAAATTAACGAAAACTGTTTTCATTAAAGTTTTATATATTGATTCATCTTAACTCGAAATAACCAAATGAATTTTATAACCATGTAATATTATGTACGTCTAATAATAACATAAAATTTAAATTCTGGACAACCATTCTCATATTACTTGTATATCCTTAAATGTATATAAGTAAACCAAGCATGAAAACCAATGAAACAAACAATGAAATTGAACCTCTTAACCCATCAAAAATATTATGAATGAACTTATTATGGTTATAATAAATCAATTAAATAAACAATAGGTTATTTAAATATTAATTAATTAATTTAATTTGGTTATCCAGAACATTAAGATCATGTGAAGGACACATCATACTTAAGGTAAATGATTCTATCCAATCCTCCTTTATTCCTTCGAGTTTCTATATCTTTTATTCTACCAAAATGAAGTTATCTTTTATTTTTATGTATATATTATAAATTATCTGTATATTATCAAAAATCATTTATCAATATCCATTCAATATTTAATTTTTGGGATAAACATGTTTTTAAATGATTCCATCCCCAATTCAACTCGATAAGCAAGTCATTTTAAGGGAACTTCCTGAATTCTTACCCAACTTCAAGTGCACTCAATCATCTGTTTTAACTAACCATTGTTTTTATAAAATTATAATTTTTATTTTGAAAACCTTATTGGTTCACTTATGGTTTATATAAAATATTATTTTCTTTTTTATTTTAAATTCTCTTTAGTACTTTCCTTAAAACTGCACTAAAAAGTTTTAATAATAAAATTTATTAAATAATATTATTACATGATGTAACTTGTATTTGAAATCACTTAGCATGATATATTATTATTTTCACTTATTAATGTCCAATTATTTTTTAATTTCTTTCTTTCATGGACACTTTTATGATACACCCATTCATTATTCTTTATGACATGATTATGATACCCATTTCTTTCCATGGGTACCCTTATGTTTATGTATGATTGATTATGTATGATTCAATATATGGAAATAATATTCATGAAAATGTTATGATGGGTGTGACTAGATAGAGATCCATTATATTAGTTAATGTTAACTCTCATGAGACGTTATGTGAAACGGTCTTTGTGGTTATCCTTGACTCGTGCTACATTGTGCAACAGTCTTGGTGGTTAACCTTTACTTGTACTCTTTTATGTGCAATGAGTCTTGAATCATGATAAAGTCTTGTTTTCTGTTGATAAAACATTACTATAAATCTATTTTTATACAATCCATTATTTATATGTTATGATTCCATATGTTCCATTCCTTTTTATATCATTATGCCACGCCTTTTGACCAATGTGCTAAAGCTTTACTCTTATGTTTATTCTCATACTGGGCTTTTTAGATCATCCCTTTGTTCATGTTATCCCCAGGTTATCCTATGAAGACGTATGGGCACAATGGAAGTTAGGGAATCTTTATGAAGACTAAATAAAAAATGTTATATGTAGTCCCGTGTTTTATGTTTTATGTATCTAGCCTTTCAAGACACTAGAATTTACGATCCTTGGTTTGTAATATGATGCTTTATTATGCTTAAAATCCTCTAATGATATGTGTAAGAGGATAGGGTCACTATAGTTGGTATTAGAGTATGGTCTAATTATTTTTGGAGATTAGGAATAGAGAAATTTAGTAAGAACCTTAGGGATGAGACTAAGTATAAGAAAACATACCTAAAGTTTGGTATATATAAAGTAAGTGGTTTATCAAGAAAATACATACCTATCTAGATAATAACACATGGATGTGGATCTGGCACAGATGTATCTAGGGGTAAATCCCAAAAACATCACTTTGAGCTAGAATTGAACAGGAAAAGGTGCATGACAACGGGGCTTACTGCACTCCTGGTTTGACACTCCCAGGGGATATGCTTTAGTAAATTCATAATCTTAGTTAAAACCATTATTAAGGGAATAAAAAAATATCCCATAAGAATATAAGTTACAAAATAGATCAAGGATAATCTAGATTTAATCCTAGGGAATCACAAGTTTGGATATACTTTTCCTTTAAGAGTTTATCCTTTTATGTTTAATATTTTCTTTTTTATGCTTAATAGCTAAGTAATAAAGACATATAATTGTACATTATTTTTCTTAGTTAATAGAGGGAAATATAATAACACATGCCAAAAATAAATTTGATAGGGAATGCGAATAGTTCCCTAATGATATGCCAAATATGATGGGAATGGGTGCTCAAAACATCATTAAAATACTTGATCAACTGGCTCAAGTTAGGAATAATAACTTTAATCATGTGGAACTCCATCCTCCTACAAGGAAAGATAAATTTATCTTTGACTCATTCATGTGGAAAATGCCTCCCATTTTTATTGTATCTTCTGATCCCCTCCTCATGGAGCAGTAGATTAACTCCATTTAAAAGATATTCTATATACGTTAGTGCTCTGAATAAGAGAAATTCGTACTAGAGGTATATCATTTTGATAGGGAAACTAATCAGTTATGGAAACAGATCAAGAATATGAAGCCCTAGGAAGAAATTGATTCCATGGATTGAGAGGAATTTAAGAAAATGTTTTTCAAAAAATATTTTCTCTGAACCCTCCGTCTCAAGATGAAAAGAGAGTTCCTAATACTTAAGAATAAGTAAGACGATTCCATCAAGGAATACTAATAAAACTTCAAAAGGCTTTAAATATATGACTCAGAATTTGTCACGAACACTAGAAGCAATGTGGATCAATTCTTTAGCAGACTAAAGCCAAGTCTATGAAAAGAATTAGTGATTAGAGACTTTGATAGTTATGAGGAGATTGTCCATTGTTACCTCAAGGTTGAAACAGATATAAGATAATATCAATGGTATCATGGTCTCAATGAAAAATGTGGAAAATGGAGTCTAATATGGGTGGTTCATAAAATAAACCCCATGATGGAAATAAGATTGAACATCCCACCTGTCAAAATTGTGGAAAGAAGCATCCTTGGAACTATCTAAAGAGACCCATAAATTGCTTCAAATGTTGAAGAACGAGACATATAGATAAAAACTACTAGAGGGATACGAAGAATCCCACTAATGTGGAAGAAGAAAGGAAGGTTCATCTCAATGCCCAGCCAGCAGTGCCGTGTTACAACTGAAAGGATCATGGGAATTATAAGAAAAATTTCCCCAATCCAGGGGTTATTGGAGGAAATAAAAAACACCCTCCAAGGAAATAATAAATGGATTATGCTACCACTACCGTTGATGTGGATATATACAATGATGTGGTGATAAGTGTGCTAGTTATTCATTAAATAATAGAGAATTTACTATTTGATTCTGGTTCAACGCATTATTTCATATCTTTCAAGTTTAGTAGAACTATTCAAACATCACCTCAAAATTTGGAGGGTGAGTTAACTGTGAGAACAAGAAATGGGGAAATTACTGAATACAATGTATATAAATCCTCCCCAGTTAAGTTTTGTGGACTAAACCTCCCAACAAAATCTTTTCATAATACCTTAAGTAAAGTTTGATGTTATATTGGGCATGGATTGACAATCTTTATACAAAGAAAACCTCAAATGTTGGGAAAATGAGATTAATATTCACATCTCAAAGCATCCTCCAATTCTTTAAAAGTGTATGGAGGAAGATGAATCTCTTTTAGAATCATTTTATCATGTGTGAATATTACTGCCATATGGGCAAGCATGTCTAGCTTAAATGATTGAGAAAAAGAATACGATACTTCCCTAAGATATTCCCATCATGAAAAATTACACTGATGTTTTCCCTGAAGAATTTCTTGGTCTTCCTCCTAATCAAGAGGTTGAGTTATCAATTGAAATTATTTATATATCTCTATATATATCAAAGAAACATTATAGAATGTAAACTGTAGATCTGGAAGAGTTGAAGAACCAGTTACAGGAGAATCTGGAGAAGGGTTTTATATTCCCAAGTGCTTAACCATGGGGTGAACTAGTCCTCTTCATCAAGAATAAGGATGGATCAATGATCCTATGCATTAATTATCGTGATCTCAATAAAATCACGATAAAGAACAAGTATCTCATACCATAGATAGATGATTGTTCAATCATATTTGTGGAGATTGTTAATTATATAAGGTGGACATTCAGTTAGGATATCACTAATTAAAGGTGAGGAAGGAAGATATTACCAAGAATACCTTTCAAAAGAGGTATGGACACTATGATTTCATAGTGATGCCATTTTAAATCAATAATGATTTGAAAATATTCATAGATTTAATGAATAGAGTATTTAGATATTACCTCCAAAAATTTGTGGTAGTCTTTATCGATGATATTCTGATATACTCCAAGATCAAGGAGGAATATGAGGAGCCTTTGAATACTATGTTGCAGAAATTTTAAGGGGAGAAACTTTATGGAATGTATAGTAAATGTGAGTTATGAATAGAGGAAGTATCATTATTGGGGCATGTTATCACCAGAAAAGAGATATCTATAGACCCTTCCAAGACAAAGGTAATTAAAGAGTGGACCAAACCAACATTTGTAATGGATATCTGAATATTTATTAGTCTAGCTGGGTATTATTTATGACTTTCAAAAAACTTTTCACGATTATCAAACCCAATGATCAAGCTGATAGGGAAGGGAGTAAAGTTTGTTTGGACTCAAGAATGTTAAAAATGTTTAAGGAGTTAAAAAGTGGCTTATCACTTCGCCAATACTCACACTACAAACATGTGGAGAACTCTAAGGGATTAGGTAGTTTGCTGATGAAAAATGATAAAGAGATACCTTACACCTCAAGGTAACAAAAAATCTATGAGCAAAACTATCCTATGCATGATATGGAGTTGGTAGCTATGATCTTTGAATTGAAAATTTGGAGACATTCTCTCTATGGGTATAAGTGTGAGATATATACTGATTAAAAGAGTCTAAAATATATATTCAAATAGAAAGAGATTAATATTCACCAACAAATATGGTTAGATCTCATCAAGGATTATCACTGCCCAATCCACTACCATCTTAATATGGTAAATAAGGTAAAAAACGCTCTAAGTAGAAAGGATCCTGCATCTTTATCAATGATGATAATTGAAAAGGATCCAATCTTCTTAGATTTGAAGAGGAATGAGAATAAAATTATTAATGGAGGAACATCATCAATCCTTTCTCAAATGATGGCTCAATCATCCCTCATGGAGAAAATAAAGGATGCTCAAAGAAAATATGTGGAATTTTTAAAAAGGGTGGAAGAAATCTGAAATGGGAAATCCTCTAAGTTAAAGATTTAAAAGGAAGGAGTTGTAAGATTTGGGTCCCTATTATGTGTACCATCCAATCCAGAGATAAAGAAGAAGCTTTTTAATGAATCCCATAGCTCAAACTTCTCTATTAACACAGGTAGCACACAGATGTATCAAGATATTCAAAAGAACAATATGAAGAAGAAGATTGCTGAATATACATAAAAGTTCTTGATATGTCAACAAGTGAAGGCTTAAAGACATAAGTATAAGGGGATGGTGCAACCACAACCCATACCAACATGGAAGTGGTTGAACATCACTATGGACTTTGTCACTGTACTTCCAAGTGCATCTAGAGAAAAAAATTCTATATGGGTCATTGTGGATAATCTTATAAAGGCAAATCAATTTATCACAATTTAAGAAGATTATCATTAGATCAACTTGCACAGATATATATCATAGAGGTGTTAATTCTGTATGAAGTACCACTATCTATTGTATCCAATAGAGATATGAGATTCACCTAGATGTTATGGAAAAGTCTCCAGTATGCTCTAAGCAATGAATTGAACATCAATCTGGCCTATCATCCTCAAACTGATGTCCAATCTAAGTGGACTATTCAGACATAGGAAGATATGTTAAAGGCATGTTCTATGGACTTCCAAGGATGATGGAACCAATATCTTACACTGGTTTAATTCTCCTACAACAACAGTTTCCACTTGAGCATCTAAATAGAACCATATGATGTTCTTTATGGGAAAAGGTTCATAATAATGGCATGTTGGGGTTAAGTTGGTGGGCATAAACTGCTAGGACCTGAAATGGTTGAAGAAATGGTGGAGAAGGTGAAACCCATTTAGTAGCACATCAAGGAAGACCAAATTCGTTAGAAGAGTTATGCATACAATCATCGATAGTAACTTGGGTACAAAGTTGGAGACATGGTATTCCTTCATATATATCTATGGGATAACGTCAAGAGATTTGGGAAGATTAGAAAGCTATGTCCTAGGTACACTACCCCCTTCGAGATTATTGATCATGTTGGAGCTATGGCCTATAGACTAGCACTTCCACCTACCCTATTCAAAGCACACGATGTCTTCCATGTATCCCTATTAAGGAAGTATATACCAGACCCTTCACATGTACTCTCTTAAGAGGTGGTATAGTTGGAGAATGATCATTCTTATGAGGAGTAGCAAGTGAAGATCTTAGATCGTAGAGATAAAGTTATATGCAATAATACTACTCACCTAGTCAAAGTACTATGGAAGAACCATAAGTATGAAGAAGCAACATGGGAACTAGATGAGGTAATGGAGGAAATGTACCCACACATGTTTACAACATAAAATGTAAAATAAAATTTTAGGGGTGGAATTTCATAAGGGGGAGAATTTAATAACCCAATGTTTTATCAATAAAAGTACCCTTCTTATAATTATAGTATAATCATATAATAATACATATAGAACACAATACAAACCTTATAAATGAAGAATGAGTGAAATAAAAGGTATCTATAGAGGTTAAGAAATACATACCGATGAAATATTAACTTGAACTTTGGAATATTAATTTGACATTATAAATAGTAAACCAGCCAATTGAATAGTAACCTAACTAATTAAAGTGTAAATAAAATTTATCCATCTTATAAGTTATAATATTGCATAATTATATCATGGAATAAGTAAATATTTTTTTAAAAAATTATTAATAAAGTGTTGTAATTTTTGTAAGTCTTGTATATTTAATTACAATTAATTTAATAAATTAAAAGAAAATTTATTTCCATAAAATTTATTCAAAATTTATTATTTCGATTTCTTATAATTATATGATAATTTTAAGATACCTTAGTTAATTTTTCAAAGTGTTAGAAAATAAATTTTAATTTTAAAATTTGTATTTTTCAAGTAAATTATGATTTTAATTAAAAATTGAATTTTATATATTTTTAAAATAATTTTCATAAAATTTAGTTCATTTTTAAATTCTAAACATTGATAATTGGTTGGGGTAATTTTTTTGGATTTTTCTGAAATACTTGAATTTTTGATAGATAATAAAATACTATAATTTATGATAAATGCTAAAACCCGAATTTCTACATCATTCTTGTGTCATGGATGATGTAAATTCCCACTAGTTCAAAATCACATGATCTATTTACTTTTTTTTTTCACAATAATCAATAAAATTTATTATCTTGAGAAAAATAATAAAATAATCAACAAAATATTGAGAAAACCCTCCTCTCCTCCACTATAAAAACCACACAGAATCCCTCTTATCTTCACTCCTCTAAAGACATATTACTAGTACAAATTATGATCAAATCCCTCCCAAATACCATATCCCAAGTCTATAATCCTTTTTATCTTCAAAATAACAAATACCCTTCCTTAAAGAGGTTCTCAAGGAAGATATATTCAAGAGGTAAATTCCTCTTTTTCATTTCTTTTATTTTCTTTCAAGTTCCATTCTTTTATTTTTCTTTCCTCACCTCCTTTCATTAAAATGTTATGATAAATACATCAAATTATATGTACTTTAATTTTATTATGATTATGATATAATTCATCATCATCTTTATTTTCCCCTCCTTTTATATTAATAATGAAAACACTATCTGAGATGTGTTAATTTCTCACATTCAAGGACGACATGTTTTCAATTTATATTACAATCTTAATTTGGATCATAAAACCATTTTTATGTTTGAACCAGACTATAATATATTTATTATGTCTAATTTAAGTTTATGATTTTTTTCACACATAATATTAATTTATAAAGCAAAATGCGTTCAATGTGATTAAAAACCACCAATTAACCAAAATGGTTTTCATTAAAGTTTTATATAAGGATTCATCTTCACTAAAAATAACCAAATGAATATTATAAACATTTAATATTATATATGTTCACTTATAACATACAACATTAATTCTATACAACCATTCTCATCTTATATGTTTATCCTTACATGTATATAAGTAAACCAATAATGAAAACTAATGAAAGAATCAATGAAATTGAACCTCTTAACCCATAAAAATGGTCATGAATGAACTTAATAAGGTTATAATAAATAAATTAAATAAATAATATTTTATGGAAAAATTAATTAATGAATTTAATTTGGTTATCCAGGACATTGATATCTAGTGAAGGACACCATCATACCTAAGGTAAGGGATTCTACCCAAACCTCCTTTATTCCTTCGGGTTGCAATATCTTTCTTTCTACCCAAATGAAGTTATATTTTATTTTTATCTACATATTATAAATTTTGTTTACGTTATCGAAACTCATGTATCAATATCCATTCATCATTCTATTTCAGTGATATACATGTTTTTAAATTATTCCTTCTTCAATTATACCTGATAAGTAAGACGTTTTAAGGGAACTTCCCAAATTCTTACCCAATTTCAAGTGCACTATATAATATATTTTAATTCACTATTTTTCTTATAAAATAATACTTTTTATTATGAAAAACATCTTGGTTCACTTAATATTTTATATAAAACATTATTTCCTTTTCTATTTTAAATCATATTTAGTACTTTCCTTAGAACCACACTAAAACATTTTAACGATAAATTTTTTTAAATACTCTTCTTACATGTTTTCAATTCTCTTTTAAATAAATTAACAAGATATATGATTAATTTCCCTTATGAACATCCATGTGTTTTTTAATTCATTTCTTTCATGGAAACTTTTATGAAATACCCATTCATTATGATTTATGTCATGATTATGATACCCATTTCTTTCCATGATCACCCTTATGTTTATGTATGATTGATTATGTATGATTATATATGTGGAAAGAATATTCTTGAAAAATTTATGATGGGTTCACACATATATCACTTTAATTAATTGGGTAAATTTGAGTCTCATGAGATGTTATGTGCAATGGTCTTGACATTTAACCTTGACTTGTGCTACCATGTGCAATGGTCTTGGTGGTTAACCTTGACTTGGGATCCTCTATGTGTAACAAGCCTTGAATCATGATAATGTCATGTTTTATGTTTCTGAAATATCACCATGAATCTATTTTTATATTATCCCATGTTTATATGTTATGATTCCATATGTTCCAAGAATTTTTATATCAATATGTCATGCCTTCTAACCCATATGCTAAAGCTTTATTCTTATGTTTATTCCCATACTGGGATTTTTAGATCATCCCTTTATTCATGTTATCTCCAGGTTATCCTATGAAGATATATGAGCATAATGGAATTTAGGGGCTCTTTATGAAGACTAAATAAATAAATGTTATATTTAGTCCCATGTTTTATATTTTATATACCTAGTCCTTTAAGAATATAGAATTTATGATCCTTGGATTGTAATATAACGATTTATTATACTTAAAATCATGTAATGATATGTTTAAAACGATTGAGTTTCTATAATTACTGACAACATCTATGATAATCTCTATTCATATATATACTTTATGTATAGGGATCTGAGAAAGAGAAAGGGGCCCATTCCAGATGGTTGAGCTAAGGAGTGTGGAGCTGGTAGTGGAACCAAATGAAATCCAGAGGGTTTTTCATAGTGTTTCTTAATTTAATTATTTTATTCCCTTACACTTTGGTTTTGGTTTCCACTTTGGGATACCATTTATTTATTTGTACGAAATGTGTTCCATCCATTACTATATTTGATATTCAGTCTTACAGTTGATATTTTGAATGATAAATTATTATTTATATTTATATTATTTGAGCAAGGATATGATAATGAGGGTATAGTATCCCCTGTATTGAGGTTTATACCCTCACTGCTAGTTGGTAGCCTCTTGCATATGGGGAGTCACACATAAGTTCATGTGATTTTATGGATCCAACCCTGTGGTTTGGGTTGGGTAATTAAAAAATGGTATATAGAAACATTTTATTACTTTTTAGGCTTACTTGGGATATGGTAGAAAATTTATACGTTTTGTAAGACTCAAGTAAGGGTGTTTCTATGTTCTTAGCTAGCTCATGTGTAATATAACTCTAAGATACCACTAAAAAGATTAATATTACGATTTTCTGGGAGTTGAGTGTGTTCATGTATCATGATTAGTCATATAGGATCACATTCAATATATATACTAATTGTGTGATGAATACTACTTATTAAATTTAATTCCATTATATGTGATATTTTTTCAATATAGAATTTTATTTTCGACTGAGTAATATATAAGATTCATTACTATTATGATATATATTTTTTCATTAATTATCTGAACCCGAGTATGATGTTATGTTTTGTATATATATGTGACTGTGAATAACATATAAGGATAAACACATTGGATAGTGATTGGAGGGATATACCTTGGGTTATGGGTATACTCCTAGGATAACATTGTGTGATCTAATAGGATGTTTTTTATTTTTCCAAATGAATTTAGTTTTTCAAAGTGTTTCCTTTATGTTTCAGAATATGCTTTCCTGAAGGAGACTGATGGAACTACCAATTGACATTGGCCAAGATTCTTCTTCCAGGGTGGATTACCCTATTCCACCACCCTCAATGCTGGGGGGTAGTAGAGCATTCTAGAGAACCTAACATAGTGGTACATGTAGTTGGACCACCACAATCTTGGGTCTTTATAATTGTTCATTCCCATAATGGATGATCACCAAGGTCCATGGTTGACTATGCCAGAGACTTCAAAATCTAGTATCCACCAGCCTTTCAAGTCACTGGAGGTTCGTATGATGTAGAGAACCAGATAAAAATCATTGAGGGAGTATTTAAACTCATTGATACACCCAATGACATGAAGGTGAAGATGTCAACATTCATGACACATGGACTCTCCAACAGGTGGTGGTTCATGATGGGATTGTCTGGAAGACATAAGGGTCTCACCTTGGAGGATTTTAAGGACTTATTATTTGGGTAATTCATTCCCGATACACTGAGGATAGAATGAGTATAGAAGTTCATAGAGCTACAAATGGGTCAATTATGGCTTCCACATACTCATATCATTTCACTATGATACTTCACATTAATCATCTATTGAATGTAAATGATATGAGGAAGGCTATAAATTTTTAGATTTTTCCTCATTTTGATATCAGGTGGTGGGTTAAGAAATTTGACCTAAAGATTTACCTAAAGGTTATGCATGAGGATTTGAATATCAAGAAGGGGATGGAGGAGGATCAAGTAGTTAGCCTTCTTCCACCCTTCATTAGTCAAGAATGTAGACCTCTTGCTGTTGAGATGAGTGACTTTTCTAGTAGCAGGAAGAGGAAGACCATGTATGTGTATGGGGTATTCGTATGTCAGTGAAATAGAGTTGGGATTCTTCAATTCCCTTAGGATGAGTACCAAAATGCTTCAAATATGGGAAAGTCAGTTATAAAAATAGACTCTGCACAACACCTTTGATTCAGTGTCTATAATGTGGTAATTTATGACACCTTCAATAATTCTAAACCAAATATTTAAGGATATGATTCTATAGGGGATCAAGGTAGACATGCTCATGGAACTAGGGATCCTGATGGGGTCCTCAATAGTAGGTTTAGATGACAATGAATTAGTAAGGTCATGCGTCTTAGGGACATGGTCACATAGTTGAGGTAGGATAAGTTTATATAGCGGATCAGACTCTAGAAGATGGTGGTGATAGACCATATTCTATTATAGGTATGGTATTTATCACATTTATATTTTCTACCACTTTGTTTCATATTGGTGTTTCTTATTCCTTTATATCTACACAAGATATTTTTGAAATTGATTTTCTAATCAAGCCATATTTTGAGTTTCTTTCACTTGATAAACCATTGGGCATGATTTTGGAGATTATTGGATTCGATTTAATTCTTGACATGGAATGTATAAACAACTTTTGAGATCATATTGATTACTATCGATGATAGGTATCTTTTACATCACCCAATGGAGAGAAGTACGTAATGACTGGAGAGTGGTAATTAAGATTAGGTATAGTGTCCAAACTTGAGTCAACTTGGGATGATCATGAAATTGATTACTTTCTTGGATCTTTTGGTGGATCAGTGGTAGCCCCCTCATATTCTCCTCTAGTTATGGATCTCTATCAAGATTCTATTCTAGATTATTTACAAGGTCTTACCCCTAATAGAGGAGCTAAATTTGAGATAGGGATCATGCTGGGTTCATATCCCATTACAATACCCCCTTATCGTATGACACCAACTGAGTTAAAGGAGCTCCTGGTACTGCTTGAGGACTTGTTGAATAATGTATTTATAAGGATGAGTACATCACCGTGGGGTGAAACTGTCATATTTTTCAAGAATATGATGATAGTCCTCATCTTTGTATAGATTACCATAATATGAATTTAGTGATGGAAAATAAGAGATATCCCTTTCCCAAGATTGAAGATATCTTTAATTAGTTATTAGAAAATCGATGATTATAAAAGATTGATTTTTGATGAAGCTATCACTAGTTGTAGTTTAAAGAGGAGGACATCCCAAATATAGAATTTTTGAGAAGTTATGATCTATTTGAGTACATTATGGTTCCGTTTGGAATTAATAATTCACCAACAGTGTTCATGTACCTCATGAACAAGATCTTCAACCCACATCTCGATTTATTCATCACAATGTTCATTTATGGAGTCCTCATCTACAAACCAACCCCATAAAAACATGAAATACATCTCAAGATAGTCCCAAGTACACTTAGAGAATATCAACTTTATGAAATTCTGTCAAAGTGTAACTTTTTGATTCAATAGGTAAAATTATCAGGGAATGTGTTTTTTGAGTTTGTTATATTAGTTTAAACAGATAAAGTGGTGGAAATGATGTCCTATACATGTCCCTAAAACATGTTTGAGGTCATGAATTTTATAGGTTTAGTAGGATACAACTGGAGTGTTATCTAGGAAATCTCCCATTTATCTACACCCATGACCGCACTAATGAAGAAAATGGTGGAGTTCTAGTGGTCAGAACAGTAAGAAGAGAAATTTATTGAGTTAAAGATAAGTTTTACTATATATTTAGTATTGATTCTTCCTAACACAGGGGTTGGTTATACTGTATACTATGAGTCATCAATATTTTTTGGGAGAATTAATGATACAGAGGGAGTGGTTAGTAGCTTATGGGTCACGTCATCTACAACCCCATGAGTGTAACTATCCTATCCTTAAATTGGACATGGAAACCATGGTCTATACATTTAAATTTTGGTGACACTATCTATTTAGTGATAGGATTTTTTTTCTATATTGAGAACAATATCCTATGTTATATCTTCATAAAGAGCTCAATTTGAGGATGAGGTTTTGGGTAGAGTACCTATAGACATTTGGATTTGAGATTTTCTATGAACTAGGTAAAGGTTACTTCATTTCATATTCTATTATTCACAAGTCATAGGTATATTAGTAGTTTGGTGAATGAACTTAAAACATAGTGGCACTTGATAAGATTTTTAGATGATTAGAGGCGGGTTGATTTCAAAAATTAGGTAAAAATAAAATTTTCTCTATTTATGGTCACATATTTTTTATTAGAATAGGAAAAGTCTAGATAGGAGACTGACCCAAAGTGTGTTGTGATGAGGGAACAACTAGCAGGAGGTGAACAAATACACAGTGGTCATTGGATGATGAAAATGTTATCATTGTACATAGAAGAGACATAGTACCTACTTACATCATAGAATAGTTGATTATAAACATTCATAATTCTAAGTGGGTGGTTCATCATGGAGTGAAAAATATGTAGCATAAATTTAGGTGGTAGTTTTAGTGGTTGAGGATGAAGAGGGACATTACTGGATTTGTTTCCTGATGCCTTACCTACTAGAGGGTAAAGGATGAGAACTAACATCTTGGTGGTTTAATTTACCCAATTAATATACTCATTTAGAAGAGGGCAGACATAAAAATGGAATTTTTGATGAGGTTACCTAGGGACTCGATGATATGTGACACTATTTGTGTGATCGTTGATTTTCTAACAAAAGTTTCTCATATCTTACCAATTCACGAGGCTCACACAGTGGATGAACTAAGAAACCTGTATGTATATGAGATAATATTATTTATATGAGTTACCTTGATCATGATATCTAATAGAGATTCTCATTTTATATCATGGTTTTGGAAGGGCTTGGAGAGGGCCTTAGGTACTCAGCTAAGATGGATCACAACATACCATCCGAAGATAGACAGATAATCAGAGAGGATGACTCAGATATTAGGTGATATGATTTGATATGGATTTATATACTTTAGTGGATATTGGAATGATTAGATATCCTTAATTGAGTTTACTTACAATAATACTTAATCGTATTCAATTCATATGGGAACTTACGAGGCTCTTTATGGTAGCATGTGTTCTTCATCGCTTTTTTGGAACATAAATAGCGATGTAGTATTTATAGGGCCAAATATAGTACAAAAGATATCTGAGAGAATAAAAACGATTCATAAGATGTTAACTATAGCTCAGAGTAGGTATATATCTTTTTCCAATCGTGGGAGGAGACCTTTGGTGTTTTCTTTAGGTGATTTAGTTTTTATGAGAGTTACTCCACAATTATGAAATTGATGTTTGAAGAAGAAATGGAATCTAGTATTGTGCTATGTTAGATCCTTTAAGGCCATCAAGGAGGTTGGGATAGTGGAACACCATTTTTATATTAATTCTCACTATCAAGGTATACATGATGTGTTTCATGGGTATTAGATTTGGAGGTAGATTCCTAATCCCACACATTCCATAAACCAACAGATGCTGAGATGGAGCCTGATGCAACATACATGGAGTATCTAATGAAAATTGTAGACCTGAGTGATATATTCCAATAAGAGGATATGGTACCACTAGTATAGTTTCTATGTAATCCTCCATAAGTATAATTGGGAATGAGAGTTTGATTTTTGGGATCAATGGCCTGAGTTGTTTTAGAATAAACTTTGATGGTACTTCTTGGGGAAGAAAAGTCATTAGAGGGGGAGAATTATAACATACTTACTTTAATTTTATGTATGATATGTTTAATATATAAAATCTACTAATTTATTTTTATTATTATTAGTTATGGGATGTTTATAGGTTGGTTTTAAGTGACTAAGAGTTTGGGAATTGGTGGTTTGAGTTTTAAGGAAGGGGTTGGCTGTGTGGTGGATATAAGGATACCATCAGCTAGATAGAAAATTCCACTATCCTACCATTAGGGCTATAATAGGTCTTCAAGATTTTATAGACCCCATAATCCATATGGTGAGGTTTCACCAAAAAGATGGTCTCCTATCATTGGCAAGCCCATTGTGCCACTTGCTCACTAGTGAGGTCCACTGGGTAGCCGGTGCACCTATCCTAGGGGTGCATTCAATTAACCCCTATATTTTTTTATTACTATGCGGGTTTGAAATTTTTTAACAACCAATTCCAACCCTAATTCACCTATTCTAAATTTTCGACTAGCCTTATTGTCCCTAGATATCAACCATTCATCTCCCATTGATCCTTCATTTTTGGAGTGATCCAATAATGCTAGAATGGTAAGATTTCTCTAGATCTATACTCATTTAGTATAACTTATTGAGATATGAGCTTGGATATATGATGGATATATGTTTTATATGATGATACCATGATGAATTATTACTCTATTAATATATATGTGGTAGATCTAGAATTTTTATGACACATCTTGATCAGATCAAGATCTACCATCAATTTTGGTCATTTCATAGGTATGTGTTTAAAAATAATTTTCCTAGACCTATTCATGATAGAGGATTGATGATAGAACTATAATCCATTGACTATCTATTGATATATTGGGGGTGTATTCAACATTCCAAAAAAATCACTTTGACCGAAGCTTGATTCCTTGTGAATGGTGGACATTTACTTGTAAGATTCAATAGATTTATCATCATGAGATCTTCTTCTTCTTATTGAATCTAATATTGTACCTATTTTCCTTTTAAGGATTGTTGGTGGAATGATTTTCCTTGGATATATCTGAGGCTCTATTCTATAATTAAAGGGGAATTTATGAATCATTCATGAATCCTCAATGGATCCAATAAATTGATGACCTCTCCTTTAATATATATCATAAATAATTCTATTAATGGAATCTGAGAGATATAAAATTATATAATGAACTTATTGAAAATGAATCTTCTTAGTCATATCTTTCTAAACCTTTTTCTTTGATAAACTAGAACCTAGATAGACATCTTTGATGTGCGAGAAAGTTCTTTGTGGGATTCCAAAGTGGTTCATGATTTGATCCATTGAATAATCTTGGAGTTATTAATTAAAAACCATGAGTTAGGAATTTTCTTACCTTTTGGGGCTCCTTTATACTATTTATTTATCAATTCATGATTCATTGGCATAAATTGTTTTCCAGGATTGATAGTGTTTCTTGGAGGAGACTGTAGCCTCTGAGACCAATTTATGATACTTTAAATGGATGTCAAACATGTCATATACATAAATTAAATATCTATCAAAGTGGAAATACAAACCATAGTATAAGTGAAGCAGATAATTAAATAAAGAAACATTATAGAAAATCCTTCGGAGTCTGTCCTTGTTATTATACCAACTCTATGCTCCCCAACTCAACCATATTTTATAGGGAAATTTCCCTTTTCTAGATCCATATATATGAATTCTATAAGTGAATAGAGATTCATGTGCAAGGTGAGAGTAATAAAACCTAGTAGGAAACCATGAATGTTTCCTTAGAAAATGTGCACATATATAACATGTTTATTCCATGATAATGATAAATGAACAAGCAAGTATAATCTATCATATACAAAGTACATGTGTGCTAACTAAAACACCATGAGACTTAGATGTACCTACTTCATCTCTATGTTGTAAGGAATATCAAGATATCAAAAGTAATTAAGAGCTAGACACAGTTCTAGTAAGAATATTGGTCAGAATAGTGTGAATAAGCTACTCAACATCCAATATACATCAAGTGAGTCATATTCTCAGCATCCATTAGTCATTGAGTGACCGTGTTACATGGCATCCACTAGGACTAAAGTAAACAAGCTACTTGGAATCCACTAGTAATTGATTTAATCACATAAAATCCAAGAGGCATCATTATATCTATACCCTGTGTATTAAGGATACAACCTTAGTCACCCTACAAAGAGAATTTATATTCAGGTATTTCCAATGTAAAATTGTAATTCATAAGTATGTCCCTTCCCCTATGTACACTAACATACTTTATGATCGTCAACATATTATGATAGTGTATTGAGGAGTCATTGGATATTTATCAATATAATAATGAAAGTATGTAAATGGAGGTCCTCCTAGAAATACCATGAAATTATTTTGGAGGTCCTCCCCAGAGCACCTGTTTTGAAGGTCCTCCCTGTAACTCCATAACCAATTACTTTGGTGGTCATATCCAGAGAACTCATTATGACAGTCCTCCCCATAACGCAAAATATTTCAATAGTGAAGTTTATCCTTATGATAGTAAATTAGAATTCAACAAATTCATAGGTCCTCCCCTTGGTCAAGTGTAACTAGGATACTATAGAAGTCTTATATAGAGCACCCAACATAGAGGTTATCCCTATATAAATGTAAGTATTGATCATGATGGTTTTCCTCATGATTCCAGTTGTAGAGGTCCTCTCTATAGCCAGAAGATCAACCAATAAGTAGGTCATCCCAATACCAACTCATAAAAACTTGGAAAAAACATAGGACCTTTCCATGGAAACTGAGATAATAACTCTAGAGGTCTCTCTTGGGAATGTGTTTTGAGTTCCATCTCTGTAATAAAGAGAAAAAATAATATGAAGGTCCTCCCTATAAAGGCAACCAAAAAATCTGTAACTACAGAGGCCATCCTCGTGGAGACTATGCTAATAACTATTGGTGTCCTCCTCAAATAATATATTATAAGAGACCTCTATATAATGAGACATTAATAAAAAATATAGATCCTATCCATAATGAGTAAACATTAATCAACAATAGAGGCCTACCCCATGGTGTTTGTTGTGATGGACCTCCTCACAATGACTCATTTTTTTAGTGAAAATATCCTCCCCATGTTAAAGATTCTATGAATTTACACTTATATAGATACACACACATGAAATTGAGAAAAAATACACTAATCATCATTATCACTAACTAGTGGTTCCTCAAACATGTGAATGGATGGTTTGGGGAGAGGATAATCATTTTCATGTCCCCCAGATCCTATACCCTTGTATGTGAGTGAAGAGGTTTAGAGTGATCCCAAACCTCTAAATTAAGTAGTGGAGAGATGATATTTATGGTCAAATAAAATTTAATAACTACTCACTTTGGATGGGGAGAAATCTATTTTCATGTAGAAAGAATTGGCCAGAGATTTAATAATAGTTATGTTCTTGTCCATTTAAACTCCTCAGTATGACATTCCCAAGACACTGAAAGAGGAATACACACCTCACCTTCATATCAAATTTTGGGAGAATATCTATTATAGTAAGCCTATAAATCATTCTTATAATGGTCAAATTAACTGTTTTAAAATGATAAATGATCTTTTACACCATTTTACCAATTTTTTTTCAATATCCCAAAATCCCAATCTACGGAAAGAGAGAAAGTGTATCCAATATACCAACCTTAGAAGTATGAATGCACTCCTCCAAATATTGACTTATATACCACCATATATTTTTATTAGAGGAAGAGGTGAATAAAATGTTTTTCATTTAACTTTCCTTATAGGAAAGGAGGGTTCATCAAAGAGAGAAACTTGTAACATCATCACTTCAGGTGAAGATCCAGGTCCTAAATCTGCATATGCTAGTTGGTAAATTCAATAAATTGACATCATTCCTAAATATAATAAATGGAATACTTTATGGGATAAATCCATTGACTTTATCCAATATCAAGCTATCAGGAAAGTGAAACAGGTCTCCTACTGGAGGAATAAAAACCAAAAATCATGGGGAAACCCTTGAAGGTGACCAAATTTTACCAAGAAAATGATTAATATCCAGGGTAATCCAAGATAAAATCTTGAAATACTATAAATTCCATGGAAACATTCCCAATATAAGTACAAGAATAGCCTTAAACCATAGGGATGAGGTTATTTTTACCAACTTTATTACCCCTGAAATCAATAAATCTATAATGAGGTATATCCACGATGTAAAAAAGTGAAATAATCTGCAACCCATTGGTATGGTGGAATTTTTACTGCCCCCTCCTGCAAGGAAGTTTCTCTTTTCTAGAATAGTTTAAAATTCACAAGAAGTTCCTACATGGTTTCCTGTATTTAATTTTTTTATTCATCTCCTTATTCAAGAGAAAACTCAGTGAAATCCATTTGGGACTCCCCATGATTACCTTCAAAACACTTCTTCATGGAGGGCATCAAGTAAAGAGTGATAAAACCTATAAGAGCTATAAATAAAATTTACCTTCCTAAATAACATATATCAAGGAGGATTATGATGTATCCCTTGAAGGATATTTAGAGGATGATGAATCCCCTTACCACTCTTACATGTATAGAGATTTGATTCTTGCTACATGGTTCACATTAATGAATTTTGTTGATGCTAATACTAAAGACAATGTGGATAACGACCCCATCATAGTAGAACACAATGGGGATAAATGTTTTTAAAAGTTGGTGAAAACTAAAATTCACAGAGGGAATGCACAATCAACATCACAGGTAGAATCATGATTTAGTATCTCCTACAAACATTTATTTGTCTCTTAACCAGTTCACATTATCTAGGGATAAAGGGAATTGATTAAATGAATCAATATCCCACAAATACTCAAATATTTTGAAGATATTTGTATTTAATAGATTTTTTTTTGTAAAAAATTGATTTGGAGAAGATAAGATAAATTAACATTAATTTTCTTAGAGGTAATATATCAATTCAGTGAAACTCCCAATCCGAGACCAATGTTTCTCATATAGAGAATCCCATTAAATAATTAGGAACTACACAACCAAAAAGAGAGGAGTTTAGTCATATGAGAAACTATGGTCCTAAAAAACTAGTCAATTTAACCATAACTACCATACACTATCAATAATTACCTCCCCAAGGGTAGAAACCAATAATATTTCAAGAGAGCTACATTAGGCCTACTCAATTTGGTTATCAATAGAAGGAATAAATGGTAAAACAATATCAGTTTCAACCCATTAACTCCACTTAATCATAGGAACATTAAATAGACCCACTACAAATATATGATTCTATTTACTTCCTTACTTATGGAATTTAATCCATAGAGGGGTGTTGTGAACTATTATAAATAGAGAGGGAAACATATCAAGAGTGGGTGGCCTTGAGTCCTCCACCCAAATTTAGGAACCCAAATTTAGGAATCCTAATTTACTAATATTCAATGGTATAGGGGATCTGGGGTAGCACTTCATCTATTTTATATTCGGATGTAGCACTATGATGGAAATAGTCGAGCAGTAGAAAGTGGAACTCGTCAGATGATTCATGTAAACCCTAGAAGGACATATATTTTTTGGTATCAATATCTATCACTAATTTGTAATATCTCAATTGATAGTTTATTTATAAATTAATCTTTAAACAAATAAATATTATATTCCTTGACCTCTCAAATTGAAATTAATGTTAAGATATGATATTAGAGATATGTATATAAATTATTTGATATAAATTACAAAAAACTATCATTCAATTGCAATATTATGTCATATTATAGGAGTTATATCAGTGGAGTAGAGTATAAAAGATTCTATTTTTTGTTCCAAATCCAAATCTTAGCTGATGCCGTCAACCTAGAGGAATAAGTTTAAAAGAGAAGAAACTAAAAATGTTACACTCAAACTATTTTTGATGCACGATCTATCCTGAGAAAATGATAATTATCATGCGATACATCATCCTAATAAATGAAAACAACAATGAAACCCTCATTAAGATGAGAAGGAGAAAAATCAACTGAACTTAAATATTATAAGAATAATGTTCTTTTCTTACAAAAAGAGTACGTTATAGGATTTTTTAACACTTCCTTAGATAAGTGATTTGTTAAATATTTAGATATCATGAGGCCTAATGATGTTCGTATGAATGATTTCCTCTATGAATTTATCATTTATTTGATATTAAGGAATAATATCCTAGAATATTTCATCTTCCTAGGAATGATCCATAAGATTATTGACTTTAGGATTTTAATTTTGTGTAAACCCCTAGTGTGGATGATATTTGTCTCTTCTATGCTACCATAAGAAGAAGGAAAGTGAACATAAGTATCTAATTAACATATATAAAAATTTTATGAATGGATAACTAGAAAACCAGTCAACTAAGAACATAAAATCCTAAGGGAATGTCTGAATCGAATAGCTATGGACCCAATTTCATATATAATACCTAAGGTGAAACACTAATCATCACAGTATTCAAAGATCCAGTGCAATTGGAATAAGTGGAATCAAGAAAATATAGAGAAGACTTTAAGGGTTCCTAATATAATATATACTCTCCCAGATTTCCAACCCCCATAGTTAGATGTATGAGCACTAACCCACAAATCACAATTATTATATGATGATGAGTCTTGATATGAATCAACTATTTCCATTCATTTTAAAAACCCCTTTATCAATAATAATGTTTCATTTTAATCTGAGTCCCCATCCACAATCAATGAAGTGGTTATAGAGGACAAGGAAGTTGAGGTTAATCTAGGAATCGATGGTCTGGTGTTCTTTCCACTAAAGTTATATATGCAACCATGGCATGAAGACACATGGTTTAATGAGATTAATAAGAAAATTAGTTTAGTCCTGAATCCTAAATGGATTGTTTAAACTTGATTATAATGATAGACCAATTATCAGAAAAATAACCAGTCTGTTAACACTAAGATGACATAAAGATAATAAGAACACCCCCCAATTTTGGTCAAGAAATGGTTTTTTCCAGCCTAATTATCTTTGATTCCTAAGCCTCTAGTCAGGGGGAACCATATGACAGGGAACATAGTCCCTTGGATCATAAAAGTTACATTTTAAAATATTTCTCTATCATCATTGAAAAATTATCAATCTTTGATGACCTTATTTTTACAAAAGTAATTAGGGAAGAAAATATCGAGGCTCTTTCATGCCCTCAAGATTTTGAGAGTTAAGTGACCATAGTTGAGAAATATAACTTAGATATTGGATCTATAGAGAGATATATGGTATTTTATTCACTAAACATGAATAATAAATTTCCATACAGGGGAGCATCATTCCTTAACACATATATGGTAAAATTTTTGATATCAACACCCATTAAGATCTAGTTGGTAATGTTTCAATGATCATCATCATCTTGATTTAGACCCTTTGAGTTTTGGGCCACAGTGAAGAAAACTTGTCTCCCTCTAACTTGAAAATTTTGGGGTATAGAAAGTTTGAGAAAATACCAATCAGAATAATTAAACTGAGGAACAAATTTGAATATCTCAAATCTAAGTCCAAATTTATGGTTTTCCACCAATAAAAAACTTTTAACGTATTATTGGGAAGGACATGAATTCATATGCATGAATCCACACACTCATCATATCACCAGTTCATTAAATACTATGTTGAAAAAATTTATGGTACTGTATAATGATTTATCCCCTTTTGAGTCCATCGAATCCTAGTACATAAAAATAGGATTCTATAAAATTAAGGGTAAGAAACTAATGGTGAATAATGTAATATAGAACAGTTCCTCTAATTGTATAAATTTTACCCTATCAATCAATGTTTTGAAATCAGTGAATATTTCATGTTCCCCATCAATAGAATAAAGGTATCAAATGTATATATTTGGTACACATTGGGTCACATTGGCTAATGGATCAAAACCTTCAATTAATTTCCTCTTATTTGATGATCATGTGTATGTTTTTTTTGAGAATCAACCACCAATAAAAGAAAATACCTCCATCAAATCCATGTGGATTAATATTTCTCTCCAGAATCTATACTTTAATGTGGGTTTGATTGATATCTTTTAAAAACAATCAAGACTCTTCTATTGGATGTGAATGAATACTAAAAGAATAAAATGAGGTTTAGGCCCATCAATTTCCATTTTCATGGTCCCAACCACATTGGAAGCACCCATACATTTTGATGAAGGGTGTAATCCTGATGGAAGTAATAATGACCTTATATCATCTCATATATAACAAAGTGAAAATATATCCTATTATAATAATAATATTAAAGAGTCAAATGAAAAAATAAAGTGTTCTCCTATAGTGTTTAAGGAATGTGCCTTGACCATCTTGATTAAATCATACATGTGAATCTAGGTATAGGGGAAGATTACTAACAAAAATTTACTAGTTCCTCCATGAACCCATAAAAATAGAGCAAGTATATATATTTTCCATAGAAACACTAGGATTTATTTTTATGGAATTACATTGATGCGACTGAGTTGGATCCTTTGGTCGATATCCATTATTTGGGTGTTCCATAAAACTAGCATGAATATAAACATGAAATATAGAGAATGCATCAGACTCATGATTATATAGTGGAAGAAAAAATTGATAAGATGATCAAAGACAACTTTATCTAGGAATTTTAATACTAGAAAAGCATTTAAAACATTATCCTCATAAAGAATAATAATTTGAAAATCAGGTTCTATATTGTCTTTAGGGATCTCAACCACCATTTCCCAATGGATTATTTTCCAATACCAATCACTGAATATTTTATTGATGTGATGAAAATATTAAAAACCCTATCCTTTATGGATAAAAACAAAATATACAATCAAATCTGTGTGGACCTTGATATGGAAGAGTCAATTGTGTTTAGGTCACCCGAAGGGATATACTATTACCAACTAATTATTTTTTACTTGAAAAATTATTCTTCTATCTACCAGTGTTCTATACGCTACATTTTTAAGAGGATATATTATAATTATAATATATTGTTAACAGATAATAAAACTAATTTTTATGCTTCTGAATTAAAGAGGATATATTATAATTATAATATTCGGTTAAAATATTCATTATTCTATCATACAGTGTTGAACATATAGATATAGGACTTAAAAGAAAAAACTCTATCTAACACCCTACAAAATATGGTTTGAAAATATAATAAGTATTGGATTCATAAAAATATTTTTGATTTTTGGGATTAAAGAACCATGAATCGTACTGCCATTTAGGAAATCCTAAAATCCCTTATGTACAAAAAAGGTAGTTTTCCCACTAATGTTTAGTTTCTACCAATTTGTATCAATATTTACAATCCACTAACCCATGGAGATCTTAATTATATTTGGCTGGATGAATTTGACTAACTCAATGACAAATGTTACACACACCGCATGAACTTGAGATCCATCCAAATAATATCACACATGCATTACATAAGAATATTTCCCTATAATCATTCATCCATTAATAATTAGTATTGGATTTCTGAAATCCCATGATACCTGAAAAGAAAACCTCAAATGTTGTATCCAAAATTTGAAGGATCTTATACCACACACAAGGTATACTCTAACGGTGATTACTCCCTGATTACGATAGATAGAGAGTGTATCAACCTAACAACAATATAAGGTTTATTAAGAAATAATTTTCATTACTACATATTCATGTTATGAATGTCTATACCACATGACATTAAACTAATAAAAAAATGGTACTGATCATACAACATTAAAATAAAATAAATAATGGTTATAGTCATTTGAAATTAAAATTTAATACATGATGGTCCATCCCATAATAAATTTAAACCGACTAGAGTGATCCCTTGATATAGTTTAATTCCTTGCAGGAGATCCTAATCTATGAAAGAGTTCCTAGTGCGTGTCCCTTCATCCATATAATTGAACTAGAAGTAAAATTTTCCTCTATATTAAGAAATATATATAGATTGATTCATGTCATTATAGGATATGTAGTAAAACCCAAACTTCTTATCTTGGTTCTAGTAACAAATATCACTTGGTTTAATTATATTACTCAAGATCTTATTTAATAACATGGGTTTTACCACCACAGTTTGACATGAGAAAAATTCCCACCATTCTATCATATATAATAGCTATATCTATACGAGTATTGTTTAGAACAATGTGTTTATTGATTCATATTTTTTCAAGATATATAGTGACATCTAGAACACTTATCTTGAACCCAAACATAGACTTTATTACCATTAATCTTCTAATTCATCTTGGTTTATAGGACCTCATCAGTTTACATCATGTTTTCACCATTTACTTATATATAAGACAAAAAAAATTTATTTTTCATATGATCCAATATATAAAAATAACTCTACATGATGGTCCTCATAATATGACACTAAAATTCATGGAGATTAAGTCTTTATATATGATGTTAAACTTCATGACATACAAATAATCCCGTATAAAATTTAAATTTCATTGAGTTGTTTGTTTTTTGTGAATTATTTTAATTTTATGAGATCCAAATATATGTAAGAGTCCATAAAGTATGGTTCCTAATCCAACAAACTATTCCAGAATAAGATTATTCTATTTTCAAGAATTATATTTTAGTGTTTGGGAATTTTTAATTTAAATCATGGTTTCCATTACATAACTCAATACTGGTACATGATCATTATATATTTCCCCTGCACATGAGTTATATATATTCATATACCTTATAATGACTACATGTGGAATGATTCCTAGTATCCTATGATACATAGTGATGTATAAATCACCTATATTAGACCCAATAATATAATTCACCTTTATCCAAACACTCTCAATGTGTGGTCCTCCCACATTCATGTTAGACTATCTAAATTAACCAAAATATGAGACTCTATATAATGAAAACCAAATATTATATCTTGGGGATAAATAGATGGGTTTCTTCTAATCCTGATCTTGAACTAGAATAATATTTCCCCTATGAAGAACTATATAAAAATTTATTTATATTACTGTATTATATGTTATAATGCTCAAATCTCTTATACTGTTCCCTACTAGAAATATACTTCCCATATAATCCTCCAATATATCTTAGTGTATTAGTTCTCATAATTCTTGTAGGATTTTCTATAATAGCCCAACAGTTTTAAAAACTAGTTTATTTTGTCCTGTGTATGAGCCATATTTTTGTAGAGACCACTACCAAGATCTATGAATGGCTTGATTTTAAATCTCATGGGATAAATAATGATGTCTAGATCACATATCTCCAATCCAACTATTTTTTTTAATTTAATAAAAACTCTCTTAGTGTATGGTCTCTACATTCATATATAGTATTCCATTTCTATGCATTAAGAGGGAACAATTACTTTTTATGTTGGTGCTGTAGCCTCATTCACATCATGTTTCATACCCATTATCACACTAGGTTAATCATCCATTTCACTTCCGTGACCCCTGAACATGATCTAGATCCATGTATAAATATCCCTCTAAGAACTATATTTGTATTTATTTATATTACATTGGGATATGTATTTAAATATTCATATCCCACCTCATATAATTGTTTTTTGATTTATATCCCATTTCCCCATCAACCTAGCACTCAAGCTTCCAAATTCACATTGGGTTTGATTTTTATCCCATAAAATGATGAGAATTTTCTATACCTTTACTAAAACATAGGAGTGGTTTTATTCCTATTCTCCCAAAAAATATAGTTTCATATAAACCATATATCTTAGTCTTAGATATAAATCATTATCCACTTCCTCTACCCCTCAACATTCCATAACTTTCCAAAATTAGTCAACTTTATACTAGAGTGTTTCAAAAACCTCTTGAACATATTCTTCCAATATGACACAACTAATACCCTAATTTTTTGAATTACTACAAACCTTTAATGGTTATTATTAATGAGTATTTAATACTAAAAATGACCATTATGATTTATAATGATATTCATACCCCACATCAAGTATACCAATGTGAAAAATGTTTCTTCATAAGGATAATATTCTCTAACTCCATGTGATCTAAAAAACACTACTATAGAATCTATTATTTTAATTTTTTCAGTGTTCATCCTTAGCATGATTTTTTCCATTTCACCACTTCCCAATTTTGATAACTCAAGTTATGATTTACATATTTTTCATTACTTGTTTAGTGGTGTTGTTTCACCCCTAGATCTCAATCCCTATTAGGATATTACTCCTCAATTTATTTGGTCGAAGCACTATGAACATATAAATCATGAACCATTTTCTACCTAAGGTTTCTCATATTAGTGTGGATATCAACACTAATTCTGAATAAATTCAACCCTTATAAAAAAACATGCAACCTCATTATCAGTCAAACCTATAAGACCTTAAATATTACTTCATTGTCTTGAGCACTATAACCTTAAACGGTATACACACCTCCCTGATATCATCTATACTGATATACTACCTTACTAATTCACATTATATTGTCACCTTTATCTTATTTCAAAATAGAATGACCCCAATTTTCTTATCTATTAATCAATACCTTAAACTATGCGAATATATAATTGAGGTTTCCTATATTATAATTGGTCTCCCAATTCATGTTTGGTTTACCTTTCCCCTTGATAAGTACACTATCCCATCCTTTGTACAAATTAATATGACCTTAAAACCCAACAAAATTTAGTAAAATCAATTTTAACTTAAACAACTTCTTCATTGGTCTGGATTATAAGACCTTAAACTACCAAAAGAAAGAGATACGGTAATCTCTAGGTTCAAAACCTATATTTGGAAAACCTGGAAAAATTGATTGTATTATCGCTAAAAATTCTCCGTACATAGTCTAGGAAAATTTTGTGAATTTTAAAAAAAGAAAAGGAATAAATGTTTTTAGGTTGAAAACCCATAATGGTAAGACTCATCAATATAAGGGTTCCTATCTAACATGACTCACCCCTAGCATGGATTTGTAAAAAAACTAATGATAAAAATAAAAAAAAACATAATTCTTATAGGGACCACCTTTCAGTTCAATAAAAAATTACATCATGCATTCCAGGATTGCAAACCTAGAAAAATATTAGAGTTCATTTCTATTCCTCATAGTCATTGGATCAAAAAAATTGAATATAAAAAAAGAATATATAATTTTAGGGCTCTTGATCTATTTTGAGCATTGAAATCCTCATAAAAGACCACCCATAATTATTTTTATTATATTGATCCATTCACTCTCTCATATCTAAATGAATTATCCTTGTCTTACAATGATGGTAAATGAACTATGTATTCAGATTTACCATATCCATATAAGAGTAAAATCTTAAGATGGAGTCATACTTTATAGTCTTTTTTCTCATATACTTTCCCCGACTTATAGTCTTGGTATTTTTTTTACATATCTAACTTTCCTATATACTTCCAAGGGAATATAAATTGATGATAATGGATTAATTTTTACTTTTCATTACCTATTTTTTTTGAGTTTATAATTCATCCAAACATATAATTTTTTTTAATTTGTAGGTGGATTCAATTATCATGTTGTTACTCCTTGTGAGTTTTCTCAAGTCATACTAAGATAATAAATGTTTTGAGTAACAGAGAACATAGATTATTGTAATGAATTCAAATGGTTAAAGTATCATTCTAGACATACTCTCATGATATCTCATGCACTTGGTCAATTAAAGAGTATATATAATATGTAATACCATGAGTTGAGATCCTAATCTTCGTAAACCTACCCATGAAGATTCATCTCCAAGAGCCTACCGGACATTTAAATAATATAGAAAAGTGCTTTATCTTTCCTCAGAATCAGATCCTATTTATTGTGATTAAATCCAATTATAGTTGGGGTATTTTTTGGAACCCATAAAAGTATCTAACAATATCAAATAAGACCATATGTAAATAAAAAATGACCAAGGGAAATTTAACTGGAATAAAATAAATTTTTCGTAGAATCCTCATTATTTGTAGTGAAAATGTCATTTATGGTGTTGTAGTGGAGATCCTTTATGGTCACGTAACATTATCATGGCCTAAAAATCACTTTTTGAAGTTGAGTGGGATATTATTTTTTTTCATGTGAAATTAAGGTAGTAATATTTGTGGTTGTTTAAGATTCAATCATAGGAATTTTTAATCATGTACACATCATAATAAACTCATCATCATGTAAAATTTAATTTTTGGTCACATAAGATTATACTTATTTCTTTGTTATATTATGCTGATTTGTGTGGTGTCTTCTATGGATTTGAATAGGAATTAATATATAACTACATAATTAATTTATAGTGAATATTACAATAATTCTAAGGTAAATGGTTACATGAATAGTTGAAAAAAAATAATGATGCACTCTTTAAGAGGGAGTAGAATTTTTTTTACCATAAAATTTGAGACACTAATAACCTTGTTTGTGAATTATCTATTTACACAAAGTTGTCAATGTATTCCCTTAGGTGATATTTGAGTCTAAGATAGGGGGAGGGGGAATAGAACCATGAAAGATCATTATGGAAATTCCTTCCCTATATAGAAATTTCATTGATCCACTCACATAAGTCCCTTTGTGAAGGATTTCCACTTAACTTCTTTATGGATGGCCACTCATGTAATTACTTTGTGATCATAAACCATTAAATACCATGACTTGGATAAACCTTACCCACTAGCATTAAAGTCCAATATTATGTGAAATTCAAGATTTCTAAGATAAATATTAGCATATGGTCAATGGTTCATCAACATGGAATATTTGATATATGGTTAGTTAATTTATGAAGGATCCCTACTACAAATACCTATGTACATTTTTTACCCATTATTTTTCCAAGGTCATCTATATGGGTTTAATTAATATAAATAACCTTTATAGAATCTCTATTCCATGGATAGAAACCCGAATGGTCTATCTCATCATGGGCCTATAATTAGGTTTAATCCCAGACCATACCCTCTCCCATTTAGTTACCATCACACTGGATAGATAAAAAAGGGTTTCTCATACATATGACTCAAAAAAACCATTTCTAAGAACATTTCATCTTGTAGTACATTCCACATGATGTTAAATTAAACATAACATGTCCTAGTAATATGGAATTATAATAAAATACATTATGGTTGTTATTGTATGACCATAAAAGGTGCGTCACTAGCCTTGATTTTGCAACCATAAAAGGAACATTAATTGGTTATAGCTGTATGAAATTAAAGGGAAGTAACATTGTTTTTTGTTATACAACCTTAAAAGGTATGATATGTCCTGTTAAGAGTCCCCAAACTAAATGGGTTTTGATTTGACTCATTGGGTTAAGTAGGAATCCCCTATCATGGTCCCAATCCCAACTCCACAACCTATATCACCTCACTGGATAAAAATAAATTCTAGAGTGCCCAATTGTATGGATTTAAACCATAGTGTAATTAACCATTAAGGTAAATATAAAGAACCTATAATACATACATATGTTCACATCGATTCTTGGTAATGATCGATCACCATCACAACCAGGGTAGCCCATATTTTTACTAGGAAGTATTTAAAGAATATATATTAAATCTATAAGTGAGTTCTTGACTAGGCATTAGATCCCTTAATGTATGTGATGACCACCCAACCAATTAACCTCAACATGAAATTTAAATTATTTTTGAAATATACAAAAAAAATTCCCTTTTAAATCCTGGTCCACACCAAACAAAAACCATGATGTGAATGCATATAAAAACAATGATATTAGATCATATTATATATTTAATATAATAAGGTATTTATTTATAGGATTATTATTTTTATTTCTATCAAAAATGGGGAAAATAATAAGAATATATGAAATCATGATGTATATATTTTTTTCTTTCTAGGAATTGTACTTGTTTTAGGTTTCCCTCCCGAATCACATTTATTCTATATTAATGCCCTTGAATATAATAGATCACTAGATTTAAGTATACAAGGAATAAATCCACAAGGTTATATTTTAAAAATTTCACCTTAAAAATTATACATATTATAATTAAAAAATTCCATTAAACTCTATGTTTATAATGATATATGATTTTCTATTTTCTAAATAGTCAATAAAAAATTCATTAATAGTTTTACGACTAATGTTAGCTCTTTTTTGATTAGGAACTATATAAAAATCTAAAAAACAATCTTTAAAATATTAAATATTGAGTTTTTTACTCTTTATAATTTCATAAGGGTTAATTTAGGGTTTCCTAGTTTTAATCTCTTTATGAATAAAACATAAAACTAATAAAGATCCAACCCTCTATTTTTTTTGGTAATTTTGATCTATTAATTATGAAAATAACTAATTTTATGAGTGTATTATTTTTTCATTTGAAATAAACTATTATTTAGAGGTGTATATGGTGAATTACATTATTGAATTATATTATTTTATTCAAAAATAAATCAATAAATTCATTCATAAATTTTTCAACACCCCATATTAGAGTGAAACTATTTAAATATCTTATTTAATTTATTTTTTTACTGTTGATCTAAAGAGATGTTTTGGGATATTTTGAGACCTTAGGGAGATTGCTCAGACCCAATTATAAGTTTTCAAGATATGGTATTTGAGAACTTACCACATTCCTCTTGATGTTTTTATAATGAATAATATTTTGACTGTATATGTTTATAATGATAGATTTTGTTATCAATAAATAAATAATATAAAAAATCATATTAAATAATTGTTTATTATGTTAGGTAATTGTGTTTTGAATGCTTGGAGAAGTTTGAAATAGGTTAGATGATTTTGGAATTAACTTGGTTATTTTTGGAGTTGAGAAAATATAGATTAGAAAATTACTAAGTCCCATATTCATAATAATTAATTTGAGTTGAAGTCTTAAAGATGGATAAGGCATGAAATCATATGGATTATTTATCTCTTTTTCATAAGAATTATTTTATATGTAAAGTTACATTTATAAGGGTCCAATATATTTTTTAATATTTATTTCTATTATAGAGACATTTCATAAGAGTAATTTTTGTAAGAATTATATGAGAAAATAAAAGGCTTTATTTAAGAAGAGAAATTTAGAAATATCATAAGATTAGTTTTTTTTTTCCATTTTTTACGATTAATTTGGTTCCCACATAAGAGTTTATCGAAAAAATAAGAATAATCTAGATTATATTTAATAGGTATATGAAATCATAAGATATATTTCAACCTATATAAGTGTAATTTCCCATTCCATAAGAGTTATTACATATTTTTATATGTGTCATTCTGACCGAATTATAGAAAATAGGATGCATATCTTTCTATAAAATTAATTTCCACATTACATAATATTTATTATAGAATTTTTTAAGAGTATTTTTTAATAGAAGTGGGTTATAGAATAATGAAAAATCTAGATATTTTTTATAGATAAATTTTCAAGAATCTTCAAAGGTGTTGCTTCAAGAATTATTTGCAAGAAATTAATGTAGAATTCAATAGAGTCAAATCAGTCGATTATGAAGCTAATATATAATTTTTTAAATATTAAAAATTTAGTTTTTGATTCAATTTATTATAGAAATATGGTTCATGACATGAATTAATTTTTTGAACAGTGAAGTAAGAATATAATTTTGATTAAATTACGAGAAATTGGTTTTTCATATTATGAATCCATCAATTTCACCATGAGTTATTATTGATTCCACCTAGATAGATCCAATGGATGAAAAAATGAAGAAGAATAAGAAGCGAAAAATACAAGATAAATTATAGAATAAGTTTAGGAACAATTATTCATTTGAATTTGAAATTTAAATTTAAATTCAAATGTGATTATATTGCTACTATGTGTGAATAATGGAATATGGTCTTACATGCATTTTATAGTGGATGTATGAGAAGATAATATCCCTAAGTATAAAAAATAAAATAAAATATTCATCATAGTATACATGAGAGAATAATTGAGAAGATTATTTTGGAGGGAGAAAAAAATGTGCGGTATGATGTAATTTTTACAGGAAAAATAGAGTACTTAAAAGTTGTGCAAGTGGAAGTAAAAGAATAGAAATAAGAATAAACTGCTAGGTGTGTGATCCTCATGATTTTTTATGTGATTATATGGGTCCATGTTTTTAGGAACTCTTGAGAAATATAAATTGGGGTATCTTGGATGGATAGGATTCCCAAAGATGGAAATTTGGAATTTTCTTGCCTCTATCCTTCTTATTAGAGGTGATAGCATGGAAGGGGATCTTTGATATACTATAACAGTTGATGTGGAAGCATAAAAATATCACAGATCTAGTTCCAAAAGGGTTGTGATAACCAAGATGAATATATATGGTTGGCCTGTGATTGATTAATTGATGGGAGGTTGGAGGAATGCATTAACGACAACTGAGGTGAATAAGGTGTTACTGAATACCGAGGAGGAATTCATGGTGAATGTAGCTCGGTGAATTGTGATAGTAGTGGATGAGGGGAATGGTGTTTGGAGAAATTCTGTGGTAGTGTTTAGGATGAATAAGCCGTATCAGATTCCAGTGATATAGAATGAGGTAAATGATATGATTCGTACTACAGTGGTGAGTAATGATGTAATTATATATTTTTGAGCTTCGGTGACTCAAGTAACAGTAGTGAATCAGTGATCTACAATAGTATTGTTGGATTTAGAGGGAAGAAATCATCAAGCTATTACTGTGGAAGTTATGATGGATTGTAGAACTACTTATGAACTTAATCAATCTGGTTGTTGGATGTATACAATGGTCCCTAATAGGAAGATTTAAGATATACATTCTGGTATTGCTAAAAATGCTAGTGACTCAAATAGAAGGAATTTTTCATTTCAAAATTATGATCCTCTAGAGAAGTTCATGAATAAGGGTGATAATTACCATGTTACTGCTAAAAGGGATATTATTATTGACATATTTAAAATTTATAAGAATTCAATCATTGCTAGTATTTTTTTACCCACTAGAGGAAATATTTCAAAAACTGATGATCTAGTTTAGGAGATAATTTATATATGGGGTTCTTATAATAGGATATGTATTCCCATAGGTTGAGGTTTCTTTTACATTATTTTTTTTCTTCTGAGGATATGAAGCTAAGGGCTTGGGGAATCAGTTCAATTTCTTTAAACCCAGACATGATTTTATTTCAAGAATAGGATTTTTGGTTCATCCTATTTTCTATAAAAAACTTGGGATCAAGTATGAAATAAAAATATTTATATTAATTAGATCTTATGGAATCCTAAGATTTTATTTAATATAGCCTTCATTGTGGGAATTCTAATCAAAAGGGATAGAACTTCTAAAGTTTCCAAATCTGGTCACTTTTCTAGGATCTTTGTGGATGTAGACTTAATTTATTTCATGATTAATAATATAATTCTATCAGCATTGGATGTTGAAATCTATATACAGGTGGAATATGAAATATTACCGGATTTCTATCCATATTTTCAAATTATTATTCATGTAAAAGATAATTATTTTAAGAATGTGGTTTTCTAGTTTTGTTCTCTATGAAAGAATAATGAGGTTTCTTCTATTAATTAATTTAGGAGATAGGTAGTACAGAATAAGGTGGTTTCTATTGAAAAAAACAATCCCCTCTTAAAAGGTTTAATGAGTTTTTGAATACTGGTCCTTCACAAATTGATGAGGATCCTTCTCAAAATCCGGAACAAGTGACTCAAGAGACTCAATTTTTTTTAAGAGTTACATATTCATCAGCAAGTCCTTGAGGAAGGGAGAAACCATAAACTTAGAGATTCTGAAATGAATATTTCCCTATAAATAACCTCTCTTAAAACTAAGTAACATTCAAACCCAGGTGGTAGTGAGAAGATCTCAAATATATAAGAATAAATTAATAAATTAAGAGTGGCACAAAGTTTTAATGGAAAGTTGGATGATATAAAATATGATTCCCCCAAAAATCCTACCTTTATTCAGGAATTTTCTAAAGGGGAAATAGTTCTTATATATGATGTATGTTTTCAAGATATCCTTCCTAAGAAATAAAGATACAGGAAAGAATACTCTTATCTAAATCCATCCATGGTTACCAAGCCTCATGGTCCCTTAGATTTTGAGTTAGATTAGTATGATGATTATGACTCTTATTTTCAGTTTTTTTTACTATTTATATTTTTTTTCTTCTTGTAATGTAGGAATTTGTGTTTCTATGACCCCATCTAACTTCTCTTTTTCAATTATTTTTTATTTTTTTTAATAAAAATGTCTTTTCCTTTTTTGGTAAAAAAATCACGATTTTGATTTGTGATGATATAGAAGATATTCATTACCATTATTAGTAGTAAATAACTAAGGGTGAACTCTTATATTTTTTAGAGACAATCATTATAGGAGAAGGACAATCATTTTCTTAATAGTACAAGACAACAATGCATATTGGATGATATAATTTTTAGGATACAATAATGCTGATTTTATTTTATCATTAGAAAAATCTATACCTTAAAAAATTACATTGATGATGATGATTCTAGTTTATAATATTTTATTGGGTAATTTTAGATCATACCATGAATTAATGACTAATTTTGAGTAGTTAACCTTGTACATGGAGTTTCCTTATTAGTCTATTTCCTTTGTGTGTGTGTGATAAGTATTGAGATTTACCACTTTAATAAGTGACGGTGGTTAGTTTCATAAAAATCATAAAAGAAAAAGTGGACCACTTTTTATTTATTTATCCCCAATTAACCTCACCATGAATGGGTACATCAATTGGCATTATATTAGTCTTGGTTTTCTATAAAGATCAGTAGTTTGATGTTTTCTACGTTGAATATTTTAAACTCCATCGATATTTGATTTTTTCTCTCTTTAAAAAGTGAAGAAGTATATTTGTTTCTTTGTATAATTTTTTCAATTTATTTGGTTTTGTGATCTAATTTTTTTATATTTCTTAGATAATATTTATTTCATGAAAAATAATATATTTACCACATTTAGTGAAAACATTATAATAAGGAAATAATTATACCATAATTGTTTCATCGGTTATAGGTGTTAAAGATACTATGATTGATGGTTTCAAAGATGTTTGAAAAGGATAATATTTGAGTCAAGAATCTATGATTTTTTTTTAATTTTATGAGTGTGAAAGAAATCCCATTCCATCCTCAATCTTAGAAAAGGAATTTTTAAATTTTATAGGGATTAATATTATAAAAGGAATATGGCATAAGCTATGAAATATCTAATATGGAAATTATAAATTCTAAAATTCTAAGATATAGATTGGTGATGGAAGTATGATGTTATGCCTATGATTGAAGGATAATAAGTAGATGAATTATTTACTAGGTAAAATGAGGTAGTGTGCATGATTAGAGGTATTTATGAGACTCTTAAAGATTAAATATTGGTTGATAAGGTACTTTATATCCTATTAGACATATATGATACCAAAGTCTTAGTTCTTGGGAATTGATATATTGAGACACTACCTTTGGATGTATTATACAATGTCTTAGTTTCATATGAGATGATAAATGAAAATAACTAAATGAATTAGAGTTAATCTATGAAAGAAATTTATTTCAAATTCGGGAAGAAATAATTTTTTTTCAAATAAAATTAATAAAGTTTAAGAATATATTTATAATAAAGATTTTCATTTATATGGATATGTTGATGTGATGTTCAATAAAATAATTCCACTTATCTCAATAGGTATCAAAATAGGTAATGTAAAATTTTATAGAAATTTAACTTTAATGTGTTTTAACTATGGGGTTATTGTACATGATGTTGAGAATTTTCTCATCCTAGAAGAAGATGAATGTAAAGATGAAGAGGAATCCTCTTAGGATCTTTCAAATAATAATTCCAATAATTTCAAAAGTTGTATGTTTTTATAATTTTTTTTTAAAAAATAAATCTTATTATACCTAAATGATGATTTATTTATCTAAGGAGGTAAAATTATCCAGTGATGACATCAGGAATGGCTATTCTTCAAGTGTTTGTGGAGAGAAGATATTCATTATTATAATAGATGTCAAGGAATCAAGAAGTGAAGTTGAATTGAAGAAATACTTGGTTCAATATTTTAGTGATGGAGAGTTACATGAAAAAAATAGTGTTCATGTTAAATAAGGAATTATATAATAGAATATACAAAGTTATAGGATATGAGAAAGAAAATAGGATATTTAATAATGCATCCAATCAGGTTGAATTGGATAATTCTGAATTTAGAGAGAAAGAAGCTGAGTTACTCCTAAGAGTTGATAAAATAAAATACTCACTTTATAAGGACAAAAATATGTTTGAATTTTTGGAATAGAAGAATATTTTTGAGGAGAAGTAGGTTGAATATATCAAGGTTTATTTTATGAAAAAGGATTATATAAAACAATTATGGTATGAATTTTCTAATTCCAAGTATAAAGTGGGATATTTCTCAATAAAGGAGATAATGTTTTATGCAATTGAGTGACTCAATGATCGTTATAGTCAATAATAATATCAAAATATGATTCATTATGATCATGGAAAATATATAGAAAAGGTTTGTTCCCAATATATGTGGATATATGTGAATAAAGTAACATATTTATAGACTATTTATAATTATTTTTATTAAAGAAAGTCTAATTTTAAAAGAATATATGCTATTTTTTGTGAAGAGAAGAATTCCATAAAAATATCTATAATAAATAAGAGAGTGTTTAGAGAATCATGATTATAAGGTTCATCAAATAAATGTTAATAATTATTTCAAAATAATTGAAATCTGAGAAGTACTTCTGCAAAATAGGAAGTTCATTTCAACCTATAAAGGGTGACGTAAAGAACACATATAGGGGGAGAAAAGCATTATAAAAAAAGTCAAGAAGAATATTATTTAACAAAAATATGTGATGTTGGGGAACTTTTTTGAATACTTGAATAATTTTGGTGATAGATGTGACAAAAAGTTTATATTGATGAAGAATTTCTCATGATCCCAATGGTTTAATAGTTTTATCAACAATAGCCTAAATTATTTTAGGTTTGAAATATGATAAATAAAATAGTGAAGAAAAAAATGCCTCACAAGAAGAAAAAAGGGTTTGTAAAGCCAATGGATATTTTTGAATTCATAATGAGTGGATAAACTTGTCTACTCAAGAAAATGGATGAATATTTGACCTAAAAAATAAGGTATTGGAGAACGAAATATTTTGAAGTTATTACCATATTAGGAAAAAACATCAATTTTCTAAAAATAAATATGTCAAGAGTGCCAATAAAAAAATAAACTTTAACATATAATATTACTGAAGCTAAGAAGAATATATGAACTCCTAACCTTACATAATAGTCAAATAATAAATTATATGATCAAATTAGTTTTCAATTAAAGTAGGTGTTGAATACCAATAAGTTGAGATGAAAAATAATTTTCATCCTTTACTCAGTAAAGTCTAAGGTATGATAAATCCTTCCCATCTCCCACTTTTTCTTTAGATATTGTTTTCAAAGGGGGATAAATAAGACATAAATCTATTTATAGTTAAACTAGTTATTAGTTTATAATGGGGGAGGAAAACTATATAGGGGTTGTATCCATTTATATGTGTTTTACATATTTTTGAGATGTATCTTATTTAGGGGGAATATGTTTAGATATATTTATTAAAATGAGACAAATTTGAGGTAAGAATGTGGGTGTGTGAAGTTTTTTTATTTGTGGACTGGTTTAACAGTTTTTATGATAAAAAATTCTTGAACCTGTTATTCATAGGTTCTATGAATAGTTTTAAGAGGTTGAATTTGATCTCAAGATGTATCAAGGGACAATAAAAGTTTATTTTTCAATCAGTATCAAAAGGATCAATAGTTATGAAGAAGTGGATATAAGTCACTATTTTATTGACAACATGATATTATTGTTCAATGTTATTAAATACTATACTAAATTCACTCAATTAGGCTTAAATATATTGTTTGATGATTCATTGTAAAAAATATTGAGTTTGAAAGTAATTTAGGTTCCTTGGTTTCCAAAAAAAATTCAAAGGGGGCGATTTTTGAGACCAAGAGATGTTTTGAGTGATATTGATACCTTAAAAATATTTTTTATACCCAATTAGAAGTTTATGAGATCTGGTATTAAATAATCCACCCATAGTATTATGATGTTTTTATTTGTAAGAATATTTAGAGTTTATTTGGAGTGGATATGTTTATTGTGTTATTTTTTTTTTCAATATACAAATCATACCAAAAATCACATTAAATAATGATTATTATGTGAGGTGAAGTTTTATGGTTATTTTAGGGGTTTGAAATAGGTATTAAGAAGTTTGTAATTATTCTTTATATTTTTGGGGTTGAGAAGATCTGGATAAAAAAAGTACTAAGTCATCGATTATTAAGAGTCAATATTAGATGGTGTCTAAAAATGGATAAGGTATCAAATCATACGATTCATTTATGGATTTTACATAATATTCATTTCATATTTAAAGGTAAATTCATAAGAGTTAGAGAGATTTCATAAAAGTAATTTCTATGGTAGAGACATTTAGAAGGGGTAAATATAGAAACAACTCTAAAAAAATAAAAAAGGAATTGTTTTTTAAGAGTCATTTAGAAGCCCCATATGAATTATTATCTCCATCTCATAAGAGACATTGGTTCTTAGATAAGGTTCATCTAAAAACATGAGAGTCTCTTTTATTCCGTATAAGATTTTTCTATATCTATAAGAGTTATCTCAATTGGTGAAAGCGACATTTCCCATTCTGTAAGTCGTTCTATATTTTAAGAGGTATTCTGAGAAGATAGTAGAATATTGGATAATTATTTTTCCTAAGAATCATTTTGAGATTAAATAAGAGTTATTCTAGGATTTTAAGGGGTTTTTTTTCTAAAGTCTACAATGGGTTCTAGACTTATAAAAACTATCAATTTACAATTTCTTATAGATAAATTTCAGAAATTTTCAAATAAGTTTATTTGGAAGAATTATTACCTAGAAATTAAAAATTAATTCCTGAGAAAAAAATTCATTGATTATAAAGATTATCCTTCAAGATTTAAATATCTCAATGGTATTTTGTGATTAAATCTATTAGAGAAATATGGTTCACACTATGAAGTATTTTTTTCACGTTGAAGGAAGAAAGTATTTTTTTTTGAATTTATAAAAATTGGATAGTCACATAATGAGTCATCCTATTGCATCACAATTTATTCTTGAGTCCACCTGGACATGTCCAATGACTTAAAAAAAGAATAAGAATGAGTAAAAAGCATGGAAATTAGAGAAGAAGTTAAGAAGAAGTTATTAATTTTAATTTATATTTAAAAATAAAATTCGAATGTGATGATGATGATACCATTTGATATAAATGGAATAAGTAATGGTATGAATATTATAACAAAATTAGTTTAAATAGAAAAATAAAATAAAATATTTTGTATAATCTGTGTGAGAAAATAATTGAGCAGATTATTCTGGTGAGAGAATAAGTCTATTGTGCAGTTTAATTCATATGTGAATAATAGAGTACTCAAAATTAGTGAAAATAGAAGAAGATGAAGAGAAATAACACATTGATTTTTGTATGATCATCACAACTATGGCATGTGGTTAAGGAGAAGATAATCACACCAATTCTCAATAGTGAAAAAGTGTGGGAGAACTCTTATATTACTAATAGATAATTATAAGAGGATAAGGATAATACTTTCCCCAATAGTTCAAGAGAAAAATATATATAATTCAAGAGACCTTTTGGGAGAAAAAAATTATGATTTTATTATATTATGGGTAAAGAAAGTAGCCGGATCATTGGTGTTCATGATGGAGATTCTAGTGAATTGAATGGTCTTTATTAAGTCCAAATCATTCTAAGAATTATCTAGTCATTTGGACTAGTGATCCTCATACACCAGTGAACCTCACTATGCCTAGGTATATTTGGTATTCCCACTTTATATTTTTTAATCATAATGAAAAGTACATATTTTAGTTTAAAAAGGTAAACATATAAATATCTATCATAATTATAAGTAAAATTAATATAATACCCCTATTTTAATTAAAAAAAATTATTAAAAAAAATTATGATGAAAAATCCTTAAAGCATAAAAATTTCATTAAACATTATGATTTTTTTAATTATTTTTGATTCAATTCATGTTAAAACATAATTAGTTTATTATGAAAATAAATTAAGTTTAATTTTATCATTAATTTAAATTAACTAAAATTAACGTTAACTAAATATTCCTGAAAAAAATTATAATACTCAATCAAATATGCATATGAATCAATCATATTATTAAGAAATAGTTGATCTATGTATTCACTTGAATATGATTTTCCCATAAATGTGTAATTCTCTATAAATTAACCTTATTTGAATCTAGTAAAACACGGAATGCATTTTAAAAAAATAGGTCAAAAGAGACGAAACTATTTATAATATCTTGTTTTTATATAATATTAAAAACAATTAAATTCTTTATAGAAGTAAAATCTATTTCCACACTTCCTTGACCAGTTACATTGATGCATAGATTCTTTCCTTTGCATACTTCATGTATGACAATACTATTAGTAAATTATTTTAATATTGAATGTTTTTTATATATGAACCCTTGATCTTGAATAATTTCACCATAATATATTCATAAAATCCAATTTCACTTCAAAAATAATCAAAACTATATTTTTTGCACTCACCATGACATTAGTAAGAGTATTCACATAATTTTTATAGTGATAATATTTCAAAAAATATATAGGATTATCTAAGAAAACAACTTTACATCATTTTATTTAAAGAATTTACTTTATTTTTAATTTTTAACTCTTTTTTTAGCATAAAATGAATAATGTTTAGATTTATATCCCTTTATATAATTAATGTGGATATCAAATCAAGATTTCATTATTATGTCCCTCATCATAGATTATTTATTGATATGAATAAGTTTTTTCAATAGTTCCAAGGATATATATTTAACTTTTTTAATAAAATATTTACCAAATTCATTCTATAGGGGTTAAAACTTAGAAATTATTTAACTCACATGGTAATATTATGGAATTATATTTTTGAGAGATATAATCTTGTTATAAATTATCCAAATCTATTGATATTTATTCAATGATGATGTGGTATCAACAATTTTAAAATTGAGATATATCACAATTAAAAATATATTAGTACCTTATTCATTGGACTTGTATTTAAGTTTTATTTTATTTTATATATTTCATATTGATTTTATCATTTGAATTAGTTTTAAATTCTATTGTAAAGTGTGTTAAGTACAATTCCATGGTATGTAACTTCATTTCCTTCACTCTTCTTCTAAATAGATTTTATATAGTACAGTACTACTAAATATTTTTAATCTAGATTATGATTTAGAGGAGGATCCTCTAAAATATAATATATATTTGGATTAAGTATAGGAAAAATTCAAGGACTGTAAGAAAGAAGATCTTAATGTCTTGTTAACAAGAGAATTTATTTTTATTAAATTAACCGAGCATCACTATATTATAATTCATCATCATAAATAAATAAATATATATTATAAAATAAAAAAAACACCAATGTGATTATTTATAATGGAATTGGGTGGTTTTACAAAACTTTCAATACAGTAATACACTAACACCTCCATTTGTTATTCAACTTTATTTTTATCCTTATATTTCAATACAATACTTAATCTTTTTAAATTAATAAATATTATAATAGTATATAATTTTAAAAAAAATTTATGCAAAAACCTTTTATTTGTTTATGGATTACTAATTCATGTGTTATAGTTTGTATGGATGGTTATGTTCTAGTGAAGATATTTTTAAAGTGTTTATGTTTTAATTGTAAATATTTACAATTGAATTAAAAAACCATGAAATAATTGGTCTATTTGTTTTATCTAAATTATAATTTTCATGTATGGGATTGAAAAAATTTAAAGTCCAAATTTTTATTTAAATTGAAATCAATATTGTAAATGGTTTTAATATAAATATTTTAAATATATATTCTAAGTGTATTCATTGATAAATGTTTAAATGCTTAATTTTTTTCATTTTTTATACAAGGATTTTAAATCATATTTGTGTCACTTGTAAATTCTTCTATATACACAATTGAAAACATCTTATTTATTCTCAAATATTATGATTTTATTTCACAGTGTATTTTGAAGATGATTGGTCAATATCACACTAATTTATTTTTATGAGATCATGTGTGATATAGGTGAATCATGTCAAAATTTGAAGAATTTAAAATCGTTGCACCATACTAATGGAATTCAAAGACTTTTGGACACATTGAAGAATATTTTGGAATACAAGATAAAATATATTTAAATTTATGTAATGATCATGATTTAAAATATTTATGCCCCATACATGAGGTATAGAAATCCAAGTTGTATCATCATTGAGATCAATATGTCACAATCATGACCATATAGTTACTCCATGATCTAGTGATAAGAATATCTATTCAATGACAGATACTTTCAGGAGATACTCAATAATAGAAAAATTGTTCCCATAAACTTCATCAGTCCATGATAGTCACACACAACCTAATCCATGATTGTATGCTAAATGAATTAAATAAACAAATCAATGATCTATGAACCTAAAAGACATGGTCCTAAAATAAGTGATCAGTTAATTAACCCCAATTATTTATATAGTTCTAGGAAACTTGGATTAGTAAAAAAGAAAGTGACAGACACAACCAAGATTATGCTCATTATCATGGGTGAATGAATGAATAAAACATCGATAAAATATTAAAAGGAGATAGAATATAATTCATTTCCATTAAAAACTCATATAGATTAGGTCAAAACCATAGCTATTTGATCACACCATGACCACAAAACATAATATAAATATATTATAATGAAATACCCCAAAATTACTCCACATTAGACTAATAACAAGACCAAATGTTACACCATATGTATGGATCAAATAATATTGAAGCTAAAAACTAGAGGTCGAGGGTATAATCTCACATATTGAAGAAATCACACTAACAAATGACATTGAAACATGAAATTATAGCTATAATTAATCCTAATTAAATATACATATGAATTTAACCCTAATATACTAAAATAATATTGAATTTCAAGACATTAGTTCCATACATAGAATAATAATGTGTAATAATTAAATCCACCATAACAAAATGTATACTAAAATGAAACCCAAATATTTCTATCAATTCATATTCTAACTAAAACTCAAAAACATTGAATAAACTATAAAATAATTCAAAAAAAGACACACTAGAGTTATTGTATTTAATAGTGTAAAAAAAATACTAAGTAGGATCATCCCAGATTATTATATCCCAAAAATCAACGAGAACAAAAAATTATATTGAAAAAAATAATATAACTCCACCAAGAAAATATATCTATCTCAAACCCAAATTAATGATTATTAATGAAATATTACTCATAAATCATCTTAAAGAAGCACCACCTATTATATAAATAATTTATTCAAAAACCTTTTAAATTAGTTTTATCATTAGTGGTGTCCCACTCTTCATGAAATCATATTCCTCATCATGTGTCAAACATATAAACTGGGGTTTCAATTAAAATATCAAAAATTTTAGATCTACTAACCATGGGTGGATATTAATTAGAGTTCAATGAATTTCACTCTCCATCACTATGGGTGAAAATCGTTAGTTATAAATCCCATATCAAGGTCATACATTATGCCTTCACTACCCTTAGGGAGATAATAATCATTTACTTAATTTAGAATGTTACCCTCACAAAACAACATCCATTGTAAATAAAAAAGTATGCCAAAACCTAATATCATAGATATAATACCCATAATGAGAGGATTGAGGTGTCTCACTATATTAGGCTACACTTAGACATGATCATAATTGGCGGACACATCCCAAGATTAACTATCTCAAATATAGTATATAATATCTATATCTAATAAAAACTCTTCAACTCCACCTAATTAAATCCTAAATGTTAAAATAATTACTTCATAACATCATAATTATAAGAATCACATTATTGTTTAATTAGTAAAAATAATAAATAAAATATATTTTTCGACTCAAATTTCCATAGAATACCATAACCAATACCAAAAACTCATATAAATTAATTTCTTTAAGTTAAAACAATTTACTTTAATCAAACGAACAATACTATCTCAATTTATATAATAAAGTGAAAAAATAAATTATAATTATAGAAAATATTAACTAGTGTTTTTTAAATATTGACTAAAACAATTCATGAAAAATATATGGAATATTTGATAAATGTTTTCCTGAGTTTTGAACCAAATTATGTAATCAAGGTAGTAGATATAAAAAAAACCACTATAACTAGTCATAAACACATGAAAAATAAGAAGAATTAATTTATTAGTGAGTTACATGTCACCAATTCTGAAATTTCATGTAAAATTCACAAAAAAGCAACAAATGTCTAGTAGGTAATAAGAAAATCATTCCAATTCTACAAGATCCTATTTCATATACCCAAACTAATTAATAGTAGAATATTTAATGAAGAAAATATTTTTAGGAAAATTATAAATTATTCATGCCACCATGTTAGATAAAATAATGTCCTAAAACATCCTAAGATTGCACCAAATAATAGGTTCTATAAACAAATAGAACCATAAAGTTGAAAAAATTAATTGTTTTTATTAAATAATATTTCATAATGACCTCATAATGTAATAAATAATAAATAATAACACAATGAACCAAAATTATCATTTTATTACTGAATGAAATACTATTTCTCAATAATATTTTATTATGTTTTTCAATAGAATCACACATAAAAACTATTAAATTTCATACATATAATTTTTTAATGTTGATTATGAAATCTATAAATAGTAAAGGTATATAAACAGAAAAGAATTTTACCATCACTAAAAGGTACTCTATAAGCCCAAATTCCATCCTAAATTTCACTATTTCCACAATGATTGTAAAAGGAAAGAGTAGTGTTGGTAAAACAATAAACATTATGAATATATATATAAGAACCTTTGTAATTAGTGAATGATGAAGTGAGAATTATGATTTACTTATAGGTAAATATGACTATTCGAAATTGACAATTGGTTATTATTATTTTTGGTTATGAAGATACATTAAAGCAATTGTTGGTATTTATGAAAGAATAAACTGAAACAATATTTTTCAAAACTATAAATATATTTAAATTATATTTAAATTATTTTTATGGGAAATTTAGGCCTTTTAAATAAATTTTATTTTCATTAAATAATATTATTAAATACTTTTTAAATTATAATATTAATTAAATAAGTCATAAGTAATTTTTATGATGGTGAGGCAATTTACTTTGCCATAAATATAATTAATTTTAAATAATGAAGGTTTTTGTATTTAAAATTTAAAATTATAATATTTATAGTAATATATTGGTAAAATAAATATAATTTTGGGAATAATAACATCATAATTAATGTATGGTGGATATTGTTTTTTATTTTATGAAAACGTTTTTTTGGGTCAAAAAGTGAAAATTTCAGTTTTACAAGTACTATGATTTTAGGACATAATTATGATGTGAGTATTATTAAAAAAATTATGAAACATTTTATTCAATAAAAATTTCATTTAATAAGTATAAAATAAAATTAAAAATGTTATTTTAAATTTATAAATCTATATTTCACATTTTGGAACAAAATATTTGATTTTTGAGAAAAAATTATTTTTTGATTTGGGGCATTAAATGGATAGGTTTGAAGGTGAATTTAGAATTTTTAAGGATTTTAAAATCAACCAAATATCACTAAATAATTAATAATATATAAAATTATTTATAATTTATTTCAACCACAATTAGTTATATTATATAATATAATTTCCAATATTTTACCACTAAAAACTACCCCTACACATGTATAAATATCAAACATTTCTCTCTTTAATCTCCATTAAAAATGCATTGAGTATTAATTTACTCGCACTATACCTCTCTAAATCCATCCCATTTTTTTTTAAAATCTAACGAGTCTATATTTATCACTTAGAAGCATCCAATAATGGTAAAGACTCTCTTCCTCCACATTTTAAATTCAAGTTCTTCTATTGTATAAGCCTTTTGATTTTAAATTTATTATGTTTTAAAGTGTTTATAAAACCCCCACTATTTTGAATATTATATATTTTTAGTTAGTTAATTCATTTAATTTTAATTAAACCCATTTGATGACCCTTTTTTCATACCCATTGTGCTACCCTTGATTTTGCATACTATATTTTCTTATCATGAATACCAACCCTATTTTCATTCAAGGGTGTTAATTTAGATGTACCATTTAACTATTGATTGGGGTGAAAAATTTAAGAAACCCAAATTTCATACTCATGGGTTATAAATTATTTGTACTAATGATTATTGATATATATGACACACATAAAATTAGACATATGAAGGGTGTGCCTTAATAACACTCTAATAAATTGGGTAAATGAGTAATATTCAGCCTGAATGGCCCAAAGGAATTCATTTTTTATTTATTTTTGACAAATCCCCTTTTTAGGGTTTAAGGAGAACCATGAAATTACACTGACCGTTGGCTGGGAGACATTATAGGACCCATAGGTCCTAATGAAATCATGCAGACTATGACTACTTGAAACCGCCCATCTCCAACATCTGCATTGTGATCATATCTACACAATTGAATAGATATTTGACTATCTGTCCTATGAAGTGATGAAAAGTCCCAGTACCGGTGAAATTCCATACCCTCTCATTCTTCCAAATCCATTATCCCTACTCTGGTGAATGCGCCCTGCTATTGAATCCTCCTTTAGAGCTAGTTCATTGTAGAATCTGTCTGGGCATCTGTACATCAGGTGGCTCGAAGGACTTGAAGTTTCCTGAAGGCCTTGAGGTGTACTGAAGGCCTTAAAGGTGGCCCAAAATCCTTATTGACCCAAAGGAATGGGTGGCCCAAAGGCCTTACGATCTCTAAGCCCAAACGGGTGGCCCAAGGTGAATAGTTCTGGCTGCAACAGTACCTCACAATACCTACTACAGTGACTGCTACAGTACCTCATACAGTACCCGAATAGTACTGCTATAGTACCCACCCAATACTGCTATATCTCATGCTACAGTAATGCTACAATATCATAATTAGGCCTCTGATTGGTTTCGAACCTGGGTCTTGTGGATGCACTCTGAGAGACCTTACCAACTGGGCTGAGGCTTACGTGCAAAGAAGAAATCTATAGAGATGAAATGTTCATGATACATTGGAATCATGACTTGGTAGTGTTTTATGATTACTTGGTCAAAATCCTTGGTAATATTATTTATGATACCTTAGTGATGAGCTTTTCTTATATTTTTACCAATGTCACATGTTTATATTATAAAACAAATTCCATGTTATGACTCATGTTATTATGTTCATGTAGATATGTTATGCTTTAAGTTCTTATGTTCATGTTCTCATGTTATAATCATGTATCACCCATGATGTTTTCTTATGTTGTTTATTACTTATCGAAATTTATGCTCAACCCTTTCATTTGATAAATGTCCCTAGGAAATCCTATGTAGTGATATGATCTATGATGAAATATTAAAAAATATTTTCAAGAGAGTGAACTATATATTTATGTTTTATTTTATATACTATATATGTATGGTAATATGCACCTATTTTCCAGTACAATAAACCTAAAAAGTTCCTTCAAATTTATTCATATAATATTTTTATCAAGTAATAATATTCAAAAACATGTATTAAAAAGGAGGTTCGACATAGTCAATATCAAACGATGGTTTAATTATTTTTGGAAATTAGGATCATAAAATTTTAGCTTATGCCCCTGGGATAAGTATAAATATAGAAACAATTTATGAAATTTTGGTAAAGTATAAAACGAATGGTTTTTAATCAATGAAATCCCAGTTTGGATTCTACAAGTGGATGTTTCTCTAGTAGAGTTGTACCTAGGGGTAATAACCCCCAAAAGGGTGGATTGGGTACTAACCCAATCATAACCTGGTGCATGAAATATTAATTTATAAATAATATTTTTAAATTTACTGAAGTATATTCTCTGGTTATCATATTATTTTTATGAACCATCATTAAATGATGTATATAAAGTAGAAATTTTACTTCCTAATGAAATAAAATATTAAAGTATATGATCCTAAAATCCATATATTTAAAAACCATTAAGATAAAACCGTATATAAAATTTATTATTAACTATTTCCATTTTCTAATTTAAGTGTTCCTTTTTTCACAAAATGGAAGAAAATTTGAGGTTTTTTTTACAATTTGGTTAAAAAAACTTCAATTGATGCTCTAACTTTGCAGTTTTAGCAGATCAATATCAATTTATTAAATGGAAATAATGAAATCAAATAAAAAATTCTTATCCCTTCCAGATTAATTAATCATCACTATTATTGAAAAATATATTTTGGATGATTTTTTTAAATATTCAACTCACCTATACAAAACTATTTGATCAATCCAACACCTTTTCATTTATCAAAACTTTTTATAGAATATGGAGTGTTTTTTATTTGATTTCAAAATATCAATTCAACTATCACTTTTGAAAATAGTGAAACCAATATAAAATTTACCATTTATATATTGGAGTTTTGGACTTCATACCAAAGGATGGAGAAAATATCAAAATTTTTATCAAAGACCCTAATTATTTTAATTAAAGGTGTGATTTAGAACTTATCGATAAAAAAGTAAAAATTGAGGGGTCACATTTTTTTAAGAGGAGAAAATGTAAAAACCAGAAAAAATACTTCTATTAATAAAATAAATCTTGTTTCTAAATAGATTTTTATTATGTTTTATAATAAAATTACACAGAAATAAAATTTTATTTCATACAAATCATGTGTTAATAATGATTACTTCAACTAGAAATAGTTAACTGATATAATGTCACAACCCGCCCTCGGGGCCCGTGCCGTGACTACCCCAAGACCGCCTTCCAGAGGCCAGGGGCTGGTGACTAGCACCAAAAGGCGTAAATCCCTATAACTAGGAAGGCGTTTCCTTTATAAAACGTAAATACATTCAACCAGAGTACAAGTAGAAGCAAACACCAAGTAAAACTGAAAAAAAAGTAGTGCTGAAAGTAAGGGGCCGGAAATATAAGCCCAAATGTAAAGTACAAGGTAAAGGACAAAATAACTGGAAGGTGACAAGAAGCTCCTGGATCGTCCACCACGGATCCTACTTGAAGGGTAGGTATAAATAGCACAGCTCCTAGATCATCCACCACGGATCCTACATGAAGGGTAGGTACAGATAGCCTCCTCAGCGCCCTCGTCCGTCAACCTCCTCCGGGTACCGACTCGTTGCGAGGTCCACCTCGGGGCCCGTGCCGTGACTACCCCAAGCCCGACTTCCATAGGCCAAGGGCTGGAGATTAGCACCAAAAGTCGTAAATCCCTATAACTGGGAAGGCGTTGCCTTTATAAAACGTAAACACATTCAACCAGAGTACAAGCAGAAGCAAACACTAAGTAAAAATGAAAACAAAAGTAATGCTGAAAGTAAGGGGCCGAAAATACAAGCCCTACTGTAAAGTACAAGGTAAAAGACAAAACAGCTGGAAGGTGAAAAGCAGCTCCTGGATCGTCCACCACAGATTCTACATGAAGGGTAGGTACAGATAGCGCAACTCCTAGATCACACACCACGGATCCTACCTGAAGGGTAGGTTCAGATAGCCTCCTCAGCGCCCTCGTCTGTCAACCTCCTCTGGGTACCGACTCGTCATGAGGTCCACTTCCAGGTGCTATCCTGTCCTCGTACACTCGGCCTCTGTCATCGCTGTCCGTCGTCTGCATCCAACAAAACGAGGTACAGGCATAGCCTGTGCAGGGGTGAGTATAAAGATATTCATTAGGGACCTTGAGACCCCCAAGGTCCCACTAAATCCAAAAATCATAACCCACAAAGAAAGATATCAACAGATAACCTTTACTTAGGTATATGCCCATACATATACCTAAGTTATAAAGTAACCCATCTCAATCATGAGGTAAACACAAAGGTCATTGACTCAGCTCAAACCAGAATTTTTATTCACGATGACAAAAACATGGCTACTGGAGAACTCATCCTCTATCGAGCACAGTAGTCCTTTCACGACTCCGAGGTGCCACTCACTAACCTTAGACTGCTGAGGTACTCCTCCTGTCGAGTACCGCGAGTCTACCTCCCCAACATAGTAGCACTCCCTGCCATGGGTCTACCGCCCCAACACAGTAGCACACCCCCTAATAGCCTACACAGGTACTCCTCCTGTCGAGTACCGCGGGTCTGCCTCCCCAACACAGTAGCGCTCCCTGCCATGGGTCTGCCGCCCCTACATAGTAGCACTCCCCACTGGGCTAGTCAAGTCACTCCGAATCGAATCAGACAAGAAGTCATTCGGTCTAAGCCAACTACAAGGTCACCATACTCCGTACGCTCGTATTTGGGAGGATCCACTCCATGAGCTACTGGTCGACACTTCAAGTGTCCCGAAGTTCTACAAATAAGTATCACAAAGATCCATCACGTCATAGGGATATCAACGCAACAGAAGACGTGTTAATCGGAAACCCGGTCTGTGAGTTATTAGCCTTTTTGCCCCGGGGGCCTGGTTGATTTCGTGTATGAACCAACCCGACCGTATCTCAACTGTACCCCGAAATCCCATGTGGTATACTCAAACGAATCCCTTCTCAACGAGATTACCAACGCCACTAATGATTCGTCAAACAGACGTCCAGTCTGAGAGTTATTGGCTTTTCTGTTCCAGGGCCCCAGTTGATTTTTAAGCTAAAACCAACCTGACCATACTCCAACTGTGTCCAAACCTCAAGTGTAGTATTCCAAAAGAACCTTCGTATCAATAGGAATCCAACATAGTAGACGGAACGTCAATCGGATGTCCGATCCTTAAGTTATAAGCGTTTCCACTCCGAGGGCCCGATTGGTTTCAGGTTCGAACCAACCCGGATATACCAAAACATTGCTGAAACCTTGAGTTTAATATACCTAAATTACCGCATTTATCCAAGGAATCCTATGCAACTGACGGTGCATCAATCGGAGGTCCGTAACTCATGTTATGTCCGCTTTATTGAAAACGGTCCGAAAATGGGGGGTCTAGGCCCGGTCCGACCCGACCGCGACTCGATCGGCCTGGCTGAGCATTTAAACAGAGCGGGGGGGGGGGGGGGGGATGATTGGAACCACCGGTTCTAGCCGGCGCCACCCCCGGTAGTTCTGGATCCCGCGCAGCCATGAGATCCACCGCGTCACCGCCGCGGCGGATCTCCTCTGGTGGCGTGGTGGGGCGCCGCCGCCTCCGGTCGCCGGCACTGTCGTGCTGGCGACCGGCACCGCCACATGGTTCTGTGGGCCACCAGAGTTGCTCAGGTTGTCCGATTTATCTTTCTTCTACGCCGACGGTCTTGTCGGGTCCCTAACTTTTCTACGAAGGCTCCTAAACACTGTTGCGCTTCCGTTCACCCATCGCCAGTAAATCCGCTCATCAAGAAAAAGTTGGTGGTGGGTCCGGACTTGTTCGTTAGTTCGTACCCACCATATTTTTAGTTCTACCCAACAGATTAATCTTCCATGCTCGAGGGTATAAATCATGTAAACGTAAATATATAAAATCCATCTACCTCGATGATTGACGTCGCACGTCCGACGTCGCGGTAGATGACGTCGCGGGTAGAGGAATCATAGACGATGTCAGAGTGCGTCCGAGGAGGAAGCGGCGTCTCCTATGTTGTCATGGATAAAATAAAGGACGACACACCGATCATTCTTCATGGAACCGAAGTTATTTTTCGAAGAAGATTCCGTTTTTCGTCGAGGGTCAGTGTTCTTCATAAAAAACTCAAGAGCTCTCCCCAACTCATCTTCACACAACAAAAGCCTCCCCCCAAAAATAAATTAATAAGCTACCCTATTATTTTATTCAACACAATCCATTTCAAAATCAAACATTGAAACCACCTCATTAATTAAATGTGTTGGAAATTAATTAAAGAGAGGGAGAGGAGGTGGAAGATCTCATAAATATTGGGAGGGTTATCAACATTAAACAAGGGTGTTTAATGGGGGGGTTTAAGGGAGTTATTTGGGGAGTTTAAAGAGGGTTATGGGAGATGAAAGGTTGGGGATCGTGTGGGCCCCACCTCTCATTTATCCACACATGGGATGTTGGGTGGTTGTGGGCCCCACCAACCACTTCCCATGGGAGGGTTTAACTTCCAAGTTATAAAATAAAATTGTTCTAACATTTTTATTTATTTTAAACCAATTCCCCAAATAATAATTCTCAACCCACTTAAAATGGAACTGCGGTAAAGGTCCCCTTAAGCAATTACCGGCGTTATGAGTTCATCGGTGCCCTCAGATTTCAATTCCGAGCACTGGTTCAAAAGATAGAAAAACCCACTCGTTAGTTTACTGAACGTACCCGAGCTAAACTTCAGAAATTGATTCCGGGCACACTGGGCCCTAGAATCAAGTGCCGTCAAAAGCCACAAACTTGTAAAATTCCAAAGTATTTAAGAAAAAACTTTCCTTGAAATTTCTGGGTCTTTACATTACTCCCACCTTAGGGCTTTACGTCCCCGTAAAGATACAACATAAACTAGGGAAAAAAATGAGGATACCGTGCATGCATCTGAGCCTCTCGCTTCCATGTGGTCTCCTAGAGGTTCCCATGCTGCCAACAAATGCGCACCTCAGGAATCAGCCATCCACGTAGGACCCACTCCTGCCGATCCTCGATCTCCACCGGGACCTCCATGAATGTCGCTCTGTCATCGATGTCCAACTCCCCGTAGTCGATGATGTGGGACGGATCGTGCACACATATCCTCAGCTGAGATACATGGAAGACGTCATGCACCCGGTGCAACTGAGGTGGAAGAACCTGGCAGTAAACCACCATGCTTACTCTATTGAGGACCTGGTAAGGTCTGATGAATCTTGTAGATAACTTTCCACCCCGGCCAAATCTCTGTAGACCTTGTCAAGGTGAGACCCATAAGAAAACATAGTCGCCACCCTCTGACTCTAGTGGTCTCCATATCCTATCATCTTAGGACTTCTGTTTTCTCTGTACAGTCTTCATCTGCTCCTGGATGATCTATACCTTCTCTGGTAGCCTCAAAATGGGCGCATTATTCAACATTTTCCTCAACTCCTGAAAAGATCTGTTGGCATCTCTATGACCACACGAAGGTTTCCCATTCTTCTTCAATGCTAAAAGCGGTGCAATAACTTTGGAGAAGTCTAGCACAAATCTAAATTTGGCCGACTCATGTGTGATCGACTGCACCCACTTATGCATGATTCCATCCTGTGCTTCCTGGGGTTTCCTTTTCGCTGACCAAGTAAAACCCATCCCAACGTTGTAGGTAAACCACAACATATTTTCATAATACAGTAAATCTGTGTATGAACTGTGGTTTCCCAGTCCATACCCAAACTATCATCGTAAGGCCTCGACGCTGCCACCAAGAGGTTCCAACCGAAACTCTCACCTCAAGGGTCAGATCACACCGTCAACATACACATGATTATTGAGTCTCCTCCCAAAGGTATCTCCAGATGTGAGGTTCAATTCAACGGTTTAACCGGAAACTCTAGGTATGGGACATGATTCGTGGAAGGAAGGAATGATTTGTATCAATTTTTGTTGTTACGGCAGCTGGTAGTAGACACAGACCATACCTCGAATCATTCCTAGAGCTTTTGGGTCACACTCCTTGACCGCATGCATCTACTCTCTTCCCCTACCCTCCTGCTCCCTAATCATGGACGGGACTACAAAGATGGGTGTTTGTAATATGTCGAAATGTACACCACCTCATGCTACTCTCCTAGATCTACTTCCACTTCTACTGCTCTGTAGATTCATCTGTCCTTAACACTTCATCTACTTGAAACATTGTTTCCCTCGAAATTCGGGGCTGACCTCCTTGATGGGAGGTTCAAACATTCCGATCAGTTTCTAACGGGTTTGTTGGTAGAACCGGAAACATCCAATGATTCCACATCCATTTGGACCTACTTTCCAAAGGTAGGCGCTCATTAGTTTGTGGAATGATGAGGCTTAGGAATTTGCATTGGTCGAGAGGATGGGAGGTCGGACTCATCACACCTTTTTGAGGGGAATTATTGTCTACTCCGGGACTCTCTTTTTAGATTTAAGTTATGTTCGTGAATCATTATTACATTACCAAGTATAAAATGAGCTTTCCTTCAGATCTGACAATCAATGATTAAATATGTAGGAAATTTAGAGAATCTTTTATATGTATTCGAGGTTCTTCATCGATAGAGAATCAACTGTATTTATTAGAGATTCTTGGTCAATGGTATCCTTTGACACATTTATATAGATGTCTGTTGGTCATTATGATGACCATGATGGTTTTAAAGACACTCAGTGGGGCACTTGAAGTTTATTGTCATTCAGAAGGACATAGATTATTTCAGAGTTGGGATCGAACCCACAGATGGGCTACCTACGTATCCTTTGTTTAGAAAAAAGGAATCAGAACCCACGTAGTTCGAGTAAGAGAGTATGATGTTTATAATTGATGGCTCAAAGAAGGATGTCATAATTACTTTTACACTCTAATATCATGTGAGTCATGCTCGGTGTGAGAAATAAGAGGTATTGGTAAAAAATCAGACAATTGTGCCATGAAAGATGAAATCATAAGAAATAATGTGGGGATTATGTATATATGACTGCCCAGATAAATGAATATTAGGATTTACTTTAGGTAAGAAATCCAGGAACGGGGTCCATAAAGGTATATGTGATTCATAGAGATTTGAATATTCTAACTTGGGGATTAATCCTGAAAAGGAGGCCCAAATTAGGAGAGGAATTATGATTGGGTTTTACTCCTAATAAGGAATCCCAGATCAAAGGTAAATTAGGACTGGTTAAGAGAAATTAAGACTGGGGATTACTCCTGAAAAGGAGGCCCAGGTTAAGAGACTTGAAAAATTAAGGGACTTGGGGCTTATTCTTGAAGAGGATGCCCATATTTGAGACTAGGGCTTACTACTAAAAAGGAGGCCTAGGTTAATGATTATGACTGAGGTTTATTTCTGAAAAGGAGGCCCAGGTTAAGGGAATTAAGGTTTGGGGCTTACTCCTAAGGAGGATGCCCAGATTTGGGAACTTTAAGAATTGGGGCTTACTCTTGAGGAGGATGCCCAAATTAGGGGACTGGGGCTTACTCCTGAAGAGGATTCCCAGATTTGAGAATTATGACTGGGGATTACTCCCGAAAAGGAGGCCCATGTTATTGAGGACATGGGGATTACTCCTGAGAAGGAAGCCCAGGTTAGGAGAGTTATGGTTTGGGGATTAATCCTAAGTAGGATTCCCAAATTTGAGACTGGGGCTTACTCCTAAAAAGTAGGCCCAGACAATTGAGTTCTCTCATCTTAAAGGATGAGGTTGAATGAATTAAATCTCAATCTTTAGTGACATAAATATGTGTAAATCACTAGGTTTTGAGAGATGTTCCAAAGAATTCCTTTCAGAAAAGGATGTAAAATCAAGAAATCAAGCCGTAAATGTATTTGAAGATGTATTGAAGACAAAATCTTGAATAGGAGAGGTGGAATGACATAATAGGGGTAAAATGGGAAAGAAGGGCACCCAAAAAGGCAGGGGCACGCAAGTCCTGGCAGGCACGCAGGTACTGCGTGGGCACGCAAGTCCTGGTCGCGCAAGTATACCTGCGTGAATCATGGGTACTTGCGCGATGGTTAACCAGTAGGGAAATACCTGAGAGACTCTTGGTTAAATCCTTTAGAATCATCCTGAGGTTCTTCCAGAAGAGTGGCATGCAAGTTCTATTGAAGGAGTTAGGCGGCGCACAAGTGTGGCCATTTCCCTTAAGGTCTAGACACTCAGGTATGCAAGTATTGATGAGTTTCAACACACAAGCCTTACTCCACCTCTTTAGATATTCCTTTATAGGTAAGAAATTACCTTAGAAGTATTTTGGAAGCTTTGAGAAGAGACGAGGGAACCGGGAGCTCAAATTTGAGTTTCTGGAAAAATTCCTCCTCTGAAATGGGGGCCCACATGGTCTATTTATAGGCTGGAGAAGACCCCGGGCGGTTATTCTTTAGGGCGCGCAAGTGGAGTTGCGCGACAATTTAGGTGCGCAAGTGCACTTGCGTGACCATTGTAGAACATACGCGACCCTTACGCAGTATTCTTCTTGATCCTTCCTTTGCCATTTTTTGATATTTGTCCAAAGGTTGAATCACTTCGAGTTAGGATAATCCCTTTTTCCAATATTTATACTCTGTGATGAAAGAGGAGTGTCAACAATAACAAGAATTAGGTTCAATAAAGAAGGTATTGTAAGATTCGGTAATGATGAGGGCTTAAAAATTATTGGTTCAAGAAAATCCAAGTTTGGAGGAAAATACATGAGACGAGAAGATGTCTTGGTGGTTGAGGAGATTAGTCACAACTTTCTTAGTGTTAGTCAATTCTGTGACTCAGGAAATTTCATTAGTTTTTCAAGAAATTACGTGTCATAAAAAAAAGGATGGTGCTGTTGTGTTGCAAGGAAAGCGTACACAAGGGAATATCTACCTCATAAGTGGAGAAGAAGATATGTGCTTGCTGTCTAAGGGTGATGAAAACAAGTTATGATATAAGAATCTTGGGAAAATAAACCAAGGTTCCTTGGAATATATGGTAAAATATGATACAACTCAAAATCTCCCTATATTATCATGAGATCATAGTCATACATGCGATGCCTGCGAATAGAGGAAGATCATTCAAATGACGTATAAGAAAAAGGAGAAATATTTAACAAGAATGCTTGAGATGGTGCATATTGATGTGTGTGGGAAATTTCTCCAAGGTCTATTGATGGGATGCGATATTATGTTCTATTCATTGATGACTATAAAATAATGGAATGGGTTTCAAAAATCACCCACAAATATGAAGTGTTCATTTTCATTATAAGATATTGATGAGCATGTGAAAATATGCTTGGTCAGAAAATCTGAATGATTCGAATGGATAATAGAACCGAGTTCACAAATAACCAAGTGGAGGATTATATCAAAAAAACATGGGATAAGGCATCAAGTTTCAGATGTAAGAACTCCACAACATAATGTAGTAGTTGAGAGAAGGAATTGGATTTTCAATAGCATGGATATAACAATGATCATTGAGAAAGACCTTCTGGAGAAATTTTGGAAAGAAGCAACGATGATAACAGTATACACTTCAAATAGATCTTTACTTTATCCAAAATAGGATAAGACTCTATATGAGTTATAGTATGGAAAGAATCCATCATTAAAGCACTTTAGAATATTCAGAAGTAAATGTTTCATTCTCAATAAGGAGAATCATAGGAAATTTGAATCCCTTGGGGATGAAGGGATATTTATTGGCTAAAAAAAGAAAAGAAAAGACTATAAAGACTTTAGTGAGTGGTTGGTAAAGATAGTTGAAATTCTTGATGTGAATACTATAGAAAATGAATAGAATCTACAAAAAATACATGATAAGACTGATAAAGATAGCGATGAAGAGATGGGGAGGTCAGGAGACACTCTAGCTCTAGAGATTGATTAATAAGAAGACTCAGATTATGAGAATAAATAAGTATCTTCACAAACACCAGAAAGTAGATATGAAACTGATAGATAAAACATAATTGGTGATCATACAACACCAGTGCAGACAATAATGATAAATTCTTTACAACAAGAATCATACTTATCACAAGTAGAGCCTAAATTATATGATGAAGTAGTCGGAGACAAGAATTGGTATCAGGATATGAATGAAGAGATTGAACAAATTTAGAAGAATAAATATGGGAAATTGTTTCGAGACCAGAAGACAAGAATTTCATAGGGACAAAATTGGTCTTTATAACAAAATGAATAAAGACAGTGTTGTGATTCAAAACAAAACACAACTTATGTGCAAAGGGTACTCCCAGATAGAGGGTATAGATGTCAACAAAACATTTTCACCCATTTAAAGGCTAGAGACAATTAGATTATTCTTTGGCATAGCTTTTCAATGAAAGTTTAACGTTTTCCAGATAGATGTTAAGTCATAATTTCTAAATGGAGTTATGGAAGAAGAAGTCTACATTTAGAAACTAGATAGTTTTCTCATTCAAGAAGATGAGAAAAGAGTTTGTTTACTTAAGAAGGATTTATATGGTTTGAAGCAGGAACCAAGAGCATGGTGTTCAAGGATTGATCATTTTTTTAAAGAATATCAGTTTTCAATGTGGTGTAGTTGATTAAAATTTGTATTATAATAATGGAAACAGTCAAAGGATGATGGTGCTAGTTTATATCGTTGACATAATCTTGGGGGAATCAAATGAAGCACAATTTAGAATTTTGTTTATTGCATGAAAAGTGAGTTTGAAATATCGATTATTGGTTAGTTGATATTTTCCCTTGGATTATAGGTGACACATGGAAGGAATGGAACTTTTATTTCTCAATCTAAATCTTCCAAAAAGGTTTTGAGAAAGTTTGGAATGGATAATTCCAAAGTGATGAAGAATCCGGTTGCTACCCGGTTGAAATTGTCATGAGATGATGAAGTCAATATAGTTAATATAATAGAGTACAAGAAAATGATTGGAAGTATGTTCTATCTGATAGTGACAAATGACTTACCTAAAGACGTATTTGAAAGGCATCGACTGGCTCTAGGGGTCTAGTCGACTTCCCGCACTTGAAAAAGTTTGGATGTGGGTCACCCTATCACCGAGGTATGATGTGTTTTTCTCTAATGTGCTGATATGTGTTATTTAACTTGTTTCAGACAACTTTTATGTTCTCTTCAAGTTCGTTGACAAAGGGGGAGAAAGTGTGACTATTTAGGGGGAGAAAAGTCATCGGGAGAAGCTGTTAAGTGAAGCAGTGAGATAGGGGGTGTTGAAGCTGGTCTAAAGCTGTTTGGAAGATCTATGTTTGGAAGAGCTATGTTTGGAAGAGCTATAAGATAGAGGGAGAATTAAATCTAACAATTCTAGAAGTGATCGATCAAATAATAGATATCATGACAGCTAAGAACCGTGATAAAATTAGAAGAGTGGCGTTGGAATTGTTTTATAAGGTTTCCATCAATTAGAAATATGTATCAGTTTGGTATCAACAATTGGTGGTATAAATGAAGTGATTCATTGATGAAATTTTCATTATACTCTTGATTCTCATGCTGATCATGTATCATGTGGGATTATAGTATATGTTGAGTAAATCCTTGATCTCTATCTTAATTGCATGAAGCTAATAATGGTTGAAGATGATTGGAGATTTATTGAGATATAAAAATGAAAATAATTACTTTGAAAAGAGTTGTCAACAAACCCGGAGGGAGAGATTTTTGGGAAAAATTCACTTAATATGTTCCCTCGGGATGTTTTGAGTGTGAATATATTTGTTGAAAATCAAGATGACTGCAAATGAGAATGGTTGTTGTTTTCTGAATATAGGTTTTTGAGGTGGTACATTTTCCCAGTGTTTGTCAAATTTTTGGGCCTCAAAATCGGGATTTTGATTTGGAAAAGGAAGGATTTATTCATAGGAGTGAATGATATGAATAAAATTGAAGAAAATTGGAAAATGGAGAGAATCAGATAACATAATTTATGAGATGCATACCATGTTCCAGGAACGGTATGCAGAGCGGCAAAAATGGTATGCAAGTGAGGTTCGTGAAACCAAACATGGTTCACAGTGGAAAGAGATGTTGTATGTGAATGTATTGGTGTCATTGGAGGAGGTCTACCATGCTGGTGAAAAGCTGGTACATGGAGTGCATAGGAAAATGGTTCGCTGATGGATTGCGGTTCATTGTGGCTGATGAAATGGTAAGCGGTGCAGGCTGGATTGAAGATTCAGTAAATATCAGTTTATCGGATTAAGTAGATATCTTTTCCTATATAAGAATCGCTAACTCCATCGATTACTGTAGATATTTAAGATCATTATAAAACATATTTTTATCCAGGATTTCGGCAAAGGATGAAGGAAGTTCAAAAATGTTAAATTGGTTTGTGAAGGATGAAGTGACTCACACAGAAGAAATTCCGCCGAAGGTGCTTGTGGTAATTCTTAACCAGCAAAAGAAATATGGTGTACATAGGAGGATGTATAGTACACAGAAGGAGGTGTCTCTATACATAGAAGATAAATATCCGGTATGTGAGAGAAAGAATTATGAAAGCGGTACATAGAGGGGGAGATCTGGTACATAGAAGTGAAGGCAGTCTGTGAACAGAGAGTAGTTCACGGATAGAGGGTGGTTTGTAGAGGAGGTTTGTGGAGTCGGTACACAGTAGAGATAAGCGATCGTGAAGGTGAATGTAGTCTGAAGATAGAGAAGGTTCGTGGAAGAGGAAGCAGTATGTAGAGTAGGCGACTCATATACGAAAACCGGTACTTAGTATGCGGGAGAGGAGGGTGGTTCACAGTTTGCTCAAGGAACCTTAAAGAAGCTTCAAATCAGTTGGATAAATTATATTCTAGTTCCTAGAAGTACTCGGGAAGGTGGAATTCATATACAGGTGAAAAGAACTTAAATAGAGTATCTACCTATAGTTTAGGATGCATGAATTCATGAAAATGAAGGGAGCTACAAGTCCATAAACTGTGTTTGACCTGTAATTTCATAAACTGTGAGTGGATTCCATTCCAAGAGTAGTGAGCGAAGGAAGAGAAAGACGGTGACCCTTTCCACTGGTAGTGAGCCAGATAAAGAAGCACAAGGAGTGACCCTTATAAATGAAGTGAGCAGACCCTTACCATTGTAAAGGTAGTGGGCCTGGGCATAGAATATCTAGCCCAAACATTATACTCATTATTGTCCGTGAGAATTAGTGAATTTGGTACATCAGCACATTGCCGTTGTATTCCCCTTAGATGTTGTCCAATGAGGGTGAACTAAGTAAAAATCGTTATTTCCTATGCATGATTTCATATCTTTCTGTATATTTCTATGGGATTAAGAGAGAATTGACTTTTTTCTAACAACGAAACACAATCCAAAAGGGAAAAAGTTTTTATCAACCATACCCGGATTCACCCCCTCTCAGGGTATTCAACCTAGTGGACCTAAAAAAAGTCATAAATAATAGTTCCACAAGATTATAAACAATAATCATATCATAACCCATAAAATGAGATAAGCATCATGAAAATTATATCATATCATTAACTATTAAAAATAAGCAGGTCACATAATCCCCACCTGCTAAAAGAAGTAGGTTTCAAAAGCATATAAGCCATGAAAGAGAAATTGGTTTCATAAAAAGCATGCTATAAAAAAAATTAACCATTTATAGAAATAATATGAATAAAGGCATTGAATAATTTATCTATAAAGTCTTGAGTAAAACCAACATATATCATATTATATGGGAAATAATTTGGACATATATTTTAGAAACACTTCTTGAGGAAAATATCATTTCTTATTTTAAAAATTAAATTTTAAAATATAAAACCATTTAAAATATTTCCCTTGAAAACTTATAAAACATGATTTAAATTTTTTTTAATACTATTTATTTTAAAATCCTATTAAAAAAATACAAATAAAGCATGAAGACATTCTGAAAACCTTTTACATGAGAACTTGTGAAATAATCTTGAAAAAAATTTGAAAAATATTTTATTTTAAAATAATTTGAAAGCTTATAAATAAATATTGAAAACAATGAAACGTTTCTAAAATCCATTTCCCTTAAAAATTATCATCAATTATCATTTGAAAACATTTTTGAAAACATGGTTTTTGAAATAAAAAATATTTCTGACCGAAGAGAGAAATACAACCATATTTTCTTAAAAACTTTTTCTTAATTATCTTAAGTACCAAAGAGTGAAAAATGGTACTAAAATATGGATATATCTTTAAATAAAATTGGATAAGGAAACTAATGAGTGTTCTTGAGAGATTTATCATATTATTTCATCAAATAAGTATAATCATTGACAATCTCAAAAAGTAATGAGTTTATTTCAATAAACTCTTATCACTTGGTAACTTGGGTTCATACTCTCAATGTAAGAAAGGGAAATTAAATGAAGCTTAAAATATCATGTAAATAAGAAAATTCATGATATAACATTTAAAATTTAAGAATATATACCTCAAAAAATGAATTTAGGGGCATAACCATACACGAGTCTCAAAGAAGAAAAATTGAGGCGAAAATATTTTACCAAATTGGTAACTTTTAAAACATAACCCCCATGAAATAAAGATCATAGAATAGATATGTAAATACGAATAAAAATAATTATAAGAGATATAAAATGCATTAATGGTTAGTACATACACCACAAAAAGTGAGTGGTGAATAAATCATGTATCTCATAGAAATAAAAGTGAGATGATATTCCCATACCTTATGTCTTGAATTTCATCGTAATAATTAAAAAGTACTTTATGATAAGTATATGTTTATTTTAAATATATTAAAGAACTATATTAAAATTTAAAATAATACATATGATTATCTTAAGGACTTATATTACATGTTTATCATTAACTCCATGTTTTGAGTGATAAATGCCTTATTAATCATACTTGATTTTATTATTAGTCTTCTTACTTAGATCACGATTTCTTTATTTTCAGAATGTAATACATTATATAAATATCTTTTATATTACATATATATATAGTATAATGATCTATATAATATATAATTATGAAATGGAATACACCATTCATGGAGACGGTAAATCGTACATACGCATGAACGTTTTTTTTCATTTTTATTGTCGTATTAAAAGAAAGAAAGAAAATGACATATATGTATATATATACATATTATAATTAAATTATCTTTATTACTTCATATATATCATATAATTTCACTAAAATTATCTTTAATACATTCTATATTGCATGTGAATGAATCACATCGATTTGAGGAGGCGGTAGTCCATGTTTCCTCAAACGAAATTATCGTATTTACACCAAGTGAAAAGTGTAAAGATATATGTTTTAAAAGTAGTAAATAAGTTTAAATACATAAAAAATATAATATATAACATATATAAATTGATTTTCCATCATAATATCCACTATGAGGGGCTGTAAATGAAAAATGAAAAATCATCGTTTTGTGAGACGGTAGATTGTCGTACACGTAAGCAGTATATTCGCTATCCATTATATGGATTTATGTATAATTATAGGTAAAACACTTATCATAAAAATATAATATAATATTTATGATACTGGATTTTTTATAAAATCATGGAATAAAATGAGTGGAGGGGTGTAGAAAAGAAATAATGAAAGGAGCATGAGAGAAAGTGTTACCTCTTAATTAGGTAGCTTCTTTTGGTTAATACAAAAAGGACTAATTGGATTGATTTATGACAAAATGGATCCATAAGGGAGTAATTTATGGATTTTTTGAAGTTTATTGAGAATATATTGGATAAAAATATGTGGTTTGAGAGGTGTGAAGAAGAGGGAGAGGTGGTTGCCTTTTATATGGAAGGGAAATGTCACACTTGGCATTTTTGAAAAAAAGTTAGGTGTACCCACGTTTTTATCTAAAAAAGTCCTAAGATTACAAAAAAAGAAATAATTAATGGTTTATTTCAGAATCATGGAAAAATGGGTGTTTAACAAGTTTATAGGTCATTTTGGGTGTTAAATTTATGGTTTAACACTTCATTAACCTAATTTTTCTCTTAACCGATGTAATTAATTTTAATCACTTTCACTAATATTTTTTGTCAAAAATTATGTTAAAATTATGTTAAAATTATAAATTATTTTTATTAAATATATGAGATAAGTTATTATAAATTATAATAAAAAATTGATAGAAATTAATTTAAAATTAACCCTACTGATGAGACGACATTATGGGTTTTTAAAGTTAAAATGATCAAAAGTTTACTAAGTTTTTATATTCAATTTCAATGTGAAATTTGTTATAATTATCTAAATTGGATTAATTGATAAAAATATTATCTAAATAAAATTCTAATCCAATTTAAAATATAATTTAACCTTATAAATAAATTATATAAAAAAATGATTTAAATTAAAATATAGTATTTTTAACTATTCATTAAAAAAATGAAATTGTTGGGTCGGAACAAACGAAGGAATGATGGCAAGAGGGGGGGGGGGGTGAATTGCCTTTTAAAAAAGATTAACAAATTAAAATCAAAGTAAGGAATGCAGCGGAAAAAAAGAGGCAAGACACACAAAATTGATAACGGAGTTCGGCCAAAACCCGGCCTACGTCTCCGCTCCCAACTCAACCGTTGAGAGATTCCTACCGCTTGCTTTTCAATGGTTTTAGCAAGAAACCCACTAGGCTTTGAGGTAGCACTAGGACCTATTACAGCTTGCTTTTTGTGGTTTAGCAAGAACCCACTTGCTTTCAATGGAATAGCAAGAACCCACTAGCCTTTTTAACGGGTGAAGGCTAGCTCACCGAAACACAAGCCTTTTAAAAGGAAAGGCTTGAAGAAACCTCTTCACACCTTAGTGGTGGTGTGAAACCCAAAAGAAAGAGGGGAGAGAAAGAGTTTGGGGTTTGTAGGCACAAACCCAATTTTAAGCTCAAAAAGATAAAAACAATAAAACCCGTATTGTAGGAAGACTTGGGCTCCAATTGGATGATGGAGTTGATGTAGCGTGCTCTCCCAAGCTTCTTGAGGTGCTCCTTGGATTGGAAGTTGGATTGGAGCACTTAAGGATCCTTGAAGGTGGAGCGCCGGAGGTTCGCCAAATGTGCAACAATATTTCCGGGCGCTTGGTATATGATCCGATTAGGTTCCGGGGCTTCCTTGGACTTTATTTATAGGCATGGAACCCATTGGGGGCCTTCGGAGCCGTTGGAGAAGTCCTCGGAGCCGTTGGAGGCCAAAAGATGGTTGACTGGTCAAACCCAACGGCTAGTTTGACTGGGTTACCGGCTGGCCGGTACAAGGCCACCGGCTGGCCGGTGCCTTGGTAGAGAAGAAGAGTCTTGATCCAGGCTCTACCGGTCAACCGGTGGAGGAGCCACCGGCTGGCCGGTGGCAAGACAGTAGAAAATACTATTTGGGCTGGGTGCCACAGGTCGACCGGTGACAGAGCCACCGGTCGACCGGTGGAACCTGGCAGTGGGCAATCCCTCTGCCAGTTCCACCGGCTGGCCGGTGCTATCACACCGGTTGGCCGATGGACTGAATTTCAGTCCATTTCTTGTCCATTCTTGGGCCAATCCTTTGGCAATCTTTTTCCTATCATCCACAACACTTAAAAACAAAGTTAAACACATATGAAAGTGATTGTGATCATGAAAATCAAAGAGTGTGGGGTACAACAATCTCCCCCTATTTTGATGATCACAATCACTTATCAAAGCAATGTAAAAACTTAAATGAAAGGCATGCCTAAATGATAAATTGAAAATAAATACTAAGCATGAGAGAAAAGATTCTCCCCCAATCAATCAAGAAATTTCTCCCCCTTTGTGATTATCAAAATAGCGTGGGGCATAAAACTTGATTGAGGGAAATTGGTTTGAAAAGCTAGATATGAGAATTGAAATATCAATTTGAGATTTTTGAAATTGAAATGAAAATTTGAATAACAGTTTGAATTGAAAGTTTTGAATCAAAATTGAGATGAAAATTTTGAATTGAAAGTTTTGAATCAAAAGTTGAAATTAAAAGTTTGAATTGAAAATTTTGAAACCAAGTGTTGAAATTGAAGGTTTGAATTGAAAATTTTGAAATTGAAATCAAAAGGGCTTAAACGATCCTAACTCCCCCTAAATAAAAACAATAAATCACCGGGGAGAGGGATTTTGAAAAGAGACAATTTTAGGCCCGGAGAGACTCGCTAAGAGGGATTTTTCAATCCACACTTGCCTTGTAGCGGGTCTTCTCCTATAAAACTCATCGGAATAGAAAGTCGATTTGGGCCTACCATACCGGGCGTTTTTGCAATTACATTCATATAGCATGTGCCCGGGTTTTTTACAATAATTGCAAAATTTAAAACTAGAGCTCCCCCTTACAAAAATAGTGGGAGCATGGGAGGAGGAAGCTACATTGGTATATCCTAGCCCTTGGGTGGTTCTTGAAATTCGTTGGGAACCAAGCAATTTTGAAAGATTTTGTTCCCCTTGGGTGAACTTTGCTAAAGATTCCCTTAGGTCTTTAATGGTTGATTCCAAAGAATCAACATTGGGGAAGTTTTGGATTTTTAGGGAGAGTTCCTCCTTCTCTTTGAGAAGTTGGTCTTTTTCGGAGGAAAGCTTTTTGAAATTCTTTTTCAAAGCGACGAATTTTGAAGAAAGTTCATGAAAACCATTTTCTAATTAATCTCTAACGTGTGAGAGTTCTTCATAAGATAAATGATTTAAAGAATTTGAATTTGAAGAACATGAGGAAGAGGAGGAAGAGGAAGAAGATACCTCATGTTTTGCCATTAGGCATTTTTTACCTTGGTCGCTTGAGGAGAAGGAGGAGAATGAAGAGGTGGAGCTATCACTCCATGTTGCCTTTGAAGCCTTCTTCTTCTCCTTCTTGGCCCTTTTCTTGTGAGATGGGCAAACGGGCTTGTTTTCGTCGGGTTCTTGCTTTTTGACGGGTTCTTGCTTTTGATCGGATTCTTGCTTTGGAGCCTCGCTAGTACCTTCATAGGTTAGTTCTAACAATTTCCAAAGATCGTAAGAAGTAGTGCAAGAAGAAATGCAATTAAAAACATTACGGTCAAGACCACAATGAAGAGCGTTCATGGCTTTGCCATCAAGCTCGAAATTTGCAATGTCGGCGGGGGTCCATTTAGACTCATCGAGAGAGGAGAGAGAAAATCCTTGCATAACAATTCTATAAATTGGATAGCCAATACTTTTAAGAAAAGTTGACATGCGGGTTTTCCAAAAAGTATAATCGGCTCCATCAAAGAATGGAGCATGATCCAAAGAATGTCCTTCGGGGGATTGTGAGGAAGAAGCGGTAGAAGCCATCAAAAAAAAAATAGGATCTTTAATTTGAAACCGGTTAGGGAATTATTAAAACCTTGCCTCTGATACCAATTGTTGGGTCGGAACAAACGAAGGAATGATGGCAAGAGGGGGGGGGGGTGAATTGCCTTTTAAAAAAGATTAACAAATTAAAATCAAAGTAAGGAATGCAGCGGAAAAAAAGAGGCAAGACACACAAAATTGATAACGGAGTTCGGCCAAAACCCGGCCTACGTCTCCGCTCCCAACTCAACCGTTGAGAGATTCCTACCGCTTGCTTTTCAATGGTTTTAGCAAGAAACCCACTAGGCTTTGAGGTAGCACTAGGACCTATTACAGCTTGCTTTTTGTGGTTTAGCAAGAACCCACTTGTTTTCAATGGAATAGCAAGAACCCACTAGCCTTTTTAACGGGTGAAGGCTAGCTCACCGAAACACAAGCCTTTTAAAAGGAAAGGCTTGAAGAAACCTCTTCACACCTTAGTGGTGGTGTGAAACCCAAAAGAAAGAGGGGAGAGAAAGAGTTTGGGGTTTGTAGGCACAAACCCAATTTTAAGCTCAAAAAGATAAAAACAATAAAACCCGTATTGTAGGAAGACTTGGGCTCCAATTGGATGATGGAGTTGATGTAGCGTGCTCTCCCAAGCTTCTTGAGGTGCTCCTTGGATTGGAAGTTGGATTGGAGCACTTAAGGATCCTTGAAGGTGGAGCGCCGGAGGTTCGCCAAATGTGCAACAATATTTCCGGGCGCTTGGTATATGATCCGATTAGGTTCCGGGGCTTCCTTGGCCTTTATTTATAGGCATGGAACCCATTGGGGGCCTTCGGAGCCGTTGGAGAAGTCCTCGGAGCCGTTGGAGGCCAAAAGATGGTTGACTGGTCAAACCCAACGGCTAGTTTGACTGGGCTACCGGCTGGCCGGTACAAGGCCACCGGCTGGCCGGTGCCTTGGTAGAGAAGAAGAGTCTTGATCCAGGCTCTACCGGTCGACCGGTGGAGGAGCCACCGGCTGGCCGGTGGCAAGACAGTAGCAAATACTATTTGGGCTGGGTGCCACAGGTCGACCGGTGACAGAGCCACCGGTCGACCGGTGGAACCTGGCAGTGGGCAATCCCTCTGCCAGTTCCACCGGCTGGCCGGTGCTATCACACCGGTTGGCCGGTGGACTGAATTTCAGTCCATTTCTTGTCCATTCTTGGGCCAATCCTTTGGCAATCTTTTGCCTATCATCCACAACACTTAAAAACAAAGTTAAACACATATGAAAGTGATTGTGATCATGAAAATCAAAGAGTGTGGGGTACAACAGAAATGTTATACAAAAATACCAAAAATTTATCCTATCCTAATTTTTATGTTTCTTTTTAAAATACTAAGTTAATTTTTAAATATTAAATCCATAAAAGTTCCAAACTTTTAATTTATAATGGATTCGCTATTAAACGGTGGCAAAACTTCCTTTATAAAAATATAGTTTTTAAGCATAAAATTAGGTTTATTCTTATCTTATGTCAATCAAGTATATTGGATGAATATAAAAAATATATGAATAAATATATAAATTATATATTTCATTAATTTCCCTCACTTACTATAAATAATTTATTTTATTAAGGAAAAAATCCTTTGGGGTCATAAAAATAAAAATATATAATTTATATTCAACCAGTTGTTATATTTTCATTTATAATTAGTTGGTAACCTATGAATTCCTCTTATATTTATATAAAAATTATATTTTTAATATGTTATTTATTAATAATAATTTAACAGTTTGGTTATATAAAATAATATATCATTATTTGGTAAAACTCAGTCATGCGTGTCACACAAGACATTGAGTAAATTAATTATTGTGTGTAACAAAAACTAACCTTGGTGTGCCATGTAGAGAAAGCTAAGTCAGTTTCATTTGAATGGAATGTTTGAATTAATGATTTATTATAAAAAATATTTTATTTTATTCATGAAATTCAAAATATTTAAATTTTATATTAATTTGAAAAACATATATTTCACAAAATCTCGGGGTGTTAATCTCTTTGATATTAGAGTAAATAAGAATATCATTTATAAATACTCCTAAATTTTTTTAGGGTAATTTTTAAGGACTATATTTATTATTTCCATGAAGATAGTTATGTTGTTTGTGGGTCCAAATGGAATCAATATGAACCCGTAGTTCCTATACATTTTCTGAAAAAAACTATTTGGGATATCCTCCTCCTTCACATTTACCCGATAATATCTTGACTAAAGATACAACTTAGAAAAATTCTGGGATCCATATATCTAATGAATCAAGTCGTAAATCCATGAAACATGACACTTATTATTTGACATGATCTTGTTAATCACATGATAATCAACACAAAGGCGCATTGACCCATGGTTTTTTGATGAAAAGGACCAGTTCACCCCATGGTGAAGCACTTTGGCATATAAAACCATTATCTAGATTCTAATATTGTTTCTTATTAATTAATTTCGGTTCAATAGTGTTTATTAAATACAATGTATGGGATATTCTAAAATAACCAGGTATAATTTTTATTGATAACTTAACCACTCATCTAGAAGTAAGACCAAGAAAATCTATAGAAAGCACATTAACTTATTCTTTTAAAATAGGAATTTTATAAAAGGATGATATTTTCCTTAGTCTCAATCATTTGATCTAGATATAGATTCTCATAAATAATCAATATCAATTTTTGATATTATTTTTACAAGAGACATCCATTAACATCCTTACATTTTTATATAATTATATGGCGATTCATTATACAGGGGGTGATTTTCTTCACCTGAAAATTTATGTTGGTTATATTGAAGGAAAGATAATCGATTCCCAAAATAGTGTCTGATTCAACTAAAGGAATTATAATAAGGTTTTCTAGGAAATTTATCCCGAAAATATTAATAGTTGATAAGTTATATAATTGAGATGAAATAATTGTCCCATTTTCCATTTTCACATATTGCTCGAAATCCCTATTTTTGGGTAGTTTTTTAATATTTCTACAAAACTTGCATGATATGAAAGAATTCATAGAACTGGAATCAAATAGTACATTATATATCCTTGAATGAATAACTAGGGCATATATCACAACTTCATTTTCAGGATCCAAATTAATAGTTTTTATGCCATATACTCATCCATGATCTCTAGTCCATGGAGGTTTTTTTTCACCAGTTATCTTCAAAAACCCTTATTTTAGTGTATTTCTTTTAATAGTTTCCTTGTTACTCATAGTTAAAACATTATATAATAAGTTGATGGGTTATGAGAGAATTACATTCTTCCCTCACATTGGTGGGATTATCCCATATAAAATATCTATCTAGGTTCCATTTCTTATCCCACATATAGAATTTCATTACCCCCTTCAATAAAAAGTTTAGATGATTTTTCCTACACTTCTGACAAGTGGGATGTTAGAGTTTCATGACACCATGAGATTTATCTATCACACCTCTATAATTATCCTCTATTATCAAATTTATATCTTCATAACTATGAGACCTTTGAGATTTTATGAACTCTATTTTTACTTTGATAAAACATTATACAAATTCTTTATATCTTCAAATTTTTTAAATCACAAAATATTTTCATAGATTAATCTTTAGCCAGCTAAATAAGTAGTCAACTTTACTTTTAGGGTCAAGAAAAAGGAAAAGTAAAATCATGAAATCCATGTGATTTTTTCCTCATACACCCTAGTGAATTTTTCATTTTTTATTGAGTCTATGAAATTCCCTAACGATTTTAAGTCATAGAGTGAAATAAAAATATTTAACGATTTTTTCCCGAGTTACTTATAATCTATTTATTCAATATATTACTCAATATTCATATTCTTGATCAAAATATATGATTTATCATCTTCAAAATACATGTAATAAATATCCATCAAGAAATTTTATTTTTCATATCATTAAATTATAGAGAATATATTTTCAATGTAATTTAACCATTTTTCAAGGATTAAGGGATCCAAAGATCCGTCATAAGTCGAAATATTTTTTTACGTAATGGTCCCAGTTGAAAATTTATCTTTATTATGGGGTTAGGGATGTTACCCATGATTCATGTTTATATTGAAAACTTATTTTATTTTAGTAAGTGTTATCATGAAGTCTGATACTCTTACTCCCATTGGCTTGGGCATCTTATTTTGGAAGTCATCATTTTACCATCACATTAGTTGTTGACTAGATTTCTAATATTTCAAAACAATGAATAAAATAAAGAAAAAATAGGAATTATATTTTAAAAAGTATTTAAACCATTAAATGTGAACTATTAATTTTTAAGGGATAAATCATAAATTATATATATTCTTTAACCTATGAATTTATAGGTTTCAACCTAAGTTATCCATGGTCTGTTTCCTTACAATAAATTTCATTAGAATTTTTGTTTAATTTATAATGGTTCGTAAAGTGCTTGTAAATTTACCGAATAATATCCCTATAGAGTGTAAAAATAGGTGTTCAATAAGGAATTTTTTTTATACACCAGGTGAAGATCGATTTAATACCCAATCTTCCATTTTTAGGGTTATTACCCTTTTGTGAAACCCTTCCAGATCCACATCCAATTTTAGTATCTAGAAAAGTAATTTATTTCATGGAAACCATTTTTTATATACTATACCAAAAGTTAGGGATGTTTTCATTGGTTTATTCTTACACCTATGGTTTTTACTAAGGCTTATAACCCAAATTCCAAAAAAATAACAAGAACATTCAATGATAAAGACTATGATAAAACATTTTTTATAAACCTTATTTCATGAATAATTCCATTAAGATTCAAATAGAATAATATAAAAAGATATATAGGCCTATTATATTTAGGTAATTAGGTATATATCATAATAAATTTAAACAGAGATACAATTTCATTATTTTAAACTCCATAACACACCCTTAAAATCCATGGATGTTATAATACTTAATTGGGTAAATCAGGGTTGAAATAAGAAAGGTGTAAGCAAATACCAATAAGGGAATAATCAAAATCATAGAATAAAGTAAATAAGTACATGTGAGTTAAGAGGTATAAACATTCTAACATATAAAGGAAATAATAATAACCATAAACATTGAAACCTGACATAAGATGGCAACTTCATGACATCATTGGAATATGAAAAAAAATAAAACATTAAATCATAAGAATAATATAAGTGTAAACACCAAGAAATCATAAAATATTGTTCTTAGGATAACCACCCATTCACCACACATGTTATTTAATTATACCAAAACATTACTCAATGTATTATAGGGCAATATAATACTGGGCCCACTCATTACATTCAAATTATATAAAAGAATTTGTGTTCCACATAGATCATACATAAGAATGTATTTCATCTACTATAATCCCATTATTAAGTAGTGTTGGTCATATAAACGGAACTCAACAATAAATAAAGAATAGGTATATCTATGTGAATACCCTTGAGTTGTAATGGGGATGAGTATTCACAATAAAAAAGTTTGGTTTGGAAAATCACAGAATAATTTCAACAAGATTATTGGTGAAAATAAAAGGTCATGAAAGGGTTTAGTGAGAGTGAATTGTGGTATATAAATACTTTGTAATTATAAGGATAATAAATTTATGTGTAAAAACACATTACAACATAAACAATAGAAAATATAAAGGCATATTATAAAGAATGTTATTGAATAAAATGGTATTGGAGTGAATCTATTACCTTGAGATGGTGCTTCTAAAATATTTGGAGGATATTATTAAGATATTGGTAAAACCTTGGGAGGGATTAGTGAGAGAATGGGATATAGAATTAATTCTCAATGGGGTTTGAGTGAAGATCAATGGGAGGTTTTTTTGAAATATATATAGAAAGAGAGGGTACTTATTTATTATTGTCTAAACGTAGGTTTTGGAATATAAGTGATAAAATAATAAGAAGAAAAAACATTACCATGGGTTTTGAATTTTTTTTATAATAAATAGGATCGGTTTAAATATCCTATTTTTCTAATAAAAGAAATAATTAAAATAATACCATTAATAATTTTGAAGTGAGCCGTGTTCATAAAGAATTTTTTTGAAACCTTAAAATATAATATAGGTTTTGGAGGATTTATTATAGGTTTTTATAATTTATCAAATAAATTTACAAATATGTTATTTTAATGGTGAAATATTTTTTTATTTGTGGATTTTTTATAGTACTTATTACACCAATTTTGGGAAATTATTAGGTCATAATACCCACAATATGTTTATACCGTATTTAATTTTTACACCAAAATTGAGTTATTTCAAAAAATTATAATTTTTTTTTATAATTTTGATGTGATGATTTCAAAAAAAAATATTAATTTTTTCAAAATATTTTTCTAAATATGACAGTTTTTTCTTTTAAATAAAAAACTCTATTTACTAGAAAATAATAGTTTTTATGACACTAATAACTTTCTAACCCCTAAAAAAATTAAATTGGAATTAAATTATATTATAGTTTATATATAAATTAATATTTTTTAATAATAATATTTCATGAAAATATAATTTATTTAATTATTATTGAATTTATCAATAATAGTGTTATAATTGAAACTATATATTTCCCAATAATACAATATTTGTTTATTCTAATAAAATATAGTTTATATTCAACTCAATATATAATCATGTGTATAATGTAATATTGAAACCAAATAAATATTATAAATATTGTATCATAATAAAATATACTAATACATAATATTGGGGTCAATAAACCTAACCCCTTATCACACAAGTGTGAGCCTTAAAGGTAAGGTGTGTGATGGTGAAACTTTCTTCGGGTGGTTTAATGAACATGGTTTGGGTGGAGATTTTGATAAGAAATTTTACCATAAATGGTTTCCCTGAAGTCTCAATTATTGAATCTCATCTTGGTATTGGTTAATCTAAAATCCCAGTTATTCGATATCCCTTAATGAAGGGTGGATTATCAAAAATAATAAAAAAATTAAGGCCTTAGGGCCATTCCGATGAACCTTAAAAAATATTGTAAATGAGACTTGTAGAGCATGATCTTACTGGTCGATGACATCACCTCTTCCTTCTCTTTCAAATTGATATTATTATAATACATTATATATTCTAATCATAATGGTCACTGAAAAATTATTATACTATCAATGTTTATAATAATCAATGTAATTTTAACTGTGACAAAATAATTATGGATATATTTTATAATAGTCTAAAATAATATAGCAGATGCATTTTATTAAGGAATTTATTCATTCAAAATGGAATTTCATTTTTAAAAGTTTATATTGTTACACTTTATTTCATTTATATTAATCTAGATATGTATTTTATAAGAATTTTTATTTCTTTATAATTTTTAATGACTAAGTAATAGTTATTTTATTTGGTAACCTTTTGGAAACAGACTCAAATTATGCTTCTTTCCTTATATCTACCAATATTTTTTTGAGGAAAAAATATATTTATAAAAATATTTAAGGTTGAGATTTTATATTAAGATAAGGTTGATACTTTATTCTCTTGAGGCTGTGTCTTACTTTCTAGTTCCTTAACTTCATTACACTTCTCTTGAATTGTTTAGGATCAATATATATAAATATTTTATCAGGTTTTTTGAAGGAGTAAATATTTTTTTTACTTTTAATAAGTTTAATTAGAATGATCATATTTTAAAAAATAGAGTTATTAATCTCACTTATCCTCTCTTGAAAAAATTTCAACCTTTTATCAACAGGCTAGTAATTACTCACTTGTGGATTATTCCATAATTCTATATTGTATTCTCTTATCATTAGGTCTTTCTTATACCAAATAAATGTAAACCTTTACCTCTCATCTATATGTGATATTCATCTTTATGATATTAGTATAAATAATTTTATAGTATTTGATAGGTTTGATTTTTGAGGGTGATTTCTATATCATGAATAAGGATCTTGTAAAACATAAAAGAATTATCCTTACCTATGTTCATATTTTATCTTTTTCATCACTGATATGAAATGATTTTATATAATCCCTAATGAAATAAAAAAATATTAACGTTTCAAATATAAAAAATGAAATATAAAATATAAAGTATAAATATATTTAATATTTATATAACTAATGAAACCCTTTAGATAAAAAAAGCCTGTATCCATTTATAGACAATCCATTTCAAATTCAATATGTTTCACATTTTATATAAAGTTTTCTTATATAGAAAAATACGAGTAATAAGTTCATATTTTTTGGAGTGATTATTTATGTCCCAAAAGTTTATTCATAATTTAAAATATTACCATGTATTTGAACTCCTATTATGGTTTTAAACTATTTTATGGCCATTGTAAAATCCTTACCTTCAATATTATAAATGTCATGTTTGGCTTCATGTACAATTTCATACTTGAGACTCTCATAAAACCAATGATCGAATTCATGGTGATAGGATGTTGGATTGTTATTAGGTATTTTGAGATCCTAACATTCATGATAGTAGAATACATCTATAAGTAAATATTTATTGTTATCATATCATATGAACACTATTATACTTCTATAGTTTAATTTATTAAATACCATAATTGTCTTTAAAGACATACCAACTGTTGAAAATGAGAATAAAAATCATAGTATTGGTTTTAGAAATTCTATATGAAATGGGAAATATAGATTGTATACTACCTAGGTAATTATTTAATTTAATGAGAGAGGAAGATTTTTTGAATATAAGTGAATGAATGAAACTTAGAGGGTGACAGATCCTTTTTATAACTTTTCCCACCCACTTCAACTATTGATTAGAAAAAATATGGATGAAATAATTTCAAAATAAATTTATATTTACGAAATTAATTTTTTTGAGTTATTAAATATAAGGTAATATTTAAAAATAATCCCTAAAAAAATAAATAAATATAAGGGTATACTTTTTTTCCACCAAAATTAAAAATTTTAAAACAGTAAATTATTTAAAATTTTTAGTCATTAAATTTAGATATATTATTTTTAAAAAGAAGTGATATATGTTGATATAATTTATAGTGATTCAATAAACTTTCATTATTACATTTTGACATGGTTTACTCATTAATGCAATGATGTAAACATGAAGAATATTTTTTTACAAAAAATTAACTCTCATCTTATCGAGGAGTTATTTAACATTAAAAGGGTATTAAAAAGTGGAAACTGATAATTTGTGTTTGATCATTATATATTTATTTATCATAGAAAACCTATCTTTGATTAAAGGGATATAACGTTTTTGAACTTGTGAAGTATCTATTCCTATATACACAAGAGTGATTCCTCCCTTGAGTTTTTCATCAGAAATAAAATGATATCTTATATCAATAGACATTATGATTAGGTGATATAAAAGTTTTTTATAATGTAATATTCCACTATTGTTATCACACATAATCATAACACGAGTAAAGGTAAAATCAATGTTGAATAGTTTTTGATTTATCCACAATTACTACTCATACAAATATCCTATTTCCACATATTCAACTTTAGTAGTAGAGAGTGTTAAATAATATGGATTCTTACTTATAAAATATATGAGTGACCCTAAAAAAACATAAAAGATAAGGTTTTAATTTTTTTATACAACCTATATCCTATAAATTTAATATAATGATATATAATATGTTTAAAAATAAAACTTTAAAGATGGAATAAAATATGTTTTAAAATTCAATTTAAATTTTATAAAGTATATTTTATATATTTTATATGAAATTATTTAGTACTTTCTTGAAAATTATAAAAATTCCTAATAATAATATAATATCAGGATTCCACTTTTTTTAATAATATCTAAATACCAATAATTTCTTTTTAAAGATTTTAATCTACAAATTTCTTATGTTTATCAAAATCTAGATTTCATGAGGTATTTATTGGTATAGTAAGACTCTAGGTGTTGTCTAATCCTAGGGTTTATAAGGATTTTAAATGATCCAACCTAAGATATGGGTGGGGGTGAATTAGATTATGATGATATTAGTTTAATTTAAAGCCTCTTTTAACTATTATCACTCATCTCCCACTCATTTATTAACCTCTTAGTGTCAAGTTCCATAATTAAAAATTCCCATTGTTTTTAATTGTTCTGTAAGACTCTTTCAATCAAATAAAAAAAAACACATATAAGTTTAATAGAATAGTATTTTATTTTTTATCTAATGTAGGAAACATAAAAGGTGAGATATATATTTCTACTCCTCATATAGATTACTAGAACTCCTCATTTATTATAATTTTTGGAGATACCACCTAATTCTCATAGCATGGTGATCATATTATTGGAAATAAAAACTCTTAAAATTTAATTTATGATCTTATACTATATACTTGATGATATAATGGTGAATTATTGATCCACCAGTAAGGTGAGTATATATGATGGATTTCTAAAATTTTTCTACATGACAAAAAATTATCTATTTTCATTATCAATTATTTATAGCGATGTATAAGTCAAAATATTATATAAAATAGATGAATTTAGCATATAAAAATTATAGGATAATATAAATAAGTCAATATAAGAATAAAAGTTAAAAAATAAGTAAAGTAAAGTTAAGTGTTTGATTATTGATGTATGAGAAACAAGAAAACTAAAATTGAATGAGTATATATAAAATATCCATCAACTCCTAAAATAATATTTTTCAAAATCAATAAACACCATTAAATTTATAAAATTTTTCTATTAAAATTATCTAAATTAACAATGTATAATTCTATTATTTTTCAAGTCATAGAATAAATTTAGTGATTAGAATAAAAAAATGATTCCAATTGATATATAAAATAAGTATCATGTAATTAAATTACCCCATTAAAATACTACATCATGTTTATTTATTATTAAAGGAAATAAAATTTATTAAGTGATAAAATGATTATGATAAATCCTTCATCTATAAATTATATTATAATACCAATAACTTGTATCTTTTAATAGATAACATTAAGTAAGAAAAAGTTATTAATCTCAAAAATGAAATTTATGAAATCAATTATTAAAATATATAATATTTTAATCTATAAATCCTAACTAATATATAAATATCCAAAAAATTGTAAACAATATGCAAATAATTTCTTTTAACAAAAATATTTTATGTGTCCATGAACAAGTTTCATTCAAATATTAACAAAGTAGTTAAATAACAAAGAAATAAAGGATGATATGAATAAAATGGTGTAGTATAATATATCTAGAAATCGATAATAAAATTTACCCAAAAAAATTGATTTTATAAAAAATATATTTAGGATGATAATATCATGAAAAAAATTAGTGAAATCATAGTTGAATATAAAAAATCAAAGAGAATAAAAATATCATCTTAGTCTTTAGTAAAATTTCTTAAATCTTAAGATGGGTTGAATTGGTTTATTCTCTTACTCCATAATTACTAGATTAGAATTTGAGTGAAGTAAACTATTTCTCAAAGCATCATTTCTTCCAATTTAATTCTCAATTTATGCCCCTTTTAAATATTTAATAAACCCATAATAATAAAAATTATCTACAAAATATGAACCACCAATCTTACAACAAAATCACAAATTAAATTATTATAGATAAAAAAACTAATGCACCATCTATTATAAATAAATCCACTGAATCCCCTCTCAAAAATATTCTTAAAATCACTTAAAAAAATACATAACAGATGTGAAATAGATTTATACATTCATTCCTCAAACTATATCACAAAAATCACTAAATATTTATCCAAACTCTCTATCATAAATAAAAAATATATGTAAAATACTTAAACAAAATATCTCTTCAATCCATTTATCATCTCACCAAACCAATCCAAAATGTATATATTAAAAGGTGTAGTAGATTACCTATTATAAGTATGGAACAAACCACCTCCACTAGTAGGCTTCAGTTATCAGAGTAACGACCTTCGGTAAGTCCCTAATATGAATATATATATATATAATATAAATATATTTGAAATCATTTTATTGGATAAAATTATATCTATAAATAAAATCTTAGAACCCAAAGGATTAGTTTATTTGAGTATTGGTTATATATCCATCTCATTTAACATTAGAGCATATATTTAATAAAACAATCTTCAAACTTTATTCCCATTATTCACAACATGGTGTTAGTAATCCCGGGGAGATATATAATTAAAGAAGTATCAGGATGAAAGCCTAGTAAAGGGGGAATCATATGTAATACTAATATAAGATACACTAATGATCATAAGGAATAACATCATAGTATGAGCATATTAGAACCATGGAAATAAAAAAAATATTATACATGAGAAAAGAGTGAGGAAATCATAATACAATGATCATAAACTATAAGGATATAAAAATAACATAGGAATTTGGAAGATATATAATGGAATAATATTATAAACATAAGTAAAAGAATGCTTATAATACAACAGTAATATAGTGTACTAGGATAATTACCCACCCCATATGGCATATTAGAGTAGGCTAACCACATAAGTCTAATACATAATAATATCACAAGATATAAATCACAATCAATGATCTAAAATAAAATATAATTATAATCCCATTAATATCATTATAACATCCCTATATATGTGTACTAGATAAAAATTAATTTCAATAATAAATATAAGAAGATCATGTCATGACTTGCCTATGAAAAAATGGGTTGCCATTTTTTTAAAGTGGTATATAAAAAAATCATCCAAGAAGACAAAATGAATGACAAAATGAATTTAAAATATAGAAATTAAAACATATGGATTATTCAAAGGGTATTATTTATGAGGGAATTAACATAGACTAGTGGTAGGTGAGTAACTCCTTCAATCATGGGTTTAAGCCCCACTACCTTTCCAGATACGACAATCTCTCACCCAACATGCATGTTTTCCTTTTTATAAAACCATATTAATATAATGTTAATAAATCTCCCAATAAAAATTGTTATTGACATACTTAAAAAAATCAATTATTAAATAATATTTTAACTATGGTTTTCAGTATAAGTTTTCATAAATTATAATAATAATATTTGAATATTATTAAAATTTCATTAATGATCATATTAATTACAAAGGCAATCATTATATTTAAAATTATACCAATAAAATGTAAAAGATTATTCTGCAATTAAAATTTTCCCTAAAACATATAATAAAACAATGGGTTTTATTTTCATAAATTTCTCCCATAATATCCTTAATCATGTTATATTCCTATTACAAAATTTTGAAAAGTGATATTTTAAACATTGAAATTATGATAAAACATAAACTCATTAACCCATGATGGTATCCAAAACTATTATGTTAATGAAGACATATATTATTTTAAAACTTAACAAAATACTTATAAATTTAATTATTATTATACCAAAAAACCATTGGTAAAAATACTCCTACAATTGAATTCTTGAATCCCAATACATCAATACTATATCCATTTTATTTCAACATAGGTACTTCATTGGTATTGGGTTTAAACTTTAGAATATGACATTGAATCCGATAATTCACATGTTATCTTCATTTAAGACAAAAAAATATAATTGGATCCATAGGTTGTGATTTATTTCCTTCCATCTTACTCTTTATTTTCCCTTAGCAATTCATTATTTTATTTCCTTCTTTTACACACATAAAATATTTTACAATTCCCAGGATAAAACTTCTTTTATATCAAATACACCTTAGGTTTATCACAATTCATTCATTTTTATCATTTATTAAAATCCCTTGTACTAGGTTTTATAGAAAATGTGATTTTTTCTATGAATATCCCCCAGGAGTGTCAAAAAATGTGCATAGTGAGGACCATTTTCATACACCTTTTAACGATTGTTTCAAGACTAATTCACCATTTTCAGAGTTATTACCCCTATATACATATGTTCTTGAACCACAACCACTTATAGAATCTATAAAGGGATGTATTTATAGGAAAAACCATGTAATATCTGCCTTAAAAAAATATAAGAATGTTTTTCTATACATATACTCAAATTCTATCATAGGGTTATGTTTCTAAATCAATGTTTTCTCAAAATATAGTTCCTTATGTTTTAACTAAACTTTCTATGATATGAGCTTTAACAACCCCGACACTAGTATGCCAGAGTCATTTTCAACATTATTACATTAAAATAAGATACATGGAATCAAATCTCGAAGGACCAAATAGTTTAGTAGTCTTGGAAAACATGATAGATACATGATTCCCATATTACATTGGAATAAAAAAATTACAATTTTTTTTTCATGAATAACCTTATAATATCTAGTTTATCCATGCATATCATTCATAATAGACTTCATGGATTCTTTTGGAAAGGGAAAACAGGTTAGATAAAATGATTAAAAAGAGTTAAGTACAATAGAAGAAATCATGAATAAATGAATCATTATTAATAATGAATAAACAATATGGATATTAAAGATCTAAAAAATACAATTTTTGAATAATTGACTAGAATAATCAATGCAAAGGTAAATAAATGAAAAAAATTCCATTTAATCAATAACATCTGGATCAGGATCAACTCTTCTACCATTATGCAAGTCATATGGAAGGGTGTTAATCACCGTTCATGGAATCTCACCCCTGATGGATTAAATTCCTGAACTCGCTCAAAAGTCACAACTTCATTGCTTCACACACCTTCATGAAGCAAACAGGATCGCCAACGGTCTTGCCAACATGAGAGTCTCGGATGAGATCACTTGGAGGAATGATCTCCCCCCGGATTTGATTCCTTTTTTATTATAGATTCTAGAAAATTTCCCTCATTTAGACTCATGTAACTTGTATGCTCCATTTGTTTGAATAAATTATAGGGTTCTTGGCATTTTTCTAGAACTCAACCCCCTAAAAAAATCAATAAATTAGAATGAAATGAATCTATAGATAATAACATTGTAAAAATATCTTGTATAATAATAAATGAACACTAAATGAAAGAAATTCTAAAACATTATATAAAATGTCTCCCAGATACATGATATATTTATCATTAAGTCCTTGGAAAATATAGTTTAGAACATACAGGGTAAAACCCATTTAACTAAGGATAGAAAACTTATTCTTCTCATGAGGCTATCGATGTATCGAGTGGATTTGAATAAATTGCCACCAAATAATATTATTTATTCCCAAACCATTCATCATATATCAAATAATCAATTTAATTCATAAACAATGTGACTTCTCATAAAGTATCCATATTGAGTAAACAATAAATATCTATCAATATTTTCCCAGATGAATAAAAAACTTTTAATATAAACATAATATGTCAAAATAGTATATGGATTATGAAATAAGAATATCCATGATAAATAATACACATATTTAGAGTAAATTTAACGTTTAATGGAAATTTAATAATTAAAGGAAATTTTAATGACAATAATAATTAATCAAGAAGTGAATTTCAATATTTTCCTCAGAAAAAATTATCTTAAACCATCCAAAAGAATAATAAGGATGAATCCAATACAAAATATACCCATTGGCTTAAGAATAAAGGGTTATTGTCATGGATGAATAAAAATACCATAAAAATATCTTTAAATTTTTTTGAGGAAAATATACTTTTCATTTTAAAAATAATAGTTTGAAAACATATTTTTATTGAAAATCCATTTCTTTGAGGATCACTTTTAAAAGATAATAATTTTTAGAATATTAGGAAAAATAATGCATCCAAAAATATACTTATAAAATATAAATGGAATATTTAATTAAATGATGTTGGGTAAATCCATTCATGTTTTAAAAGATAAAAGAACATTCTTTTTCACTATAAAATTGTTATAAAATTCAAATGTTTATAAAATTATAATAATATTCCTTTTACATTTCCGATAACTTCTAAATAAAAAAAGTTTTAAAAACAAAATAAAGATTCTTTTGAAAAAATTATTTAAATAGAAAAAATGTGTAATTGTTTTTAATAAAATTATTTTTAAAATCCTAAAAACATATTTGAAAACATTTTTAAAAAATTTGGTTTTAGAGGAAAAATATTTTTGAACGAAGAAAGAAATGAATTAAAATTTTATTAAAAACATTTTATAAATTATTTTTACCACCAAAGAGTAAAAAAAATTTAATATTAATTTATAATATCATGAATAACTAGAGGATATTTAAGAGAAATGTTTTTTAAACTATAATAAAACAATTTCATTCAATTTAAATTCAGGAATTAACAATACCGATTAAATGAGATTGGGAAGTAAAACCATGAAAAGATTAAAAAGTTTGATGTAAGATTCAACCAATAAATTGGTTATGTGAGTTAAATATAAATCCAAATAAGAAATTTTAAAAATAAAATAATATAATAAAAAGTCATCGTAAACATAATCTTATAATATCAATGATAATGAAGAATTAATATGTCCCATGGAAAAGTAATTGAGTTATAAAACTCTTCACCACTTAGAAAATTTCAATTGAAATCCAATTTGATGAAATAATTAAAATTTAAAATTAAAATTCCATTAATAATTAATTATTAATGATATTACATGTTAATGTGCTAGTAAATAAACCTTATAAATTAAATTAGGTGCATAACATTACACTTCTCCTCAATGAAATGAAATTGAGATTCAATACCTTACCTTACAATTAATTATGTTTAAAAAGGATTTAACCTCACTTATAGTGTTTTAAACATATAATTAAATTATTAAATTACCATATTAATATTTATAATATCATATATTATTCTTTCATAACATCTTATTACCCATTATTTAATAATATTTCATTATTTTCATTGTTTTGGGTATTAATTTCCTCATTTTCTCTTGTGTATATTGTCTTGAAATATCTGGTTCTTGACCATATTATATAGTTATACCATATACATAATAATAATAATGAAAAAATTATCATATTATAACTTCAAATTTACTTTTAAAATAATTCATTAATGATGTTTACAAAAAATGAAGCATGTTGCGATCCTGGAGACGGTAGGCCATACATACGCATGAGTAACGCTTCCATTTTTCAATGGGCATTATGGAAAGAAGTTAAATAATATATTATATTTAAATAATGATAATAATATCATATATAACATATTATATACTTATATATTTCATATATATGGTATGGTGATGAAAAAAGAGTCACATCGCTTCATGAAGGCAGTAGTCAATAGGTACACAAACGATGTTATCATCTTTAATTAAATGAAAAGTTAAGAAAGAATATGATATATATTACCTTTAAATAATGATAAATATGAAATTAATATTATAATTTTTTTAATGAATATCACTTATAATCATTAAATTTATCCTTATCAACTTCAATGCGAAGCATTAGTGAAAGACGAATCACATCACTTTGTGTGGTGACTGTCCGCCACACACTTGAGTGATTTTACTGTATCTCCTATGGAATAGAAGGTAAAATAATATATATGATATAGTGAATAAATACGTATAAATATGTTATAAATATAATATATATACTTTATATACATCATCATACCCAACCTAGAGAGGTGGAAAGGAATAAATGAACAACATCCATTCACAAGGCGGTAGTCCACCGTACAAATTGATGATGATTTCATAACCCATTTTATTAATGTGGATATAGTTTTTGGTAATTAAATTATTATAAAATAATAATAGTATATTTAATATAATTATTTTATAATTAATCATGATTTAATTAAAATTTAAGGAGGTGTAGAAATAAGTAAAATAAAGTTTCACATTGAAGATCATTAACTCTTCTTCGTGTATCCTTCTTATGGTAGCACTAAATCCATCGTAGGATGTATTATAGACCATAGTAAGGATTCTAGGATGATAGAAGGGAATTTTGGAAGTGATTGTTTTAGGTATTTTTCAGACCAAATAGGTTTGAATGTGTGAATAAGATAGAGAGGGGGTGGCCTTTTATAAGTGGGGGAGAGAACACACTTGGTATTTTTGAATATAATTGAGTTCTCCCATATTTTTTATATGAAAAAAGGGTCCAAAAGACACTATTACAAACTCTTAGAAGTTTAATGGTATAAATATTTACATAAAATAGTTTTTATAACAGTTTATAGGGTATTATTACCCTTATATTTTTAGTTTAATCCTCGATAATCACATTTTTACCTTAACTATGATAAATAATTTTTAATGAATTCAATATTTTTTTGATTAAAAATAATGTTGAACTTATAATAATTTTTTTAATATTATGATTCCAATTATGGAATCTATTTTTCCAAATTAAATTTATAGAAGATGAAAAATTTAATTTAAAATTAATCCCATTGATGAGATGAGATAATGTGTTTTTAAAGTGAAAATGTTTTAAAGTTTATAATATTTTTTATTTCAAAATTTAATATGAAAATAAATAAATTGACCTAAATTTTACCAATTATTATATAAATTCACTAATTTTACTTTTAAAATAATTAAATATGTTTTTTAAATAATTTAAACAATTTGAACAGAATCACAAGTTTCAATTAAGACTCTGTATTTTTAATTATTCATGAAAAAATGAAAATCCTGAAAAAAATATCAAATATTTACCCTAAGATACTTTTGGTATAATAATTTTAAAAATTATGTTTATTTTTTCATATAAATTTTATAAAATTGGTAAAAATTAATTTTAAATTATGTGCTCAAAGCGTGATTATGATATCTTTTAGATAAATTCAATTTTTTTAAAAAATATTTTTTTCTTAAATGATTATTATTTTATTAATAATCAATATATATCTAATAAATGTGTTTAAACATTATATTTTCATAATTTAGTTAATAATATTAATACCCAAAAATTTAAAATCTAGGTTATATCTATATATTATATAACAATAATAATATTATATTGTTGTTTGGTAAAACATGGTTGTGCTTATAGAATAATCTATTGAATATAATCTTTATTGCATGAATCATATGCTATTAAAGAAATCAAATTTATTCTAAATGAAATATATTTTAATTTTTTGGTGGGTTGTATTCTCTTCTAAGATATCTACTTCATGTTATATATTATAGTGAATAAAATGTCATTATTTTATAATTTCACAGCATTACAAACATTTTACAAATGCTTCACTTTTGAATCCCTTTAAAAAATTATTTAAATAAATATTTATTTTAAAATTTAAGACATTATCATATTTTCCAACATCCCTGACTATTATTTTATTTGAAAATTAATTTATTTGTTTCCAAGGTTATTTTTAAAGAAAATTATTTTCCCAATATTTTAGGATGTTTTAGTTTTCAAAAGAGATCTTTAATTTGAAAATGAAATCTTTATAATGAATGTTTTAATAAAATTTTAATGGTATTTTCATTAATCAATGTTAAAAAAACATTAAAGTTACTTATGATCGGAATGAGATATTATTTAATGATACGATCCTCAATCTGTCCTTATTATATCTAGTATTAGAGAAGGGTTTAGATAACTTTAGAGATTTAGATATTTTCATGCGAGGTTATATTAAGAGTTATAGATACCATCATAGGTATATAATATTATGGTTGATAATATGTTCAAAGTCTTAGACACCCCTTTTTATATTTAAGGTGATGATATCTTAATGTGATTAATGAAATTTTGGGATATGTTTTATTGGGAAGAAGTATATGTAAATCTTTTGTTTGACATGAATAATTTTCTTTTCTTTTGGAGGACATAAGTTTAAAGGTATTAGAGACCTTTAGTGTTTATATTATTATTGATGATTAATATTAGTTTTTAATATGTTCATCATATTTATGGGAATGTTATAATAATTATATTAAAATAGTTTTATAAAAAGGGAAACCTGTAGGCTGGGTGAAATACCATCATATTTAGCATGGATATGAGGATTGAACCCACAACCAAAGGGTGTTAAGTGTGAAAAGCCTACAATGAGCTGATATTATGTCTTTATTAGTATGAAATCAAAATTTTTACTTAAATATTTTGAAATATAATTATTATCTTGATTTTCAGAACATATTTTTTTATCACATGGATATCCATGGTATTGAAAAGTGATTTGGTGATTAGGTGACTAAGGCTATTTCAGAAGAAGTTCACAAATTTGGGAACACTGTATGATTTAAATAGAAAAAAATTATGGTATTTTATTTGAGTACTAAAGGTTGAATTATATTTGTCAATTACATATTATTTTACAATGGGTTTTAGTTATGAAATGTTTTTAATGTAATTTTTTTGCATATCATGTAGAATATGAGATTAGGGAATATACATTTTTTTAGCATGAGACTTTAAAAGTGATTGGTGTTATTTGAAGATAAATATTAAATAAATATCATAATAATATGTGATAAAACACTTATGATTTTTGGGTTTCAATATTAGTCAAGAACATTTTGATGAATTTTATGGATGGTTGTTTATAAAATGATCTAAGCTAAAATCTGGGTGTTATTGTTGAGGAATTAGATAATAATATTGTACTTCACATTATTAGGGTTTATTCATATCCCAAATTATCTAAAATTGTGTTATAATATTTGGTTTTGGTTAATGTATGTATATATAATAGGAATAAATTTTCTTCCTTTTATGAATAATGTGATTCTTTAGAAGTGGCGTTTAGTGCTTCAGGAATAAAAAAATTCATCTTGAATACTCATCATATGGAGAAAAGGATGATATTATTGTAGGAATTGATTAAAGGATAAAATTATACTTTCCAAGTAAATATATTATTCCTATTTTGTTATTATAGATAGTATAAAATCCTTAAAATATATGAAAATGATATTAAAAATTAAGATGTTATGATATTACACTCACTTCTAATGAGATGATAGTTTTTATAACTCATTGGTTTTTGGGTTTGTGGTTTTTAACATTCTTATGGTCAATCACTTTCTTATGATCAATCACTTTCTTATGATAAAAAGTATATTCCACTCTAAATCATTATTTGAGTATTAATTTTTTTCCATTTCCATATATTCACTTCCTACTAATGTTTTCTTACTTGAAAACTTAGTTATGAATTATTCCATATGAACTTCATACTTTTATCACTCTATTTTAAAGGGGATTCATTTATTAACCCTTTTTATGATGTGATATTTCTAAAATGTTATTTTGAAATTTCAAACCCTTGTTTACTGTGTTAATGTTAAAATTAAAAGGAAACAATTTATTAATGAGGGGATAATGTGACACCTTGGAATTTTATATAAATAACATTATGTTTGATAGAATATATGACTCACAGAATTTAGCTTAAATGACCCACAAAATATGTGACCGTTACAACATATCTGTTAAATTGGAAGGAATGAATAATATTATCTAATTTATTATATATATATACTATTTAATTTAATTGTATTGAAAAATTCTTAGTAAATAATCACTGAACTTTTAGTAATGACATTTTATTCATAAAAAATTCATTGTATTTAAAAATGTTTTTTACTACCTTATTTAAGAAAATATTATAATTAATTTATAGCAAATTTTTAAAATTTATTTTATAAAATTAACTTAATTTTTGAAATCATATCAAAAATATTTTTTTGTGAATGTTTTGGGATTTTTCTAAAAATATTGATTTTTAGTGAACAGTATAAATACCAATTTTTGCAAAATGATCAATTCTTTTAAATATATTAAATAATTAAAGAGTACCATTATGATTTGAATTTGATTTAAATTAACATAATTATTATTACTAATATTTAATCTGATTAATTTCATATGAATCATCTGTATACTGATTTTTAGTATAAGTTTATTTTTGGGCTTAAAAACATATTTTTCTAAAAAATATTTTAAAATGAAAAATGTATGTCCTTTTTAATTAAATAAAATAACCAATGATATCAAATGATTTAAATTAATTATTTATATTATATATTTAAATATTAATTTAAATTTATAATATAATATTTGGTTTTCATAGAGTTAATATAAAATCATCTTAAGCTTGAAAATTGCATTTCTTGAAAAACCAATTTTTCGCATTAGTGGGTTTTATTTTAAAATAGATTATAAACCTTTTGAGAACTAAATTTAATAATATGTATTAAATATTTATAATCAAAATAATTTATATTATATAATGTGGTCAACTTAATTTTTTTTCATAATGAATAGTGAGAATAGTAAAAATATTTTACTGTGATTATCGTGAAAAAACGTTTACCAGGAGTTGAACTGAAAAGATAAGGGTTAAAATGTCCAAAACACATTTCCAAATTATTTTTATGGAAATATTTTGACCATATAGTATTTATTGTTTGAAATTGATCCATTTTGAGCATTTTTAATTTGAAAAATGTGGGTATAACTTTATCTTTTCAAAAATTACAAATGTGTTCTCTCAACGACTTATAAAAGGACACACCCGCTCCTCATATATTTAAACTTAAACAGCCTTTTAGTTCATCTAATAACTAAAAAATTTACTTTTATGCTTCCCTAACAAGATTCTATATTCCTTTTTTTGAACAAAAAACCAACATTGGATGGTTTTTGGTACAATCCTAAAGTGGTGGCCTGAAGAAGAGGTATCATTCTTAGCCGATTGATTTTGTTTTGTTTTTCTTACACATACTTAAAATATTCTTAAAACATGATGATATAATAAAATAAATAACTAACATATATTGTGATGTTATTTTTTAATGTAATAAAATACATTCATTTTCTCTTCCCTAAAATTGGAAATAAAACCATAGTTCATATGTACGGTGGACAACCGCATCGCAGACCGATGTAATCAGTTTTACACCATCACCTCTCATAACTATTCATGATGTTGAATTTAATGTTTATATATGATATTTATTACATATGAATGATTCTGGTGAATTTATATATTATATACTATCATGAACACATACCTCCAAATATACTGCAATGAGGGGAGAGATATAATGACCCCCAGGTCCTACCTCCAGTAGGCCCCAGGTTAGAGACCATCACCAAGGGTATACAAATATCATAAATTTGAAGCATTCAATTCTAGGATAATAATAAGACCAAGATATATGATTATAAAACAGAATAAACATCATGAAATTATATAAAAATAAAGCAAATAATCATCCCAAAATGCATATATAAATGAAAAAATATAGATAAAAGTATCCCAAGTAAATACTCAAAATTAAATCTAATGTTGTGACATAGAAAAAACCAAAGGTCTAAGTTTTTAATGTCCAAAATGGACCATATAGACCTCATGGAAACATGAAAATAATCTTATATAAAAAGTTTGAGCATAAAAGTATACTCAATAGGGAAATTATTTTTTCCTATGAACATGTTAAAAGAGCATACTAATGAACTCGTGAGAAAAAAGGAGAACAAAAAAAATACCTAATTGGCTAGCTAAAAAATCAAATCCTCACTAGGGCTCACTCATTAAATAAATAAATCCAATTATAATAATATTATATGAATCATATTGTTAAAAAATCACCCCACACTTTTTTCCCACTGATTTTCCACTCTCCCACCCCTACGTCGTAGGTCTTGGCACTCCCATCTATTCCATATAACATATATCACCACCCCAAAACATGAAAATAATGTCACATATTTTCTAAAGAAAATTGGTCCATCATAAAAAATCTCACTGGAAGACACCCAATATTTCACATCACATCCATAAGTAGAATAGTAGGGTGTCGTGAACATAAAGGACATCAACATTGTGCCCTCATCCAACCTTACACAACCCCAAAATAATCCATCTTATCACATCTCACCATCCCACACAAATACCACCACACCACATATTTCCGACAAACACCAAGTACATCACACCATAACCATATATAGATTGTTTAATTTTTACCTCTGTCCATTACATCCCATGCATGTCAATATTTATTAGAAGAGAGAGTGGGAAAGAATGTGTATCCATCCATCCATCATCAACATCAAGATTTTGGGAAAATCCCCCCATATAAATATATGGGTGTTGGTGTATGGTGCTTGACGTAGGTATGGTGAGAATAGAAAATCACATTGTACATACAATGTATATACAAAATCCACACATAAGACCATCATATGGGTTCACTACAAAGCACTAAACAACTAAAAATATCGTTACTTTCACTGCCACCACAAAATGAACAATACCACATAGTCCATACACCACATTTCTCATTTACCAACCAATTTCATTTTCTAAGACATTTGTTTTATTATTTAAAATCATCCATGTTTAACTAAACTTCTCATTTTCAATTAATTTATTAGTCACATTATTTCATTTATGAGACAATCCCATGACATTTCAAATTCAATGTCATCATTTTATTCCAATACTACCCATTCATATAGAAAAAATATTCACACCACACAACCAAATGTTATCCAACAACCCATCCTCCTCATCTATCCAACCAGCCCCACATAACCACCACATTATCAACTATATTGAAATCAGACATCACAGACACACATCACTACCCCATAATACAGTTTAAAAATAAGAACATAACATCACCATCCTATAACATAGTCATATCTCAACACACAGCATCCCCACACCACCCCAAAGAATGGTCACATCTCAACACTCATCACATCACCCCCTGATATCATAGTCACATAAAAATAACATCATATAACACTTTTCATATTTATTGAGGGAATTTTATCATATTAAACTACTTTTTTATGGAATTCTCACATGATCCATAATCCTGGGGTAAATTTTTAATTATGAAAATATAAGTGGTTACCCAATTTTAATTAATTTAAGGTGATTCCATTCAATTTAATTCCCCAAACCTAGTTACCCAGAGTTGGTGCATTATTACATAACATTGGCATGATCACAAGGGATCAAATCCTAAATGAATGATCAGTTTGGTAGCCTTGGAAGTGATAGATACCAACATAAGTTTTACATTAAATTATGAAATGAAAGAAAAAACAACATTGTCTATCCTTTTAGCACATTCTTCTCCCTTAGAATATCCCTACAGGTCAGTCATAATATACTTCTTCACATACTAGTAAATAGAAAACATATAAAGGGGTGAGCTCAGGTTTTTAGTAAGGATAAAAATATAGTAGAAACTTTCATAAATAAGAATAAATATTTAAGGCAATTTATAATAGTAAAACACAATCCTTTTAAAATTAAACTTTAGCATAATATGGAAATGATAAATCAAATTATTCCATTTATATATTCACATGGATATTCTACTAGTCAAATAATCACATATAATATCAATATCCAATTTCATAATGATGGAATGAATAATTCCGGACATCATAACCACATATTCAAGGACTCGTTCCAAGAATACAAATAAAATTTTGTCGAGGTCTTGTGCCAAGAAACTAGTTTGTATCATGAGACCTATCGATGCATCGAGGAGCTACAACGAGCTCCACCCATCACTTACTAAATCCAATTAACTCCTCATATGAAAAGGTTGAAACATAACATAAACATTCGTATTAAAAATTGCATACAAAATTGTAATACTTTAACTATAAACCATGAATGGTATAAAAATAACACATCCATAGTCAAACATATCACAAAACCTTCAATACAAATGGAAGATTGTATCATAATAAATCAAATTCAAACAACTGTAAATTCCATCAAAGGATGTTAACATAGATGAAATCAAAACCATTTGAGAGAAATATCTCTTTCTATTTTGAAATAGTTTAAAAGTAACATAATTATAAAAGAAAAAATTTATTTTGAAAATATTCTTATATTCTTGTAAGGGAAGCTTAGAAGGTGTTATAATGAAGGAAAAAAGTCACACTCTCTGTATAAGTTAAGAAAAACATTCTTTTCTTAATTTTGTTGAAAATGTTGTAAAGGACCTTGTATGGAAAATGATGGAAAGATTACTTTATAAACATATTATAAAAATCCATACAAGGGTATAAATGACTTTAACCCATTGTCTAGGAAATAGTAAAAATGTTTTGAAATATATTTTTAAGAAACACAGATGTGGATGATAAAGTGGTCCTAGAAGATACTCTTGTATAAACAACCTCAGATAATGAAGAGATTGTAGAATTAACCCTTACCTTGTAAATTTTCCTTGATATAGGATATTTTAATCTCCTGTATAATAGTTAAATAATTTTTATTAAATTATACAGGAACCTAATTCATAAATATGATATCATATATGATCCTCTAAGGTTTCTTTGTTAGTAATATTTTAATAGTATCATTGTTTCAGGTGTTAAGTGATTCGTCTTCATTTATATAATTGGTTAAATAAGCCATGTTTTTTATGGATAGGCTGTATTTGATTCATATAAAATATTATATTATGGTATTAAACATTATTTTTAATCATAAAATGAAAATTATTCTTGAATGGTTATGATGGGGAATGGATTTCATCACTTTCATGGAGATGGTAATTCCTATGTATGCACGTGCAACAATTTCATTCCATTGATGGTTAAATCGTATGTAATTGGATTTTATTTCATATGTAGAGAATCCTTAAAATTTAATATTTATTATTTACATCAGTTATACACATTATTATACCCATTTAAATAATGAAGTGTTTGAATTACAAACTACACCACGACATGGAGACGGTAAGTCGTACGTACACACGTGTGGTGACTTGACATTCATAGGATGGATAGAATAATGAATATGGTTGTACCATATTTATAATAACTTAATAGTATGTATAAGGTACAAGAGTTATTATTTTGGTATGGAAACCACAAAGAAAGAGGAATTGGAAGAAGAAAATAACTTTAAAAGAGGTGGTGAAATTATTACCTCTTCTCCAGGTGTTTTCTATTGAGTTGATCGAAAGGGCTCCTTTGGTTGGATTTAGGATCAATTTAAAGCCTCTAGGTCGAATTGAGGGTAGTTGGTAGGATATTTGAGTAGGTTTTGGGCAATCCAAATGTCTTTGGAGGTGTGATTGTGAGTATAGGGGAAGTACCCTTTTGTAAGAGAGGTGAGGGTCACTTTAGGAAAAGCTTGAAATATTATATTATTATATAATCATATTCGGTTTATAATGGCTCCAAAAGTATTTATTTCTAGGATAAAGTGGAGATGTGTCCAAAAAATTTCAACCAATAGGTTTTAGATAGGTTTAGGTCACCTTATTTCCCTTATCCTTTAGATTTAACTCTTAGTTAAATAGTTTAACTTTTACCATGAATTCTTGAATTATTATAATAAATGGTTAATAAACCTACTATAATAAGCCAAGAGAAACCCAAGTGGTTAATTATTGATATATATATCCTTATTTAGTTCTTTTGGTAGAACCATAGATTTTTAAGAAGATTATATCAATTAATAATATAGTTTCTGTTTTAAAAACTCATTTATGACAATTTTGACACTATTTGGTATTTTGTTTTTCTGAAAGTCATAAAAACTTTATCACTTATAAAAAATTAATTTAAAAAACCCTATAATATCATATTAACCAATAAAATTATTTTAAGTCATCATAAGTATCAATTTACATTTATTTAGATATTTATAATATCAATTATTTTAATCTTTCATTAATAAGGTAATTACTGCATCCTCATTGTGTCATAAATAAATTTAAATATTTAATGTCTAAAAATTAAAAATAAAAAACCATTATGTAGGGAATATTTTTATATTTCTAATGAAATTTTATATTATAAATTTATCTTATGTATAACTTTATTTTAAAAATGGTTTAGTTATTAACCTTTGAATTTAACACTTTTAACTCTTCTTTAAATAAAATAATAATAAATGTCCTAATCTAATCCAAGTGGACCAAAAGGATAATATTTTATTATTAAGGTTTATTTTGGTCTAAATACACATATCCAATAGAATCAGAACATTTTTAGGGTAATTATAATATCATTTTGACCTTTAATTACCCTATTTACTTTTAACCGTGGTAAATAAAATTTAAAGGTTACTATTCACCAAAATTTAGTTTCATCTTATTCAACCAAATTTTACTTAATGATGTCAACCATGTCTCTTGGATTTTTTAAATTCAATTCAAAAAATTGGTAAAATTAGGTTTAACACAAATTTGCAAATGCGCCTAGAAGGTGGGTAAAAGACGGTAAAGATTTTAATAAAATTTCATATATCTAATATTTTTATAAAATTAATCCAATGAATTAAATTGACCATATATAGGTATTATTTATCTATTTTTACCTAATATAAATTTAAATAAAATATCCAATTATTTACATAAAAAGTTGTGTTTAAACAATAACACTGTGTTTTTCACCATTCATTAAAAATTGAAAGTTTTTAGATAAATACCAAAAAATCACCCTAAGCTAATTTTGATATCATGAATCCAAAAATGAAGTAAATTTTAAAAAATAAAATTTATAAAATTTCAAAAAGTGGGTATTACTATTCATAATGGCTAGTTTTATTGGTCGTGGTGTGTTAGAACTTGAAGTTGCATAAAACGCCAGCTATTGTATTATTAAAGAGAAGCGTACCATGGAAGCTTGAGGTGTTACATTATTCCCTCATTCAAATAATTGCATCCTCGGAATTTATAGAATATTACTACATAAAAAGATTCAGGGGGGATTCTTCATCATAAGTTCCTCTGGTTCCTATGTTGCCTCTTCCATCTTATGGTTTCTCCATAGAACTTTTACCAGACGAGTTGTCTGGTCTCTCATCACTTGTTATCTGGTATCAAGAATCTTTATATGATCTTTACAATAAGACAGACCAGGTTTCAGTTCTATTTTTACATAGGTGAGTACATGCGTTGGGTCAAGCATGTATTTTATTAATAGTGATACATGGAACACATCATGAAATTTGGGGAGACTTTGTTTAATTTACAAACGATAAGATACTACTCCAATTCGTTCTAGAATTTCAAAAAGTCCAATGTATATGGTAATTAATTTTACCTTTCTTACTAAATTGTATAACAACCTTCCATGAATATACCTTAAAGAAAACATGATCTCCTACTTGAAATTACAAATCTTTCCTTCAGTAATTGACATAACTCTTTTGCCTACTTAGAGCTGCTTTGATGTGGGTTTGGATAACCTTCACCTTTTTAATTGTTTCCTCAACAAGTTCTAGGCCTAAGAGCTTTCGTTCACCAACATCATCTCAACAAGTTGGTGTGCGACATCTCTTTCCATATAACGCTTTATATAGTTCCATATTAATACTTCAATGGAAGATATTGTTAGAAGAAAATTATACCAGAGGTAAATATTGATATACATACCTTGAATGTCAAGTGAGAAAGATCTCAACATGTCTTCTATGGTATGAATAGTCCGTTCTTATTGTCCATAAGTTTGTGGGTGGTAGGAAATGCTCAAATGAAGTTTAGCATGCAAGGCCTTCTGAATAATTTTACAGAATCATGATGTAAAACGGGGATCATGACCAGAAAAAATCGATATGGGTACTCCATGAAGTCTTATAACTTCATTAATATATAGTCTTTCTGAACATTCAATTTATAAATCTTTTATTATATCATGAAAATTTTCTAACTTGGTAAAACGATCAACAATGACCCATATTGAATCATTCCATCTAGGAGTATTTGGTAGCCCCATGATAATGACCATCGTAATATCATCCCATCTCCACTCAGTTCTGGGAAGAGGTTTCATGACTCCTCTAGGATGTTGTTTTCATGCCCTAACCTGTTGAAAAACCATACATCTTGACACATAACCACCAATATCCCTCTTTATATTGTCCCACCTAAAATGTTCCTTCAAATATCTATACATCTTAGTGATACTAGGGTGTATAGAGAAATTGGAGCTATGAACATCATCCAATAATTCCCTTTTTAGATCAGGTATATCAGGAACACAAAGTCTCTTCCCAAATTTCAAAATTCTATCCTCATATACAAAGTCAATCAATATCCCATCATTCACAGCTTTAATTTTATTTTGAAACTCCTCATCATCAGTTTGAGAACTATTTATCCTTTATAGTAAAGTTTTATTGGAAACCATTTGAAAAAGTACCGATACTTCATCTTCCATGATTACTCCCATATCTATATTTACTAGATCCTTGAACATAGGATCCCTTTAAACTCTCATCTTGTTCAAAACTCCATGATCTTTTTTTATAAAAGCATCTTACACCTTATTTTCATTCCCCAGGTGGTAGTGTATAGTGAAATCATAATCATTGAGTTGTTCAAACCATCATCTTTGCCTTATGTTGAGTTATTTCTGTGAGAAAATATACTTCAAACTCCTGTGATTGGTATATATCTCACATTTTTACCAAAGAAATAGTGTCTCTATATCTTCAATGAAAATATTACAGCTGCTAACTCAAGATCCTGAGTAAGATATTTTTGTTCATGAATTTTTAGCTATCATGATTCATAGGAAATAACTTTATCATTCTGCATAAAGACACAACCAAGTCCTTTCTTGGAAGAATCACTATAAATAAAAAACCCATCATTCCTCGATGGTAGAATCAAGATAAGATCATTGAATAATATTATCTTCAATTCCTTAAAACATTATTCAAACACTTTTTTCCAAACAAATTTAACCTATTTACACGTGATATTGTTTAATGGGTTTTCCAATTGGGCAAAATTCTGGACGAAACTCCAATAATAACCTGCTAACCCAATAAAGCTACATACCTCAGTTATATTCATTGGTGCTGGCCATTCTTGTATTTATCTTATCTTAGAAGAATCAATAGAGATTCTATACTTAGAGACAATATGTTCAAGAAAATAATTTTTTGAAGCCATAATTCACACATGCTAAACCTCCCATGTAATTCATTTTTTCAGTGGGTTTTTTGAATAGTGCTCAAGTGATTTTCATGATCTTCGTAGATTTTTGAGTATACCAAGATATCATTAATAAATAATACTACAAATTCATCAAGATATTCCTTGAAAAATCTATTAATTATATCCATGAAAATAGTGGGTGCATTAGTCAGTCCAAAAGGCATTACTATAAACTCGTAATGCCCATACCTAGTATGAAATGCTGTCTTCAGAATTTATTACTTATTCACACACAAATGATGATATCCTGATCGAATTTCAATCATTGAAAAATATTGAGCTCCATGAATTTCATCGAATAAATCATCAATGTGAGTTAGGGGATACTTGTTGTTTATTGTAATAGCATTGATCTCCGTGTAGTCAACGCACAACCTCATAGATCCATCTTTCTTCTTAAAAACAATCATGGGCTCCCCAGAGAGAAACACTTGGGAGAATAAATAATTTATTTCTCAATTCCTCCAGTTTTTTCTTTAGTACCACTAATTCTACTATGTCCATTCTATAAGGGGTCTTTGATATGGTCCTTGAACCAGAAATTAAATCAATGGAAAACTCATTTTATCGTTATAGAGGATGTCCAAGTAAATCCACTGTATTCACATATACATATTCTTGTACAATATGTACATCCTTTATTTGAACATTATTTTTCTCACCCATAGTTTTTTCATTCCCTTACTCCCCTATAATTGAATTTAGTAGAGCTATCAGGGGTGGATCTAGATAAGAATCAGATGGTGGAGTTTCTGCTCTAAAGATAAGTTATTAGTTATCATCATCAAAAATTATAACCTCCATCTTCTTATAATAAATTTTCACATCATGGTCCAAAATAAAATCCACACTAAGGATTATATCAAATTCAATCATGGGTATGATGATGAGATCAACAGATAAAGAACATTTATATGTCCTAATGGGAACTGATTCCCAAAACATTGATGCAATGATACTTCCATTAGAAGTTTTGATTGACAACTCCCTTATTAATTATCATTGGGAATATCTAATTTTCTTAGAAAAATGGGATGATATAAAACAATGGGATGATCCAGAATCAAATAAAATATTGGATAAACTTGAGGAAACCATTAAATTACATGCCACCACGTCTTTCAGAGATTCAACCTCAGCAGTAGTTATCACATAAACTTGGACTAGATCTCTTGTACTTTTATAAGTTAATTTTCCTTGGTGCTTAGGACATTAATTTTTACAATTCCCTATTTCTTGAAAATTGTATCATTAAACATTGATCTCCCCTTTCATTCTTTTACAATCACGAGATTTGTGGCATTTTTTACAACACTTGTAACAAACTTCCATTCCCTTCAGGCAAGTACTGCAGTTTTTCTTCCCACATTTACCATAGGTTGGAAATTAAACTTTTCCCTTATTCCCCTTATTTCCATTTCTAGAGTGTTTAGTAGATCTCTTTTCTATTTATTTGGTTTAAAGTCGTAATACATAGAAAATTTATTTTCTGTCATGATAGCACAAGAGACAATATCTTTGTATGATGAGAAGTATTATGAGACTTATTCTTGATGGAGAAATGGTTTTAACCCATTAAAGGATCGATCAATATTACTCCTTGGGTTACATATATAATCTACTGCATGCCTTTCTAACCATGTAAAGTTAGCCTCATACTTTTTGACATTCCAATCTTCCTTTTTCCTAAAACTCAGAAACTGTATTTCTATATCCACTCAATGGTCATGAGGAAAGTATTTTTCTAAGAAAAGATGTCTAAACTCCCTCCATTCCATATTGGATAATTCTTCATCCTACCTAGTGTTTTTAATTAATGACCACTATTGATCTACATCTCTCGTGAGGTGATAAACTTCCATGAAAACTTTTTCCTTTTTGCTACTCCGTAAAGTAAGAAATATTTTTTATAAAGAACTTATACATTGATCAGCTAAAAATTTATTTGTATTCCCATTTAATGTTGGTGGTTTTTGACTCATTAAGTGGTCTAACATTTATCCTCCTCATTGTGGATTATGGTGCTCCATACAGGTAAGGTTATTATTCATAACCGAATTGAGTTGTCCCAGTATGGTGATAAGATGATCAACACCAGTTTCATCACCAGATCCACTATAATTATCTTGATTAGGAGGGAAATAACTACATGTATTACATTAGTTGATACATTTTCTATTCCTTCACTAGGATCCATTTCTAAACAATGCCATAAACTAGATTAGTTTATGAATTGAAATACATAATTCCAAACTTGTAAAACACTTAACATAAATTAATCAGTTTAGGGATATAATCCATAATCACAAAAAGGTTTTCTTTTATGATGTATATACTCATAAATCCTTCATAATGGTTTGTAAATAAAATGTGAATTATCCTAAGCATATCCCCCGGGAGTGTCGTAACCAAGAGTGCAACAAGGCCTGTTGTTGTATACCAGGACACCCTAGGTAAAGCCCGAAACTCTTTGTCAGAGTTTTCACTCATAGGTTCATCTGTGCTAGATCTTCCTCTACTTGCTCGTATCCAGACATGGATTTATTTCTTTTAAATCTCACAAATCTCTAGATTACCAAAATTCTAGGAAGTTATTCAATACCAATCCTCAAATTCAATCTTAGGTAAATGTTCTCAAATTAGAGTTTTTCTAAATCTATTTTCCAAGGCTTGTACTAAACATCCATTGATACCAACTGTAACGCACCGACCCTATTTACCCAGATTCTCTGCGTTGTTACATAACATTATCATGATCACAAGGGATAAAATCCCGAAAGATCGATCATTTTAGTAGCATTGGAAGTACTAGATACAAACTTAAATTTTACATTACATTATGAAATAAAAAACAAAAACATTGTGTCTCCTTTTAACACATTCATCTCCCATAGAATATCTATGCAGGTCAGTCATAATACACTTCTTTGAATCCTGGGAAAAATAAAACATAGAAAGGGGTGAGATCATCTGATCAGTATAGATTACAATATAGTTGAAACTTTCATAAATATGCATAAAAATTTAAGGAAATATATAAGACTAAAAAACAATCCTTTTAAACATAACCTTCAACATAATATGGAAAAGACAAATCAAATAACTCCATTTACATATTCATATGGATATTCTATTAGTCAAATAATCACATTTAATATCAATAGCCAATTTCATAATGATGGAATGCATAATGCTGGACATCATGGCCACATAGTCAAGGCCTCATGACAAGACTACAAATAAGACTTTATCAAGGCTTTGTGCCAGACACTAGTTTGTCTCATGAGACCTACCGATGCATCGAGGAGCTATAGTGGGCTCCACCCATCACTTACTAAGTCCAACTCAATTCTCATATGAAAAGGTTGAAACATAACATAAACATTTATATTAAAACTAGAATAAAAAAGTTATTACTTTAACTATAAACCATGAATGGTATAAAAATAACACTTCCACAATAAAAAATATCACAAAACCTTTAATACAATATGGAAGACTGTATCCTAATAAATCAACTTCAAACAAGTGTAAAATCCATCAATGGATGTTGACATAAATGAAATCAAAACCATTTGAGAGAAACATATGTTTCTATTTTGAAATCATTTAAAAGTCACATAATTATAAAAGGCAACATTTATTTTTAAAATATTCTTATAAGATTATAAGGGAATATTCTAAGGTGTTATAATTGTAGAAAATATCCACACTTTCTGAATAAGTTAAAAAAACATTATTTCCTTAATTTTGTCAAAATGGTCGTAAATGACCTTGTTTGGAAAATGACTGAAAGATTTTTGTATAAAAATATTATAAAAATTCAAACAATGGTATGGATGAAATTAATACATTGTCTAAGAAATAGTAAAAATGTTTTGAAATATATTTTTATGAAACACGAATGTGGATGATAAATAGGTCCCAGTAGATACTCACATTTAAACCACCTCAGATAATGAATAGTCTGTAGAATTAAACCTTACCTTGAACTTTTTACTTGATGGAGGGTACATTTACATCCTGTATAATAGTTTTATAATTTTTATTAAATTATACAAGAACCTCATAAATAAATATGATATCATATATGATCCTCCACTGTTTCTTTGTTAATAATATTTCAGTAGTATCATTGTTTCTTGTGTTAACTGATTCATTGTACTTTATATTATTGGTTATGTAAGACATGTTTGTTATGGATAGGATGTATTTTATTCAGATCAAGAATGGTATTATGTTCTTAAACATTATTTTTAATCATAAAATGAAAATTATTCTTGAATGGTTATGATAGGGAATTAATTTCATCGCATTCGTGGAGACGGTAATTCGTACGTACGCATGAGCAACAATATCATTCTATTGTTGGTGAAATAATATGTAATTGGATGGTATATCATATAAAAATAATCCTTAACATGTTATATTTGTTATTTAAATCAGATATACTCATTATTATACCCATCCAAATAATGAAGTGTATGAATAACGAACTATACCACGACGTGGAGATAGTAAGCCATACGTACGCATGTATGATGACTTTTCATTCATAGGATGGATAAAATAATATATATGGTTCTACCATATTTATAATAACATAATAGTACGTATAAGTTAGTGGAGTTATTATTTTGGTATAGAAACATCAAATAAAGAGGAAGTGGAAGAAGAAAAGAACATTGAAAGAGGTGGGAAAATTATTACCTCTTATTCGGGTGTTTCCTTTTGAGTTGATCAAAATGGATCCTTAGGATGGATTTATGACCAAAGTAAGGAATTTAGTTATAAGTTATGGTAGTTGGGAGGATATTTGGGCAGGATTTGGTGGATTAAATTGTCTTTGGTGGTGTGATCTTGAGTGAAGGGGAAGTACCCTTTTATAAGAGAGGTGAGGGTCACTTTAGGAAAAGTTTGAAATATTATTTTATTATATAAATTATATTCGATTTATAATGGATATAAAATGATTTATTTAGAGTATAAGGTGGTTATGGGTATAAAAAATTTCAAAAAATAGGTTTTAGATAGGTTTAGGTCACCTTATTATCCTTAGCTTTTAGATTTAACTCTTAGTTAAATAGTTTAACTTTTACCAGGTATTCTTGTATTATTATAATAAATGGTTAATAAATTTACTATAAAAATAAAAGATAACCCCAAGTGGTTCATTATGGATATATATAACCTTATATAAGTACTTTTTCCAAAAATTATATTTTTTGGAATATTTTATCAATTAATAATATAGTATTTGTTTTAAAAACTCATTTATGTCAATTTTGACACTATTTGGTATTTTGTTTTTCTGAAAATCATAACACCTTTATCACATAGAAGAAAATTTATTTAATAAACCCTAAAATGTAATATTAACTTATAAAATTTTTGGAATTCATAATAAGTCTCAATTTACATTTATTTATATATTTATAATATCAACTATTTTAATTTTTCATTAATAAGGTAATTACTGCATCCTCATTGTGTCATAAATATATTTAATTATTTAATGTCTAAAAATTACAAATTAAATACCATTATATAGGAAATATTTTTATCTTTATAATGAATATTTATATTAGAATTTATATTATTTATAACCATGTATTAAAAATGGATTAGTTATTAAACAATGAATTTAACACTTTTAACTCTTCTTTAAATAAAATAATAATAAACGTACTAATATAATTAAAGTAAAAGAAAAGTGTCATATTTTATTCTTAAGGTTTATTTTGGTCGAAATAAACATATCCAATAGAATTAGGACATGTTTTAGAGTAATTATAATATTATTTTTTACCATTAATTACCCTATTTACTTTTAACCGTGGTAAATAAAAGTAAAATGTCACCATTCACCAAAAATTATTTTAATCTTATTGAACCAAAATTTGATTACTGATGTCAACCACGTCACTCAGATTTTTTAAATTCAAATTAGAGAAGTAGTAAAATTACGTTTAATGTCAATTTGCAAATGCACCTAGAAGGTGGGTAAAAGACGGTAAAAAGTTCAATAAAATTTTATATATGTAGTATTATTACAAAATGAATCCAATGAATTAAATTGAACATATATATGTATTAATTATATATTTTTACCTAATATAAATTTTAATAAAATAACTAATTATTTAAATAAAAAGTTAGTTTTAAACAATAACGCAGTGTTTTTTACTATTCATTAAAAAAATGAAAGTTTTCAGAAAAATACCAAATATTCACCCTAATATAATTTTGATATTCCAAATCCAAAAATTAAGTCTATTTTGAATAATAAAATTTATAAAATTTAAAAAAGTGGGTATTACTATTCCTAATGGCTAGTTTGATTGGTCGTGGTGTGTTAGAACTCAAATTTGTGTACAACACAAGCTATTGTATTATTCAAAGAGAAGCGTATCATGGAAGCCTGTGGTGTTACAATCAATAAAAAAACAAGGTTAAAAAAATCACCAACTACATCACACACAATCCCCAAAACAAAGACCATTCTTAGTGGGGGTATTTTTCCCGTACAATAACAAAATAAACAAAAATATAAAATCTTTATTAACATTTTATTCAAATCCTATTCACCTTGAATTTTCATTAAACCAATAAATCAATTTTATTAATCTATCAAAAACCATCTTCCCAAAATAAATAATAGAAAACCCATCCTACATGATATACAATAAAGAGAAATGTGGGTTTACCTTCCTCAAATGGATATTTTAGATTGACTTTACACCACATGGAAAATAAATAATTCTAGAAAACCAAAACCATAAGAAAACTCATAGATCAACCTAAACTACATAAAAGCTTTTAACAAATATAGCATCACAATATCCTTAAAGAAAAATAGCACCACCATAGTGAATCTGTGGACAAATAATGCAATAAAAACCAGTGGGAAAGGAGGATTACTCACCTAGGATCACCAAAAATTAACTATCAAAATTTAAGGATCAAATCCAGAGAAGGAGGGATAAAAGATCCATCAAAATATTAGTGGGTTACTCTAAAAATTAGAGAAATAGGTGATGCCAAAATTGGAAATAATTGGCTGAACAAACCTATTTAAAACTCGTAAAACAACTGGATTGCATTGTAAATTACACTTTTATACTATAATTTCCATGGGATGTAGATTTTTTCCATAAAAACCAATTTTTTACCACAAAACCCTCAAAACTATAAAACAATCCAAAAAACATGTCTCCAAGGTATTAAATTATCTTATTCCATAAATCCACATTTTATGGTTTATGCCAATTTCATCACTAGCCCCTCACTGAACATAAATCGTTAAACTACCAGCTACCCAATCTGTAAACCTTAGGCATATGATGCAGAACCCCCCTTAATCTGTAAAACTCTTTGTTTCTTAACACCTATATCTCCAACTTCAAAAAACCTCAAAAAATCCCCAAGACTCCTATTAAGCACCCCAAACACCTCAAACTAGAAAAGTAATAGTAAAATAAGGCAATAACTTTTACATTAGATACCTATAAAATGATTATCACCCCTTTGAATGAAAAAACCAGAATAAAAGGAAAAGGTATCCAAACAACCACCCCATGAAATACTTCCCATAGATCTTTTCAAACATCAAATGCTACCACCAGCCAAACAATCCAAATGAAACACAAAACAAATCCCACACAACCACATAAACACACAATAAAAACACCAACTCTCATTGGGTAAAACAAAACTTCATCCAATACAATCCAAAAATTACCACACAACCACCTCAACCTTCACTCTATCCAATCCAAAAAACTACCGTATACAACACACAAAACTGTACTAAATGGGAATATAAATAAGGGAATCTCATATTCAGTTTTAAGATACTATCTAATTTAGTATAAATTGAATCTACCACATGGTTTTAATCAAATAAATGTATAACACATCCTGATTAGGATTCAGGGACTCCTATTTTCATATATCAAAAGCCTTATCACACATCACACATTATAAAAGAAAAATTCATAAAAAAATAGGGCCTAAAATTCACATCATCTATAAAAAAAAGAGAAAAACTCAAAATATCTCTGGGTAATGTGCATGTATATATGTCTCTCACTCCCATGTATTATCCTCTTGGACACCATGGTTCCACAACATGCGAACCAAGGGGATGATTCATCCTCATAGAACCATCACTCTATGATCCTGAATCTACACTAGATGATATATGAACATCACATTATTTATGATATCCAATACTCTCTAGTCAATTAAATGCGAGTCATCATGAAGATACTATTGGATATGAGAGATATGGAAGATATCACGAATCCAGTTTAGTCTCTATGGATGTTCCAACCAATAATCTACCACACTAACTCTCACCAACAACATAGAGGGCCCAAAAAACCTGGGATAAACCTTATTCCCCTAACAATGCTCCAATTCCCTAGTTTAGGGGAGACTATTAATAACACATGGTGTTTAACCTCAAAGTCCAAAGGACTACTCCTATGAATAGTGTAAGAATTATTCTAGTCCTACATTAATTTCATCCTATCACAAAAAAGTTGAACCTTTTCTATCATAATTTGAAACACATTAGGACCAAGAACTAATGCCTAACCAAAATCTATCCAACATAATGAAGAAAAACATGAACTCCCATGAAAATCATGAAATAGGGCCATGCCGACGGAAGAGTGGTAGCTTTTTTTATAAGAAAACTCAACTGAATACAATTTTCTTCTCCAATATATTCCAAAGTCTAGGATACATTCTTGAAAAATATCCGCAAACATCTTGATAATCTGTTTTATCTGCCCATCCTTCTGAGGGTGGAAAATAGTTCTAAGGCATAACTAAGTTCCAAAATCATACTTTAATTCCTTACTGAATCATTAGGTAAAATTTCCATCCAGAGCCTTGAAAATTAATATCACAATTCCACAAAATTTCACCACCTCATCCATATACCTATGTTTTAAAACATCCATAGTGCCCAACTTATTGACCGTTATGATGTGGGATAATTTCATTAACCAATCCTGGATTACCCAGATAGCATCAGAACCCCACTAATACCATGGTAACCTTTTGAAAAAATTCATTGAGACATCATCCCATTTACACTTAGGGACATCCAAAGGTTACAAAAAACCTCTAAGAAGGTTGTGCTAAACCATTACCCATGAGAAAACTAGACACCAAGAAAAAAAATCTATCACTAACCATTTCATACTAGTACACAAAAAATTAATTATCAATCCATGGCACATCTTGGATACTCCCACGTGTACCACTATAGGTGATCTATAAAACACATGAATGACCCCCTCATGGATCACCACTAGGATAAATAACTTCCCCTAAATCAATATTGAGTTCTTACCACCCTTTTCCATCCCTCTAGAGAATCTCTATAGAAAATATGATTGCACATCACCTATGCCTTGTAGACTCCCAACTAAGACTCCTCCACTTTCCACATCAATGACAGCTCCACAATAAATTGATAAATAATACCACAACCAAATCTCTATCCCACATTGACATGCATCACTGCAAGCTTCACTATCCCATTCCAAACATCCCCAAACACTCAAGCCATATATCCTCTATATTTATGATTAAGGGTGATGAAAACTGGTTTCCCATTTCATAAGGTATAATTGATCCCAAAATAATAATCCTAAAGAAACTCCATCCACCTCCACTAGCGTAGATTCAAATCTCATTGAGAAAATAAATATTTCAAACTTTTTTGGTTCATGAAAATCAAAAAGTTCTCACCAACGAGGTAATTCCCCCAAAAATTACATGAAAACATCACTTCTACAACCTCTAGATCACAGGAGGAATAGTTAAAATCATAGAGATATTACCTACCAGACCCATAAGATATCACTACTCTATTCTACTTTAACATTAATCCCAATCCTAGATGAGAGCATTACTGAAAACCTGATACAACAAACCCTCCTATAGAAGCCAAAGAATTGGACCACTAATCAAATTATACTTTCGATAACTGAACATTATGCAACCTTGATAAGTCTATAAAAATACTGGTCTTTCCTTGTAAATTATGTTAATTGGGTTTTAGTCCATGAGAATTCAGATATAAACCTTTGATAATAGCCTGAAAGACTAAGGAAACTACAAATATCTACCACATTCTTGGGAAAATCTTAAGAAAACATATCCTTGACCATTAATGGATATACAACCAAACCCTACTAAGACACCAAATTCTCATAGAAATCGACCTCTCATGTATAGAATATACACTTGGAAATATTTACATAGATCTGGTGTCATGAAAGAACATTAAATATATCTCTGAGATGACCGATACCGTACCCATTGGACTTCAAGTAAAACAATATTTCATTGCTGAACATGAATATGTATTGGTATAGGTACTAAAAAAACATATGTTAAATACCCCCATGAATATAGATAGTGTGTTCATGACATTAAATAACATGAACACAAACTCAAAGTGACAATACCTAAAACCAAAGGAAGTTTCTATGATATAACTATCATTTACTCTCAAACGGTGATAACTAGATTGTATATCGATCATAGAAAACCAAATCTCCCCCATCAACTAGTCTAAAATATCATATATCCTTTGAAGTGGGTAATGATTATTGATCTTCACTTGATTCAAACAATGATTGTATATAAAAAAACTTATAATACATTCCAAATTCTTGGATAAAAACATAGGAGAAACCCATAATGATACAATGGGTCAGATGAAACTATTTTGCATTAGATAATCTATATGAATCCTCAACTACAAAAACTCAACAGGTAACTTCTGGTAAGGATCCATCAAAACTATAGAAACACATTCTAAAAGTCTATCCCAAACTCAAATTCACATCAAGGGATTAGTGTCAAAAAATCCCCATTAAAAACATACAAAAACTCATAAGGTAACTTCTGATGAGGATCCATCAAAACCAGAGAATCACAAGATACAAGTCTATCCCAAATTCAACCTCAAATCATGGGGTTAGTGTCACAAAATCCTCATATGAAATTGCCAAAAACTCTCCAAAAATATTGCAGACCTCCACCATCCCTGCATTTGTTTATTCCAAAGAAAACTTATCCATCAAAGAAAGATGAGGCTCCACTTGCCTACTACCTAACTGACAATTTCTATTACCAATGAACAACACACACTAGCCATCCACATCCAATCTATAGGAAGTAGTTGATAACAAAATACACAAAAAAGAACTATTTTGTGATGATAATGACGTTTTTTAGCTTCATATATGTAAAGAAAATATCAAAATAAGAATAATGTGGCCCCATAATTAGTATACACCCATGACACACATAAATAATTTGGTCTTGACTATGAATAACATAGTCCAAACTAGGGTAATGAGAAACCTCTTTACATCTTGTACTAGATCAAAGACTAGAGTGGGTAAAACAAAGGAGTGTGAAGCTACCAAATCAATAAAATCACAATGAAGTTTACATGATAAGATGGTCATACCTCAAATGATATCTTACCCCTCTAGAACTACTGCCTCCAATGCATGAAACTAGCCATGACCATATCCCCCACCTATATTTTAATGGATAACTCCCTGAAAACACTTAGGTAGAGGACCCAAAACTCTAATAAAATCCAATTATCAACTAGTAACTACTCTATCCCATTTTATCAGAGCATAAAATTTCTTCCCCTAATATTGAAATAGCATAACTTGAAATTACTATTATGGATGGAATTGAACCCAACTACCTCCACTAAACTAAGCTCAGAGAAATAATGGAGATTGATTTTAGTGATGACCATGAGCCCCATAGAAAAAACTATCTATCCAAATTAATCAAATAAAATAATGGAATAAATTGGCCTCAGAAGGCCTGAAAGGAAGCTTCTGCGACTGAATCCGCATTGGTCGAAACTTCAAAGTCCCTAGAACTTGATATTTTCCATAGAAAACCATACTACTTGAGAAACCCTAATAATTCCCCTCTCATGGAAAAAATTCTCATAGGTTAATATTATCTATCACCTAATAATTATAATAATACTCAAGATACATTGGCAATATAAAAGGAGTAATTTCATACTTGATCAAAGGATAAACATTCTCCTTAAGACATATCACACGAGACCCATCATCTAAAAAAAGGTCTATGGAAAAATAAAATAGGTCCTTAAAATTTATCCCAATATTATGAACTAACAAACTCAGCTACTAAAGGGAGATCATCTCATACCACTTTACTACAATCATGGTCAATGAAGGAAGCTTTTTCAAGAACTCTTTCTAGAAGTCAACCCATGAAACAAATACCTCCTTAAGCTCATAAAGATAGAATTTCCACCACTAATTCACACCACCACACATCTAAAGTACTACTAGTGGGACCCAATAATCTACCCGGGATTGAATCAAACTAAAATAAATATCAATATCCTCCAACCAACTCTATGTCTCCAAATCATAAATTTTGAACTCGTACTTCCCCAAGGGCCGATGCTAAAAATCTCATAACATCCTCTACCAATTATCCTCCTCCTCAATTGGATCAACCCTCTAGAGATCAACTAGGAAAGCTTATAGAACCTAGAATTTATAAAGAACATGTAGATTAACAGTAGGATCCATACGTGAAAGTGAAATAAGGACTTCCTAATCCTGATAGTATGTAATTATATTAATATTTATTTACTTCATTTAAATTATTTTCAACTTTCCCAAAACAACCCAATTAAAATAGGGACATGATTCATCCTGATGCATACACCTCTCCTAGGTCTCTAGCATGAAAATAGGCCCACCTCACTTGGTAATTATTTAATATCAAAGTCTCTAAATCATATCACACTGGCCCTAAAATATCATGTCCTATCCAATATCTCTAGATTATGTAACGAACCAAGATCAATTTACCCCACTGCCATATAAACCCAAGAAATCCTCATAGTTCTTAACTCCAAACACTATCCTATCACTCAACCCTGACCTCTAATACCACTCTTTCATCAATACCCCTATCTCAAAAGATACTGCAATGAGGGGAGATAGATAATGACCCTCCGAGTCTGGCCTTCACTAGGCCCCAGTTCGGTAATTGGCACAGAGGGTATAAAAATTCCATAAATAAGAGGAGTTAACCACTTGGATAATAACAATATTGGTACATAGGTTTATCAGCCAAAAAAATATACATGACAGAATGTAAAAAATAAATAAAAAAATCAGTCCAAAATTAATGTATAAATGAAACAAGTATAGATAAATGTATACCAAATAAATACCCAAAAGTAAAGAAAAAGAAGTGACATAAAAAAAATCCCAAAGGCCTAAGTTATTAATTTCTAGAATGGTCCTTGTAGTACTCAAGGAAACCTAAATATAATTTTTTTATATATAGGGTGATAATATAAGTGTAATCAATAGGAAAAAAAAATTCTATCATGACAATGTGAAAGGATAATACTAATTCACTCATTAAAAAAAACAGAAGAACCAAACAATACCTAAACATTAAAACTAACCAATACCATCCTCACTAGGGATATCTCACTAAATAATTCAATCCATGTATAATAACATATTATGAATCATATCAATAAATTGTAACCACCACTTATTTCCCAATTATTCAACTCAATCGCACGCCAACATTGTACATATTAGTTCTCCTATCACTTTTCTGTAACACTTCTGACCTCCCTACAACATGACCATCACATCATATCTTGCCTGAGAAATTAGGCCCATTTCATTACATCTCACTCAAAGACACTGGGACCATCATGTCAGAACCATAACTAGAATAATAGGTTATTGTAAATATAAAGGACATCAACCTCGTTACCTCCTCATATCGTGCATGTACCCCACCATATTCCATATTATCACATCTCTCATCCCCACAACACAACCATCAAACCACATCACACCCAAAGACACAAGGGCTATCACAAAACAACAATATCTAGATAGTGATTTTTTTTATTCTAGTCATCACATACCAAACATGGAAATGCCACCAGGATGAGAGAGCAAGAAAAAATAGGTAGTAATCCATCCATCAACATCACCAGGATGTTGAAAAAAACACCCTATTTATAAATATATGGGTGTGGAAACATGGTGATCGATTTTGGTGGGGTGAGTACAGATAATCATAAGGAACATACAATGTATATATAATATCCACACGCATGCCCATCCAATGGTTTCAAAAAAAATCACTAACCAAGTCACAACATCACCACATTCACTTCCAGTACTAAATATACAACACCACACAAGCCACAAGCCACAAGCCACATTTCACATTTACTAACCAATTCCATATCCAACCCATTAATTTCATTATTTTTCATAATCCAGTTTAACCACACTTATATTTTTTAATTAATTTATTAGAAACTCTATTACATTAACAAAAATAGCCCATTATATTTTACATTCAACATCATCATTTAATTCCAATACTACACAATGGTCTAACACAACTTTCTACACAACACAACTAACCAAAAAAATATAGACAATCCGCCTCCTCAAGACAACCAACCCCACATCACCACTACTTTCTCATCCATATTTAAACCACACATCACAACCACACATCACCAACACAAAATAGGGTCAGATAATATGCACATCACATCACCACCCCATGACACAATCAAATCTAAATAGACATCATCCCCACACCACCCCATAGTATTGGTACATCTAAATATAGATCACCTCACATCCCCCAATCAAGGTCCCACAATAAGCACATCCCATAAATTTTTTTAGATTTATCAAGGATATTTTTACCACATTCTACATCACTATTTAAGGAAGCCTCAAACAAGGAATAATCCAGGGTCAACCATTTTATTATACAAATATAAGTGGTTATCTAATTTTCATTTCTTTAAGGTGATCCTAATCAATAACACAATAAGGGTTTTACAACACATAAACCATGAAACAAAAAATACCCCAGAGAAAACAATTTTAAGTGGGTAATTAACCCATAGAATCACAAAATCAACAAATAATATAAAAACTATAAAAACATGTGATTTAAACCCCTTTCCCCTTCAATTTATATTAAACTATTTAATTATATTTATTATGTAAGCTTACACTATATTCCCAAAGATAAACAAGAGAAAACTCCACCCTTACAACACATAAAAAATATAAAAAGAAATTGAATACCACAAATATGTACTTCCAATTCACTAGAGATAGAGAATATAAAATTCTAACAAACAATAACTATTTGAAGAACCCACGAATCAATATACACAATATCAATGGTTATAAAAAACATAGCCCAAAAATCTACCTAAACAAAATATGCACCAACATAGTGGATCTATGGGGATGGATGAAATAAAATTAGTTTATAAAGGATGATAAATTACCCCATATAACCAAAACTGAACCACTAAAACCCATGAATCAATGAAATAGAAGGAGGAATGAAAGATCCTCCAAAATCAACCATAGTTCCTAAAAAAACTAGAGAAAGAGTTGATAGAATAACGAAAATGAATCAAACAAATAAACCTATTTAAAACCTAAACAATTTCTATCTTATAGTGTAAATTACAATATTACACCTTAATTTTCAAAATCAATAGATTTTACACATTAAAACCCACCTTTATGCTGTAAAACCCTTGAAAATACAAGAAATATTGAAAAAAATGGTGCACATGGAATGAATTATCTTACCCCCTAAAACCCCATATTATGGAATAAAATGACTTCATACACAACCCCTAAATGGAAATAATATATTATATGTCTGATTGATCAAGCTATAAATGATAGTCATATGGAATAAAACCCCCTTTTACATAGTAAACACATCCACTATTGCATACATGTAGCTTCAACTCCATAAAACCTCAAAAATATCCTCAAGATTCATTCAAATCACCTAAAACATATTAAAACATAAATTTAACATGAAAATAAGGCATGAAACATTACATATAATTTCTTACCTTACAACCCAATGAAAAATGATAACATTGCTCGTGTATACGACAGACTATCACCTCACTAAGTGGTGCGATTCGTTTTTTATTACAACATAAAATGGATGGTATATGTAAAAATATTTTAGGAAATAATATGATATTTGTGATATAATTATCATTATAAAAAGATATAATAATAATTAATTTATTTTTATATATCATTTTGAAAAATGGAAACTTTGATGATGCATACGTATGACCTACCATCTCCATGATTGTAACATAGTTAATTTTGAATAACCATTATTCATGGTTTATTTTAAAAGTATAATTGATGAATAAATATTATACTTATATCATGATTATTATTTTGGATATGAAATAATATTGACCCCTCTGACAATGATCAATATATCAAATCTGTTTAAAAAATATGGACCAAACGTCCTCAAAAAACACTATATGGACATATCTGATTAAGTAAATAAATATTTCACTAAAATAAATGAAATAAATGGATTAAGGATAAGTTATTAATTTTTTTAAATTTTATTATAAAATCAAATAATTGATATATGTTTATTATATAGGAGTGTAATGACGTTTATGGAAAGTATGGACTCGAGGAAAGGGTTTCTTGTATCACTTTTATTTCTGTGATACATATGCCTTATTCACCAATGATTTATATTGTGTTGTGTATATAATTAACATGAATGTATTTTATTATTATTTTCATGAAAATAATTTGGATTTAAAAATCCTTATGTTGTTACCACTTTCATGGGGTTTTGATCTAGATATTACTAATGTAGAAAATGTTTTATAGTCTCAGTTTTATTTATAGGACAAAATTCTATATTAATAACTTATTTATATTAAATAGTGTTTATAGTTATCATGAATGTATTTTATTATTAATTTTTATTAAAATTATATATATTTACTAACCCATATGTGGTTATCTCATTCTCGTGGTTTTTATCCAAAGATTACCAAAGTAGTATGTATTTTTAGTCTCACTTTTATTTGTAGGAGACATATTCCATATTCACCACTTATTTATATTGTATGTTGTATATAATTCCCATTAACATATTTTACAATTATTTTCCAGATTTTTTTGAGTTTCAAAAATCCTTACCAGGTTCTATATTTTATGATATTTTGATTTTGATATTACCAAATCAATAAGGGATTTTATCTATATTTACTTACAATAAGGTATATTTTATTGTTATGATTGTAATTTCATTTATATGGTGTATATATAATTATCATTTTGTTTTTATATCAATAATCCTTAAACATTTATAGTATTTTATGCATAAATTTGAATTATTTCATCCAAGTTGATTTGAATTGAAATTTTCCAATTAATAAAGGGATTCTTAACTAAATTTCATTTCATTAGGTTATAAATATTCTTCATTGACTCTATTATGAAATGATTATGATTAAATTTATATATAATTTTTTTATTATATATTACCACTATTTTTCTTGGTATTTTAATTTGATACACATAATATCTCCATTGATAAACTCTCAATTAAATGATATGATCTTTGTAAGGGTTATCCATCTCAAATTCACTTTCCATGGGATATGTTTAAGAATATGTTCTTATCTTATATAATGAGGTGTATATAATTCCACTATGGAATTTAAAATCAGTAATATATTTATGATCTATATATCTAATTTTTCATTTGAATTTATTATTTCATGGGGCTTATTATTGAAATATTACCAAAGTGGAAAATGCTTAATGTTACATTCTACTTTATCTTCAGGATTTTTTATGTTGGAGGTTATTTAGAGGAAATTATATGATATTATTTTATTTAAACACATATATTTGATTTTAATATTATTATTAATATGGTCAACATGTTTAATTTCCATTACCTCCCTTTTATTACTAATGAAACATCAAGACAATTATTTGTTTGTGTTACTAATATTGAATCTTCTTTTAGATTGGAAATATTGATTTTTCATATCCTTGTTTTATAAAATGGTTTCAAAAATGATATTTTATAGACATAAAATATTTTATAAATCTATTTTGAAAGATATTTTACCTTCTTTTAAAGGATTTTAAAAATGAAATTGCTTAATGTTTTTCAAATGGGTCACTTTTTATAAGGATCCGACCTTATTACATTACATAATCTTGAATTTAGTAAAAAAATCACTTCCTTTCACATTGAGGATCATTTCAAGTTTATATAATTAGATAATTGAGACATAATATATTCATAACACTCCATATTAATATAGATTGGATTCCTTAAAAACAATATTTATTTATTCCAGAATATAAAACACTTTAAATAAAACGTGATTTCTTTGACAAATCTTCATAACATTTAACATGGATTCCTTATTTCTATTACAAATTTTTATAACCTATGAAAATAATTTAAAACATGGGATGAGAACAAAAAATCTCATTAAGGTATATAAAATAAAAAAATAACACATTAGTCCATCTATACTTGTAATGTATGAAATCATTGTAGAAAATACATACTAGTCACCAAAATAAACATACATTTTGAAACTTGGTATTTACCAGAGATTTCCAAAAAACATATAGAACATAAATAGATCCATAAAGTTATCTTGGGGGTATTACTTACATAATCATTTAACCCTCTTGTCTATCTTATAATTTTTAACCATCAAAACTACCTTACAGTTTGTGTAACCATCGCAGTTACACTTGGAGTAACCAAATGACGGACCTCCAACATACACTTAACCAATGAATTTAAGGGAGATATAGGTACCAAAATTAATAATAAATAATTATTGAGAACTAGAACATAATCCTACAACATGAAAAATCATATAAAAACATTTCTTTTGAATTATGTAAAATAGAATTTTAAAATAGAATTTTAAAAGAAAATCCCCTTACAAATATCATATAATTGAATTGATACCTAATAGAGTTGATGGAAAAAGTATATACTATATAAATAAACATAATTCAATATAATATAAACTAAAGTAATCATACAAATATTTTTTACCCCATATAAATAATGAAGTAGAATGTTAACCCAAAGAATAGAAATCAGGTTACGAATTCCCTTACCCTGGGTTTCTCTTACTTAAAAATCAATTTAACCTCCTATAAAATGGTTAAAAGAGTGTTATTAATATCTTAAAAAAACATATTCATATTTATAATACCTTATATGATATTTTAATTACATAATTTATCCATTTAATTGTTACTATTTGGTTCCTTCCATTATTTTGGGTGCGTTCTTTACAAGATTTCCATGATCGGTTCATGATCGATATTCTTGTTGATTAGAAGTCAAACTCAAGAATTGGAATAGAATGATATTTAAATATTTATAGAAAAATTAATTATACCATTTATCATTTTTAATTCTTACATGAGGATGATTCCTAAGTTAAAACATTATTAATATTTGTTTAGGTAATTTGGGAAATTCTTTGATCATAATGAACTAATTTTGTGTTACAAATTAATAACATGTGTAAAAAATGATTCCAGAACCTTATATAAGATATAATACATAAATTTTAATCTGATTCAACCAAAAAAATCTTTAAAGACTAGTCTTGAAGGAAGTAAAATAAATTGAAATCACATCATCCATGATGTCTGTAAATTGACACATCATAGACGATGTTTTAATTTCTTGAATATGTGGTAAATGAGAAAAAGTAAAATGGTGATTCTTCTATAAAAATTATTATATACAGAATATGTTAGATACTGGATAACTCATACCTCTTGGAAAAGGTTATTCAAGGAAATAGGAATAATTTAAAAGAAAATGAAAAGAAAAGAAAGAAAAAAAGAGGTTGTTTACCTTTTGATCTCTACTCATTGAGATCCTTCTTAAGTACCTTGGTTTTGGCCTTTTGGCGAGACCAGTAGGTCTTCAACATGGAAAAGGGTCTTGGTAAAATTATTGGGTAGAACATAATCAAGTATAAAGTTTTGAGAGGTGTGGGAGGAAGAGGGGAATGAGAGTGGTATTTATAGTGGAGGAGAGGAGGGATTTTACATTATTTTAATCATTATTTTAATATTTTTGACCAAGACTACGAATAATCATCAATAAAATGATAAAAATAGTAAAACGAGCATTTGAGTTTGAAAAAAGCGGACTTACATCAGTTATGATGTCATAAATAGTTCATTTAATTAATAATTTGTATATATGGTATTTTACCATATTTCACTATTCATCGAAAAATTAAGTATTTTAGAAATATCCCACAAATTCACCATATCCATTTTTTGACATGTAGAATTCAAAAATGGACTCCATTTTTTGAAAATAATTCTCTAAATATTACCAATTTATGTTTTAAATAAAATCATACTTTATTAAAAATTTAACAATTTTAAAACAATAACTCATTTTGTATCACCTTGAAAAATTTATCAAGATAACATTATCTTAAATACTTAAGAAAATAAAATAATAATATGATTTACTATTCAGAAGGTTCATATTACTATTTATAAGGGTATGTTACTATTCACCAAAAAAGCTAATTGGTTTTATGAGACTCTAAGTAACTTACTGATCATAACCATAAAAGAGCATTTTTTGAAATTGAAATCATAAAAGTGGAAAAATTTTGTTTAAAGGATGCTTATAAATATCATCTTAAAACAAAGTTTCATGAATTTCAATATATATTAAAAAATGCGGGGTGTTACATTATCCCCACCTTTCAGAAATTGTGTCTTCACAATTTTATTTACTTTCTAAACATATAAGGGTACCATTCCCTCATAACATTTTCAGATTCCCATATTTTTTCTTCAATCATGTGATTTCTATACAAAACCCTTAACTGGTAGATTACCTTATTCCGTAATTCTTGTTCTCTTTGATCAAGAATATGAACTATTTTCTCTTCATAAGAAAGGATCTCCTCTAGATGAACTAATTTTAGACTCAAGACACGAGATACATCTAGTAATTACTTTCTCAACATCGAAACACAAAAAACATTATGTACCTAAGAAAAACACTAAGGACAAGAAACTTGATAGGAAATTGGTCCAACTTTCTCTCTAATTTAATTTGTTCTAATGAACCATGGGCTTAACTTTCCTTTTTTACCAAAACACATAACAATTTTCCATGGTGTGATTCTAAGAAAAATAAGATCACTTACCTCAAAATAAAAGTCTTTACTCCTATTAGATGCATAACTTTTCTATCTGATCTGAGATATCCTCATGTGTTGCTGGATCTTCTTCAATTTCTCATCCACTTCCTAAAATAATTTTGTTCCCATAAACTTCCTTTCCCTGACTTCATCCCAAAAATATGGATATCTACACCAATTCCCATACAATGACTCGAAGGTTCCATCTGTATATTGGAATAAAAACTATTATTATAATAAAACTCAACTAAAGAAAGATGATGATTCCAACTCATTGGTAGTCCATTGAACTAGCTCGAATAACATCCTCTAAAGTTTGAATTATTCTTTTTGACAACCCATCTGATTGAGGATATAAAGTTGTACTAAAATTTAATTCGATGACCTAAGACATCTGAAGGCCCTTCAAAAAATTATAAGTGAACTAGGGATCCAGATTAGATACAATGGAAGGGGAAACTCCATTTAACTTGACAATATTTTAGAGGTAAAATAGAGAACGATGATCCAAAGATATTTTTTCTCGAATAGAAAGAAAATGTGCAGATTTAGTCAGCCAATAAACAATAACCCAAATCACATTGTTACCTCAATAAGTCTTAGGTAGTCCCACAATGAAGTCCATGGATATATTATCCCTTTTCCACTCTGGCACTTGAAAAGTCTGAAGCATCTCATTCCATAACTGCTGCTCTTCTTTAACTTGTTGAAATTTCAAACATTTCACTATATAATATGAAATATCTCTTTTCATTCCATCCCACCAGTAATATGCTTAAAGGTCTCGGTACATCTTAGTACTACTAGGATGTACTGAAAATGGATAACTATGAGCTTCACACAACAAGTCTTCCTTCAACTGGAAATCAAAAGTCACAAATAATCTTTTTCTAAATCTCAGAAGATGATCTTTATCACGGTTAAATTCTAGAAACTTTCCCATTTTAACCAATTAAACCTTTTTCTGTTGCTCATGGTCTTCCTTCTCTGCTTGTTTAATTCTATCTGATAACGATGATTACACGGAAACTTGAAACAATATAGAGGTATTTCCTGCATTAAAAACATCCAAGGCAAAATTAATCAAATCATTAATCAAGGGATCATGTTCCAAACATAACATTGTTAGTGATGCATGGTGTTTTCTACTCAAGGCATCCTCCACTTTTATTGCTTTTCCCAGATGGTAATTGATCATGAAATCATAATACATTATAAGTTCATGACATCTTCTCTACCTCATGTTTAATTACTTATGAGTGAATATATACTTTATACTTTCCTGATCAGTATATATTGGACATCTTTCTCTGTATAAACAATGCCTACTAATTTTCAAATAAAAAACAACAGCTTATTATTCCAAATCATGTGTGGGATAATTTAACTCAGGATTTTTTAGTTGTCTTGAAGCATAAGAAATTATCTGATCATTCTGAATTTGAACACAACCATGTCCCTTAAATGAATCCTCACTATAGATGAAAAAATCACCATTTTAGGGAAGGTAAGGAATAAACTAGATAATTCACCAATATCTTCTTCAGTTCCTAAAAACAGACATCACATTCTTCTGTCCAAACAAATTTAACCCCTTTTCATATTAACTTAGTTAGTGTGCTTGATAACTATGAAATGTTTTTAACAAACCATTGGTAATAACCTTCCAATCCAATAAAACTATGAATCTCTATAACATTTGTGGGTCTTGGCCTTTCATCAACCAATTTGTTTGGCAGGATCAACTGTAATTCTATCCTTAATGTGCCCATGAAAAAAATATATCTCAACCAAAAGTAACAGTTGATAGATTTTCCATACAATTTCATTTACTTTTAGGTTTGAAAAACAACCCTTAGATGTTTTTCATGATCCTTTTTACGCTTATAAAATACAAGAATGTCTTCAGAAATCACAACCAAAAATTTATCTATGAGCTCATGAAATATTATATTCATATGATCCATGAATACAGAAGGTTCATTAGTTAACGCAAATGACATAAAAAAAATTCATAATGAACATATCTAGTAATGAAATCTATTTTTAAGAAGTAATCATCCTTTACCTTTAGATGATGGTACTAGATATCAAGTCAATCTTGAAAAAATACTGATCTCCCTAGAACTGATCAAAACCGTCATTGATATGATGAGAAAGATACTTGTTTTTTGACATTGATGTTATTCAAATCTCAATAATTAATTCCAAGTCTCATGGAACCAAATTTATTTTTCAAAGAACAAAAAAATAACAACCCATGGTGACGTTCAAGGATAAACAAAGCCTTTATCTGGAAAATCCTACAACTGATTTTTAGTTCAATATGTCCCATTTGAGCCATTCGATATGGGGGTTTTGAAATTTTCTTAGCATAAGGAAATAAGTCAGTTTTGAATTACACGTCCCAATTAGGTATAACAGAAGGTAAATAATCAGGAAAAATCATTGTATTCATTTACCATTGGCATATCATTAATATGAACATCTCCTTTATTTTCAAAAAATATGAGAAATATAACTTTCATTTCAATATTTCATCAGTTTCTCAGCTTCCTAATATATTATCAACTATAAGGGTTTGTTCTTGTATAAAAAGTAAAAATATTTCTAAAAAAACTTCTTTAGATCTATATTCAATATTATATTGATAAATAGAAATCTAATCCATTCATAGAATGACATCACACTCTAATAAGGAAAAAGAAAACGATTTCAGGTAAAGTCTTTCCACTAACCTCATAAAAGATTCTTATAATTACATTTTGCTATAATATTTCTCTTGGATGTTTTAACAATAAGTTTTTGTCTCATTTTTTGAGGTGAAATTTCCAATTTACCAAAAAATTACTTTGAAATATAGAATTGTATAGACCCCATATCAAACAAAACTTTAGAAAAATCTGAGTAAATAAACAAGGTACATGAAACAAATTCCTTGGATGTCCTAACATCAGTTGATGTAGTCTTAAAGGATCTCACTACACCTTTATAGTTATAGTCTAGTTTCAATGCATAATTTATATATCTCATTTGGAAAACATTTTCATAACGAACCATATCACCACATTTAAAACACTTTATAGTTTTCTTATTAGAAATATTTTTTAGATCATTTCATTATAATCTTAGGCCATATGTACAGACTTACCACATAGAAAAAACTTCCCAGTTTTGGTAAGGCATTCCTTAGGGTGCTTCTTTCCAAACTTTTCACAAACTAGAAACTAGAATTACTTACCATAAAATTTATTTGATTGATTATTAACCATAACTTTCTATATTTACCTCTTCTTATCCTTGTTTTCAAAGTGAATATGGTCATCAGAAAACTGCATCTCTACCCTCTCAAAAAATTAGACAACTTTCTCATATCTTTAGAATTCACGGGAAAATAATTCCCATATATACCTTGGATTAAATCCTAAGTAAAAGAGATTGATTTTTCTATTAAGATACATTATAAGTTTTGGAGAATACCGCACCAGTATGTTGAATTTTTCTTCATACCCAGCCACATAATATTCCTCATTCTACTTCAATTCAAGTAATGAATTCTCCATCCTAAGTAGAACCACCTTTGGAAAATATTTTTCAAGGAAAATACTTTTAAATTCATTCCACTCCAAGGCATAAACATCCTATATATCCCTAATATTCTTGAACATTTACCACCACTAATCATCTTCACCTTCAAAACAATAAACAAAAAGACTTAACTTTGATTACTTGAACATCCCATAACATCGAATATATTTTAATGAGTTTTAATCCATCCTTCAGCTGCTATTGGGTCATAATATCCATTGAAATAAGGAGAGTGTTGTCTCATAAAATGTTCCACTATCATCAAGTTCGTTTGTGGTACCTATGGTTATTTTCTTTCATGGATTACACCACCATTTATTTCCTATGTTAGCTGAGACATTACTGTCATAAACTTCTTGGTTCCAATCCCTACCATTCCATGCTATAGATTCAGAAGGATATCATTCTGTCGGTACCTCTCCTCTTCAGCTTACATGTCTTTTCTGTGGAAAACCATTCTGAACAAATATATCTTATTCAAAGCAACATGGTAATATCTAAATTCTATATCATTTAAAATTTTACATAAAGTAAAAATCATTTTTGGTATTCTATAAACATCCTCCAAACCCCTAAATTTATCTAAACTGTCTTCTGATCCAACTATAAGGACACAACCTTATTACATTACATAATCAGGAATTTTTTCTAGAACACACTTCCTTTCAAATTAAGGATCTTTTCAAGTTTATATCTTTAGATAACTGAGACATAATACATTCATAAAATTTGATATTAATATAGAGTTTATACCTTATAAACAATATTCATTTCTTCCGAAATATAAAAAATTTCAAACAAAACATGATTTCTTTGAAAATCATCATAAAAATTAACTTGGATTCCTTATTTGTCTTAAACATCCCCTTAACCTATGATAATCATTTTAAACTTGGTTTTATCACAAAAATATCAGTAAGGGATATAAAAGAAGAAAATAACACATTAGTCCATGAATACTTGTAACATATGAAATCACTTTAAAAAAGATATACTTTTTAAATATATAAACTTAAATTTTGAAACTTGGGATTTCCATGAGATTTCCAGAAACAATATAGAACATAAATAAATACATAAAGGTATCCTGGGGAACTTCTTATGTAATATTATAACCCTCTCAGCTACCTTATAATTTATAACCTTCACGACTACCTTACAATTTGTGTAACCATCACACTTACACATGGAATAACCATACGATCAACCTATAAATTAAACATAACCAATTGGGGGGAGATATAGGTCCCTCACATCATCATAAAAAATATCCAATAACCAAAACATAATCATACAACATGAAAAATTTCATAAAAATGTTGCTTTTGAATTTTGTAAAACCGAATTTTAAAATAGGAGTTTAAAAGAAAAGCCCCTTACAATATCATATAATTGAAGTGATACTTAATTGAGTGGATGGAACATTTATATACTCTGTAAATAAATATAATTAAACATAATATAAACAAAATTCATCACACCAACAATTTTAATACAACATAAATAATGAAGTAGAATGTTAACCCAAGAAATGGAAATCGGGTTATAAATTTCCTTTACTCAGGGTTGTGTTACTTCAAACTCATTTAAACCTCTTTTATAATGGTTAAAAGAGTGTTATTAATATATTAAATAAAAATATTAATCTTTATAATACCTTATATGATCATTTAAATACATCATTTCTCTCTTTAGTTGTTAGTATTTCGTTACTTCCATTTTTTGGGTGCATTGTTTAGATGATTTCCATGATCGATTCATGATGGATATTCTTATCGATTGGAAGTAAAACTCCATAATTGGAATGGAATGTTATTTAAATATTTCCAATAGAATAAATTATACCATTTATCATTTTTAATTCTGAAGTGAGGATGATTTGTAAGTTAAAACATTATTGATATTTGTTTAGGTTATTTTGGATATTTTCGATCGTAATGAAGTCATTTTTAATAAAATGTGTAAAAAGTGATTCAAAAACCTTATATAAGATATAATACATAAATTATAATCTATTTAAACCATAAAAATAGTTTCATGACAATTTTTGAGGAAGTAAAAGAAATGTAAATCACATTGTTCATGATGTTGGTGAATCTACACATCACAGACGATGTTTTTAGAAATGTATAATGTCGAGTCTTCCATAAAAATAATTACATATAGAATATGTATAATACTGGATCATTAATGACTCTTGGATACAGGTAGGTAAAGAAAGAATGATAATATAAATGAAAATTATAATAAAAGAAGGAAAATAGAAGAGGATGTTTACCTCTTGATCTCTTCTCCTTGAGATCCTTCTTAAGGCCATTGGTTTTGGACTTTTAGTAAGACTATAAAGTCTTTGAAATGGGAAAGGGACTTAGTATATGTATTGGGAAGAACTTAGTGAAGGATCAAGTCTTGATATGTGTGTAAGGAAGAGGGGAATGGGAGTGGTATTTATAGTAGAGAGGAGGGATTTTACATTATTTTAATCATTATTATATTATTTTTGTCCAAGACTATGAATAATATTCATTCTTGTGATCCAAATAGTAAAGAGAGACTGTGAGATTGAAACAAGTGGGATTACATAAGTTATGATTTCATAAATATTTTATTTAACTGGTAATTTTTATATGCAGCATTTTACAGTATTTCACTATTCATAAAAAATCAACTATTTCAGAAAAATCCAAAAAATTCACCCCAACCATTTTTTATGTGTAGAATTAAAAAATGAACTCCATTTTTTTAAAACAATTCTCTAAATATTATTAATTTAATTTTAATATAAAATCACACATTATTCAAAAATTAATAATTTTAAAACTATAACTCATTTTATATCTCCTATAAAAATTAATCTAGATGTAATTATCTTAAATCCTTAAGAAAATAATATAATAATATTATTACTTTTCATAAGGTTCATGTTACTATTCATATTACTATTCATAAGGGTATGTTTCTATTCACCAAAAAACTAGTTGGTTCTATTAGACTACAAAAATCTTACTGATCACTACCATAAATGACGATTTTTTGAAATTGAAATCATAAAATAGGAAACATTATATTTAAATAATGGTTATAAATATCTAATTAAACCAAAGTTTCATACATTTCAATTTATTTTAAAAAAATTAGGGTGTTCTACTTTTGACTTCAATTAAAAAATGTTTTGAAAATATTGTTTATTTTAATGTTTTGCAACATGAAAAAGTTTACTAACTCTTAAAGATTATTTTATTTACAGCGTAATAAATATGTTTACAAGGTTATATTTAAATAAAAGGATTTAAAAAATATTATGTGAATTTTTCATTTTTATAAGTTATTTTCAAATTGAAAATGTTATTTTCCTCATGAATATTTTTAATGAATTTTTAATGGTATTTATTTTCATCAACATCAACAACCCTTGATGATTATTATGCTCCACTAGGGATATTTTGTAATGACACCTTCCTCATTATTTATTTATAAGGAATATTAGTTTTTCAAGAAGATTTCCCTGAAACCCGTATCTTTTCAATGGGTTAATCATGTTATGAAAGGAATAACATAATTTTATATGAGTTTTATGATGAGATGAAATCTATTTGTTCATTATTTATATTATAGTTCTTGTACATTGTTTACAAAGGGTTTATCCCCATTAAATCTCATGGGTGTGATAGATATAGCTTATTTGAATGGTTGATCCCCATTATAGCTCATGATATGATGGGTGAGTCCCATTATAGCTCTCCATTGCATTGGGTATTGATTATTATTTTTAGAAAATTATATTGGAAGTCAACCACATGGTTAATAAAATTTATAATGGTTTTTATGGTTTTATGAATAAAATGTACCAAGATACCAAAATGGTTTATTTATGATTTAACTGGTTTTTAATGATTCATTTGATCATGATTGATATCACATGGCTCATGTTTATTGATTCTTATGAATATTGATTCGGTTAAAGCTTTATGAAATTTTTGAAGATTGATAATCTTGGTATTTGTGGGTATAAATATTCTTATGTTATGATCATGTACATTTATTAAGTCATAATACCCATATTCTATTCTTATGATCATTTATGACATTCGATTATTAATTATTATGTTTAACCTCACTTATAATTTGATCTCAACCTTTTTATATTTCCCTTTACCTAATTCATCAAGAGTGATTTTAAATGAACTATGTATAGAAGGGATTCATACGGATAGTGATGATGACTTATTATGAAATAAATAAGCTAGGTCTAGTGGGGAAAATAATCTTTTGATGCCACAAGTATTGTTTACGTATGTGTTTTTCATAGTTTTCTAAAGCTCTAAAAATAAATAGTCCTTGGGTAGTTAAGTGATTTAATATTTTTTTGTTGTCAATTATTTTGGATGTAAAAATTGAGCCATATTTATCAGTATCATGATAGAAATTTAATGATTATTTTTCTATCACTAGATCTAGGAGTGTGGGTTTGTGGTAGTTATATTTGGTACTAGAAAAGGGTTTGGAGAACTTTGGTTATTAAGATGTTTTCAAGAGAGGTTATATTAAGTGTTATGGATACCATAATTGGTCTATAATATTACGTTTGATTATAAGTTCGAAGACATAGAAACCTCATTTTGACATTTTAAGTGACGTGATCATAAACTGTTTAATGAAATTTTGGGAGACATTTTCTTATGTTGAAGTATATTTAAATATTTTGTTTAAAATAAAGATTTTTTTGTTTCTTGGACATAAGTTTAAAGGTATTTTAAACCTATATGATTTATATGATCTTTTATGACTAATATTTTTTTTGAGTATTTTCATTATAATTATGGTTGAATTATAGTAATAAATTTTTAGAAAAATGATAACTTATAGGTTGAGTAAAAAACCATCACATTTGGAAAGGATTCGTGGTTTGAACCCACAACTGAAGTGCGATAATAGTGTAATGAATACCAAGGGATTATGTGATATCCTTATTAGTATGAAATTTTATTACATAAAAAGTTTTAAATATAATTACTAATTTGATTTCAAAATAATATGTTTTATCATATGGATAACAAAGAGATTAAAAAGTGATCTGATAATTTGGTGAGTAATGTTATTTCAGAATAAGTACATGTTCTTGGTAACCTTATATGATTATGGTTGACTAAAAATTATGGTATTTTATTGGTGGAATAAATCCGGAATTTACTTTTGGAATAATATAATATTTTACAATGTATATGTGATGATTCAAGTTATTTATGTAAAATATTAGTATATCATAGAGATTATGTGATTAATAAAAATAATGTTTTTATCATGAGACCTTAAAAGTGATTTATCTTATTCTGAGATAAATGTTAAATTAATATTAGTAGAATATGTGATCAAACCATTCAGATTTTTGGGTTTTGATCATAGTCTTGATTTTTTAAGAATATTAAGTATAGTTGTTTATCGAATGATCTATGAAAAAAATTGTGTGTTGTTGTTGAGACATAGGATATTAATATTACATTTCACCATAAAAGGGTTTATTCATTTTAGGAATTATCTTACCTTCTGCTAACTGTTTTGGTTTTGTTAATGTATAAATACATTATTAATAGATTTTTATCATTTTTATGAATTATTTAGCTTGTTATAAATGAATTTTTATGCATCAGGAATTAAAACAATCATCTTGAATACTCATAGTTTGGAGAAAAAGTTGAGATTATTGTAGAAATTAATTAAAGGATGAAATTATACTTGCATATCTGTATTTTTTTTATGTTCTTATTCAATATTGTAATATAATTTGAAACTATAGTAAAAGGATCTTGAAAATGAAAATGTTATTATGTTACATTCATATACGATGATATTATGGTATGTATCATATCTATTTGGTTTATAGTTTTGTGTTTGTTAAGTTTCTCATTATCATTCAATTAATTGTGATCAATGATCTATATAACACTACATCATTATTTGCACATTACAATTTTCTTCCATAATCATATCTTTTAATAACACTATTTATTTCTAAATTGTAATCCTAGTTATGTATTATTCTAGATTACATTCTAACTTCCCTCAATCTATTTTCAAGTTGAAGTTTTATTAACCCTTTTTATGATGTAAGTTTTCAACAAGGGTATTTTGAAATGTCAAAACCTTTTTTTATCATGTTTAATGTAAAATTTCAATGACAAAATTAATTAAGGTGGGGGTGGGGGTAATTTAATTATGATAATTTAAATTAATAACATTATTTTTAATAGAATATATGATACACAACACCGAGCCTAAATGACCCACACAATATATGACTACTATAAAATAACTTTTAAATTGGTAGGCATGAATAATATTAAATAATTCATTATATATATATATATATATAAATTTAAAACTCAATATAAATTTATTGATGAATTTTTATTAAATAATCAATTATTTTTTTGTATTGACATTTTATTTAACAAGAATGTGTTTTCTTCCAACATTATTTTTATTATTTTTATGTAAGAATATATTTTAATTAATTCATATAAATTTTAGAAAATGTATTTTATAAAATGGAATAAATGTTTTAAATCATAATATCAAAATTAAACTTGTTCAATTTTTTTTGATTTTTTAGAAAATATATATTTTTCAGTGAATATTGAAAATACCAAGTTTTTGTAAAATAATCACTTATTTTCAATAAATTATGTAATTTAAGAGTTTCATTATTATTTGAATTTTATTTCAATTAATATAAGTATTATTTAGTCATATGTTTTCTAATTAGTAAAATTTTATTCATCTTATACTGTATTTTTAGTATAAGTTTATTTTTGGGATTAAAAATGCATTTGTCTGAAAAACGTTTTAAAGTGAAAACTATTTCTCATTTTTAATTAATTAAAATAACCCATAATGTGGAATAATTAAATTTAAATTTATATTATATATATAAATATTAATATAAATTCATACAATAATTATTAGTACTTATAGAAGTTATATAAGATCATCTTAATTTTGAAAAATACATTTCATGAAAAGTAGTTTTTTCATCATATATGTTAGATTAATTTGAAATTAATTGTGACAACCGGGTCCCGGTGACAGCACAGCCACCCCGCCTTAACATGGCCGTCGGGTCCTGGCCCACCAGGTACCACCAGTTGCCCCCGCAGACACGTGGGGCCCACCCCAGGGTCCACCCACATGCCCAAACGGGTCATCTGACTAATGATAGTCCCCACAGGCCAACACATGTCCTTTCCAGTGTGCTTTTTCCTCACTCACACACACCCTGGGAAACTTCCCAGGAGGTCACCCATCCTGATCACTACTCCAAGACAAGCACGCTTAACTGTGGAGTTCTAATCAGACAGGCTCCCGAAAAGGAAGGTGCACCTTGTTGACATGAGTCATATCATTTAGTCATTTAACCCTTTATCATTTGGGGATGTTACAATCACCCCCCCTTTAGGGCACAACGCCCTCGTTGTGGGCCCTACATATCAACCCAGGCAGTGCACCACGCACTTAAGGCTGGGTACCACCTCTGATACCAAATGTGACAACCGGGTCCCGGTGACAGCACAGCCACCCCGCCTTAACATGGCCGTCGGGTCCTGGCCCACCAGGTACCACCAGTTGCCCCCGCAGACACGTGGGGCCCACCCCAGGGTCCACCCACATGCCCAAACGGGTCATCTGACTAATGATAGTCCCCACAGGCCAACACATGTCCTTTCCAGTGTGCTTTTTCCTCACTCACACACACCCTGAGAAACTTCCCAGGAGGTCACCCATCCTGATCACTACTCCAAGACAAGCACGCTTAACTGTGGAGTTCTAATCAGACAGACTCCCGAAAAGGAAGGTGCACCTTGTTGACATGAGTCATATCATTTAGTCATTTAACCCTTTATCATTTGGGGATGTTACATTAATTTCTCAAAATGATATTAATTGAATTTTATAAAAAGGATTCCATATTTTAAATCATAATAATTTATATTATACAATAATATCAACTTATGTTTGGTAAAAATGAATAGTGAAAACATTAAAAATCATTTACCACAGTTATGGAAAAAACAGGTTTATAGGGTGTTAAACTAAAAAGACAAGGGTTAAAATGACTTAAAACATGTATAAATTATATTTATGTATATATTTTGAACTTATATCATTTATGGATCGATAATGATCTATTTTGGAGTCTTTCAGTATGTATAAAATGTGGTTGTAACTTTTTTCCTTTCCATCATTCGAAGTGTATTATCAACCCCACATATAAAAGGATACCCCATCTCTTCTCCTTTTCACACTTAATTTTTCTGGTTTAGATAACCATTGACTAAATTCATTCCTAAATTACCACCCCACATACTATAGTACTTTTTTTGATTATAAAACCAATTTGTGAAGGCTTTTGGTATAATCTTAAAGAGGTGGTCTGAAGAAGAGGTATTGTTCTTAACCAAACATTTTTTTTGTTTCTTCTTCCAAATACTTTAAATATTATTAAAAAACGTTGTTATAAAAAAATAATTATCTTACATATAATGATTTGGTGTTATTTTAATGTAATAACATGAAACTTTCTCCTCTTTCATCAAATGAGAAATGAAACTATCATTTAATTGTACAACAGACTCCTCCCTCTTGAACTTATGTAATTTATTTTCCATCATATCATATCAAGAATAATCATGATTATAGATTTAATTTTGATTTATTATATTAATTAAATATTAATAATTTTATAAAATAAATATATAATATAATTTCTTACCATGCCATCCAATGAAAAATGATTACCTCATTTTTGTGTACGACATACTACCGCGTCCTTAAGCGATGTGATTATTGTTTTACCACATCACATGGATTATATATATAAATATATTTAAATAAATAATATTATATTTGTGATATAATTATAATTTATTAAATATAAAATAATTCTTATCTTGATTCCATATATACCATTGAAAAATGGAAACAGTTATAAAGTGTATATACGAACTATTATCTCCATGACAGTAAAGTAGTTCATTTTTCAAAACCATTATTCTTAGTTGGTTTTAAAATTATAATTGATTTATAAAAAGTGAAATTATTTCATGATTATTATTATGTATATGATGGAATAATGACAACTTTGACCATGGTCGATACACTAAAGTTGTTTCAAAAATAAGAATCAAACGTCATCAAAACATCTGATAGGGACTTAACAAATCATTAAAATAAATATGTCACTAAAACAAATTAAATAAATGGATTGTAGATATTTTATTAACCCTGAAATTTTTTTTTACAAAATGAAATAATTTATATAATATTATTATATAAAAGTTAAAGGACATACATGGAAATTATGGGATCAACGAAAGGGTTTCCCATCTCCCTTCTATTTCTGTTAGACAAATACCATATGCACCACTTATTTATAGTGTGCGGTGTATATAATTCCCATTAATATCATTTATGATTATTTTCTTGAATTTATTTTGGATTTAAAAATCCATATTATTTTCTCTCTCTCATGAGGTTTTGATCCAGAGGTTACTAAAATAGTACGGTCTTTCAAGTCTCAATTTTATTTCCTAGAGACTTATATCATATTAACCACTTATTTGTATTATGAGGTATATTTAATTACCATGAATTTATTTTATAATTTTTTTAACTAAAACTATTAGGATTCAAAAATACATATGATGTTATATTTTTCATGATTTTTTGATCCAATGATTACCAAAGTAGTACTTGTTTTCTTGTTTCACTTTTATTTCTTAGAGATATATGAGAGATTAATCACTTATTTATATTTTTTAGTGTATATAATTTACATGATTTTTTTCTATGATTATTATAATGGAAATTATTATAATTTATAATTCCATATTAGGTTCTCTTATTCATGAGGTTTTTATATGGATATTACCAAATTCATAATGGATTTCATCAAGATTTAGTTCTATTGAGGCATGGTTTATTTTTATAAAACTAATTTCATTTCTATGTTGTATATATACTACTACATTTTTATTTTATATCATTAATAATTCATAATTCATGGTATTATATGTTTCAATTTGAATTATTTCATCCAAGGGGATTTGAATTGAATGTGACAAAGTTGTAAAGGGATTCTTAACTCAAATTCCTTTCATTGGGATATAAATAAACTTCATTGAATTTGTTATGACATGATTATGTATGAATGGATATATAAAATATTTTATTCTATATTCTAATTTTTTTAATTTCAATTTATTACACATAATCTCTCCATTTATTGCCTCTCAATTCAATCATATGATCTTTGTAAGGGTTATTCATCTCAGATTCCCTTTCTTTAGGATATATATTTAATGATATGACCATATATTTCTTTATTAGGTGAATATATTGTCCCTTTAAAATTTGATATCATTAATATATTTATGATATTGATATTTAATGTTTCTTTTTAATTTAATCTTTCATGGGGATTAAAATTGAAAAGTTACCTAAGTGCCAATGGATTTATATTGCAATATCCTTTCTCTTTAGGATTTTTTTGAAGGTTATTTGGAAGAAATAATGTGATCCAATTTTCTTAAAAAAAATATATTTACTTATCCCCTAGTTATTAGTTTGGTATTAAATTTTTTGTTTTTATTTCCTCCCATTTTTTAATGAAACATCAAGAATGTTTTTTTGTAAGTGATTCCAATTTTTTGTCTTCTCTTAGACTTGGAATCTTTCTATTTCATTTACATGTTTTGTAAAATGTTTTAAAAAATGTTCATTTCTAAAAAATAATATTTTTTAAATCTATTTTACATGATCTTTGAACTTATTTTAGTTATTTTTGAAATTTAAATTTTACAATGTCTTCTGAATGGGTTACTTTTGTATACCTTTACAAAATATTTGAAAATAAATTTTATTTTAGCATTTACAAAATAAACTAATTTTCCCACCATAAAGGTCATTATTTTATTTGAAGCTTCCTTTATATATTTCAAAAGTTATTTTTAATAAAAATTAATTTCACATTATTTTGTAAATTTTTTGTTATCAGTTTTTGTTTCAATGTGAAAAGGTTATTTTTCTCAAGAATGTATTTAATGGATTTTTAATGGTATTTAAATTCCACAACATCAACAAACCTTAAAGTTATATATGATCCACTAGGGATATTTTTGTAATGATACTAGACTCAATCTTCCTCAGGATGGATTTGTATTGTTTCATAGATATTTTCATGAAAATCATTACTTTTTCCATGGGCTAATCATTTAATAAAAGGAATAAGGGATGTTTTTATGAGTTTTATAATGGGATGTAAGCTCAATTTAGTTTAGTTGTGGTTACTCCTTGAAATTTTTTTATTAAGGTTTGATCCTCATTATAGATCATGGGTGAACCCAATACATATTATATGAAGGGTTGAGTTCCATTATAACTCCTCATATGATTGGTAAGCCCGATTATATATCGCAAATGAATTGGGTAGTAATTATATATTCCAAAGAATTGTATTGGATGTTGGGCACATGGTTATTCCAATTTTCAAGGGAATATTATGGGTTATATAAATACAATTTTCCATGATAGAAACACGTTTTCTTTATACTTGTATGGGTTTTGAATGATTCCATTTATCAATATTGACATCACATGAATCTTAATTATTAATACTTCTGTCTCTTAATTTTGATAATTCTTTATTCCATGCATTATGATTGAGGATCCATGTATTTATGGGTATGAATATTCTTATTTTATGCTCGGGAACATTGACTATGTTATCATTTCCTTAAAGTATTCTTGTTACCATTGATAAAATTCAATTGTTAAATCTTATTTTTACCCTTACTGTTCTTTTGAGATAAACGATATTTTTTCTTTTCTCTATTTTATCTATAATGATGTCAAATTAATTATACATAGAGGGGTTTTATATGGATGATGACGATGAATTATTGTGAAATAAAAAAATCTAGGTATAGTAAAGAAAATCATCTCTTGACATCATCTGAATTATTTATGTAATGTTTTCCAAATTTAACTAAAACTTCAAACCTAAGAGGTTCTTGGGTAAGTAAGTGATCAAATAAATAAAAATTTTATAATATGTGTTAGATGATAATTTTTTTTATTTTTATTGATATTAACCCTAAAATGATATGATTTTGTTTTTAGCATCGGATCTAGGAGTGTCGGTCTGGAGAAATTATATATATTCCCTTAATACAATTAAAATTCTAGAATTTCTATCCATTATTTATTGAGTAACATTTTATGTTCTCAACCAGTTAAATTAGTGACATGTGATTTACTCATTCAATCTTTTGTTGTATATTTTGAATAATATTAAACTTATGAGATAACCAATACTTGGTCGATAGGTTTCATTTATAGTGGTCAATTAATATCCAAGAAAATTTGATTATATAACATGGTATATAATGTTAAGAGATATATCTTACAGAAGCAACAAGGCCTAACATTTCTATATTTTTAGAGTGCTGATCATTATTAACTATTGTATTCTTGTTCGTATCAGTCCTATGACCTTTAGGAGATGTCCCATAGAGGTATAAATTAACTCTATAGCTAACATTAGTACCATGAAGTTCCTCATTATGCTTATTTTTTGTCAACCCAAATGGAATTCTTAGCCTCAGGACGCACAGATTTATGTCCATAGTATGTTTAAGTGTGCCCAAGATTGGTACAAAGAGAGCAATACTTAGGAATTCATTCATAAATAATATCTTAAAAGAATCCATGGTCACTATTCTTGATCTGGAGTTGAGGGGGATGATTTTTAGAAACATCAATTTCAATGAAAAACCCCAGAAATAGATGGCCGAGAACGGTTCTTTTTTGCTGAATCCAGCTTCAAGGGATTTCCAATGATCTTGTAGATAAGAAACATAGTGTTTTTTTGAATAGGTTCCATGGAAGTGTAGGGAAGCCAATCCAAATCAAGACAATGGGGGAATCAGAATAGGGATCGAAATCGGGGTCCATTTGAGGACTTTCATTGAACAACCCTCAATGAACCAGGATATCTTCGCCCAAATCTAGTAGTAGTCTTCCTCAGAAGACACAAAAAGGACAACATTTAAGGAGGTAAAAAGGATGATATATAATCCTGAAAACCCAATTGCTTCAAGATAGTTTCTTATGATATTCAATTACTAATTTTGATTGAAAAATTTACAAATGAGAATGAAACATAGATCCGAAGAGAGAAGTGTTACCTCGTTTATTGAGAATGAAATCTTCAGTTGGACATCGTGAAGAAAAATCATAGGATTAGTGCAAGAGTCGAGAGACACAACATTAATTGAGGAAGGATCATTATTATCAGTCACTATTTTAGCCACTACATCTGTGAAGGATCACAAACTAGGAGCAGGGTGACCTATCTGATTCAAGTAACTCCTTACAGGAGGATGATGACAAGACTAATCAACTTAAGAAAGAAAACCTCAAATCGGGTTCTAGGAAGGGAAAAAATATGATGGTGGATGACTATGGGTACATGAAACTGAATCCCAAAAAATCTATTATGTTTATGGACTACTCTAATCTTGAGAGAAGAAAAGTTACTAGGTCTTTCGATCCCTCTAGAAAGGAGAACACTGAGCCTCAAAAACAGCTAATAGCTGTTGAAACTGCTATAAATCTACATGTTTAAGAGGAGGAACATGATGTAAATAATTATTCTGTGTACATATATGCCTACCAGATGGTGGAGACAGATGTATTGAGTGAATAAGTTGATGCATGGGTAGATGCAAATGATGAAAATACATTCAAGAAATACACCAATGGTGATATTTCAGCTGATATGTACCTTTAAATTAGGAAACATTTGTACATCAGGATGGTTGAGTTATACAAAATTTATACTAATTTATACATTAGATAATTCCCTTGGTAATGATTTTTATTTCTCAATTGCACCAGTTTTCTTAAGGTTTTTTCCTTACCATGGGACTGGTGTGTTCTTCTTTATAACTGATTCATTGTATTTCTTATTGAAAATTACTTTGCTGGAATGTTTTCAATTATGAAATTTGGTAAGATTAAAGAATAGATTAATGAAAATTTACCTCTTTCAAATTGGTATACTAAATCTTTTTATGAGAATTATCTCAGGTAAGAACTGGTAGCTTTCATAACTTCTTTTAGAAAAATTCTTTTGAGTTGAAGATGCAGGATTTGTAGTGATATCTTTTTCCCTCCTTTCTATGATTATGGATGACTACTCATTGTCCTTTATCTTATAGGATAATAGGGGATGGTTTCTTTCAAAGCTTTCTCTTTTTTGGTAATATTTACTTTTTTTCTTTCAATCCCTACCAGTGTAAGCTATTTACACCCTGTATTTGTGATGACTCTGTTGGATTTAATAAATTCTCTTGATGACATGAATTGGGTGATCAATTAATGTCACAAATTTTATAAAAAAATATATCTTATAGAATATATATATATGGATATATAAGTGTGTTTTATTAACATCAAATTGTAACACTTTATAGAATCAATATTACTTATGTTTTCTAGTAGTAATTATTGACGTACAATTATATATTTAGGAATTCCAAATTATTTTTAACACTACAAAGAACCTCATGGTCACGTTGTAGGTCATGAAATAATGATTAATTCCGATACAAAATGTTTTTATAAAATTAGGGAGAGTTTATATGAAATTAGAAAAAAGTTTTATAAATATTCAATAATTTATAAACCATGATGCGGTGATGATTACCATGCCATGGTTTGCGTCAGATTATGGTTTAAAAAACTAAATCCAAGTTATTATATAGGAATGAAATATAAAGTCATTTTGATAAAATTACTACAATTATTATTATACACATTCAACTTATTAACAAATTAGTTGATGATGTATAGATATATTATTAATTTCTAAAGAAGTTAAAATTTTAATTACTGAAATGAGGAGGTTTTATAAGACTTATAAATATAGAAGAAAAATTGTTTCCAGTTTTTAACATATGAAATTCTAAACACCAGTAGGGTCCTATATTCAATGAAGTAGAATAATAAATTTCACTTTTAGACCTCATTTTAGTATGTTAGTGTTTATTATAAAATCCAAAAATATATCTAATATCTTATTTTTATTTACAATAATATAGGAGGTGTTATCAAAACTTTTAATGAGAAGATTTACAATGAAGAAGTTTATGAATTGAAGTTGTTGGATACCATTGGACGTAAGAATTTATTTCTTACTAATTTGTAAACTCAAATTCATTTTTTTGCATTGAATCAATATGTAAAATGTAGTATTATTTGTTTTATGTTTGTTTTTAATTTTATCTTGATAATTCCTCTCTTAGTTAGTCTTGTATTCAAGTTTGGTGTTTTTATCCATTACTTATTTAATGAGTAGATGAGGGGTCCTCTAATAGATAATATTGTGTAGAAGTTTTATAAACACCCATTCAATAATGGTTAAGAAATAATAATTCAGGTGTAAATTGACTCATAAAAAGAAAAGTTAGGCGATTTATGAAGTTATAATTCAGACTAGATCATGATAATGTTTTATTCTTTTTGAATTAATTTATAAATCCTTTTAAAATATTTATTTCTTTAATTATTTAAAGGAAAATTTCACTATTCATATTGGTAAATTATTCTTTCATAAATTTTTAATTGACCCTCTTCACTATTTTTTATTTCCAGAATCCAAATATGATATCCATTTTATTAAAATATTTCTTAAAATATGATAAATTAATATTTTTTTAAAAAGATATAATATATGAGTTTTTTTATAAAAACTTTTTCCTTAATAATGGATAATTATATTTTTATTTATTTTCATTCCTTAATTATTTTTTAGATTTCATTTTTTTATTTTGAAAATATGAATTGTCAATTATTAATATTACAAGTAATTTTATATATTATTTTAATACTAATAATAATAATAAAATACATTTGAAAAAAATAATCGATCATGTTAATAATTATATATTTATAATATCCAAACATCTAATTACATAAACCTTCAAAAACTCAACATAATCCCAAAGGTTGAGATAAGAAATAGTGGTAGTTTTGCGTGGAGATTATACCATGTATCGTATAGTGATATCTAGTTTCTTGATATTCTATAACAGATGATTCCAATCAAAACAAACTTGTTAAAGTTTATTTTGGGATTGGTTAAGTCCAAAACATAGTGATGCCACTTCCTTTCCAAGCTCAAGAAAAATTAGCCTCATATTGAAGAATTCTACTACTTGATGCCTTATAATTTTCTTTTATAAATAAGTTTAATAATGTTATTACTTATACTTATGATCACAATATCAATGGGGATATTATCATAGTGACATCTCATGATTACTTTATTTGAGTATACAATGATATTCATTAAACTAAATAATTATATTCTATGTCCCATCGATCACTTTTAACCAACAACCACACAAACTCTCAATGACTATAAATATTCAATGGATATATATAGAAAAATTACTAGAGCCATAATCTATATATAAATATATAATATAAACTAATTTAATTAACTACTTATATTAATATTTTTATTTTTATTCCAAATGTCTACCCTATTTATGAAATCATGTAATCTTTTTTGTAGTCTTATTTGATGGTATTATTTTCATGGGAGGAAACAAAGAATAATATATCTATCTTAAGTTTTTTTATTTACTTTTACCTATTTTTCATTTTAGGTTTTATAATAATGTTCCTTATATGTTTTTATAGTGATTTTTATTTTATATTACAATGTAATATTTTACTCTAATGAAATAAATAATTTCTAATTTTAGATTTATATTACACGAAGATAAAATTCTTCAACTATGAAACAAATATATATAATATATAGTTTATTTATAATAAAATATAATTTTTTACGCCAAATAGATTTGGGATTGGGTTGAATGGGTCAGACCCCTTAGAATCTTTAACTTCCAAATATTTATACAATTGAACAACTCATGGAAACATCCAAAAAATGATACACCACCTATGTAAAGTGACTTCGATATCTTCATCCTTAATAATTCTTTATCCATGTATCAAATGATGAAAAGGATAAAAACACTCTATGTATAATTGAATGGATCTGACATACACTTTTACAGATCCCTAATAATAATCCTTGCATGTGACAATTATCTGAAATCTAATATCAATCCGTCATCACTCAACCCAAATCGAGGCCAAATCCCTGGATTCCAATTTAGAATTTGAATAAATGAGGCCCATCCTAGCTCTACATAATCCTTTTAAAATTTAATTTAAAAAATAAAAATAAAAATTAATCATTTAATAATAATCCATATAATATATTTTCATTCCCAAAAATATTCACATTTTATCCAAAATAAACATAGTATTTTCAGATTTTTTTTTCAAATTCAAACATGAATCATTAAATCCAATGTAATTTCAAATTTAAAAAACAAAGTATTTCAATATTTCCATCCATAAAAAACAATATATATAATTTTTTATGAAAATATTTAAAATTTTGAAACCATAGAACAAGTTAGAATTAAAACACAATTTTTTATGGGATATAACAATGAATTTCACATTTTAAAAATTAATCATCCAATAGATGGAAATAATCAATTAAATTATAGTCTGAGCCTAAAATTGTGAATAATTATGTAATGAATTAAGTGGTAAATAGATTAGGTGATTATACATAAAATTTCACTACATAGTGTATTTTATGTCCCCAATTAATCAAATTAACACGCTCATCAAGGAATACATATAAAGATTTAGAATTAAATGACTATTTATTCCTAAGAAAAATATATATAAATTAATTCCTATAAATTTATCTAGTAAGAAAACAAGTAACCATTTTCTTTAGAAAAATAGATTTTTTATATAAAAAATATTCTAGTTTGAAAAGCATAATTAGAAACTAAATTAGGAAACATGAATGTTAAATTTAAAATTCATAGTTCTAAGAAATTATTTTAGATTTCTCCCTATGATCCAGGGTTGAGAGCATATCACGAAAAACATACTAATTAACCTATTATTTGGATTGAATTTGGTTTCTATTTGAATTAATTTTTATGTTGTATTTTGTATCTGCTAGTCCGTGTGGGTTACAACTTAACCACATAAAAGTGAATATATTGAAAATTTTAAAAAATTTAGCTGGGACAATTCTACACACATGATAATATTTTCTCCCACAATTAAACTTAACATTGTCCTCAATATTTAATCATAAGGTGGGTAGGAATTTTACAATCAATATCTACACAAAATTTCCAATTTAACACAATATCAGTATGAAAATAACAGCTTTGATAATATTAAAAAATTCATAAATATATTAAATAGTTTTAATAATTAGTATTCAATAAAAATAATATTTATTTAAAAACAACATGTTCATGTTTTATAGGAATATATATAAGTACATTATAATTAATAGTTTAACACAATACTAAAATGGTTCCAAACACTAATTTAATCTTGTGATAAACAAATCCTTAATAATTTCATTTTGTATTCATGGAAATAATAAACTTTAAATAAAGGAGGTTGTACTTATCAAATTTGATTACAGTTTTTTTACATTGAATAGAAAAAAATGGATCGTCAAATAGTTATTTTCTTATATTCATCATGTTTATTCCATTTACCATCTACAAAGAAAATAAATCATATAATAAATTATTTATTGATGTTTAAAATGATAAAAAATGATTTAAAATTAATATAAAATGCTTAAATAACTACCCTAATGATATTTTATGCATCCGGATTGAATCTAAAATTTCATTGAACACTATTGTGATGTTTTCCAAAATGAAATAAGCTATATAAAATTCATTATAAAAAATTATTGGTTGAAACTAAAATAAAATTATTGAATTTTAAATAAAAAAACAAGTATTGTAGAAATTAACATTGGTTGATTTTTAATCATAAATATAAAAAAATTATACGACATTAAAAAAACATGGGTTGTCCTCTATAAAGAACTAAGTATAATGTATACTATCAGACGATTTATTCAATCATCAATTTTGAGAGAAAAAATAGCTCCCTCGAGATTGACTTTAATTTATAGTATTATCCGCTCAATATTAATAATAAATTATTGATTTTAATCACTAACCATATTTATAAAAACATTGGTTAAAATTGGAGTGATAGAAAATAAATTAATCAATTTGGAATATAATTATATAATAAAAAAATTTACGTTTAGTCAAGAAGTTTCCTTATGACTTTTTGATTCCTTTAGGTTTTTAAAACCACAAAAATATTTTCTTAAGGAAAAATATCTTTCTCTTAGAAACATTCTCTTAACTAAAATTTTATTTCTCCAAGAATAATTTTGACTTTACCTATGATATTCAATGCCTTATTTAATATTTTTTCACACCGAGTCTAACCATATTTTTATTAAAGAAAAAAATAGGATCATTATATAACTCAGAACCTTACAATTCCATAGAGTCTGATTTCTTTAGAATTGAGAATTTTATTTCTTCTAAAATTATACTTCTATTATTCAGAAATAAAAATACAATTTCTTCTGAAATATAACGTTGATTTCTTACGAAATCAAACTCCAATTTCTTCTGAAACCAGAATCTAATTCTTCATTATTTATTAATTTGATTGATAATATTTCTTAGACTCTTATTTTCATCATTTTAAGATCATGATGTAATACTTTTATTATAGTTACCTATTTTTTAAAGTATAGTTTCATTTTATTGGATCATAAATGAGTTAATGTTTCTTTATCATAGTATTGTTTTTATAAAATAATGTCATCCAATCTGTTTTAACTTAACCATTTCTTGAGTTCCACATATATAGGTCCCTTCGAAATTCAAGGAAAAATATTACCATTAGAGGAGGAATTAGATAATTGGAATCCATGCCAATAAATACCCAGAAATTTGAATGAGCTCAGTGCTAGAGTTTTTATTGAGAGCTATTGTTCTCTAGAATGAAGTTATATTTTGTGAAAGATATGATCAAATATTCCTTATGGGAATGATATGAATAACTATTTCATGCTAAGAATATCTTTCCCAACCAACCATGTGCGATTCAGATTGTTGCTGATCAATGAATGGATTCTAGGGATATAAAGACAGAAGTGATGATCACCTTAGATATCGAGGTCTTGCGGGGATATTAAGACAGATACTGATCTTCATATTGAGGGATTACCCTAGTGTGGTTAAGACAATATTTCTTGAAAGTATAAATCAAGGGAACTTTATACAAAGTTGTTGGATAACCATTTCTTTGGGTTAAAATATTTCTTATACTTGTTCTATTTTGTTACAAGTTTTAATTACATTGCATTTTGGTAAAGTTAGAAAGTGTAACTTTCATAAAATTTCTTATTCTTGTATACTCTGATATATATAATATTATATACTCTTTAAGGTAGAATGTTTCCTAATATAAACTTGTCTTATGGTTCTTTTTCAGATTCATCTCATCGAATCCTACTCAAGTTAAATTATTTACTAAGAACTAATGAGGGGTTGTGAAGACTTCTTTTTTAACTTTTTATACATAGTTTTTCTTAAGGATAAAAATGAATGTTTTTAAACCTACAAATCACTCCCTATTGTAGTTGAGAATATCATATCTTATTTCAGTCCTATAATTTATATCAGTGGAGGTCTCATAAATACTTATACATACATATAAGTTTTCTTTCTAATCTTTTCTTTTTAACGTTTACTTATTAATGTTTTCCATAATGTTTTTATTTGTTTGTAAAATTTTTCTACTCATATTTTTCTTGGAAAATATCTTTTCTATTTTGTTATAAATTGAAAAGAATGATCATTGGATTAATAAAAAAATATAAATCCCACCTGACCTACAATTTTTGATAGAAATTAATATGAATACCAAAGAGATAGGATGCTGAATTTTATTATTAATTCAAGTTTGGATGAATTTTTTATACTAAATGGTTACTACATGATTCCAGAAAAGGAAATCAGACAATTTACCAATCATGAAAAACAAGAGTATCAGATTAACTTTAAGGTATACAATACTTTATTTTATTCTACAAATTGACAAATCTATAGCTAGATATCATCATGTGAATCTACTAACAACATTTGGAAGAAATTAGAAGTTACAAATTTGGCATATCCAAGGTTATTGAAATAAGAAGAGATATGCCTAGAGCTAAATATCATGGTTTTATATTTCCTTATGGAGAACCTGTATGAAAAGTTCAACAAATATTTATGACTATTTTTGATATCCTTCATTCTACGGGTGAAAAATGAATTTATGATGAGATTATTACGGATAAGATAATAGATATTATGCCCAAACAGTGGGAATACAAAATATTAGATATTGATGAGAATATGAAAGTTCCAAACATCACTCTTGATGTGTTATTTCGGACTTTTCTACAACATAAAACTAAAATGAAGAGAGTTGCAAAGATAAATAAGGAAAATAGTGGTAATGGAAGTGTTTCATTCACTACCACATCAAATCATTTGAAATCCAAGACTCTTGAAAGAGTTACTGGATCAAAAGTTAAGAAAGATACTGTTATATCTGAATCAAGCGATAACGATCATTATGAGAATGGACTTTACAATATTGATCGATGAATGAACAATATTGTTGGAGAGACATATTTAAAATATAGATACAAGAAGAAATATAGAAATTATAATAAATATTCAATAGTAACTAGTTATGAATGCAAGAGGGTATGACATATCAGACCAGATGGTCCTATGCTCAAAAGGAAATAAAGAAAGGATAAGCATTTAGAAAGACACAAGAAGAAGTACTATAAGTTTAAGTCTATAAAAGTACTAAATTCTAATGACACCTAGAGTTATATTGGTAGTGATTATTCTTTTCTATCTTCAGATATTGAATCTTATGGATAATAGAATATTGTTCTAATAGACAAAATTCTTACTAAAAATCAGTGTCTCATGTCTAAAGTAAATACTAATAAATATTTAATTGATATTTCTTTAAATAATTTTTTTATAATGATGAATATTATGAATCTTTAGATGAAGAATATTTATCAACAGAAGATAATACTTTACTTTTTTTGTAGAAGTATATAGGTTTTCCAAGATACTTGGGATTCAAACTAGTAAGGTCAAAAAGAAACTTGAAAACAAAAATTATAGAATATATATTTTAATAAAATAATTTTCATACATTTGAAAAAAACTTGATCAGAAGACCTTTTTTTAAAAATGTTTCCAAAATCCTCAAGGAAGTAAATTCTGAAAAGGATATAATTTCTAAAGATCATGAAAAATTTATTTCTATGAAAAATGTTTTAGAGAAAAACTCAAATTCTAAGACTAATGACTATGAGGATAAGAATTTAGTTACAAGACGAAAATATTAATTATTTTCATTAAGGAAACCTTTGTCAAACTTTATACATGAAAAAAAAAGGTTTTGAAAAAATGTATTTATAACTTCGTCCTCTTAGAAATAGTTCTGGATTGGTATATTATAATTAAAAACATATTTTTAGTCACATATATTTTTTCCCTAAAGTGCCCCTTTTTGTAATAAGTTTCAATGTGGTGGACATTGATAGAAAAATTTCCTTTTAATAAAAACAAATCCTTAGGTTTTTATAAATCCTATTTTTCTAATAAAATGTGGATACCTAAGATTTTACTTTCTAACATTTTCATATCCATGAATGTTTGGATTCCAAATGTTTAACTATTTTATTTTTATGAAAATAAAGGAAGTGCCAATAAAGATATATGGTACATTGATAGTGGATGTTTTTCACACTTTACTAGTAACAAAAACTTCTTTGAAAAGACTATTAAGATGAAATATGAATAGTAACTTTCAGAGACATTTCTTAGGAAAAAATTGTTGATATATGTAACATTGTTATTCTTTGAAAAACTTTAATTTAAAATTATTTACTTGTTAAAGGTTTTAAGAAAAATATTATAAGTATAATCCAATTATGTGATGAAGGTTACCTTGTGAATTTTAGGAATGATATATTCCTAGTTCACAATTCCATGGAAGAGTTTTTTCTCTCTACCCATAGGAATGAGAATGTTTATACACTTAACATAGAGGACCACATGATATAATTGTCTTAGTTAAATGGAATACCAATCTTAGTTATGGCATAGAAGACCAGGACACTGTAATATTAGGAAAAGTTTACAACTATCAAAGAAAATACTTGTTATGGATCTACCGTATCTTAGATTTGATTTTTCAAAAGTTTTCGATCCTTTTCAATATGGAAAGAAAAAAATTTCTATATTTTAATCAATAAGTGAAGTATCAACTTTAGATACAATACAGCTTGTGCATATGAATCTTTTTTGTCCAACACAATCAATATATATTGGAGGCACATAATATGTATTTTTTGCTGATGATTACATTAGATTTACATGGGTCTATCTTCTAGAAAATAAATCTTAAGCCTCTTCTTATTTTAAATATTTTTCATACAAAGTGAAAAATGAGAAAAACCATCCATTGATAACTATTTGTACTGATCGTGGGGGAGAATTTGAAAATTCATATTTTGAATTTTTTTTAGTAAGAATGGAATTACACATAACTTCTCATCTTCAAGAACTCTTCCAAAAAATAGTGATTTTTAAAGAAGAAATCATATTATTCAAGAGATAATAAAAACCATATTGAGTTAATATTCTACTTCCAAAAACATTTGGGTTAAACCAGTAAGTACTACGTGTTATACTATAAATTGAGTATTAATCAGACCTTTTCTTAATGAAACAACTTATGAGTTATGGAATGGTCAATATAGGATATGAGATACTCAACTATGGGGGGGGGGTGAATTGTAGGTTTAAAAAAAATTCATTTTTATCCATAAGAAAATCTATGATTAACAATGTTAAACAAGATGAATCCACAAAACCTCTTTAGTTATTAGTAAAGAATCTAATTTGATTAGGATTCGATGAGAAGAATTTGATAATGAAACATAAGACATGTTTACTTAGGGAAATATTATACCTTAATACATATATAATTTTATTTATATCAGAGTATACCAGAATAAGAATGTGTAAGAAAGTTACACTTTCTACCTTTAAAAAATGCATCTGATATAAAACTTGTAACAAAACAAGAAAAGTATACGAAATATTTGATCCCAAAGAGAATGGAATCCAAAAATAATGGTTAAAGGTCCCTTGATTTATACTTTCAAAAATTCTATCTTACCCAAAATAGGGTATTCCCTTGAAATAAATATCAGTATCTATCTTGCTATCCCTATAAGCCCTCGATCTCTAAGGGGATCGACATATCTGTCTTCCTATCCCCAAAAGCCCTCAATTGATCAACAACAATTGGTATCACACTAGGTAGGTTGAACAAGATGTTTTCAGTTTGAACAAATTCTTCACAATATTTGCACAATATAGATTTTATTAGAACCTTCACTGAGTATCAATTTATTCCATAGATTAATAGCTCTCAATGAAAACTCTAGAACATATCTGGTTTAAATGGACGTGTGTTAATAGGCATGGATTCCAACGACCAAATTCCTCCTCCAAAAATCATATTTTTCCTTGAATTTTGGAGAATCCTATACAAATGGTAGGAAAAATTTAATTAAAACATATTAGAAGACATCATTTTATAAGAAATAATATTATACTAAAGAAACATTAATATATTTAGGATCTGATAAAGTGAAACAATACTATAAAGAAATGAGGCAACGATAAGAAAAGAATTTAATTGGATTATAAAGATAATAAAAATTAGAGTCTAAGAAATATTTTCAATTGAATTATTAAATAATAGAGAATTAGATTATGATTTTAGAATAAATCAGAGTCTAATTTCAGAAGAAATAACACTCTAATTTTAGAAGAAATTAGACTCGTATTTTAGAAGAAATTAGACTCGTATTTTAGAAGAAATTGGAGTTTGATTTCAGAATAAATTGGATTCATAATTCTTGGGAAATCAGATTATAAGGAACTGTATGGTTATAAGTTAGATAAGGATCTAATTTTTTCCTTTAAGAAAAATATTGTTAGACTTGGTTTGATAAAATATTAGATATGGAATTGAATATCATAGGTAAATTCCAAAATTATTCTTAGAGAAACAATATTTTCCTTTATTAAGGACACCCCTATTTACATCACACATTGGTTCTCTCGGTATTTTTTCACCAAAGATCTACCTCCCTTCCCGTGTGTCATTCTGTTTTCCCTTTCTATTCAACTCCGAATGTCTCTTGAAGTTTCCTCATAGACTCCAATGCCCTCTAAAAAGGAACTTCAGGATTAGATAATCTTCTAGGAGTGGTTGGTGGACCCAAATTTCATTATCAAGAATGATTAATTGATTTCAAAAATCATAAAGAAGAATAGATGATAAAGCCTATGTGTATTCAAGGAGAAGAATCATGATCTAGTGTATGCCGATTTGGTTATAGTGTTTTATGATACTGTTCATTTATATGAACAAGGAGCAATAGAATTTGTTTCATTAAAATTTTATGGAAAGACTTATTCTTTTTCTTTCAAAAAGGCTGTAAGTATATTTGATGTACCTTATAAAGGTGAATGAATATTTTTCTCACACAAAGTTCCAAATAAATAAGGTTTTTTAAGGAAGTTAAGGCTATTTAGTGACATAGTATTAATGAATTGAAGACACCGAAGATCACACATCTTTCAAAAAACCAAAAACTGGTTAATCATTGGATGCACAGATTTATAATTCCAGGAAAGGGAGACATGTATTCTATTAAGATATGCGATATCTTCATTATGGAATTTTTGGTGAATGTAAATAAGTTAAACATCACCAAGTACATTCTTTTGACGATCATCAATATTAATAATGGAACCATCAAGTCTCAAATCATTATTTACCCTACAATCTTGTCCAATTTCATTGTCTTGTTCTTAGAATCCTTCAAAATAAAATTAAAGTAAAATACCAAAACCTTTAAGATTATATTGTTATATAATGATATTTTGAGAATAATGAAGATTGGATTCAGTGTCAAGTTAGGATAATTAGTTATACTTCTTGATAAGGATGACCAAGATTCCAGCAAGAAAGGTGATGTTAGAGAAAAATCTATGCTAACCCCTAATAAAAGAAAAGGTAAATATCCAGAACCTCTATCACCAGAATTAGTATCTACTCCACCCAAGAAGAAGAAGAAAAAGAATTATTTTGATAAAATTTTAGCTAAATAGAGAGAGTTAAAAAAAGTAGAAGGATAACGATGCAATTTTGGGATTATATCCTACCTAGGATAAGGCCTTAAAAATTCAAGGAGATGAAGAACTTGAGAAACAATATAAAGAAAAAAACATGAATAGGAAAAATCCAAAAGCTAAAATTATCCAAGAATTGTTAATAGATACTGATAAGACATCCGAATAAGTTCAGGTTCCAAAAATCTTACTTGAAAGAACAAGTTCCAATAGAGAATCCGATAACATATAAGAGAAAAAAGGTTATTTAAATTATAGAACCCATTGTTAAAGAAGAAGAAATACAATAATAAAAATAATAAGAGAAAGAGGAAAGTGATGATGTTATAATAATGGTTAAAGAATATCAAGAGAAGAAGATCCCATCTGAAAAATTGTCTATAAGAAATTACCTTGCTGAATCCAAAATGATTTTTTATGAGAATAACCTATTAAGAAATATGTTTATGCTCAACATGAAGTTAATTATGTTAATTCAGAAAATGAAAGTAGTAATGATGATATTTTTCAATAGGTTGTTTACAAGTATGATAACAAAATTGATGATAAAGGTCATGATAAAGAAGTTGATATTGTTGATGATAAAATAGTTCAAGTTTCTAATAGTGGGAATGAAAATAATAATGTTGAAAAGGAAGTATGTACGGCTAAGATAGGTAAGAAAGTATTTTTTATTTTTAAAAGAATGATGTAGTTGAAAAATAAAAGAAGGATGTTGTTAGAACATCAAAAAGGAAAAAATATGAGCAAGATAAAGTTCCATCTCTAACAAAAGAATATTTCTTAGAGTCTTCATATTTCTTAGGAAAAGATTTTGTAGTTAAGTCCCTGAATAATCTTGTGAATTCCATTCCTTTCTTACCTAGTATAAATTTTATATGTTAGTTGCTTCAAGAAACAGTCAATCAGAAGTCAGATTCAATAAATCTACTTATAGAATAGTTTATATAACATGATGTAGAGTTTAAGACTTTTTAAATTATTTTTTATGATCATAGAAGATATTGAAATGAAATAACTATGTTTTCTATTTCCTTGATCTATGATATTAAAATATTTAATGGTTTCACTAAATTCTCCAAAGATACAATTGATAGGTATGATGACAGGATAAACAACCTTTCAACAAGTATTTCAAAAAAGCTAAAGGACGATCAAGCAAGACACCAACAAGAAGATAAATATTTTAATGAAAACTAAATTCATTTGATCTCAATATAAAAATTAGAAAGGTATCTTAGGGAACACATGGATTAAAAACTCAATGATCAAGAAGAATTGATAAAGTCTCAAGGAGAAATTCTTAAGTCTTTGGAAGATATAATCAAAGTTATATAAATGAAAAAAATAAAGATTAGGAACAATTTTAATATAAGTTTTAAAATGATCATAAATAATTGAAGAATCTGAAATCTAACTTTAAATATATAATTCCAAAGGAGAAATAGAATGATGGATTACTTTTTAAAAATATGATATTTTTTTGTATTTTTCATTATAACAAATTTTATAATCTTAATGAATTTTTTATCCTTCCATTGTTTTGTTTTATACATTAAAGACCTTTTAGGTACAATTTTTTATTTACCTCTATTCCTTTTTGACAATAACAAAGTGGAAGAAAATAATGATAAAAAATAATATTAAATTAAAGGAAGAGAATGACTACGTAAGGGGGTGATTACTTAAAGAATAAATTCTTAAGTAAGTAATATTCATTTCTCTAAGATAGAAAAAAATATGATCCTTAGGATTTAATAACCTATGGGGGAGTTAGTCATTTTACCTATGAGACATAAACAAATGGATATAAGTATTTTTTTTAAACTTAAAAATGAAAACTTTAGTCCTTATATTATTTTAAAAAAAGTTGTTTGTTCTTTCCAGAAATGGGGAGATTGTTGAGTCAATAAGTTTCCTTATGAAATTTCCATTCCTTTTTGTTTTGAAAATCACAAACATTTATTCTTAATAAAAATTATATTTCTCTAAGAAACTTTCTATTATGTATAAATTTATATCTCTATGAATAATTTTTTACTTTACGTATGATCTTTAATGCCTTATATAATATTTTCTCAAACCAACTCTAATCATATTTGTCTAAAATAAAGAAAATCATAACCATATATAAATCAGAACATTAAAGTTACTTAGAATCCGATATCCCTTGAATTGTGAAGTTGATTTCTTCTAAAAGAAGACTTTGATATCTTGTGAAATTAGACTATGATTTCTTCTAACATTAGAATGTGATTTCATCAGAAATTAGAATCTAATTATCTATTATTCTAGAATCTGGTTAACAATATTTCTTTAACTCGAATTTTCATTATCTTAATAATCTAATTAAATTCATTTCTTAAAGTTACGTCATTTATTTAAAGTGTCATTTTATTTTATCAGATCCTAAATGTGTTAATGTTTCTGTAGCATAGTATTGTTTGTTATAAAATGACGTCATCCAATCTATTTTAACATAACTGTTTCCTAAGTGCCCCATATATAGGTCCCTATGAAATTAAATAAAAAATATTACTATTGGAGGATGAAGTTGACTATTGGAATCCATCCCTATAAATATATAGCCATTTGAACGTGCTCAGTGCTATAGTTTTTGTTTGATCTATTGATCTCTAGAATGAAGTGATACTCTATGAAAGCTCTTCTCAAATCTGCCTTGGGAGAATGCTATTAACAACTTGTTCAAGCTGAGAACATCTTGTTCAACCTTCCTAGTGAGATTATGATTATTTCTAATCAATCAAGGGCTTCTAGGGATAGGAAAACAGAGGTGCTGATCACCTTAAATATTGATGGCTTTCGGGGATAACAAGACAGATACTGATCTTTGTATCAAGGGATTATCCTTTTGTGTGTAAGATAGACTTTATTTAAAATATAAATCAAGGTAAATTTATCCATGGTTTTTGGATACCCTTCTATTTGGGTTAGAATATTTATTATACTTGTCTGGATTTGTTACAAGTTTTAATCCTGCTGCATTTTGTTAAAGTTAGAATGTGTAAATTTCTTACACTTTTTTATTCTTGTATACTCTGATATAAATAAATTTTATTATTATTTAAGGTTGAATATTTCCCTAAGTAAAACTGTATTACGTTTCTTTATAAGATTCATATAATTGGATCCTAAGAAAGTTATATTCTTTACTAAGAACTAATGAGGGTTTGTGATTTTTTCTTGTTTAACTTAGTTAAACATATATTTCCTTAACGATAAAAACTAATGTTTTTAGACCTACAATTCACCCCTCTTGCAGTTGTGAATCTCATATCCTATTTCGATCCTACCATTTAGATAAGTTATAAACAAGTTATTTTTTTCAAACATTAAATTATATCCTTGAATCATGTTATCATGGTTGTTTTTACATTTATTTCTAAATTTGATCATTTTTATAAGATTATATCCTTATTCATTTGAAACAAGGATATGAAGAAACCTCATTTAATCAGCAGGTTTGAAATCATTATTTAGATTCTTAAATACCCAAAATACTAATGTTTATGTTCCAAATCAATGTAAAATTATTTACTATAAATAATCTAAAATGGGACATACTAATAAGTGTTTTGAAAGATATTTTATATGACCATTATATATCATTTAATTTTAGTGTGAAATCCCCCTTTATGTTGTTAATATTTTTTAACTATATTTAAAATTTTTACCTTCCCACTATTTTTTGGGTGATAAGTGGTTCTAGTATATTGAAAAATTTCGAAATTATCCATTTTTCATTTTAAATTATAATTTATAAATTTAAATAAATTATTATTTAAATAATAAATTAAAATTATAAATCCAAAAAACGTTTTTTCTTCATGAATTTTACAACACTATAATACCTTTTCTTGATAATTATTTACTTATTTAACAAATTTTTATATATAATAAGTCACTATTAAAATATATTCACTCACATGTGAAGGTATGAGTGGTTCTATAAATTCATCTAGAAATGGATATTTAATTCTATACTATCTTTGGTAAGAGATTTCACAAATCATGTTTTGATTCCCCTTTTAATCATTATTTGAATATCAAATTCTTTCAATGATAAGATTCATAAAATACCTTGGTATAAAATCACTATGGGAGACAATATATTATAAGAAATCATGATTTGTGAAAATTAAAACATTTGAGCATAACCAATATTGGATAAATTTTTCCAAAGAAACTACTTTATATTGAATCTAATTTTTTTGTGGTGGTGTAATTCCATTGAGTTTCATAAAATTACAAACTAGAATAATTTATAATATATTGTTTTTCCCTTACTTCATCATAATAAATTTTTTAATTCTATATATATGCAACTAGGAATCACTTTAATTGATAAGTACCAATCATCTATAGTGGTTACATGTATAGAAATTAATTTCTATTTATGTAGGTTAATGGTTTGAAAAAACTAATAATTAATGATGAAATTATAGTCCTTAATTAATAAAGAGAAAAAATGATTTTTGTTTTTTTTATTTTAATAGTAAACCTACTTTATAAACTAGAATTCCAAGACCAGTAACTTTATTTACCATGAATTTCCACTTTTCATAGTTGAAAATAGGGGTTTTTAATTATATTTAAGTAAATCTATCCCATGGTTTTCAAAATATTTTTCAATAGTACACCCAATAATATAAAATCCACCTAAAATAAATATAATGATTATATAAATGTTGATATAAAATATTTTTATTATATACCTTCGGAAGGTTGATGAAGCTCCACATAATTTAAAGGAAATTCAAAATATAAAAAATATACTAATTAAACATGTGGATGTTATTTTATCATGATCTTAAAGGGGCATAATAATATACTTATAACAAGAAAAACTGTCAAGAAAATAATAAAACTAACTTCTTATTAGTCGTTTACTATGTGATCCGAAAATGACACAGGAAAATAATAATTCACAGTGGTTAAGTAAAAATTTATATAATAAATACAAACCAACCATTTTATAACAATTCTAGTCTAAATAGTCTCAGTTTTCTCATTATAAATCTCTGTTACACCTCATTTTTTAAAAACCACCTAAATTAAACTTACCTAAAGAATTTCGATATTGGTTAATTAATTTATATATAAATAAGTTTTAATTTTTTATCCAGTTACTTATTTCATTTTTGGGTAAAGTTTTCTTTTATTTTAAACCCATAGTTTATGTATCGGTTCCATGGGTATTTTTTTTCAAATTTCCCATCCTTCTCTACATGAAAATTTCCTTCATAATAAATATATTTGTTTTATATTTAGTAATATGGTATACTGTAAAATACATAGACCATATAAAAAACTGGAACTACTTTATTTGATTAATTTGGATTATTACCTATTGAAAATAAATAGATACAATATAATTAAAAATAGTATAATGGTATAATAAAATAATAAAAAATTATTATAATTTTAAAATCTATACTTCATGGTTACTTAGAAATATTATACCAACAAAAAACACTATAAGCAGAAAACAATAATTAAGAAACATGATTTTATTTTTAGTATTTTAAGTAAATAAATGTATCACCCTCAGTTTGAGGTATGAAACCTTTTTTTCTAACGTTTCATTTGTTTAAAGTGATTGGGATGAGTTGGGAAGAGGTTGGGAGAGTGTGAAATGATTTTGAATAATTGTGGAGGCTTTTCTAAGGGTGCATGGTTTGAGCATGGTTAGGGAAAACTATGAAGGTTCTCCAGGTAACTATATAGAGGATAAAATGGTATTCACGTGGTCTAGACACAATTTTCCAAACCATGCAAGACAACCATGTGGGAACCATTCTATTAAGGTAGTGGCATCCACATAGTTAGTGCATGGGTTTCCAACCCGTGTGGGCTAACCATTCGACCACTAAAAACGGGATGTCTAAATCCAGGTTCACTCTGGAATGACCTATTACCCCACAAAATTCATTTCACTCAAGCCTAACTTGGGAGTTTTGGTTCTCAAGGGTTTTATGGGCTCTCCCACTCGACATGGAAGGTATTTGAAGGGTTTTCATGGTGGTTTGAAGGTAATTTCTCCCCGGTAAGTCTCTCCTCTTTTATTTTTCTAGGTTTCTTCATAGATCCAATTTTCTCCATTTCTTGGTTTTCTATATTTACTTTCGTTTCATGTAGATATATGGGGGTTTTACCCGAAAGTCCTGATTTTAAGGATATTTTATGTCAGGGAAGAGAATCTAGAGCGGTTTTGGTGATGCGTTCGCTGGATTTGTGGTGTTGTATCTTGTGTGTTAATTTTACCAATATCCTAGAGTTTGGTGGCTTCTCTCTCGACCCCACATTGTTAAGAATAAATTCCTTGTTTTAAATTAATTGATTTTTCTTCAAATTAATTGTGATAATGGTGTGCGAATCTTGGTGGAAACCCATTTTGTGATGATTAGGGGATTTTGGGGAAATGGGTTGTTGTTTCAAAAAGGGGCGTTGTTGTTTGATTTCAAAATGTTGATTTTAACATCATTAGTGGTTAGATTATGAAAAATGTTTTATGAAAGATGTTTTTAAATAAAGGTGTTGTTTATTGAAATATGGTTGGGCATGAAAAATGGTAAAATTTTGTTTTCAATAAACAAGTGATTTATTGAAGTTAATTTCATTGGTTTGGAATTGTTGATGTGATTAAGGTTTTTTTAGTGGAAGACAAATTGTTTTCATAATGTGTTGACCTTAATGTGATATAATGTTTTATGGTTAAGGTTTATGGATTGTGTGAATTATGTGTGTGAAGTGGACGAGGAGTACCACAATAAAAAGAGGATGAATAGTGGAAGGAAGGTCCACCATCAAATGATATGCGTGAAAGAAGTACCACTAGATTGGGAAAGGATAACAGGTTTGGATGGAAGTGCCATTGTGGTTGTTTACTGGTTGGGGGTGAGAGTCACCATTGTATGATTGTTTGTGTCATGTTATGCTAGATGGAAATGGGTGTGCTAATATGAAATGGTAAATGGTTTGGGTCATAGTTGTTTTAAATGTCTTGATAAGTTCATGTTTGTATCGCAGTAATGGTTTCAATATTTGTTTTTTATATAAATAGTTTTATATAAATGTGCTAATGGTTTTATCATAGTGGTGTGTGCAGGGAAGTCATTTGGGGAAAACCAACTAAGTATTATTACTCACCCCCATCTTTGTCACATGGGTTCTTTTGTGGATATCATATTCTAGGACATAGGTATTGGTAAAGCATATAATTTTTCTAGTAGTTCGACATGATGCTTTGGTGATGATATGGTGCTTGGAGCATGTAGATTGGTGTGGAGATATGAATGGTGTCCTAGTTCTTTTGGGTCTTGTTGTGTATTCTCTTCCTTGGCACTCTAATATTTTGTTTGGTTATATTGGAATTTTAGAATTCTTAAGGAATAGTTGATTGACTCTTTGTAATGTATGGGTTGGTTTTTTTTAACATGTATCGTGTAGGTTTTTTGGTAATGGCACATTTGGTTGGTTGATTTTATATTAAGGTAAAATCATTCCAAATTATTATTGAAGCCCTCCACTTATATTTCCAGCCTTTAGTTCCCTGGGAACGCTGCTTAAAGAAATGTATCATTCCTCCACCCTCTCAAGGCAATGGGATGGGGTGGAATGTTACAAGTGGTATCTATTTGTTATGACCTTGGATTTCAAGTGAGAGTAATTGTTCAGTACATTGGCATTGATTGTTGGTCTTAGTGTTGACATTCATTCTTGGATTATTCCTTGATTTGAGATGGTAGCAAGGCATAAGGATTTTGAAACTTTAATGTATTTCATAAAAGGACGTAACTAACCCTTTTATGTTAAAATTCAAGTTACCATGGAGTTGGGTAAACAAGTGTCTAGGGACACTTATAGGCATTAGAAATCTCATTGTCATGTGTGTGGACAAGGAGATAAGTATGACATGCATGGTAGAAATGACTTCCCACTAGGATATATACTTCAATGGGGTATAACGATTTATGGTGTTATATGAATGTGTGAATTTTCAAAAATATGAATTGGGTTTCGAAATAGAAGGATTTGAAACATGGAAACATTTGGTATTTTGGAAATGGGTTAATTTTCAAAACATGGTGGATTTTTTAGAATAGTGAATGATGGGAAATGTGAACTTATGGAATTATTGGTTGTGATAACTGTCATGTATTGAATTTTATAAATTTATACCCTTTTTTGTAAATGGTATGGGTGTTATGGTTGTTTTTATGTTGAAAGAAATTTCACCGGGTAGGCGTTGTAGAGACCAACCAGAGGAAGATGTGGAAAATTTGGATGCACCTAAGCCTTAGGTGAACCAACAACTAGTGAATAATATAGTGAAATCTTTCCAAGATATGGAAAGTGGGAATAAAGTGGATGAACCAAAGAATTTGGATCACGATATTTAGTTTCAAAGGCAGAATCTTCCCATTTTTGGGGTGATTCAGATCCAGGAAGGGTTGAAGTGTGGCTAAACAGAATGAATATAATATTTTAATTCATGGGAACAACATAAGAGTTGAAAGTGAAGTTATCCACATACATTTTGGAAGATCTTCCCCTTCAGTAGTGGGAGTTGGTAGTCCATGCTGGGACAGAACAAGGTGTGACATGGGAGGGTTTTGAGGAATTTTTTAATAAATAATTCTACCCTTATATGTTTAGAATTCATATTACAACTAATTTCTTTAGTTTGAAGAAAGGGAACATGGTGTTAATAGAATATGTAGATATTTTTACTAACTTAGTGTGGTTTTTACCCAAGGTGTCAGGTAGTACATCGTTGAAGGCATGAAATGTTGAAGTTGGGTTGTGGTAGAAAATTCATTCCAAGATAGTAGTCCTTTGTATAAATGATTATAAGGTAATGGTGAATAGAGCTATGGTGGATGAGTGAGTTTTTTGGGGGATAAAGGCAGGGGCAGTATGTTGGTACCCATGTGGGAATAGTGGGAACTGGAATGCTGGGTTCAAATGAAAGAGGGACACTTATTTCCAGGGTGAGAGTACAACTCATAATCCAACAAAAGGATTGGTTAATCTTCCTCTAAATCCTCAGTGTAAGCCTGGATGTTTTCTGTGTGGCTCTACAAGACACATCAAGAGGGCTTATACGACACTACCTTGAGGATGTTATAACTATAAGAATATTGGGCATATTTAGAATTATTGTCAAAATGCTCCAAGGTTGGGTTTCCATGACACTCCTTAGGGGTCGCAGGGGTCTTGTGCCTCAATGGGACGGGGGTAGCAAATACCCCTCAACAAAAAAGTAAAGATAGTCATGGTGATTTGCAGAACATCACGACTCCTCAGTAGGGTAATGAAGAGCCGATCATGGAAAGAAAGAAGTTGTTAAGAGACCAAAATGTTATGATGGATGATCGGTTGAGACCATACATGGTTTGAGGTATAATTATTTTAAATTCAATGTTAATGAGTGATTTATATGATACACGTGATTTTCATTCTTTTATTACTTCTTGTGTTTTTAATTTGTTGGGTTTATATGTGCAAATGATTCCATTTTTTTGAAATTAAAAACTCCTCTGGGTCAAAGAGAGTATCATGATTTCCTTTATAGAGTGTGTTTCTTAGTAGTGGATGGCATTGAATTGGTGTGGGATTTCTCATTTCTTAAGATATATTCTCATGATATAATCCTGGGAATGGATTGGTTGGAGATTCTTAAGGCCCAAATCGATTTCTCTGCAAGAAAAATTAGTTTTACAATGGAGGATGTATTTGAACATCTCTTTATATAGGAGAAGTAGAAAAAGTTGGGTGCAACAGATTTTTTAGCACCAGATCTGGTGACAATCTCGTATCAGTTAGTGGCGTTGTCATTGGAATCAGTGGAAGCAGTTGAGCAAATATGTTTTCTAGCGGTTGTGGATCATTTTATGGATGTCATTTCTAAAGAATTATCAGTGTTTCTAACCATGAGGGAAGTAGAGTTTAAGATTGATATTCTTCTATGGACCAGTCCTATCTCACTTCCATATTACCAAATGGCACCAGCATAATTGTAGGAATTAAAGGTGTAGTTGGAGGAGATATAAAAAAGGGTTTATCCGGCCTAGCACGTCTCCATTGGAAGCACCTCTTTTGTTTTTTTAAAATGAATATAGAACTCTACAACTCTGTGTTGATTATCGTAGAATTAATCAGGCTATGATAAAGAAAAGTTATCAAATTCCACACATTGATGATTTTTTTTGACTAGTTGAGTGGAGATCAGTGGTTCTCCAAGATTGACTTGAGGCCAGGATATCATCAATTTCGGTTAAGGAAAGAGGATATCCTAGAAACATCTTTTAGAAGTAGATATGACCATTAAGAATATGTGGTTATGCCATTTGACCTGACAAATGCACCCACAATATTCATTTAGTTGATGAATCAGATACTTTAGAGATATCTATATTCTTTTGTCATGGTATTCGTTGATCATATATGGGTGTATTTGAGGACAAGGGCAGAGCATGATCAACAGTTAGAGATATTTCTGGGGGTCTTTAGGGATCATAAGTTGTATACCAAATTTTCAAAGTGTGACTTTTGGATATAAAAGGTTAGTTTCATTGTCCATGTTATTTCTGATAAAGGTGTTTTTTTTATCTGAAAAAGATTGAGGCTATTATCTCCTAGAAACTACTGAATAATGTTTTAGAAATACGGAGCATCATTGGTATAGATGGATATTATATGCATTTTTTTGTGATATCTCATGACTGGATTTTCCGATGACAAATTTAAAAAGTAATAATATCCCATTTAAATGGGATGAGCAGTGTTAAAAATTCTTGGAAGATATAAAGGGTTGTAATACATCATCACCAATATTGGTTTTTTTCAAACTAGGGAAAGGGTACGTGGTGTACTGCGACACATCAAGATCATGGTTGGGGTGTGTTATCATGTTGGAGGATCATGTAGTTGCATATGGATCACACCAATTGTAGTTTCATGAGAAGAACTACCCAACACATGATTTGTGTAAAGTCCCAGTTCCGGAAGGCACCCAGAGGTGACCCATACCCGGTTGGTCACATGGCCTCAAGAGCTTTCCCCAAACTCCAGAGGCTGCCAAATAGCAGTGAGAGCCTTGGGTGTGACAGTGGGGAAACTATGACCTCATCGGCATAGTACAGGACAGAAGTAACAATACATACAATATAGGAAGCTGTAAATAACCAACAATAGTAAACAACAGAAGACTAGAATAATAAAAAACTTGAGCACACACACACACACACACACACACATATATGAAATTATGCATGATACATATGTCTAGGAAAGCAATCAAACAGGTCAAAATGCTGAATACAGTACTAAACCAAAGTACAATAGAAAAATAGGTAAGCAACTCTTTAGCATTGCAAGACTCAACTTGGTCCCATGCTCTCTAGCTCCAATGCAATCAAGTACCTGAAGTTGAAGGGCACTTTCCCTTGTCTATACCTACAGAAATATAATCTGTTTGGGCCCAAACGCATGGTCCAAATAGGGTGTGAGACTAAATCTCAGTAGGAAACCACCTAAAGATCTATGCCTAACAGTCAGTAAGTATATGGCAGGTAAAAGTACAGTAAATAGTAAACAATAAGGTGTAAACAAGAAAGTACTCAGCAGTAAACAGTCTAGAGAACAATCAAGCAACAGTAAAGAAAACAACTAACCACAACTAGCAACCGTATAGGAAGTACTCATATCCATCACCTCTAGTCCTACCTAAGAAGTACCAACAACCCTCTAGGCAGTACACTCAGCCTAACCCCTCTGGTTAGGTCGTACAAAAATTATAAAACTCTCTGAGGAAGCTCAATCAATCAATTCCCCTTATAGTCTAAGGTAGTCAGGGTCTCTCTAAGGAAGATCACACAGTCAATTCCCATTATAGCCCCAAGGTCAAGAGAATCTCTGGGTAAGTTCACTCAGTCAATAACTCTAATAGCCTCAGGTCGTTCACAGACTCTCTAAGGAAGCTCACCTGGTCAATTCCTCTTATATCCTGGAGTGGTTCACGGTAATTCAAGTAAAACAAAGAATCTATGAGGAACCTCACTCGGTCTATCCCCTTATTGTTTATAAAGATCAATGAAACTTTGTGGAAGATCACTCAGTCTATCCTCCTATAGTCAATAATGTCCAAAGACTGTCTGAGGAAGCTCACTTGGTCTATCCTTTTATAGTCAAGAAAACTAGGTTCTCATGGCCCCGTTTAAGTCAATGAATAATAATGATATATGGAGAAATTAAACCTACAAAACTACTTTCTAACCAGTCTACAACATCTCAAGCATGTCAGAAAAGAACACTCCATCCAATGATCAGAAGGCATGGAAAATAAGTAAACGACTAATAGGCTGAACCAGACCAAATGGTCCTAAACAGAACAAAGAATGAGCAGGACATCCAAGTTATAACAGTCAACCCAATTCATACCAAAAAACCTTTACACAAGCATAAAAACATGGCTGGCGATCAGTAGGGGTAAAACAATAAACACACAATACCCCGTTCAAGGGTATTGATGGAATTTACACATAACACTCAAAGGATTTTAATCAAAAGGCACAAACCACCTAAAATGGTGTTAGGATATCAATATACTTGAACTATGAGGCTTGAGTCTCCTTATAATGTCATAGATCTATGAAAACGCACAAAAAGTTCAACCTAAGATAACTTGGAAAAGAGGATGAATTGGATAATGATGATCTAGAAGAAGGAAGAGCTTACCACTGCGGTTCCAATGCAATTGATGGTTGTCAATTCAGAGAACAGATAGAGGCTCTGGGGCTCATAGAAGATCCATAGTCATACGGTTTCTCCCAGATGAATGTAACCTAACAGAAGATGGTTCTTCCCATCAGACGCGACCCCAATGCCTTTAATGAAAAAAATAAATTACACGACGTGTACTTTTGGAGTACATGAATTGTACTCGCCTTTTCCGTACTCTGCTTTAAGAAGCCTCCAAATCACCCCACATGACCGTGTGTGTGGCCGGGACATAGCCAGCACACGGCCTCACGCGACAATGAAGTACACGGCGTGTACTCATAAAGTACACGATGTGTACTTCAAAAATTTCCAGAAACTCCTCTTATCACAAAAACTTTAGAAAAAGGAAAAAAATAGCTTAAAAGAAGGTTCAGGTTCTTACAAACTTTCCCCCTTATAGTAATTTGTCCCCAAATTTCCCTAGCGAGGGGTAGAAGAAGAAACCTTGAACAACTCCAGCCACTACGATCATACATCGACCTCCCTCTCCCACGTCTCGTCCTGTACTCACCCGTGCTACCATAGCACCCGTACTAGAGGAATAGACTAGCCATGAAGAACCTTAGTACTCTGATCAAAAATCCAGATAGGATTCTCCTCAAATGATGCATCCACTTAGAGCTCAACCTCCTCAGGTTGGATGAAATGATACAGGTTTGTAAAGTAACGTTGGAGTTGAGAAACGTGGAAAACGTCATGCATAGCCCGATACCTCTGAGGTAACTGCAACTGATAGAAAACCATCCCAACTCTCTCCAACACCTCAAATGGCCTGATGTACCTCAGTGAAATCTTTCCCTGTCTCCGAATCTTCTAGTATCCCAACCTCGGTTTGACACATTGGAAAACCTGATTCCCGACCTCAAACTCCAAAGGCCGTCTCCGCTGATCATCATAAGACTTCTGACAATACTGCACAATATCCATCCTCTTCTGAATCACCTCTATCTATTCCGTGGTCTCCTGGAAAAGGCGAGGTCGCATAATAGCTGCATCTCCTGTCTCCAGCCAACATAAGGGTGAACGACATGGCCTACCATACAAAGCCTCGTAAGGTTCCATCTGAATAGTTTCTTGAAAACTAATCTTGTAGGAAAACTCCACAAGAGGTATATGTTTTCCCCAAGAACATCCAAAATCCAGAATGTATGCTCGGAGCACTTCCTCAAGCACCTGAATCGTACGCTCAGACTGTCCATTTGTTTGGGGATGGTAAGCTGTACTCAAAAGTACCTGTGTACCCAAAGCCTTTTGAATCCTCTGCCAGAACATACTAGTAAAACATGCATCCATGTCAGAAAAAATGGAGTGTGGAACTCCATAAAGACGTAAAATATCTTGGATGTACAACTGCCCCAGCTCATCAACACTGTAATTCACCTTGATTGACAAGAAGTGAGAAACCTTCATGAGTCTATCAATGACAACAAATACTGCGTCGTTCCCTCGAGGAAACCTCGCCAAACCGGTCACGAAGTCCATCATGATGTCATTCAACTTCCACACGGGAATGGGTAACTGCTGTAAAAGACCTACTGGTCACTGATGCTCCGCCTTTACCTGCTGACAAGTGGAACACTTCATGATGAAACCAACAACATCCCTCTTCATACCTGGCCACCAATACTAACGGTGTAGATCACAATACATCTTGGGGACTCTTGGATGAACTACCCAAACTGAGGAATGAAAATCCGACATCAGCTCCCCACGTATTTTTTCTTCCACCCATAGGTGCCCCTTGAAACTCAAGATCTCATCCTCGCTTATGGTCCACCTAGGAATAGGATCCTCTATTGACACACTTTCCCGTAAGACTAGGCCTTCAGAATCTGATATCTACCTCATTCGTACACGATCAAGAAGGGTAGAGGTAACATCTAAATAAAATAGAAAAGTATTCCCCTGTCTATCGTGAACCACTAAATGCATCTCAAAGAATAGATCTATAAGCTACCCTGCATTGTTGGCCTCCTAAACTACTTATATCTGAGTCCTCCTGCTTAGTGCATCCACCACTGTATTGCCTTTCATAGGCGTGTAGGAAAGATCAAAGTCAAAATACTGATGGCACTCAACCCACCTTCACTGTCTCAAATTCCGATCATGCTGAGTGAATATGTACTTGAGACTCTTGTGGTAAGTAAACACCACAAAGTGCTCTACTAGAAGAAAATGTCTCCAACAACGTAGGGCATGAACAATAGCTACCAGCTCCAGATAATGCATTTGGTAATTCCTCTCATGTGGCCTTAACTACTGAGACCCGTAAGCAATGACTCCATCTCCCGGCATAAGCACATCTCCCAGCCCAATACCTGATGCATTGTAGTAAACAATATAGCTCTTTCTTGGCTCTGGAAAGACTAGTATCGGTGATGAAGTCAACCTCCCTTTCAGCTCCTGATAGGCTGACTCACAAGAATCTGACCATAAGAAATTCGCCCCATTCTTATTCAGACCTATCAGTGGTGCTTCTAGGTGTGAAAAGTCCCATTTGAAATGTCTATAGTATCCAACCAACCCTAGAAAACTCTGCACCTCAAAGACGTTCTTTGGCTTCTCCCAAGAAACTACAGCTCTCACTTTCTCTGGGTCTACATTCACTCCTGTATCTGAGATAACATAATCCAAGAAGTGAATTTGGTCTATACAAAAGTGGAATTTTGAGAGCTTAACATATAATTGATTCTCCCTCAGTGTACTCAAAACAATCTCAGGATGGGTACCATGGTTGCGTCGAGTGTGAGAGTACACCAATATGTCATCCACGAAAACCACCACGAAGGAATCCAAGTATGGATGGAACACTTGGTTCATTAGTTTCATGATAACTTCAGGCGCATTCATGAGACCTAATGGCATAAACATATACTCGTATAGACCATACCTTCTCTAGAGAGCTGTAAGAAGTATATGAGATAGTCTAATGTTCAATTGATGATAAACAGATCTCAAATCAATCTTCGAGAACACCCGGGCTCCTCGTAGCTGATCAAAGAGATCATCGATATTATACAAGGGATATCGGTTCTTGACCATCAACTGGTTCAACTTCCGATAGTCCACACAAAGCCTGAGGGTACCATCTTCCTTCTTCGCAAACAAGATAGGAGAACCCCAAGGAGAAGTACTGGGTCGGATGAAACCCTTTTCCTACAACTCCTCCAACTACTTTTTGAGCTCATGTAACTCAGGTGTAGCAATCCTATAAAGAGGAATGGACATTGGTGCCTCCCCTAGCACACGATCAATAGAGAAGTCTACCTCACGTTCTGGAGGAAAACATAAAAATTACTCTAGAAAGACATCGCTGAAACGATCCACCACTGGAGGAATGTCTAACTGTGAAGTCCCCTGGTCATCGAGATAAAGACTAACAATCTGGGCTGTAACTCCTCCCAACCCATGATGCTCTGGACTCACTCTTCTTGCTTGGACATCCCATTCACCCCTATGAAGAAAGGATTCTCCCTATGGTGATATGAAACTCACCCTGCGATGATAACAGTCAGCGACTTCCTGGAAGGGAACTAGCTAGTTCATTCTGAGAATGACATCATAGCCTGTCATCTCTAGGACATACAGGTCCCATTGAAAGTGACACCCGCCAACCTCTAAAGGGCACTCCCTGCACTGACGTACACTTGCTTTCCTAGTTCCCAACGGCGTGTCTACGGTCAAGATGAATGTAGAAGAAAAGATTCAGAGACCAAGAATTTCCACAACAACGACATATATAAATCTTTGGGAAGCCCATATATTGAAAAGATATGAAGATAAAAATGAGGCTACTAAGATCGTACCTTGAATTGTATAGGGTCCGGGATCATGCTTCTGATTGGTCTGCTCCACTGCAAAGGTCTGGCCTGCTCCACAACCTTGTCACCCTACCTGACCACTCTGAGCTGATCCACTATTCTGTCATTGGTATCCTGGTGACTGAACGCCACGGCCGCGACCTCCACCTTGACCCGAATGACCGGATGAACTCCAGTTTCCAATCTAATGAGAAACTGGCGATGCTTCTCTTAAACACAGGGTCATTGAAGAACCCGTACCACCAACTGCAGGTGAGAATATCTAATAGAAATGCTGAAGATGGCCCATCTTTCCACAAGATTGGCACTCCGCCAGGTCTCTCTGGAACTCGGGCCTAGTATTCCCACTCCTCCCGCATTGGTAGCTTACTACCTGGATTCCTGAAGATACATTCTTCTTACTCTGATCTCCTCGAACAGACTCCCTGCAGTGATTTCTTCTATCAGTAGGAGGAACAAAAACTCTGGATGTCGAAACGCTCTGGCTCACTACTCCATAATCCCTCAGATTCCGCTAAGTGATCAGCACCAGGTGGACGATAGAGGATATCGATGTCTACCTGAAGATGTTCACCGACGATCAGATGTCGTTCCTCAGACCTTCCTCGAACATTCTTGCAATGAAAAACTCATTGCCTCCTGGAATAGGCATGAAACACTACATCTCAGTAAAGCGAGACAATTACTCCATAATAGAAAGAGTACTCTCCTCCAGACTCATAAACTCCCGAGATCGGCCCTCAAGGTCTCCAGTTAGAAGTAATCGTAGAAGATGTGCCAAAACTCATCCTAAGTCATACTCTGCCGGCGTCCTGACTATGAGATCACCTCCCACCACCTTTTGGAAGAGTATCAGAGCATATAGGTAGTGAGATTCACCCAATTCTATAGAGGTATCTCTATATGCTCGGAAATTATCAGTGTGGCCACTAGCCGTGATTCTATAGCCTGGGGTCCTCCATCCCCGGAGAAAGTAGGAGGATGCTGCCACTGGAAAACCTGCGTCAACTATTCCATCGACGGGGAAGGAGAAGACACTCCCTAGATGTTCTATATCATCCTTATAAAATCTTCCCTGGACTATGCATCAATGCCTGCAACTTGTATAACTACTGGTGCCAAGGCTGGCAGAACAGGAGGATCTGCATGAGGTCCCTGGTCATCCATATCCGGTGTATAATCACTATCAGGAAACTACGGTACAACTGTAGGAAGTCTCGGTGGCATAACTCTGAAAGGTCAAATGCACAACTTCGATCAGGATTATCAAGGACTGAGAACAGAAGAGTAGAAGAGGGAAACAGGAGAAAGAAACATTCAAGTTTTAAAAAACATGACTACACAACATCTATAAACACTACACAACATGTTATTTTAAGCCATTCACATGGGCATGTACTTCTTCCACAACTAGTCGTGTAATGCCCCAAACACACGACGTGTTGTCCCCACACACGACATGTACTTGAAATTTATTCCCCTACCCAAGTCTCCATACATGGCTAACCCACACGATCCTCTTAATCATAGACTACACGGCGTGTATAAACACCACACAACTAGTACTTGACAAGTTTCAATGACCCGTGTTGTTTTTTACACAACCACCTACACAGTTCACTCTACACGACATGCTCCATGGGCACACGGTGTGTACTTAAAGGATTTCCCCTAACCGTGTTGTCTGTGTCACGACTAGGTACCTAGGTTACACCGCACGACATGTGAAATCAGGACACATCATGTATAGTCAAAGTTTCATTCATCTGCGTCATTAGTCACACGGGTAGAAACAAGGTCACTAAAACACGGTGTGTACATACCGTACATGGCGTGTTCTTGAAAGATTTTTCATAACCTCGTGTCCCTGCCCACACAGTCATTGACATTTTCAAAATCTACACACTGTGTATTATTAAAGTAGACACAGTGTATTCTTTTTTTCTAGGAAGTAGCCTCAGAAACTGCTCCTGAGCCCAGAAAACATAGAAAACAAGCATTAGGTTCGAAATTCCGATCTGTGAGAGCCCATACCCCCCACTAATAAAAGCTTGGAATCTCATACATGTCATATACAAGGGAAACAAGTCAATGATCCACTAAGTTCCGATTCATGTGGGCCTATAACACTTCAAGAACTGATATTTGGCATTCATTCAAACAAGACCTTACATATAGCAATGCCTATTAAAAGCAGGTATTCTATCAAGCATCTATCACAACAACATGCATTTTCTACACAATATCTATCACAACAACATGAAATCGCTAAGGCATCCTAAATGGCATGGCAAAAATTCATGACATGTGATTTATAGCAAGTGTATATATGATGCATGAGATGGAATATCATCATCTCATCGGGTTGCGATAGAAATAGAACCTCAATAATATCAACATTAATAGAAAAAAACATGCGGGTCACCCATAAGTGAAAATCAAATCAACCATAAACTTGAAAAATAAGAAGAAATTGTAATAAATGAGGTAGATTGGATTTTCCATGTACACGAGTTAGCTACTACCAGACACAACTTATTACAAAGTAATTATTCTGTCCTATCCCTAACTATAGGCTCTAAATAGTAAGTCAAGAGAAAATAATTCCTTTGATACCACTTTGTAATGTCCCAGTTCCGGAAACCACCCAGAGGCGCCTCGTTCCCAGTTGGTCACATGGCCTCAAGCAAATTTCCCCGAATGCCAGAGGCTACCGACTAGTAGTGAGAGCCTTGGGTGCGACAGTGGGGAAACTATGCTCTCATTGGTAGAGTACACATTGGAGGTAAAAATACATACAATATCAGAAGTAGTAAATAACCAACAACAAAAAACAACAGAAGACTTGAATAATAAACAACTGAAGCACACAAAGACACACACACATATATATATATATGAAATGATGCATGATACATATGTCTAGGAAAGCATCCAAACAAGTTACAATGATGAATAAATTACTAAAACAAAGTGCAAAAGAAAAATTGGTAAGAAACTCCTCAACATCGCAAGCATCGGCTTAGTCCCATGCTCTCCAGCTCCAATGCAATCAAGTACCTGATTCGAAGGGTGCCTTCCCTTGTCTATACCTGCATAAATATTCTATTTGGGACCAAAAGCATGTACCAAATAGATTGTGAGACTAAATACCAGTAGGCAACCACCCGATGATCTGTGCCTAACTGTTAGTGAGTATATGGCAGGTAAAAGTACAGTAAACAGTAAACAATAAACAATAAACATGAATGTACTCAGTAGTAAACAGTCTAGAGAACAATCAAGAAACAGTGAAGAAAACATCTATCCACAATAGGTAGCCCTTTTGGAAGTACTCATATGCATCCCCTCTGGTCCTACCTAAGAAGTAACAATAACCCTCTGGGCAGTACACTCAACCTAACACCTCTGGTTAGGTCATATGAAAATTATAAGAATATCTAAGGAAGCTCACTCAGTCAATTCCACTTATAGTCTAAAGTAGTCATGGACTATCTGAGGAAGATCACATGGTCAATTACCCTTATAGCCCCACGGTCAAGAGACTCTCTGAGGAAGCTCACTCGGTCAATTCCTCTTATAGCCTCAGGTCGTTCGCAGACTCTCTGTGGAAGCTCACCTAGTCAATTCCTCTTATAGCCTAGAGTGGTTTATGGTAATTCAAGTAAAACAAAGACTCTTCGAGGAATCTCACTTGGTCTATCAACTTATAGTCTATAAAGATGAAAGTATCTCTACGGAAGCTCACTCGGTCTATCCTCTTATAGTCTATAATGTCCAAAGACTCTCTAAGGAAGCTCACTCGGTCTATCCTCTTATATTATATAACACCAGGTTCTCACATCCCCATGTAAGTCAATGCATAATAATTCAATATGGCCAAATTAAACCTGTAGAACTACTTGGCTAACCAGTCTAAAACATCTCAAGCATGTCGGAAAACAAAACTCCATCCTACGATCACAAGGCATGAAAAACAGGTAAACAACCAATTGGATGAATAGGACCAAATGGTCATAAATAGAAGAAAGCATGAGCAAGAAATCCAAGGTGTAGAAATCAAACCAATTCATACAAAAAAACCTCTACACAAGCATACAAGCATGGCAGATGATCAGTAGGGGTAAAACGTTAAACACAAAATACCCCATTCAAGGGTATTGGTGGAATTTGAACCTAATACTCAATGAATTTTAACCAAAAGGAACAAACCACCTACATTGGGGTTAGGAGATCAATATACTTGAAAAATGAGGCTTGATTCTCCTTATAAAATAGTATATTAATGAAAATTCACAAAATGTTCAACCCACAATAACTTGGAAAAGAGGAGGAATTGTATAATGATTCTCTAGAATAAGAAAGACCTTACCACTGTGGTTCCAACGCAATCGACGAAGGTCGATTCAGAGAACATACAGAGGCTCGGGGGCTTGGAGAAGATCCAAAGCAGTACGATTTCTACCGAATGAACATAACCTAAAAGAAGATGGTTCTTCCCGTTTGACATGACCCTGGTGCATTTAATAAAAAAAATAAAGTACATGACGTGTACTTTTGTAGTACACTGTATGTACTCGCCTTTTCCATACTCCGCTTTAAGCGGCCTCCACATCACCCCACATGACCGTGTGTGTGTCCGGGACATGGCTAGCACACAGCCTCACGCGACAACAAAGTACACAACATGTACTTCAAAAATTTCCAGAAACTCCTCTTTTCTCAAAAACTCCAGAAAAAGGAAAAACATACCAGAAAATAAGGTCCGAGTTTTGACAATTTGGTGTTGGTGGAAGTGGTTCATGCTTTGAAAAAGTGGTGTCATTATCTCTTTGGTGAGTAATTTATGGTGTTTATCGATCACAAGAGTTTAAAGCATATTTTCTCATAGTGATATTTGAACTTGAGGAAACGTAGATAGATGGAATATCTCCCTATATTTTATTTTGACTTAATGTACACACCGTGTAAGAAAAATTCAGTGGCTAATTCATTATGTATAAAATCATATATTCAAGTGGTGAAACATGCATCAGATTAGTGGAAGTTAAGGTTGGTCATAGCCAACATGCTATTGGATTGTAAGGAATGGGGTGAAAGATTGGTCTTGCTTTCAGTTTCATTGGTTTCTGATTTGGTTAGTTTGGTTAAAGAGGCACCTGAATCTGGTTCTGAATGTATGGTGATGAGGTTGAAACACAATGGTGGGGAGACTATTGAAGTATTGGAACTGAATGACAATTTAGTCTTCTGTTTTCAGAATCAGATGGTGGTAATAGTGTCTTGTCAAGACAAAATTATCAGAGATTATCATCATTCTAGATGGGATATCCATCCTAGAAATCAAAAGATTTTTAAGGTTATTAAGGAATAGTTTTTTGTGGGATGGTATGAAAAAGGTTGTGGACAAGTTTGTTTCGAGATGCATGAGTTGTTAGCAAGTCAAGGCAGAGCATCAGCAGCCGACAAGAATGTTGTAATCTTTTCCTATTCCAATTTAGAAGTGGGATAAAATAGTGATGGATTTTTTGACGGGTCTCTCGATAATGGTAAGGAAACATGATTTCATATAAATGATTGTGGATCAGCTCAGAAAGTTGGCCCAATTCACCCTGATTTGTGAATCTCACACGGTGGAGGATTTATAAAAAATTTACATTGGGGAAGTGGTAAAGAAGAATGGTGTTCTGGTTTCAATTGTATCAGACAGAGACATGAGGTTCAAATCTAATTTTTGGAAATCCTTATAACAATCCCTTGGGAAATAGTTGACGATGAGCACAACATATCATCCTTAGATGGGTGGACAATATAAGAGGATGATACAACCTTTGGAGGACATGCCAAGGGCTAGTGCACCTGCCAGTGCAGATTGTGGGTAGGTAAGATAATGTATTGAATGGTAAAATCATCAGTTTAGTTTGTGTTTTGAGAAAGTATGGTCATATTTAGGAGGAGACATGGGAGCGAGAGAAAGAGATGGCTGAGTAATACCCCGAGATCTTTCGGAAAAGAGATGGTTCTCTACTTTCTGAGGATGGAATGTCCAATGGTGGGGAGAATGTAGCACCCTCGATTTGAAGTATATAGAATTTTTTATGCATTTTTATGTGTTTGAAGTTTTTTATATGAGTTGGGAAGAGTTTGGGAGTGTTTGGAATGGTTTTGAATAAGTTTGAAGGCTTTTCTAAGGGTGTATGTTTTGAGCACGGTTAGGGAAAACTATACAGGTTCTCTAAGTAACCGCATAGAGGTAGATAGTGCCCTTCACATGATATATGCATGGATTACTAAACTATGTGAGAAAAGCACTCATGACCCCTTTTCTTGAGGTATTAGCATGCGCATAGTTAGTGAATGGTTTGCCGAACCATATGGGCTAACCCTGTAGCCACTTATGAAAGGGGATTTTTATATCCGGGTTCACTCAGTCCTGACCTATTTCACTCCAAAATTATTCCCACTCGAGACTCACCCAGTATTTGTGGTTCTCAAGGGTTTTAGGGTCTCTCACAATCAATTTGATAGATATTTAAGGGGTTTTAAGGTGGCTTGAAGGTGGTTTCTATTGGATAAGTCTCTCATATTGGATTCTTCTTGGTTTCTCTCTAGATCCACTCTTCTCCCTTTCTTGTTTTTCTAGATTTAAATCCATTTCATATAGATATAAGGTTGTTTTATCCTAAAGTGATGATTTTAGGGATTGTTGATGATAATTAGGAGATTCTAGAGTAGTTTCAATGGTACGTTTCCCAGATTTGTGGTGCGGTTGCTTGTGGGTTGATTTTTCCAGAATCCTAGAGGCAAGTGGCCTCTCTCTCAACTCCACTTTGTTAGAACATAAATCCTTGCTTGAAATTAGTTGGGTTTTCTTGAAATTAATTTTGATAATTATGTGAGGATATTTTATAAAACCCATTTGGTGATGATTTGGGGATTTTGGAAAAAATGGGTTATTGTTGCAAACAAGGGCTTTGTTGTGTGATTTTAAAATGTTAATTTTAATATCATTAGTGTTTTAAATATGAAAAATGTGTTGTGAAAGTAGTTTTTAAATAATGTTTTTGTTTATTGAAATGCATTTGGGCATGGAAAATGGTTAAATAGTGTTTTCAATAAATGGGTGATTTATTGAAGTGAATTGCCTCATGTTGGAATTATTGATGCATTTAAGGTTTGTTTGGTGGTAGATAAATTGTAGGCAAAATTTGGAAACCTTTATGTGATATAATTTTTGTTGGTTTTGTATTATGGCTTGTGTAAATTGTTTTTGTGGAGTGGGTAGGTAGTAGAACTATATAAAGAGTATGAATAATGGATGGAAGGGCCACCATCAAATGATATGTGGGCCGGAAGTACCACTAGATTGGGAAAGGATAACAGGTTTGGATAGATGTGACACCATGGTTGTTTACTAGTTGGGGTGTGAGAGTCACCATTATATGATTTTTTAATGTTATGAAGATAGAAATGGGTGTGCTAATATGAAATGGTAAATGGTTTGTTGTCATGGTTGTTTGACATGTCTTAGTATGGGTATGTTTGGCTTGTCGTAACGGTTGCACTATTATTTTTTATATAAAATCTTTATATAAATGTGATAATGGTTTTAACCTAGTTGAATGTGTAGGTAAGTCATTTGGGGAAAACCTTCTGATTATTATAACTCATCCCCTGCTTTGGAACTTGGGTGCTTTTGCTGATGTCATATTCCAAGACACAGGTAAGGGTAAAAAATCTCATTTTTCTAGTGGTTCAACATAATGATTTGGTGATGTTGTGGTGCTTAGAGAATGGATCTTGGTGTGTAGATATGGATGGTGTGCTATTTATTTGGGTTCTTTTTGTGTAGTCTTCTACTTTGTACTTTTATATTTGATTCGGTTGTATTGGAATTTGGGAATCTTTAGGGAATAATTGATTGATTCTTGGTAATGTTTGGGTTGGGTTGTTTTGTTGACATACATCATGTAGATTTTTTTGTAATTTAATATTAGGTTGATTGATTTTATCTTAGTGGAAAATTGTTCCCCAATGATTTTTCAGGACCTCTACATTTATTGCGAGCCTTTAGCACCCTAGAAATGTTGTTTAAGGCCAAGTAGCATTCCTCCACCCTCTCAAGCCAATAGGATGCGACATGATGTTACAATAAAATTGAGTAAAACCTAATTGAATGATTAATAAAGGAAATAAGAGATATTTATTGGAATTATATATCAAATTGAGCATTGAAATAATAATATTACTATTTGATTAGTAATATGATTACAAGAATAGTAATTTGAGAATTTGAAAAGTATATCAAACAATAAAATTATAAATGATTTGTAAATAATTTTTACTATACAAAACATATTAAAATATAAAAATTTATGTGCCAAAATATATAGTGTTATTCATTTATAAATAATAAACTAAGTTTAGAAACCTAAAAAGTAATTTGTAAAGGATAAAAAGAAAAATTAATCAAAGTACTCAATTTTTTTTCAATTTTCCTATTTGAATTTTCAAAACTAATAAATTTTCTTTTTAATATTTTTAGAGACATAAAAACATTTATTTCTTATCAAACAGTATTCATAGTGTTTAATAATAATGTTATTATAACTCCTGGACTTGAAATAATATTTTACTTAATATTTTAACATAAAAATACGTGTCCTTTCAAGTATAAATACTACTATCACCCTTGAAAAATAACTTCCAAGGAACATAACTTTTCCTATGTTCTTCCTTTATACTATATATAAATACAAATAGTATCCATATAAATGTTGTGGTATCTTCTTACTTCAAGCCCTCAGGGGTTGAGTTCTATAGCTAAGGCACCATCGTTAATTAAGGTGTAACGACATCATCCTCTTTATTTCATTTTTCTATCTACTCATCAAATCTATTATAATTATAATGCCTTCCTAAAACATTTAGCTAACAAGTATATAAATTATAAAATTTATTATGATATGTTATAACTATTTTAAATTATTCCTAATATATATTCTCTCCCTGTTTTGGTGTGTCCCATTAACCTTTAGTTTTATCCACCTATGGGAACATTTCCAATTCTTTAATTATCGATGCCTTCATGGATGGTTAGAATAAGTTATTTATAATATAAAATTATTTAATTTTATATTTTTTTTGGAATTTATAGTTAATTATATTAATGGATAAATAACAATGAATCAAAATAATAGAATCAAAGAAAAATCAAATAACTCAAAGAAATATGTTATAGAACATTTTATCTTTAACAAATGAATTAATAAATTAATTTTAATGATTATAATTTATAATGAATACCCTGAAAAAATGGTATAGATATAGGTATTCATGTTTTAATTTGGGTTTTATACATTTATCTATATCTTTTAATTTTGCATGAACTATATAATCAGAAGATTTTTACTTTGAAGTAGAAATATCTATGCAAAAATTTAGTTAAGAAATCATTTCAACCCAAGTGTTGGATAATTTCCTAGTTAGCATATGTGGGAAGATATTCCCATATAATCTCATAATTATTCATTTTGTGGAAATTTGATTCTATATTGCACATAGATTGGGTCTCATTATAAAGAGCTCATATCAATTATTTGGAAAATAAAATATCTTTCCAGATCATATACCACCCCATGATCTGATAAAAATATATAGAAAATTATTAATTTATTTTAGAATATCCTTCAAATATATGCATATTGATACCAAATAAAGAAGTATATATTTCTCAAATGGTTGAGATAAAGAAAATCATGAACCATGAAAACATGGCCATTTTTATAGAATATAATGAATTATTTCGAGATGAATTTTCAATCAGACCCAAAAATAATTTGTTAAATTTTTAATAGAACTTATAACCATTATAACACTTATATAAAAGATACCTTATAGGATAGACCTAGTAGAACTAGAGGAGTTAATGAATAAACTCTAAGAGTATTTAGATAAGGAGATTATACCAACTTTTCCATACCCATAGTGTGTATTATTAGTCTTTTACAAGAACAAGGATGGAAACTATGGATTTTAATCGACTATTGATAAATCAAAAAGATCACTATAAAGAATGAGTATCCACTTCCAAGGATTGATGACTTGTTTTATCAAATCCAAATGATCAATATTTCTAAAATATATATATATTTTTGTATACCATCTATAGAAGGTCAAGAGAAAAGGTATCAAAAGATAACCATAATGACCCAATATTTATTAGTAATATTTGTTTCCTGAATAAATATTTTTTATATCATATTATATATTATTTTACACGTACAAATTATAAAGAAACCGACAAAGACATTATTTCACAATGAAATATTGTTACAATAATCAGCAATGAAATCAAATAAAATTATAAACATTAAAACTAGACAAACAAAATATAAATTATTAAAGCAAGAATGGGAAAATATAGATCAATAAATTCTACTAGAATCATCGCCACCACTACACACACTATAGAGAGAAAGATAATTATTAGTAAACAAAGAAACATTATATAAAACAGAAATATAGAACCTTGAGAGAAATTGATTTGAATATTGAGTGAAAGAATGAAGTGGTATTTAAAGAAGGTAATAAGACCATCATAATAGTAACATGACTGTTGGAATAGTAACCCAACCATTGGGAATAAAAACATGACTGTTATGAATAGTAACCTGACCTTTGGGAATAATAACCTCATCGTTGGAATATTAATTTTACCTTAAAATAATAAATTGAAATAAAAGTATTATTTATCATGATTAATTTATGTAAATATAAATTTTATAATTTTTAAAAAGAAAATATCATGATTAAAAAATCAAAGAAAATATAATCACGTTTTTAATAAATATAAATATAAATTATTTTTTAAAAATCATTATTCTTATATGGAAAATTAAAACTACATATTTTAGAAATATATATTGATGAATTTAATATCATTTTTAAAATCAGTAAGTTGAAATTTTCCAAGGATAATTTTTTTGTTAATTTTTTGAAATACATTAATTTTGGTTGAATAGTAACCATTCAATTTTCACATAACTGGTGTATCATAAATTACATAATTATTATTGAAATAATGAAATTATCCTTTAAAAAACGTAATGTTTTTCCATGATATATATTATTATTTAAATTTGTCATTAAAATATGTTAAACATAAATTCCAATCCAAAAAAGAACATTCCAAAACCTGAAGTCAAAAGTGATTTGTTAAAATAACAATTTTTCTTTCTTTCCCCTTTGATTTTTAATAAAATAATGAATTCAAATTATAAAGTGGATTTTTATACAAAAAATAATTATATTATATTCCTATACTATTTAAATTCTCTAAAAAATCACCATTACAAGTTTTACCTTTGACATATTATTTTTTTCAATATCTTATTCTAAATATACTCTTCTCCTCAAGTATAAATTAGTCATCTCCCTTCCCTTGGAAAACCACTCCTCCCAGCCATTTCAAATCCCAAGATCTACCAAAATCCCCAATAAATTCTTTTATAATACATAAAAAATTTGACATCAATCCATGTCTAACAACTAAGGATTTATAATGTCATAAAAGAGAAGATACATTGACAATTAAGTATGTTCCGATCCACTGCTCTCTATCTCTCTTTATTTCTTCATCATATTCTATTTTTTCCATAAATAATTAAACAAAAAAACCTTTAAATAATTATTTAGGAAGTTAGTTAACATTATATTAATGATGTTCACCAACTGTAAGTATCGTACAACTATATATATAAATTTTAAATTTCTCCTTCCAACTCTCCCAACAGTGTCCCGTCAAAGGCCGATTAACCATCTACCGAGACATTTCCATGTAATAAAATATAAACATAATCATAGATAGATATTATTAACTATATATAATTAATAATCATGTAATTATATATAAATTATAATATTTTGAAATTAATTAAACTATTATAAAAATCACATTAAAGAAAATAGAGAAATCAAAGAGAAACAAGAAATGTCTAAGAGAAACATGATACCAAAAAGCATCAATTTCATCAAAAGAAATTATGAAATATAATAACATGATTAAAATTGATAAATAATTGTATAAAGGACTATAATTAACTTCTGGATCAATGTTTTAATAAATATATTTTTAATATTTAAGAGGCGTTAAAATGGAGAAATAAAGTAGGAATTAAGGTAAGAGGATTATCAAACCCAAATCCATTTTCTTAGGGTTTACCCCCTTTAAAAAAATCCTCATTATGAATGTTCATTTAATTTTACTTAAATTAAATTTAAATTTTCATCCCTTTTTTTGAGGATATACATGTTTTCTACTTGATTTTATGGAAAAAATGATTTTCCAAAATAATTTTTTTATAAAAACACATCTTTTACTTATATTGAGATTAATTCTTATTCACTCAAGAATGACGATTCTTATACCAAATATGTTATCCCATTTTTATTTTGGGAACCCCAAATTTTATTCATGAATGTATTCTTTAGGAAACATTTATGAAACACATTCCCTTCCATGAGTTATTTTATCACTACAAAAAATGGCGTTTAACAACGGTTTCCAAAACCGCTGCTGAATGTTTTCCCAAAATACATTTAGCCAAAGTTTCTAAAAACACTGGTAAATTTTTTTAAAATTTTCATTAAAAATATTGATTTTTTAGAGGAAAAATATATATTTTTAGTGGTAGTTTTTTAAAAAACCATCGAGAAATAACTGTAGTTTTAAAAAACCCGCTGCTTAATTAAAGTATTTTTTTACAAATAATAAATTATTTATTATTTTATATCATATATAGTTTATTATTTATAATTTTAATTAATTATAATTTTTTAATTATTAAATATTTATAATTATTAGTTAATAATAAGTTGAAACTTAAAATAAATCTACAAAAAATGAATAGAAGACTTCGCAATCAAACAACTATACCTTCTGATCCAAGGGTCCATTTCAGCTACTCAACCAGTAAAATCAAAGCTTAAGAAATTTAACTAAAACCAAATGAGATATAAATCATGTGATTATCAAAGGGAAAAAATATTTTAAAATTTTAAAATGGTTAAAAATCAAACTTGAACTTCAAACGACCGTATCTTCTGATCCGAGTGTCCATTTGGGCTCTAACAAAAATCAAATCTATGCCTGCAACGATCTCTACACCCTGTAGGTTTGGGATAAAATCTTTGATTATTATCTCTTATTTTCACCACAAAGACTCCGAAGCCATCTAAAAGTGTGTTTTTAGTCCTGACTTGGATTTCTTTAAATTCAAATGGTTATAACATTAGATATAGGTTCCCGTTTGATTTATACAACTTATCACATCGAAGATCATTTCATGATCTTCTATTTGACTAGTTTTGGAGTGGAAAAGGGACTCATATATTAGATTATATGGCCATTTCAGTATTTGTTTTGGGTTTTCAGAGTTTCTTAACATTTTAGGGTTTATTTATTTATTTATTTATTCTATATTCATTCATTAATTATTAATTATTTATTAGATATTTATTAATTAAATATTAGTTAATTAATTAATTAGTTAATATTTATTTATTATTTATTATTTATTATTTACTGTTTATTATTTATTAAATATTAAATATTAAATATTAAATATTAAATATTAAATATTAAATATTAAATATTATTTATTCAATTATTATTTATAATTTATAATTTATTTATAAATTTTTATTACATTATTTATTTATTAATTATTTATTTTTATTTATTATTTTATAATATTTTTATTATTTATTTATTTATTTATTATTATTTAGTTTTTCTATACTCATTAATTATTAATTTATTACTTACTTACTTATTATTGGTTTATTATTTATTTATTTATTATTTAATTATTCACTATTACTTAATTTTTAGTTAATTATTAATTAAATATTAAATATTAAATATTAAATATTAAATATGAAATATTAATTATTAGTTTATTATTCATCAAATATTATTTAATTATATATTAATATTGATTATTTATATATTCATTATTAATTAATTATTAATTAATTATAAATTAGTTATTAATTAGTTATTGATTATTTATCAATTAATTAATATTAATTATTAATTATGACTTATTAATCATAAATTATTTTTAGGTATGAATTATTAATTATGAATTATGAATTATGAATTGTTTTTTAATTATGAATTATTAATTATATATCTATTTTTTAATTTTTTTTATTTCATTATATTATTTATCTGGGATTATGATGTTATTATGTTGTTTATCTTTAAAATGTGGTAATGCTCTTGTAAAAAACGTATGGCCACTATAATAGACTTCTATATGAGAGTTGAATTTTTGGAGTTCATAATGATTCTAATTAGACTTACAAACTCCCAAACAATATTCACCAACTGGATTAATATGACCTTTATAGAATATATTGATTCATTTTTGGTGGTCTTTATTAATGATATTACGATATAAAATAATATAAATAAATAACATGATCAACATCTAAGGACCATGTTGAAGTATTTAAGGAAGTATATGTTGTTTTCTAACTTTATCAATTTTTAATTTTAGATATAATATGTCACAATCTTGGGGAATGTGATCATAAGAGAATGTTTTTTAGATTATTATAAGAAAAAGGAGAATGAAGAATATCCTAGACTAATTAGTGTCATATAGATCTACAAATTTATTAGATTATATGGCTACTTCCAATGACTTGTGTGAATTTTCTCATGATTGTCTAGAACAATTACTAAGTTGGCATAGAAAGGGGTAAATCATATCTAGATGAAATAATGTGAATAATTCATTATGGGTTGCCAGAAGAGGCTAGTCATTTCTCTTATACTCACAATATGCTCATGTGGACAAGGATTTTTCTTATAATACGGTGTATCATAGAAAGTATTGGGTTGCATTCCCATGAAAGTTTTTAAAATGATAGTCTCCATCTCATGGAAGTTTAATAATAATGAATATAAATACCCAACACATGACCTAGAGTTAACTATTTTGATATTTGAATTAATGATTTTGAGGGATTACCTTTATGGTGAAAATTGTTACATATTTATTTATCACAAGAGTTTAAAGTATAAATTTATCCTAAAGGAGGCGAACTTGTGTTAATAAATATATGTGGAGTTAATCAAGGACTATGATTTCTCAATACAATGCCACCATATAATGAAAAATAAGTAGATAGTTCTTTTAAAATAAAACATTTTGATACCCTATCCATTAGATGGATTTAAAAATTCTCTATTTTAACGAATATAAAAAGGATGGATATAGAAATTCTAAAGAAATTGAATACATCATAGCTTCACCAAACAATTTATCAACCATACATCTAATTGAAAATCATGGAAGTAAAAATGATGAACTATAACTTCAAAAAAGGTTAAAGAAATAAATGATCATAATATTCATTAATTATACTTTTAAAAGGATGAGTTAATTTTTACTGGATGTTGGATTTGTGTTCCAAAATCACTAGAGATAAAAAAGGATCTATTAGACGATGCACATATTTAATCTTCCTTTATTCACAATAAAAGTAAAAAAATATATATATATATATATATATTTTATATCACTTGTGGTGGTAATACATGTAGAAATATTTTAATCATTAAAACGTTATATGTTAAATATATTATAATTTTTAGGTATATAATCAAAAATATATGGGCATTAAGTAAATATTACCCATACCAATATGGATTTGGGATAAAATCACCATATAATTTGTCCCTGATCTTGCAAAAATATCTAAAGAAAATAATTCTATATGATTTTATATGTATTGAATCACCATTACTAATTATTGCATCTCCATTCAATGTTTTTTTTCATTTGATCAACTTTTCCTGATATATGTAAAAGCAGTGGTGATGCTATCTGAGGAACCACATTTTATTAAATTTAATTGATATTTATGGGTTATATATAAGTTATATTGGAGTCTTCAAACATCCCTAAATATTGATTTGAAATTTGAAACAACCTATCACCCGTATAATGATGGTTAATCTAAAATGACCATTCAAAAACTTACAGAAATGTGGATACCATTCTCGATGGACTTATAAGGTTTATAGGATGAATAACATACCAAAATCAAGTTCTTATAAATTTTATTTCCAAATCAAGTATTTTTATATCCCGATATAAGTATTTATATGGGTATATATGTATTATTATAACATATAGGGAAGAAGTTGGTCAATGGAAGATACTTGGACGTGAACTTGTGAAATAAATAAAAGTGATGCTTAAAGCCATCTAGTAACACATTAAAGTGAAACTAATTTGATATAATATCTTTGATGAATATAATAAAATTTACATGGAGTTAAAAGTTAGAGATAAATGTTAATTTTAATATCACCATGGAAGAGATACATAAGGTTTAAAAATGGATACGCTTATCCCAAGGAAAATTTACCACTTCAAGAACCTTTATTTTGTAGGAGATATGGACTATTGACAATTATTTACACAAAAACTTTCTCAAGTACGTGGAATATTTCCCATATATATCAAGAATAAGTAGTTATATTATTCATCAGATGTTCTAAATCTAGATGTGGAACATCTAGAGAATAGAATCTCATTTGGGAAGTGATCGATGGAGATCTTAGATGGTCGTGAAAAATTTCTACACAACAAGAAAAATTACCTTATCAAAGTGATTTAGTGAAACAATAAGTATGCCACATAATTATCGGAACCTAAGTATGAAATAAAACAAAATTAACCACATCTATTCTCTTTCAAGGATATGATTTGAAACATTGAGGATGCAATTTTTAAATTGAGGAAGAATGTAATAAAAAATACCTTTTATAAGAATGTTTTCTTGTGAATAAATATTTGTGTTTCATATTTAATAATTTAGTATAATATAAAATATGTGCACCTAAAAATAAAAAAGAACACTAATTTATTTTATAAATTTGGAAAAATATATATGGAGAATAAATACAACCCATAAAATATAAAAAATTATAATGAGAAAATTAAAAAAATTCAATGAAATAAGTATAATTTGAAAATATGGAGGGTCATGGTCACCTAAAATATCACAACCATAAACTTCATTTTAATCATAAAACAAAAAATTAGAAATATGATTGGATATTTTGAAATGTTATTACATAACCTTGAGATAAAACAAACTAACTGTTGATCTAAGTAAAAAATAGGTATTTATTGGTTAGTTATCATGACTACAGAAATATTTAACAAGATAAATAATTCTTTAAAAAATAATAACCTCAATTTATAATCCTAAAATTTAATTTCCAATTTCTAAATATATAAATTATTCAACATATTCAATTAATGTTTTATTCATTTGTTCTTCCATTCTATCATATAAAATAATAAAATTTGGGTATAATGAATTGAAATTATTACAAACTATTATTTTTAATCAAATAATATTAATAGATTCAATTAATTCCACTGTTATAATTATTGATGATGAAATAATATTTTATGTAATATTTTAACCCAAAATACACCTCCCTTCAGGTTTAAATACCCCTTTCCACCCCATTAGAAAGTCACTTTTCAAGAACTTCTCTTTTCACAATATCTACTCAATTCCATTATACCAATACTATTAGGAAACATAGATATTTTTTTTGGTTTCATTTTTGGAACTGATAAATGTGTTCAACACACTTTTCCATGGAATCAATACCATAATCCTCATTAAAAAAACCTAATTTAATTGTAAGAAGAACAATATCTATTTTTTTCAAAGAATATAAAAATGAGATCTCTATGTGCAACCTAATTTATTACTCACTAATGGATATAGAATCCTAAAAAGTATTTCCCAATCAAGTAATTTGGTAGTTAGAACCTCCCACTAAGAGTATGTTATATATTTCATTAGTTGTTGGAAAAATGGTTTCTAGAACCATAAAAACCATTTTAGGGAATTATGTTCACCTTTTGTGATTTTAAAACCCAATATAAGAAGGAACCCAATATCTAAGGTGTATTTAATTTCATAGGAATAAATTTGGCTATATTTGGTGCTAAAATGGACTTAGGGATCAAAAGATATGTCTGTTTTAATTTAGGCTTTATTTTTGAATGAATGAAAGTGAAAAATGGTACTTTATTTCCAAGAAAATATGATCATTTAAGGAAGGACCATAATTTATAACATTAGTTCATAACACTCTCATGACCACATGAACCTTTCACGTATTGGGTGACAGCCCAAATCCTACACTAGTTTTCTATGAGGATTACGGTATAACAAATAAAATTGTATGGGATATTCTTCATTCCACCAAATGGTTCTCGGATGGAAACCTAGAAGGGATTATTTTTTGGTCATGAAAGGACTATGCTAGCATAAAATCTCCCCCAAAAAGTGGCATTGAAGTTATTGTATAGCTCAAGTGTGATGTTTTTTCCCGAACAACTTTTAAAATGGCATTTATGTTTATGTTAGATAATATGGATCCCTCACGGTGCTATATTTATGTCTACTTTGTAAATTTAGCTTTGTGGTTTGACCTAGTGATAAGGTAAAAATGATGATAAATTGAAATAATTATTTATATGAAATTGATTATTGTTTTTTGGGAGTAATATATGTACTATATTTGTTTTGAGGGGGGTATTTTTGGGTGAAAAAATAAATCCAACATTGGTTTCAACAAAAATTGGTGGATGAAATATAATCTTGGATGAACTACTTATCCTATCACAAATTTTTTATTCCATGGAACCCAAAAAGGTCTCATTTGTCGGGCCTGTAAGGAACATGATATTGAAGAATATCCCCCAATTCTAAGGTCATGTAACTCTTTTGTGGATTCCTAATGTCATTGATTTTCACGTATAATTTTTATATATTTTACACCCAAGTATTTCATTTTTAATAGTACATCCCTACACATTAGAATGGGATGATCCTTTATGGAAAAATCTTATCTTCTCAAGTAGCATTACTTTGTAATGTAAATTTAGTGATTATTCTCAGTTTCATAAGTCAGGGTGACCAAAAAATCCTATACAATCACATATTATGAGAAGGTAGTTATGAAGAGCTACATATAAATACCCAACACACAATTCGAGATAGGAACAAATTTCAATTTATACATAGATGAATAAAATTTTATGATTTCACTTCTTCTATGGGAAATCATATCATCTATAGGTTGTTTCCTTCATGTGGTCCTTTAATGAAATCAAAAAATGATACATTGAAGTATAATATAGAGATATGGGAAAGGAACCACCAAATATCGTTTTAGTAACTTCCCCTCCTCATAATAATCTTATAGGGTCTCATGCATAAGTTCCATCAAAAATGACTTTTAAAAATTCCCTTTATGAAAGACTCCCATTAAATTCAATTTTGAAAGACTCTAAAAAAATATTGTTTAATGTAATCCCATGAATGTATTTAATGGAATTCCATTCACATAATTCTCATTAAAAAACAAAAAGAAAAAGTTTCATAGATTTATGAAACATAACCCACTCACATAAATTTCCAAATCATATTTAAAATTAGTGTTTCATAATTTAAATTTCATCCTCCTCACAGTGGATCATCACTGTGAAATATTTAATATATATTGGGTCACACTATGAAGGATACTAATTATGAAAAAATACAGCTCTTTTATGTCCCTTAATTAATATAGATCAGCTATATAGGGTTAATTCACCCAGATGACCTTATTGACTTCCTTTAACAAAGTCAATGTCCTAAAAATCCAATTATAGTATGGCCCCCTAAAATTCCTATCTAGGTAGTGAATAATATTTTTATACAATTTGATTATTTATCCCTTTTAAAATAAAGACTTTTCCTCCCATGTTGTCCATTCCAAGGTTTTATGTACATAATTGGTATGAACCTTAGGGTAAAAAAAGTATATGTTCCCTTAATAATGAGTTTTTTTATGAATAGGAAATTAAATAAATCTACCATGAATTATTATACTTGTCATGGATGTCCAAAAATCAATTTTTCCTCCATGGCCTACTCATTGGAAAATTTATCACTATTTTGTACTTCTAGTAGGTGTAACATCCTCTCTAGTCTACTGAATGATCTACATAACTACACATGGGATTCCTACTTAGTATAATCCCTTTCAACTCTCTTTAATATAGTTACCAATTGCGAGGATGAATCACTAATGTAAAATTGTGTAGATATACTCCCCTTGGTTTATTTATATTTCTTTAGTTGAGATACTCCCCTTGGTTTCACCATATACCATGATTCGTAATAATCCTCACTGTTTTTTAAATGTTTTTACTTGAGAATTTTCCTCATGTTTTCCATAGAAAATATCTACAGATTCATATGATTGGTTAAAATAGAAAGTGTTTCCCCATTATAAGTACCACATAAACCATTACTAGGGAACATTAACCTATTATTATACTGCTCATAACTTTTATCTTATTGGAAGAAGTTGTAGGTGCATGACCCGAAAATGAGTTACTATGGTCCTTGTAACATGAATTTAAAAGGTATGACATGTATTTTTAATAAGAATATAATTACATGCATTCTAATTCCATCCATAATGATATGTATAAAGATCCTTTAAAGGTATTGATCCCAAATTGAAAACACCTATTTCCTCCCTTTACAGGATCCCAATGCCTTCCTAGATCGTGATAAAATCTTTAGTGCCTTCCATGATGGATCCCAACTATAGAGTGATTGAACACTTGGTTAAAATGACAGATAACATAACTCCCATATATACTATCCTTTTAAACACATGTTATTATTCAATTAATTTCATATGGTTAATTGGTATTCATATTTTTAAGGATTGATGAACATGTCTTAAATATTTAATAGATTCCCAAACTAGTCATTAATACTTCTTGATGGATGGGATGACTTACCTTTCACTCAACTATTACACAACTTAAAGTGTATTTGATAAGTATTGGTGGTTTCCTACCCTTGTAAATATGGTTTTATCTAAATCAAAACATTATGGAAATAGGGTTTGTAAAAAACATTTATCCAACTCCAAGCCCTTAATTCATTGGTTCTACAGAAAATATATAAACATCAACAAAGATATAACAATATCATCCTCATTGATTATATTATATTTATACTCACCTAAACTCTTTTCATTATTATACCTTATTAGAAAATATAATTAACATGTATATATAATATTAATGTTATTTTGATATGGTAAAAATATTTTGATTTATTCATAATATTTATACTCTTTCCCTTTTGACACATCTAATTAATTGTCAGTTTTATATGAATATGAGAACATTTTTGATTCCTTAATTATCACTACCTTCTTGGATGGTTAGTGTAACTTCTTTATATTTTAAAAATATAAAATTTTATGTATTTTTAATATTAATGTGGTAATTTTAGTAATGTATAAGTCATAATTAATCTGAAACCTGAAATAAAAAAAGGACAATTCAGAGAAATATGTCATTAGGCAATTCATTTTTAATAAAAGAATTATTAAATAAATTCTTATGATTATAATTTATCAATAAAATCATTAATAAATTTTATACAATTCTAGATCTATATTTTAATAAAAATAAGTTAAATATATAAGAGGTTTAAACATGAAGGATCAAAATAAGATTAAGTTAAAGGTACTCCCAACCTTTATTTCTCTATTGGGATATACCCTCACTTTCTCCATATTTATTCAATTATTCTTCTAAAATATGGAAAAAATTATATTTTTATTCAAATTTTCTTTTTATACGATATTAATTATTCCACTTTATTAATTTTAACTCTTATCCATGATTTAATAATTATAGATGAAGAATTTATTCTCAAACCCCATCCACGATTATTTTTATGTTTATTCTTTTGATCTTTATGAAACATGATAATTTATTTGTAAATGACTCACTTGGTTATCAAAAATGATGTTTTACCTTATTATTTTGTGAACCTACATATTTATTATTTCACATATACTCTTTTATGTCACTATAGAACCCATTCTTTTCTCTTGGGTTCATTTCATGTTTTCAATGGATATAAAATTATTTTCTATGAGGCATGCTTGATTATAATAATATTATGATGTGACGAGCGGGATAAAAAATTTGAAAATCTAAAATGGAATGGGTAATACTTTAAATCCCATTATATTATTATGAACGATCATGATTCTAAATTTATTCACATTCCATGTTGTATGTTTTTTTCACATATGTTTTTATTAAGCATGATTCATGATTTGTTCACAATCATTGTACAATAATTTTACTCAATGTTTAAAATGTTTCATTAGTATATATGTTCCACATGACAATCCTGAATATAATTATTTTGATTACGATCCTATGATTATGATATAATTATGAGGATTATACCAGAAAACTCACTCATATCTATTCATGTCTCATGGAATTTATTATTGTTCCTCCCATTACAAGGATTTTAGCCTAAAATTTATTTGAAATATAATCTAAGGTTATTAAATATACTATGGATATTATGAAAACTTTTAGGAGGTCTATGAAGAGGTATTTTAATAAATTAGAGTCATATGTAATCATGTTTCATGATCCTGATTTTCCAAAGATAGCAAACCTTTCGATTTGTGTGTTATATTATTATTTAAAACAATGATGTATTCATATAATTTGAAACAAAATCATCACTATATTAATGTATAAAAAATAAAGGACTAATAATTTTAATAAAAACAATATTATAAGAAATATTAATATTTAAATAACATAAAACATCCATTAATATCTATTATTGACTCTTTTCAAGTTTAGCTAATATTATTACTGGTTACATGTCAGCATATGAAAAGAAATGCGTTTCTAAAGTGGGATTGAAGTGGTTTCAGATTAATATTTGGTTTCTATTCATATGAATAATGAATTTGGGGATTATATGGCCTATAGTTCTCAATATATGGCTTAAAAAGATATTGAAAATAAGATATAATCTTTTTCTCTCAACTTTCATTAACAAAAATCATTAAAATAAAAATTTATAAATATTTAATAGCCTATTTTAAGGAATTATATTCTGGTAAACTCATCAATGAACTCTAAAAACTCCCCCTTAATGGAATAAAAAGAAAATTCTTATCAATTAACAATATTAAATAGTCCAAATTGAATGGGAGTTCTTGAGTAGTTTTTTAAAATAATAGATTCCCTTTTTTCCATCACTTATATTGAAAATATGTTACCTATAGGAATATAAATCAGTTATAAACTTTAGATAAAATTAGAAATCCTAACAATATATAAGATTCTATATGAACATAAATATCTTGAACCTGAAAATCAACGGGAAACAATAATTTCCCACTCTCACAAAAATATAATTTTTCCTTCCTATAATATTCATTATTAACCTATTAGTAAGACAAATTTGTATTGAATTAGGATTATTTTCCCTTATTACCAGATTATAGAACATTGAAAAGGGATAAAATTAATTATTAACACTAATACAAGCAAGAAATTAAATCATCATGATTTATATAGTTGAAAAGGATGGAAAATTTATATAGATCTTACAGTTTAGGAGGTAATATATTTTTAAAAACAACACTAAACTCCATATTTAGTCACACTTTGATAAACTATTCAATCCATTTTTAGTGAATATAACTTTAAGGAATTTTGCATCAGAAGGTATTAAGTAAAAATCATTTATGTATGGAATTATTTATTTAATCCTCTTAAATAAATTGAAAAAACATAGAATATTTTCTTATGGATTATTTTATTAAGGCTTTTAGGATATGTAATGAGTGAATAATAATTATTTATTTCATTTTTGGTTATTACACACTCCCCCTCAAATATATTTTTTCCTTATTTTTTTTATATTTTAGTTGTTCTTGTTTTTATATTTTTAGTGGGATAGAGGAACACTAAGAATTTCAAAGCATGTTTTCCTTAGATTTGTACACATTGTTTCAATATTTTTCAGTTCAAATTTTATATTTATTTTACCTTTAATCTTTCTAAGTGTTTTCACATCAATTTATTATGTAATAAAAAAAATTCTTGTTTTTTTTCTACTCATTTTCATGAAATATAATTTCCATTATTTGTTTATATTATTTATCATATATCATTAATTTACTCATACTTTGTTCATATTTAATATTTTTCTTGTTTTTATCCTACTTTTGGTGGAAACAACCATAAATTTTGACTTATGATTTAACTCAATATTGTTGGGTAATTCCTCCTTTTATCTTTTATTAAATTTTTATCCAATTATCCAAATTATAATTCCAAAATTATCATTCTTAATAAATTAGAGTTTATTTTAGTGATTATTTATTTAACCACTCCTTCAAAATTCCATTTATAATTATAATTAATATTTTTTAAAAAATAAGGTCTTGGATGATTAAAAAATCCATCTGGTACAAGAATTATAATTACCCCCTTATTTTTTTATGTATTTTATTTGAAATTTTTTATTGTCAGAAATATAATTATTGACAAATGAGTATAATATACATTATTACCTTCTACCAAAACCTATATAATTTTCATTTCATATGGGTTATTTAAAGCCCCCAAATTTTACGAAATGAGGTCTTAGAATACCCAAATATTCCCCATTACAAACACTTCTCCTTAAAAAGATATTATTATTTTTAATATATTCAAGATTACTATTCCGAGATAATAAAAGTTTTAGTTATTTTATAAATTCAGAAAGTTAAAAAATGGAGTCTTGACCAATGGTTATTTCATTTATAATAGATCAATTATTCTTACCAGATTTCTTTTTTGTTTTAAATTTTTGGAAAAGGTTATTTTAAATCTATTTCATTTTATCAGTAGTTTTTTAATAGTTTCCACTATAAGATAGATCAATTAAATTATAACAAGGATTAGTGAGTCCTTTATAAAATGATTACATTAACATGAGTAAAGGTAATTGAAGATGATAAAAATGCCTTTGAAAGTCCCTGATCCTATCCTAATCCATATGTAACATTTCTATATCATCTTGAATAAAACATGTAATTCTTCTTCTCAACTCCCTAGTCATTTTTTATAGATAACATTTCAATAATTGATTATTGAAAATTTGATCAAAGTATCAATTATATTTTTAAGTAGTATAAAAAAATAGATTCTCAGATTATTGTTTCCTAAAAAGGGAAATTATCACCATTATTTTATCTTTAGTCAATATATGTGAAGGAAATTGATTCACATTTAAATATATATCCCTAATAAGGGTAAAATAATCTTTAATTATTATCCCATTTAATAGTGTTAGTAAAAACAGTGGTGCCTATTAATATTCATAATTGGTCTTCCTTTGAGACAACCAAATACATGGATGGTTTCTAGAGATAACATGGTCTTGAAACTCCCTAAGTCTCAGTATCTCAATGTTTTTATTGACAATGTTTGGTTATTAATTTTTTTCTTAGTTGATATCCAATTTATCTTCCAAATCACCCATGCTAACTATTTTATTTTTCTAAATATGACTACAATGGTGTTAAATTTTTGTTATAAGGGGTTTTAATTTGATAGAAAATTAAATTTTAGTATGAATGAGTCTATAAAAAGAAGTATTGAAATATAAAAAATTCAAGAAAGTATGAATTTAAGAAATTCAGTACATATAAGAACAAGTATTTTAGATTCATTAACACCAATTTATAATATAATCCTTAATGATTCATTGAGAGTCGGTGTGATTAAATTAGTAAATTAAATTATTATTCATTTTTTTCTCAAATAACCCATGTCACATGTTAATCAGATAAAATTAATTTATATTTTGAATTATCACTTATTTAATAAGGAATTTCAAGGACATTAATCAGTTAAATTAGTAAAAATAATCAGCAATTTAAATTCCCATGAATATGATATAATATTGAGAAATGGGGTTGAATCAATGGTCTTATAATAATAATTTTTTGGTTAAAAGTAACCACTATGAATTTTTAGAGTCGTGATTCTCTCAAAATTTATAGATCAAAATTATCCTTATCAAAGAATATAAAAAATAAATTCAAGGAACTCCTACATTTTCATAAGGTTCACCCCCAAAGTAGGTGACAATGTCCTTGTTGTATTTTTTTTAAATATTAGATTTTTTTTCATTAATGTATATAAGAGATTATAATAATTAAGAAGGTATAATCAAGAAATTAGCTTCTATATTAGTGGGAAGGTATATTCCTTAACGTAACTCTATCTATTGATAGTTTTTATACTAGTTATCCCTAGTTTTTAGTTTTACTACCAAATATAAAATTCAATATCTTCATTCTATTAAATTTTTTTTAACAAAAAATGATTAACTTTATAAAAACATTTAAAATAAATAGAATTATAAGATTCCATAAAACATAACTTTTTAAAAATCATTTTTAGAAACATCATTATTGAAAAATTCTTCTGGTATCTCAACTATATGCTATTATGAATCGTATGGGTGTGGTATTCTCAACTTATGTAAATTATATATTCGGAATCTCATTGTTCAGAAAATTAATATCTGGTAACACAACTCAAGAATTATATATGAAAAAATATTTTCTTAAATTAATTCCTTCACAAAATTATTTTTCACATAAGTGTATTTTTACAGATGATTATCATTTCAATATATTGGTATAAGGAATATGTTCCCACAATCCTTATATAAAAATAGAGTCCTTAGATTAACTTGGAGCCTTTTAAATTCTTATTCAACACCATAATGATGATACTATATACCCTATTTATAGGTGCACCAGAACCTTAACAGACCCATTTATGATTTTGAAAAAAACCTCTTCTAAAATTTTCAAACATCACCAGGTTTTTGCATCAAGTGTTCCATGCTTTATAACATGCACATTATTTTACCTATCATGTACAATTATCCTTTATTTTTGAAAATTCCACTTGAAACTTCCTCTATCCTACATACATACTTCTATAATTATTTACCAACATTTTCCACACCTTAAAAACTCTATAATTTAGAATTTTAACGTTTTAACAACATTTCAGAATAACTCAAGAACATTCTTCCATAAATCTATATTTTTAAGCCATTTTATTTCATATAAAGGAATACTATGACATTAATTTTACTTATATAATCGCATATAGAAACAATGTTCTTCATTAGTTACTCTAATTTATTATCTTATAACTTCTAGATACTTGACATTATGTCTTAGAAAAACTATATATTCTAGAATAAACATTAATCAAGAAATTTTCCAAAAAAATTTATTACGTTTATTACTTTTAATTTTAGAATTGAATCATATGAATTATCTTATTCTCATCTTCTATAAGTTCTTTAAATTCATGAATTAGATTTAATTTTAACTAATTTTGAGCATACTTATATACCATTTGACAAATCTAACTTAATCTTACATAGACAATAACATATGGCACTAATCTTATATAACTATGAAATAATATCATATTCAATCACATGTAATGAAATTATTTATTCTTCCACTAATCAATCATGCTCAGAGTAAGTATTTTATATTATCCAGAATCTAATTAGAAACAATATAGTGTTTTTTTTATATAATCTTCCAAAATTTTATGGCTTCAACTCATTAACTAGAGGTGCTTCAACCTCCATAGACATATCTTACAGTTTCAAAACATCGGTAAATGTTTGTTATAATATGAATACGTTTTCTCTAAATTTAATAACTTATTATAGAACCTACCACATAATCATCTAGATTTAAAATTTTATAACATCTCATCATTATTATTCTCAATATCCACAGTTCATCTTCAAGAGATGTAACACATAGAATAATTTTTATACTATTTATAAAAAATAATTTCAAGAAAAATACCACTAATATCATCTTAAAAAATTCGTTAACATTAACCAATTATTGATAAAAAATAAAAAATAAATTAACAACTTAATAATGCGATTACCTTCATTAATTTTATTTGTTGGATTTTGTTTTCAACACTATAAACTCCCAAATTTTCATCCAGTAAAATAATTTCTCAAAATGAAATGTACTAATAATATATTACACAATAAAAAAAAGTTTTTGAGTTAATTATATCCCTCGATGTTAATTTTCTTTAATAGTGGATTTTATGTTCTACCCCTTAATAAATTTTATTATATTTTCTCCATATTTTTTAAATAATAATGTTTTAAAATTAAAATATATAACGTTCATTTCTACAAAAATATTTTTACTACTACATAACCCACTGAAAAAATCCACAAAATAGTGGGGTGATTTATAGCTTCCTACGCTAAGAGTTAGAGGAGGAACACTATGTTTCTTATAAAATGATTTAAATCTATCCCTTTATTTATCATTAAATAACATATCATTAATTTAATTTATTGGGAAATATACTATAACATCAAATATCTATTATAAACATTCTATTTAATGAAATTATGTTTGATATAAATAGTCTTATACCTCATGTGTTGCACTAGATTCTTGGAAAGTTCAATTTCAATTTGTTTATTACAAGTAATCCTCATTGATATCTAAACTTTTACCTTCATGTATTCTAGTTATACTTTCATATAAAACATTTGACCACATTCTTGTTTCACTACAACTTGCTTAGATTTGGATTTTCTCAAAGTTATAAAACTTTATTTCTTACAATAACAACTCGATCAATTTTAACCAAAAAAATCACCTTAGATATTTATTTTTTATCATTATAATATCTACAAAAATAAACATTACAAAAACCATTAAATTTAGTTCCACACTTATATTATATATAAGAATATAAATCAAGGTTCCTTTATTATGTTTAAGAATTATCTTTATAACCATCTTTTGTTATTCCTGTAGATTACATTAATATTTATCATATAGATTTATGCATATAAAATGTCTAGAATTGATTCTATAAGATAAATCAATAATCTAGTTATCTTTTTAGAGTTCTTATAATTGAATAAATTTACCACTTCATATTTTATCAATATGATACCAACTATCATAGGTTTTGAAACTTCGTTAGAACATATAATTCTAATTTTCATAAAAAAATCAATAGAATATTTATCCTTGTATAGAAAGATGTATTTTTATCCATGAAAACTTAAATCTATAAAATAAATTAATTTCTCTAAGAATTTAAATTTAAAAATGAATCTTTATTTTTTTGTAAAATCTTTATTAGCATAATATTTTTAATCTAAATAAATTTACGTTATCAATATAAACAATGAAAATTAGAGTATATGTGATAGTATCCTTTAGATGTAAGATGTGATTAACATTTCAATCATAAATTTTCAATTTTTTATGAAACAATATACTTTGTAGTACTGGGATCTAGGGGATAGTTTTAACCTATAAAAGTTTTTTTTCTAAAATCTACACACTATAGTTTTATAACATTAAGGAATACACTCTTTTGGATGATCAATAAAAATTTATTATTTGTGATATATTTTTATGAAAGAATCCTTCATATAAATATTATAAACCCTCTAGTTTCTATAATAAATAATATCCATAAACATTGTAATATCCTCAAGTCTCTCAATAGGTGAAAAAGTTTCTTCAAATTCTAGATAGTCCACTAGATAATAACCTTTATAAAATAATATACCCTATTTATTTATACCAAAACCATCCCTATGAAATTATTTCTAAATACCTAGTTTTTCCCTCTAAAATGTTTCACTTCAAGACTAGGAAAATGGACATAAGTAGCACTATTGAAAATACATTAATTTTCTCCATTAATAAAATTTATAGCATTATTGTTCTCAGAAGCCTCTATAATAGAATGTGGTACAACTTGTAAAAAAAGTTATATTTGATTTTCAAGACTCAATTATCTTCTATCATATATTAGTGATTTTTAATTAGAAATGATGTTTTCATGTTGAATAAGCTTTTATAGATACTGAAAATTAAGTCTTATTTAAACTTTATTCTCATCATAACTTGATTTATCAAATTAGTCATTAATATAATTTGGTTTATGTCAATCTTATTTTTCAATATTTTTTTTCAGAATTCTAATATTATCATCATTTAAATCCTCAAATTTTCATTCAGTTAATTTTTTAAAACTAATTTTTTCAATGACTTTGTCATCTGAAAAATCATCCAGATTTTAGTGCCTTTTGTTTCATTACCTATAACATCTTATCTTAGGTGAATTTTCCACAAATACAACTTCCTCGGTATTATCATAAACTTTTCCCAAATATTATTTTTTGATATTTATTAAGCATAGACTCCAAAAAATCTTTATATACATCACTATATGTTTATTCTCGTATCATATTTCACATGGGGTGGTATTTTATTTTGGCCTAAAAATATTTAATTATTAATGTGGACAACTATACTTACACCTTCCCACCAGAATAATTTTTAAGGTTTGTATTCATCAAGCACTGTTCTTTCCATTTTAATTGCTATTTTTTTTATTTTTGAAAAATATATTTTATTTTAGTGCATAAGAAACACTATATTTTATATTTTATATTTTTCATAGAAGTATAGGATTAAAAATAATTAATAATGAAACCCCTTCCATCAAATTATTAATGTATAATCATAGATTATTCCCAAATTTTCTTTTAAATATTTGTAACATTGTTATTTAATTAGAAATGTGATTAATGAATATAAAATGTTTCTTCCATATGAAATGTTCAATGAATTTAATAAATAAAAATCACCTTTAGTTGATTGATCTCTCATAGGGACATATAAATCAAAGCATATAAGTTCAATTATCATTATTGAATAAATCTACACCCCTTTATGAATTCTTGTTATCATATTCTCCTTTTGAAAATTTTCCCAAATAACATCTGTTTCTCTCTTCTGTTAAACTAGATCCATCAAAACATATTATTTTTGAAGTTTTACTAAAATTTATTTTACCATGATAGTTAATACTTTCATTCCATAGTTTATTTTCATCATTAAAAATCAGATAACACAAGAGACTCAAATCACTAATTTAGAATACATTAACACATGTTCTTTCTCCTGTATTATTAAATCTATCATATTTTAGAACTTTATGATTCATTAGTTTTCTAAAATATTACTTAATTACCATCATAAAAAAGTTTTCCAATGATCAATAAATCATTTTTCCCACTAAAAAATAAAATATCTTTAGATTTCTGTTTTTGAGCTTCTATCTCACTATACAGATATATTTTATTTTTAGAGAGATATCATTCCAAATAGTAACTATACTCTATCATGATATTTAATATTCTTCATGATCCTTAAATCACCTATCATATGAGAGGAAAACCTACTATGAACTATCCATTTATTTATTTTCTTACATGATATTATAGACACTTCCCCAATTATGTACTTTTATTTCTTCCTACATTTTAGAACATCAGTAAAATCATTGAAGTGTATTTATATATTCTTTAGTATAATGAATATTATGGTCACATATTTTTTAAAACTATTTTAAATAGTCAAATATATTATGAGTGTTTAGTTTTGATGAAATGTTTTCAACAAATTACTACCTTTTAGAATATCTTATTAGATTATTAGATTTATCTTCCCCAAAATTAAAAAATTATTTAAATCCATGGAAATGACATGTTATAATGGAAGAAATAGTACTTGTTCCTGAAGACTCTATATCAAAAACAATAGCCCCTAAAATTTGATCTTTAATATTTATAAGAGAAATACCCATAAAGCTATGTTAAATTTACTACCATATTTTTTCTTCCTTTTGTATTTGAGAAATATTTCTTCTCGATATAATATAAAATTAATTCCTATCAAAGTACATTTCTCACAATTTTTCACATCACAAATTTTCCAAATTTTAATTTTAGAACCATTATATTTTTTATAAAAAAATTAACATTTATATTTAGTAGGATTAGGTTTAACCTAACTTTTTGGGATAACATTCTCAATATATTACAATCATGAAATTGTTTTTGAAATATTCACTAATCCTTTTCAAAGTATTTTTATGTTCATCATACCTTGATTGTGTATTAATAAACTCTTCTTCCTTTATAATTTTTTTATCAATATAATTCACCATACTTTATTTTTCTATAACTTTTAACATGATTTTTTAATTTATTCAATGTAACCATCTTCCCTTTTGTAAAGAGTTTCTTTTATTCTATTGTTATTTACTTCAAATTTCATTAAATTCATAATTTCCTTCTTATATTTTTTATTTTTCTAAAGGTAAACCTCATGTTCAGGTTTTAGCATATGTTATATACAAGTCTCTAGACCTTATTATTCTCTAATTGACGAAAATTTATATTTTTCAACATGATCTATGATGTTCTTATACTTTTAAAAAAACTCTCCTTCTAATTAAGTATTTATAGGGGAGTAAACTTTCAATTATTTTCTCAATATAATTATTAATTTTCTTTTTTATAAACATTCTCATACTCTTATTAGATTTTATGACTTTATATGAACTTTTATTCCATTTCTTATGATGATAAATTTACTCTTTATGATTATCCACATACTCACCACCTCTCTTTCTTGGAAAATTAATTTTGAAGTTCTAAATTATAAAAACCTTAAAAACATTTAGTGGTAATTTAAAATCATATTTAAATGTTCCTTTTACATTTTTTGAGATAATATTTATAATCCTTATATTCTCTTCATAGTTTTTTTCATCATCATTTTATTCTCTATATTACACAAATTTATTATTAATATTGAGTTTTCCCATTGATTTAAATGACATATCATCATTGATATTTTTCTTAAAATCTAAGGACTTCAACATCTCCTTAGGAATAAGTATAATTTATAATTTATTAGGAAATAAATAATCTATATCATCTAGGGTATAAAAGTTAGCATCAAACTTTTCAGTAATGTTTCTCATTAATTTCATGAATATAGTAGTATTCTTGTGTTTGTCCGAAATCTTTGATGTTTCCAACAATTTTATTCACCCTAATTAGATGATGAACAATAGTGTCTTCATCATGAATGATCATTTATTAAAACATGTATATATAAACATTCAATTTTACCCCCTTATCTTTCATATTCCCTTAAAAATGTTCTGTATTTTGTCAAAATTCTCATTTCCTATTTGAATTCCAATCCCATTTTATACACTTTTTTAGATAAGGATGTTATAATAACTTTAAATTATTTTATATCAACATCTATATTTATTTTATCTATAAATTTCATAATAATATATATATTAGTGGATGTAAACCCACTATATTTAAAACCATAACCTCTAGGAAAAGAGAAAAAAGAAATGGAATCATCATATTCATTTATACATGATATTATTTTCAATTAAATATATAAATACATATAATTTTAACTGAATTTATATGATCCATATCCAATAAATTTAGGATATTCCAGTAGAGTCCTTGGTTTATTTGATACCACTTGAATTGGATATGAATAAGGTGTACCATTGAGAAGGGGTAGGGTCAAATGGTTATTTACTTTTTTTTTCTAATATTAATCTCTATTTATTGTAATAATCTCGATCATAAAGAAAATTATATGTCAATAATTTTGGTATGGAAGAAAAATATAATTCAATACTAGTATTAGAATAATTTTATAAGTTTTATCCCCTATGTGGGTGAATAAGTAATTAATGTGTTCAGTTTTTTTCTGAGAGACAAATATTACCACTGATGTATATATGCAAATATAATGGTTGAGAAGGTATCATACTTAACTTGAAACTTATATCAAGTGGTAGTGTATCATCCGTAACCAAAAATTATTTCTATATTTTCTCCTATAATAGTTACAATTTACTTTCAATGTTACCACCAAACTAGAATGAGAAAGATCATATCTTAATTTATTTTTTAATAAATATGTGAGGACCGTCCTTTATTCATTTCAAATAAACAAAACTAACACCTACTTTAAAATTAATTTCAAGAACTTCAATATTTCAAAAATAAATTTTTGAAACTTTTACTTATGATCCCAACTCTTTTATCTTCCAAAACATTTACATATGGTATAATGAACTTTTTTAACTTCTCTAATTAGAATATCATTTTTTAGAACATTAACTGTAGAGTCGAAATAATGGCGAATGCATAGGGGGATTAATATCATTTTAATAAATCTTAATAATTTGAAATCAATCCCATTTTTAGCTGGGAATTTATGTTTTTATCATTTCTTGAAAAATAGCATGTATTTGAAAATAAAAGATGTAGAGACAATGACATTTTTAAAATGGTTTTTCAAAAAAGGAACCAATTGTCCACTACACCAATACTATATCCATGATCTTAGTGATTTTTAGTAGTATATACTTTATAAAATGTATCTTGATAGTTGAGTGTAATTAAATAACTTTTTTTACAAAATATTATATAGGGACTAAAAGTAAGAAAATCCATAATCCTAAAAAAACATCACACAAGAGTGTTTAAAAACAAAAAAAATTCTTTGTTTGTATAAATTCTCTTTGAGAGTATTTAGATGTAGACAATGTAATAGATATATTTAGAAATATTAAATGAAAAAGAATAGTATCTTCAAATCATTTTCCTTGGGAATAATCACTAAATTTTATTAAAAATTATTTCAGATAAATCAGCAACAAATAAAATTGAATTTTAATTTTATAAAAGGATATACATTTTATTAGATATAACATGTATGTATTAAAATTTTAGTCTGAAAAATATTAAATAAATCTCAGTATATGTGACATTGATAAGAAGAAGTTTTTTGTTAGATAAATGATAACATATTCTATAATAACAACGAACCAATATAATCTTTGATAAATAATTCTTAATTTTCATAAGATTTCGTGAAAGAAGATCATTAACCAAAACGATCCCAAACAATAAAGGTATATCTATTTGAGAAGTAAATAATAATCTAGATATAATTTTGGTAAAATAGATCCCAAAATTTCTGAATATAAATTACAATTTTTTAACAACACACCACATTTCGAATCTGTTTATAATTTTATATGAAAAAAATAAAATAACATAAAAAATGGAGAAAATAATCCATTGATAAAGATCATTTAAAAAAAAATAATCACTTAAATGAGTTATTTACTTCAAATAAATCATTGAAAAAATCTCATAATAATTCGATTATGAAATCTTGTAGACCACATGTTCAATGTGTTGTTTCTCTTCATAAGGATGCCTTAAAAAGTATAGTTGATACTAAAAATGGAGCTCTAAATGTGTTTTATGATACCAACGTGAGGTTTATTACATTTTTTAAATACCAAATGTTATGTCATCAATTGTGAGGATCCTTTTTAAATGTTAGGTTCCTGAACATAATGGTTAACTTAAATGCGGGGTTCAAAACCTTGGATTGGATATCATAATTAAGATAAAACATCACATCAAAATGCGGGTTTAAATATCAATGTAAGGATAGGGCATTACTTTTTGAATAATGATTCCATTTTTCATAAAAATATAGAGAATTCATGGAGCCTAATGTTATGTTTGGGAAACTAACTTTTGACAAGTAATATCACTTTTGAGTACATAATATTTGATGTATACCTAAAGTAAGAAGTCACATAATAGTATCACACTCCATGTTCTAGAGCTCTATGTTTAGTATTAATCATAAATTTTCAACCATACTTTTGGATTCATCCACTCATAGAGAAACCCCATGTTGAACTTGTAAATGTTGTGATTTGAATTTTTAATTATTTAAATATTTATGATATTATTTAGTTAGAGTAAATATTTCAATAATTTTTTAAAATTTTCATTTTATAATATATTTATCAATAGATTAATTCATTATGATTTTTATGAGATGTTGTGTTTTCCATTGAGGTTTAAATAAATATTTAAAATGTGTTGTGTGGTATGAAAGAATATTTTTTATTACAAAATTTTCAGATTTTTTTGACAAGAATTAAATAATAAAATTATTTAATTTATAATTAAATATATATACAGACATTTTTATATTTTCGTCTAATTATATTCATTATCTAAATATTAGAAAAAATATAAATCTCTTACTCAAAAACTATGTTAAAACTTTTGGATGATAGAAGAGATTATTATTTCCACAGCAATTCTCGCTTCTTATCTATGTAACATTTATTGTAGTTTAATGAAGATTTTCTAGGATATATATTATAGATATAAATGTTATATCTGCTACTATGTATACAATATTTTATTATTAAGATTTAAGTTTTTCATACTATTAAATTATGTAAGATTATTTCACAACAAATTTAAAGATTATCTATGAGGACAATGCTTTAATGATTTTAATATATTACACTCAAAGTCCTTTTATCTAATAGTTTCATCATCAGAATTTGAATAATATCAATGAATTTTTTTCAAATAAAATAAAATTTATAATATTTTTAAACACTCTAGTGTGAAGTATTTTAAGGGCGTCTAATTTTTTCTAAAATTCATATAAAATATTTTTTCACAAGTTTCAGTTTCTTGTACTAAATTATCAAGATCACATGGAAAATTATATTCTTCTTAAAATAATCAAGATCGTGAAGAGTCTGTTGGTGTAGTGGAATAAGGGATCTGTTTCAACTGAACCACTTTAAAAATTCACAGTTTCCTTTTCTTTTCTTTTATATTTTATACTATATTTCAAGAAAGGATAACAATATCACTTCCAGGCTCAAGGGGGTTTGATTTCAAATTATTATGTTTTAAAAAAGGAAACAATTCATTAATATTGTGTCTTTATCTTCAATATAACAAAACAATTGGTATCATAGGTGTATTATATTGAAAATAAATTTTATCACTAAAAAAATTGATTTCATGAAATAGTTGAATACTAATGTCGATGGTCAACCTTAAAAAGGGGATTCAATGGGAATAAATTCATATTTCAATGGTGAAAATTACGGTTTCAAAAAATCTAAAAATAATATATATCTAAAAATTCTTGGTTTTAAGGTTCATTTAATGTATTTAAAGACATATGTAATTCCTAAGGATAAACTAGAAAAATGGGACACTACCAATGAAACTGAAAATGATATAAATTCAAATGCTATGAATGATATTATTTCCAGACCTGGGCCAAAAGAGTTTAATTTCATCTCTAATGGTGTTATTTTATAATTAATTTGATAATAATTAACAATTTCCTATTAAGGAACTTAAAATGTGAATAAATTGATATTCAACACTTCTAAATTGAATTTTTACAATTTTTTAATGTGTAAAGGTGAAATAATACCTCATATTAATTGAATATTAATGAAAAAAATTGTAACACCCCAGGTAAATAAAGAATATAACATTTTCATATTTATCCATATTTGTGAATAAAATATTAATATGACTTTAATGGGGACGCTATGCTCGATGGCGTACCCAACATGCAACAACGAGTTTCTTGGGAATCTTACATTGCACTCTAATAATAAAATAATATTATTTTAAATGGTAGTTAACATATGGCCGTTGTATTGGTGGTAATGGATAGAAATAACTAAAATATGATTATATATGTGTTTAAATGTTTTTATATTTATCCAATAAAAGATAAAGGCTTAAAATACAGAAAGAATTCAATTTTAGGCGTATATGCCCTAGTTTTCACTAAAGGTTGACTTATCGCCTTTTGATGGAGAACCATCATTAAATATAGTTTTGTTCACTCTTATACATTCTATTGGACCAAATAAAACTCTTCTTAAGAATTGGGACATCAAAATTTAATTTGTGTAAATTTTTTGTATCTTTCCGATAAAGTTCATTTTTTTAATGAATAGTGTAAAATGTTGTATTTTAATTCAAACCCTTCTTTTAATCTAATTTATTTATATGATTAGATTATATTTTGAATTGGTTTTAAAGTAAAATTAGAATATATTTTTACCATTAAATACAATAGTGGTCGTTGGAATTAATTTCACTTTGAAATCAGACTTAAACTAGTGTCAATCTTTTGATACTTATTATTTCATAAAAACATGCTATTTGCTCTAACAATGGGAATTAACTATTAAATTAATTAATGTGACTTATATGTTTTTAATTTTGTAAAATAGACTTCATTTTTGAATTCATAATATCAAATATATCTTAAGGTGAATTGTTGGGGTTTTTCTGAAAAACTTCAATTTTTGATGAATAGTGAAACCACTAAGTGGTATTTATAAAAACTGATTTTTCCGTTTAAATGAAAATTTTCCATATTTGTGTTTTGAATTTCAAAAATACGACATAAATGGTTGTCATTAATAAGTAAAATGTGGTTCAATGGGATAAAAATAATTTTTTGGTGAATAGTAACTTATTAAGTTTTTAATCGCGATTAGAGGTAATTAATGTAGTTTATGGTAAGAATAATGTTTTAATAAAATTAAATGAACTAGAAACATGTCCTAACCTCATTTGATGTTTCATGGACGACCCATACAATCCATGGGTCAACTTGGGGACCCCATGGAGCCACTTTGGTTGGGAAATGACATAAATATCTTTTTATTTAATGTTAAAGTAAAAATGACATAAACATGAGATGTTTTACTAAACCAATTTTTACATGGGGTTATACAAGTCATAGTTTTGACTATAAATAGTCATTGGAAATCTAAAACGATTTCCTACATCATAGTATTTTTTTATAATTTTTAGACATTAAATAAATTAAATTATTTATGACATCATGATGATGTAGCGATGACCTCATTATTTAACGATTTAAATAAAATGGAAAGATAATGTAAAATATAAGACCTACACATGTCCAAAACCTATTGGATGAGTGGATTTATAACCCTCATAACCTTATCCTCTAAATACATCAATGTGGGACTTTTAAAATCCAAAACTCTTTTGAAAATAAAGTAACATTTTGTAACTTTACAAGAGTGCCCCTCCTCTCCTCTTATAAAAGTCCCCCACCTCTACCTCTTTACACACACTCCCAAAGACTTTGGCTCGGCCAAACCATACCCATTTTGTCTCTTAACTTCCCCCTCTTTCTCCTTGAATCATCACTTTGGTCAGAATCTTTTCCAAGGAAGCCTTTGAGCTCAAATCAAAGGAAGTTACCTGATGTTAAGGTAATGTCTTCACTTGAGTCCTTTTGTTTTATTTTACTTCTCCAACCCCCTAATCTCTTTTTATTCTTTTCTTTTGTAACAAATCCACTATCTTAAATATACTAGATGTTTTTATAAGATGGATTCGAGCTACACTTACACACACCTACATCTAATGGTTAAAGAACATATTGTTTCCGTAGATGGCGAATTTCTGCCTCCCGAAATGATGATTGTTCAACATTATTATAAAACCTTCAAAGGTGGCCATTAAGATGACACTATATATATATATGATATATAATATGTTTATGTTTTACTTAAGCTTCTGTATTTTTCATTTATGGCATACGGTTATGGTTTCCATTATGGGTAAATGCGATATCTTCATTTAAGGAAGTGCGAACTACCGACCCTCAAAGTGATTTGATTCGTTAATACCATATGTGGTACGTATAAAGGATATATTTAATGATATTATATATGATACCATACTGGAATTAAAATACTATTATGTATCATTATGTTTTAATTCCATTAAATATGAAATAGAAATGGAAGTAGCGTTCATGCGTACGTACGGCTTACCGTCTCCATGAACGGTGCATTTCATTTCTTAACTCTAAATGCTATGTAATATTATAAATGCATGAATATACTGGATATATATGATTTATATGATATCTACATCATGAATAAAATTCTGGATATAATGAACATTTGGCCACATGAACAACATGTAATTGTAAGAAGTCCACTTTCGACTTAAGAACCAAATATCGGCAAAACAAATATTATTAACTTAAATGATTACATAATGTTTGTGACATGGTAATAAGTGATATAAAAGGAATAATGAACTTGAAAAAGTTTCTTAAGGAAGTATAAATTAACTCCAGTTTATTATTCAGGATATTAAAGAATGATCGAGTCAAGTCGGACCCGAGGTAAGGGATCCTACTCCTCTCTTTCTTTTTAAGTATAATCTTTTATGTCATTCCTTTTAAAGCTCATCTTTCTTGTTATTGGGATGTTATTTTATATTACTCTTACTGTAATTTTTATGTTAAAATGATGAGAGACCCTATTCTCTCTCATCAATCCATTTTGGATGTTTTGAGTGGCGCCGTAAGGCTGCTAAATTTTCGTAAGAGATATAACCTCTCTCTTTCTTTTTAAGTACTATCCTTTAAGTCACTTCTTTTAAGCTCCCCTTTGTTATGATGGGGGATGTTATTTTATATTCCTATCACTGTAAATTTTATGGTAATATGATGAGATACCCTATTTCCTCTCATCAATCCATTTTGGATGTTTTAAGTGGCGCTGTTAGGCTGCCGAGTTTTCGTAAGGGATTTTTCATCTCATTTTTATTCCCGTGATATTTATGCTACATTTGACACAATTTCCTTTGAGTGGTGTATGTACTGAAAAAATATTATACAATTTGTATAGTATAATTTCATTTATGGGTATTCACATCTTCATTGTATGACCCTTCTTCCATAGGGTGTACGTTTTGAAAGTTACCCAACTCGGTATGGGGACCTTTCACCCTCCTCTTTTTAAAAGACTTATTTTGTTATGTCTTTTAATTCACATAATATTATGTTGGGATATGTTCTTTTATATACTTATTGATTTAAATTTTATTTCCAAGTGATGATATTCCCTTTTGATCTCTCATAAACTCATTTTCTGAATTTTGAAGTGATGCCGTTTGGCTGTCGAATTTTACCAAGGGAACTTTTTAACCCAATTTCGATTTCTTTGGGTTCAACATGTAGTTATTGAATATGTCATCTTTTGAATATGTGTGAATGAAATTTTATTGTTTTACACTTAATATCCAATTATATTCAGTGTATTTATATTTGTCACACATAATTTTGAGATTGAATTATCCTTAATTTAAGGATACCGTCTTTATAAGGGAATTCATCACATTTGACATTTCTACAGAGACTTCATTGTTGTTATGCACCAATTCACTCTTATATGGTGTATATACTGTCCTTTGGAATATTATATCATGAATCCATTTAATCTCATGATATTATAAAGTTCTGACTAAATGTTATTCCTCAATTATTTTATTCAAGTGTCTCTAATTTTGGTAGAACCCCTTTAACCAAAATATCGCTTTAAATGTTTTAATTATTTGTTCTTATTAATATCCATGTTTTCATAGTGGTTTTAAGGATTTATTTATATGGATATTAATGGTTTAAAATTTTAAAATCTTCAAGGTGGTGTGGGACACTTTGTTTAAAAAATATCTTTATTAAATGTTTTAAATGGTTTTGGAAATGGTTTCTTTTTGAATGGATTCGTTATTTCAATATCCTAAAATGTTATATTGTGATTGAAATGTGGAGATGTTATGTTTACTTTATGCAGGTTTTATGTGATACATTTATGTTATGGTTCTTGGGAATTGTTATGAAAACGGGTGGTTCTGTGATAAACTAAGGGTGGGTGAGCCCGATATAGCTCTCCAATGCATTGGGTAACGCGAAAGAGTGAAACGTTAAGATTTCTCCGAAGAGATTTAGGGAATATACTGTGGTGCATATTCCAAACGTAACCAAGAGGGTAACTCCCTATGTAAGAATGTTATGAATTCCTCAAGATAACTTTTACGTCTTATGATTTCTATGATTTATTCATGATTTGATATGCCTATGTTTTATGGGTAAAGTATGATTTCATTCTAATGTATATATGAACTCATGTTTCCTTTCCATATTTTTATAACTCTTACTGAGATTTTTATGCTCATCCCAAGTTTTTGAAATGTTTTTCACAGGTCAAGGGAAGGGTACATGATGTGATGATAGTGTCAAGGATGTGTCAATAAAGAATTGGTGTTTTATTTTAAATATGATTCCATTGATGGGAAGAATGAATACTGTCTTTTATGTAACCACTTTGTTTAAATGTGGAATGTAATGCAAGTTTCATGATCTAATTATCTAAAACTCTTAACCTAAAAATATCCTCAATGTGTAATATTGTAATAACTCAAGATTAAGTAAGGTTTAAGGATGGGTCCTTATAGTTGGTATCAAGGGTCGGTTTAGATAACTTTAGAGGTTAGGGTATTCTCTAAGCATAAGTGACAGTACCATAATGGATAGGTTTTCAGAAAGAGTCCTAGTTTTAGATAAAGTGAATGAGTAAGTATATCTTGGTGTTTATCTTCCTCATTAGTATATGATGGTTTTGTTGATATACTCACACTGACCTTTTTGGTTTTAGTAAATGGATGGATCTAGCAGGCACCAAAGTGATAATAGGTTTGAAGGAAACTGTGGTGGTTCTCTGATTAAGAGACTGGATGAAATGGGGGATTCAATGAAGAAACTCACGGTTGTTATAAACCAACTAGAAAGGAGTCATGATCAACCACTTGAACCTTGGTATGATCTGTAATGCATTATGTATGAGATGACCAATCGATGTGGAAGTTCAGGTAATAATTATAAAGGAAACCATTAGAGTTTATATGATCCTTACTTTTTAGGTAATTATGGGTTACTCTATGATATGATGGAAAATGAAAGGAATGAGATAAAATTGAGGTTAAAATATGTTATGATCATTTTTGAATATTTTATCTCGTTTTGGGGAAATGTTTTGAGAAGTATATAGTTTCGGAAAAAGGACAACACGCAGACCGTGTGACAACCCGTCGCGTCAGACAAAGCTGCGGGAATCGAACCCACAACCAAAGTGCGACTGGTATTTATCGCCTACCACTAGACTACGTGAAGTCCCTGGTTAGTTTGAATGATTCTTTTTAGTTAGATGATTTTATTAATTAAGAGTAAGTTGATTTTGGGTTATTTATGAGAATGATTAACCTATCATGGAGGATATGTGATTAGGTTAATTACTTTTCAATACGAGACTTTAAGAGTAACTAATGTTATTTGGAGATAGGTGTCAATTTGTACCTTGGAAGACTATGCAACTAAATCCTTCAAATATTTGGGTTTCAATATTAGTTTGGTTTACTTTGAAGTATTTTATGGACAATTTTATTATAGAATGGTCCTCGTTGAACTTTGGGATTTGTTGGACAAATTTTGGAGATTAAGAATAGATTTTCTTTTTATTAAGGGTTATCCTTTTCTGGATTATCTGATCTTGTACTAACCTTTTTTGTTTTGGTTTTGGTTAATGTATAAATACATGGGAAGTATATAGTTCTCTTTTGTGGATTAGGTGACTCTCTAGAAGTTTATTATAGTACTCTTAATGTGAACAAGTCTCCCTAAATACTCGTCTTTTGGAAAAAAATATGAGTTTGATTAAGGAATCTAGTAAATGTTAAAAGTCAACATGATAAGTGATTATGTTTCCTTATGAATAAATTCCTCAATAAAATGTAACTTAAAACAAAAATGTTGTCTATTAACTTTTCCTACCGGGGAATCTAATACCGTTTAACCCATCACAAGTTTGTGATTTTCTCATAGTTAACTTTCTCCTAGACATGTTTACTATCACTCTCCCTCAAGAACATGACCCTTTGCTTTTTCTTACATGTCCATGTTTTTCTACATGGAATCCTAGTATGGGTTAACTTAGGTGACCTCTGTACTTATCTTCCTTTATTTTAAAGTGATTGTTTTACCTATTCTTGTTCCGATGTGGGACTTTTAAGGATGTTTCCAAGATCAATTTTAAAAATTGCGAGGACGCAATTCCCAAAAGGGGGGAAGGATGTAACACCCCAGGTAAATAATGAATATGAAATTTTCATATTTATCCATATTTGTGAATAAAATATTAATATGACTTTAAAGGGGACACTATGCTCGATGGCATACCCAACACGCAACAACAAGTTTTTGGGAATCTTACGTTACACTCTAATAATAAAATAATATTATTTTAAATGGCAGTTAACATGTAGCCGTTGTATTGGCGGGAATGGATATAAATAACTAAAATATGATTATATATGTGTTTAAATGTTTTTACATTTATCCAATTAAATATAAAGGCTTAAAATACGGAATGAATTCAATTTTAGGCGTATATGACCTAGTTTTCACTAAAGGTTCACTTATCGCCTTTTGATGGAGAACCGTCATTAAATATAGTTATGTTCACTCTTATAAATTCTATTGGACTAAATAAAACTCTTCTTAAGAATTGGGACATCAAAATTTACTTTGTGTAAATTTTTGGTATCTTTCCGATAAAGTTCATTTTTTTAATGAAAAGTGTAAAATTTTGTATTTTAATTCAAAACCTCCTTTTAATCTAATTTATTTATATGATTAGATTATCTTTTGAATTGGTTTTAATGTGAAATTAGAATATATTTTTACCATTAAATCCAATAGTGGTCATTGGAATTAATTTCACCTTGAAATCAGACTTAAACTAGTGTCAATCTTTTGATACTTATTGTTTCATAAAAACACGCTATTTTCTCTGACAGCGGGAATTAATTATTAAATTAATTAATGTGAATTATATGTTTATAATTTTGTAAAATATACTTCATTTTTTAATTCGGAATATCAAATATAGCTTAGGGTGAATTTTTGGGATTTTTCTGAAAAACTTCAATTTTCGATGAATAGTGAAACCACTAAGTGGTACTTATAAAAACTGATTTTTCCGTTTAAATGAAATTTTTCCATCTTTGTGTTTTGAATTTCAAAAATCCGACATACATGGTTTTCATTAAGAAGTAAAATGGGGTTCAATGGGATAAAAATAATTTTTTAGTGAATAGTAACTTATTAAGTTTTTAATCGCGATTAGAGGTAATTAGTGTAGTTTATGGTAAGAATAATGTTTTAATAAAATGAAATAAACTAGAAACATGTCCTACCCTCATTTTATGTGTCATTTCTGACCAAGAAAATCCATGGGTCAACTTGGGGACCTCATGGAGACACTTTGGTTGGGAAATGACATAAATATCTTTTTATTTAATGTTAAAGTAAAAATGACACAAACATGAGATGTTTTACTAAAACAATTTTTTACATGGGGTTATACAAGTCCTAATTTTGACTATAAATAGTAATTATAAAGCTAAAAATATTTCCTACATCATAGTATTTGTTTTATAAATTTTATACATTAAATAAATTAAATTATTTATGACATCATGATGATGCAGCGATGACCTCATTATTTAACGATTTAAATAAAATGGAAAGATAATGTACAATCTAAGACCTAAAATTGTCCAAAACCTATTGGATGAGTGGATTTCGAACCCTCATCACCTTATCCTCGAAATAAATCAATGTGGGACCTTTAAAATCCGGAACTCTTTTGAAAATAAAGTAACATTTTGTAACTTTACAAGAGTGCCCCTCCTCTCCTCTTATAAAAGGCCCCCACCTCTACCTCCTTACCCTCACTCCCAAAGCCTTTGGCTCGGCCAAACCCTACCCATTTTGTCTCTTAACTTCCCTCTATTACTCCTTGAATCCTCACTTTGGGCAGAATACTTTCCAAGGAAGCCTTTGAGCTCCAATCAAAGGAAGTTACCCGATTTTATGGTAATGTCTTCACTTGAGTCCTTTTGTTTTATTTTACTTCTCCAACCCCCTAAACACTTTTTATTCTTTTCTTTTGTAATAAATACAGTATCTTCAATATACTAGGATGTTGTTATAAGATGTATTCGAGCTACACTTACACACACCTACATCTAATGGTTAAAGAACATACTGTTTCTGTGGATGGCGAATTTCTGCCTCCCGAAACGATGATTGTTCAACATTCTTCTAACACCTTCAAAGGTGGCCATTAAGATGAAAATATATTTATAAATGATATCTAATATGTTTATGTTTTACTTAAGCTTCTGTATTTTTCATTTATGGCATACCTTTATGGTTTCCATTATGGGTAAACGCGATATCTTCATTTAAGGAAGTGCAGACTACCGCCCCCTCAAAGTGATTTGATTCGTCAATACCATATGTGGTAAATATAAAGGATACATTTAATGATATTATATATGATACCATACTGGAATTAAAATACTATTATGTATCATTATGTTTTAATTCCATTAAATATGAAATAGAAATGGAAGTAGCGTTCAAGCGTACGTATGGCTTACCCTCTCCATTAATAGTGCATTTCATTTCTTAACTCTAAATGTTATGTAATATTATAAATGCATGAATATACTGGATGTATATGATATATATGATATATAAATAATGAATACAATTCTGGATATAATGAAAATTTGGCCACACGAACAACATGTAATTGTAAGAAGTCCACTTTCGTCTTAAGAACCAAATATCGGCAAAACAAATATTATTAACTTAAATGATTACATAATGTTTATGACTTGGTAATAAGTGATATAAAAGGAATAATGAACTTGAAAAAGGTTCTTAAGTAAGTATAAATTAACTCAAGTTTATTATTCTGGAGATTAAAGAACGATCGAGTCAAGTCGGACCCGAGGTAAGGGATCCTACTCTCTTTCTTTTTAAGTACAATCTTTTATGTCATTCATTTTAAAGATCATATTTCTTGTTATTGGGATGTTATTTTATATTACTCTTACTGAAATTTTTATGTTCAAATGATGAGAGACCCTATTCTGTCTCATAAATCCATTTTGGATGTTTCGAGTGGCACAGTTAGGCTGCCGAATTTTTGTAAGAGATATAACCTCTCTCTTTCTTTTTAAGTACTCTCCTTTATGTCACTTATTTTACGCCCCCCTTTGTTATGATGAGGGATGTTCTTTTATATTCCTCTAGCTGTAAATTTTATGGTAATATGATTAGATACCCTATTTCCTCTCATCAATCCATTTTGGATGTTTTAAGTGGCGCCGTTAGGCTGTTGAGTTTTCGTAAGATATTTTTCATCTCACTTTAATTTCCGTGAGATTTATGCTACATTTGCCACAATTTCCTTTGAGTGGTGTATGCACTGCACAATATTATACAATTTTTATAGTATAATTTCATTTACGGGTATTCACATCTTCATTGTATGACCTTTCTTCCATGGGGTGTACGTTTCGAAAGTTACCCAACTCGGTAAGGGGACCTTTCACCCTCCTTTTTTAAAAGACTTCTTTTGTTATGTCTTTTAATTCACATACTATTATGTTGGGATATGTTCTTTTATATACTTATTGATGTAAATTTTATGTCCAAGTGATGAGATGCCCTTTTGATCTCTCATCAACTCATTTTCTGAATTTTGAAGTGATGTCGTTAGGCTGTCGAATTTTACCAAGGGAACTTTTTAACCCAATTTCGATTTCTTTGGGTTCAACATGTAGTTATTGAATATTTCATATTTTGAATATGTGTGAATGAAATTTTATTGTTTTACACTTAATATCCACTTATATTGGGTGTATTTATATTTGTCACACATAATTTTGAGATTGAATTATCCTTAATTTAAGGATACCTTCTTTATAAGGGAATTCATCACATTTGACATTTCTACTGAGTCTTCATTGTTGTTATGCACAAATTCACTCTTATATAGTGTATATACAGTCCTTTGGAATATTATATCATGAATCCATTTATTCTCATGATATTATAAAGTTCTGACTAAAAGTTATTCCTCAATTATTGTATTCAAGTGTCTCTAATTTTGGTAGAACCCCTTTAACCAAAATATCGCTTTAAATGTTTTAATTATTTGTTATTATTAATATCCATGTTTTCAAAGTGGTTTTAATGATTTATTTATATGGATATTAATGGTTTGAAATTTTAAAAGCTTCAAGGTGGTATGGGACACTTTGATTCAAAAATATCTTTATTAAATGTTTTAAATGGTTTTGGAAATGGTTTCTTTTTGAATGGATTCATTATTTCAATATCCTAAAATGTTATATTGTGATTGAAATGTGGATATGTTATGTTTACTTTATGCATGTTTTATGTGATACGTTTATGTTATGGTTCTTGGGCATTGTTATGAAAACAGGTGGTTCCGTGATAATCTAAGGGTGGGTGAGCCCGATATATCTCTCCAATGCATTGAGTAACGCGAAGGAGTGAAACGTTAAGGTTTCTCCGAAGAGATTTAGGGAATATACTGTAGTGGGTATTCCAAACATAACCAAGAGGGTAACTCCCTACGTAAGAATGTTATGAATGCCTCAAGATACCTTTTATATCTTATGATTTCTATGATTTATTCATGATTTGATATGCCTATGTTTTATGGGTAAAGTATGATTTCATTCTAATGTATATATGAACTCATGTTTCCTTTCTATATTTTTATAACTCTTACTGAGCTTTTATGATCATCAAAAGTTTTTGAAATGTTTTTCACAGGTCAAGGGAAGTGTACATGATGTGATGATAGTGTCAAGGATGTTTCAATAATGAATCCATGTTTTATTTTAAATATGATTCCGTTGATGGGAAGAATGAATAATGTCTTTTATGTAACCACTTTGTTTAAATGTGGAATGTAATGCAAGTTTCATGATCTAATTCTCTAAAACTCTAAACCTGAAAAGATCCTCAATGTGTAATCTTTTAATAACTCAAGATTAAGTAGGGTTTAAGGCTGGGGCCTTATAAAAATTAATAGAGTTTCACTCGTGGAACACATGTTCTTGAACTATATTAATAATTGAAAGTTCATATAGTTTTTCATACCAATTATAATATAATACATATTGTTATTCATAAATCCAGACCTATCAAAAATTTAATAATAAAAGAATTTATTTTTATTATCATGATGTGTGAATTTGTGATACAAGTAGAAGATGAGGATCAAAAAATGATAAGTATAGAATGCATAAATCTAAATGTTTTTAATCCAAAATATGAAAATAATTTCTATGAGGATGATAGATTATCAAATGATTCAAACTATTCAAATTCCTGATAAGTGCTTATATAGTTGGAAATATGATTCAACTAGTTTTATAAAATGAATAAATGCTACATGAAGTCATTTAATGACTACAAGAATAGTATTGATGGTTTTAAAGAATTGAGGTATTACGAATAAATTAATTTTTGGAATATCAAACAAAATTTCTCATAATTTATGGAAGGAAGAAAATGGTGAATAAGGAATATAGGATTCAAATGAAAGATGAATATGAAAAAAAGGAAGAAATACATGAATCCTACATAGAGTGTATATTTGTATTCCATTAGTAATTTATTTTCTTAAAATAAGAAAGATAAATATAATAATATAGAAAAATTGCCTTTATGGATAAATAAGATGAGGTACAATCTTACTAAACTTCTTATTTCAATTGTAATTTTAAAACCTTCTCAAATGATAAATTAATTTAATATTTATCCATAATTGATCAAAAATATGAAATATTGAATAAAATAATTACTATATTGTGAATATTAATAATTTTATCATTAGTAATAATGATAATATTCCAAAACAAATCATAAATATGAATAAAATTTAACAAACATTCTTTAAACTATATTGAGTATGATAATAAAATTAATGATTTGATTGCTAATATAGAATTCTAAAAAAGTTATGATAGCATGCTCCCCAAAAGAGAATATCCTTTAAAAAATTTTCTTGGAAATAATTTGTGTAAGAATGAAACATATATAATATGTAGTAATGGTGAGAAACCTAAAATCTACAAAGAATATTTTATTCCAATCTAAAAAAATAATTATATGTTCTATATTACTTGATTATATTATGATGTTAAGGGTAATTATGAAAATAAATATTTCTTCAGAAGTAAACATATGAATAATATAATATAATATTATAGTTATATAAAATTATCTAATGTTAACTCTAAATTTTATTGAAAATTCAAATAGATCTTTTTCCCCAGATCCTTGTTCACTGACACTATAGGACCTGAAAGCATTTGGTTACCTAGAAAAAATTATAATTTGATATTTTTTGGGTAAAAATATATAGGGACCCAAATATTATATGGAATGTGGATAATGAAAATTTAAGAAATATGAGTGGAGTCTTTTTAGACTTTCAAGCACTATGTAAAGCTGATGGAGGTTTGGTTATCTTTGGTGACAATGATGAATGGAAAATTATTAGATTTGGGTCAGTTGACGATTCAAAATATATCATGATCATCAAGGATCTCTATGTTCATGGTTTGAGGAATAATATAGTAAGTATTTTTTGACTCTATGATAATGGTTTTACAATAGATTTCTCTAATAATCCAAATTCTGTGTTTAGAGAAAAACTAATTATGTTTAGAAAACCTAGGAAATAAAATGTTTATACTTTTGAACTTTGATCCATGTTTAAAAAATTTGAACAATTTAAATTAAAATTTCAGTGACTCTTGGATATGGAACAGAAGTCTTGGCCATTGTATTAATTGATTTATATCTAAATTATGAAATAAGAAGTAAGATTTTGGTCTTCCTTGTCTTATATTTGTTGAGAAATGACTTTTTGATGCACATGAAATAAGAAAGTAGTATAAGACATCTTTCAAATCAATGGATAACATTTTTTACATTTAAACCTATAGAACATATCCATATGGATTTGTCTAGAAATTATATAGAATCCTTCTTAGATATAAAATTCATTATTTTTGTTTTCGTGGATGATTTTCTAGATTTACTTGGGTTTACGTTTTGTTGTTTAATAGTGATGTTTTTTCAATTTTTATTAGTTTTTTTAGTTGGTTAAAAGTTAAAAATATTTTAAATTAATTTAATATAGACCTGATCATGGAGAGGAATCTTACAATAAATAATTAATTTTTATCCTAAAATATAGGTATTAAACTTAATTTTTATCCTCTAAGAACACATCTACAAAATTGAATTTCTAATAGAAAAAACATGACTATTTAATAAATAGATATAACTATATTTAATAAGTATACTTTACCTTCTTATTTTTTTTAGAATATATAAATAAATTTTTTCATATTAATAACATTGTTTTAATTAGACCACTTCTTAAAAAAGTAAACTTTTGAGTTATTCAATAAAAGAAAACCTAAATTTGGATACATTAATGTATTTAGATTAAACGTGTATATATTGAATACTAAAGAAAAATATTGGTATGTTTTATAAAAAATATAATGAATAAACCGTTATTCAGTATTTTACTAATTCTAATGCTTATATAGTGTTTAATAAAAATTCAAAGATAGTTTAAGAGTCTATTCATATGAATTTTAATGAAAGTGACCAATTTGATCACAATAAAATATAAATAAATGAATCTATTGATACTATAAATAACATGAGGATTGATTATTATAATGGTATACTTAAAATAAAATTTGAACATGATCATTATCAATATAATTTTGAAGAAAATAAAACTTAGGAAAATGAAAGTGTCTTACGTATAAAAAACTAAACATTAAATGACCATCCTTTATAAACTGTTATATGATATTTCAATGATGTAGTTTGGACAAAATATAATAATAGAAATAAAGTTTAGTTCTCTACCTTTTTTCCCAATTTGAACATATACATTTATAAGAATCCTTAGATGATGAGTGTTGAGATATATCTACATATAAAGAGATAAATCAGTTCAATAGAAAAAAATATTGGGATTTAATTTATAGACCCTCAGACTATCCTGTAATAGTAACTAATTAGATTTTTTTAGGAATAATAAATATGATCAAATTATAATTAATTTTAATAAATATAGGCTATTTTCTATGGGTTATAGCTATGAGGAAGGTATACATCTACTGAAAACCTTTTACCATGTGGCTAGTCTTAAAGATCCTTTTAGCCTATGTATCTCATATTAATTTTAAATTACACTAGATAGACATTAAATCTATATTTTTAAGTGGTTATTTAATGGAGGATGTTTATGTTGAATAAACCCCATGTTTTTAAAATCCTTATTTTCAATATTCAATTTTTAAAATTAATATATATATTTATATTATTAAATAAGAACCATGGGCTTGGTATGGTATGTTGAGTTCTATTTATATATATGATGTCATTTTTGGTTCTTCTAATCAAAACATTTATAGTGTATTTTTTTAAGAATATTTTAAAATGTGTTTGATGAGAGTATTAAATATATTTATTAGATATCAAATATTTTAAATTGATTTTATAGATGTTATAAATCTATGTAAATAAAATAATTATTTTTTGAAAAATTATGTCCTTGAATATAATAATCCATATAAAAATTATACGTGTAGTAATTTAAAACATGATTTGGATGAAGCTAGTAAACCAAATGAAAACTAATTATATAGTGTTATTATAGATAGTTTGTTGTATCTTTATACAAGTAGACCAGATATAATGTTTTTTGTTTTTATTTTCATAATTTCAATCAAATACAATAGTTTATCATATAATTGATGTTAAAATGATTTTGAGATATTATAAATAAACTTTTTAGTTATATTTTATTTATAAAAAACTTTCAGTTTTGATTTAATTTCACATTCAAATGTTGAATTTAGAGGTTTTAGATTAGATAGAAAATTTCCTTAGGCACATATCAATTTATATTAAATCCTATAATTTCATAGTCTAGTAAGAAGAAACAGAGATTTTCAATATCAATTCTGGAGACAAAATATATTTCATCTAGTAGTGTATCTTCACATGTGTTGCAGATGAAACACACACCTTTATACTTTGGAATTTATTTTGGCCAGAAAATTATTTTATTTGATAATTTTAGTTATAAAAATATTTCCAAAAAATCATACTATTCATTCTAGAACTAATAATATTTATATTTGACATTATTTCATAATAGTACATGTCCAAAATATGGTTATATATTTATAATTTACTAATAAAAAAACCTATTGATATTTCTATAAACCACTTTCGAAATCACGTTTTGATTTTATTAACGAGAGTTTGTATTATATAATCAGAAGTAAAATATATATTTTAATATCTATTTAGTTTAGTAACTTTATTTGATTTATTATAATGAATTATTTACTCTATTATTTATTCAGTATTAAAATTGTTTTATGTATTTTTAGTTGCATATTTTAATTTTTAAAACATCATTTTCAATTTTAAAACCCCAAATTATTATACTGAATTATAATCTTGAGAAACCAATCCGTCACGTAATATTTTTAAAGTTAACATGTCTATCTATCCCTCCTACCTTCAAACCCACATCCATTCAATCGCCTGAATTATCTATCTTTAAATATCTATATCTTTTGAACCCTAATACTTACACAACTACATAAAATAATGAAGATAAAGAAGACAGATGAGTCCAGACCCAATAATAGAAAAAGGAAAATGCCAAGTTTAGATTAGAAATTTATATAAGGGAAGGTTATCATCATAGATTGGGTTTTTGAGATAAATGTGATGATACAATAGGTATTATGTTTTAATGTTATAGATTTCATGATATGTGTATGTAATTAAAAATAATTTCTTAAAAGGGAAGTAAGTGAGTTTTATAAGAAAATAAAACTTATCTTTGATGATAGTGAGGATGTTTTTTCTTCATGGGTGAATGAAAAAGAGATTTCAGTTTCTCTAGTCACCATGGATATTCTTTTTCAATAACCCCAGGATGTAGATTTTAATTTCAATGTAATATCAATTAGATATAGAGCTCATAAGTTTGAGGATATAGTGACTTTAATTTTCACAGCTTCTCAAGTTAAAAAGATTTTGCAAAAATATTTTAAAGATAATGAGAAGATGATGATCAAGTTCTTACAAAGTTTTTTCATTCCAAGGATTATATAGTCCAAGAAAATTTTTTTTCCCAACTTTTATATCATGATTCTCATGATGATTGATTATGAGTTCAATAGAAGTGGGTAGATATTCAGTTACATGAACCACTAATTTCATAGAGATGCAAGGATATCATTTTATCCTTAAGGTTAGATTGTATATCCTCTTATTTATAAGTGAGTAATAATTATTGAAATTAATACTTATTTAAAATATCATCACAGTATTGTGATTTCTATTAGATTCCTTAGAAAATTTTGTTTCTTTTGGACTATGAATAAGGGATAGATTATTCCAGATGGGGAAGAAGTGAATGAACCATATAGTTCTCATGTGTGTGTGTGGGGGGGGGGGGGGTGCACAATATCTTCAAGTCTACTGGATCTAACTTTCTTGATGTAGAAGAAGTTGGCGAGTCTAGAGTTGAAGGTGCTACTACTAGGCCGCATGTTGCTAGAGGTAGAGCTACAGGTTTAGTGGACTCCATCCATCTTTAGTGGAGAGAATATATATTTAATCATTATAATTGTGATTGTTATGGATGATAACATTCTTTCTAGCATTGGGGAATTATGTCATTTCCTTGAGTTTATCATGAACCCTCTATTGTGAAAAATAATGATGTTTTTATTATTCATAATCCTCACAGAATAAAGGATCCCAAACTTATGGAGAAGGTTGTTGATTCTAACACCAGGGAAGTGGTGTAACCACTTTCTATTTATTAAGAAAAAGATATGTAAGTTGTTCATGGTAAGGAATAACTAGTTTAGAAACTAGCTCACTCTCCATTTATGTAAATTTTAGAGGTAGTTTATTCTATTGAGAAAGTAAGTTCACCTGAATATGTTTATACTGAGTTGACCAAGGATCAATCAGTTTATTTTATTAAAAATACCTTGGGAATGACTATTGAATATGATGTTGGGGATACAAATGTTCCTTGAGAATAGAGACCCATACCTTTTATACATATCATTACATGTTTTTTTAATAATGAACATCTATTAATTACAACGCAAAATATCATGAGGCCAAGTGACTTTGGAATATTATGTTTATAATGCATCAAAGTGAGGCTAAAATAAATATTCACTATTTTTTTTATCTATAATGAGTTTGTAAATCATCTTGATATCTTGAAAATACAAAAAAAAAATTATAGAATATATAAATAATTCAGGTGATCCTGAAATCCTTATAAGAACATAATCATGATGAGGAAACAAAACATGTGTGTCAAAGTTATAACATGATATCATAAAAGAGAAGGTATATGAGTAATAAAATTGAATCATAACAAAAAGATAATGGTATAATAAGATAATGGAAATATGGGGAAGTTTTAATAACATAAAACATGTCATAAAAATGACTCAAGGATAAATTCTAAGATAATATCACATGGTTCATAGAGTAGGTTAAATCCATAATCCAATACATGAAGTCTCATGAGGTTGAAACATTACCCAACACATTGAAATGATATATAATTCAAGGCATAAATAATATTAATTTTACATAAATTCATATTAATTCCACATAAGGATATCAATCCTAAGGCATAACTATAATAATTCCCATGAAAATAAAATGGGTTGTATAATATTTCTTCATATCATGATGAAAGTAAATTTCATAATGAAGGCATTAGAGAAATGGTCATAAGTCATGTATTACCCCATAAAATGAAGAGAGAATAATCTTGGTATTCATTTGATATACAAATTTACATAATTTATAATAATTTCATCACATTAAATGTTGTTTTTATTGATTAATATAACTACTTTAAGAAATATTAAATAACATTCTTAAGAAAAATTATCTTTTCATTGTGAAAATAACTAACATACAAAAATATTGTGGAAATAATTTTATATTAAAATAGAATTTGGGATATGTAAATTAATCTTAATGGAGAATAATGTTTATTATGGTTGAAAATATCATTTATTCCATTCATGTTAAAAAAATATTCCTTTCACATTTTTCAGTGAAAAAGGAATGATGTATCTTATACATAAAATGAAAATATGATTCATTTTTAATTTTTGTTTAAAAAGTAAAAAGGGTAAAAATTAATTTTTAAAATCATATAATTATACTAAAACATTTTTTTAAAAAAATTTAAATAAATATTCGAAATGGAAGAGAAAGTTTTTGACTAAAGAGAGAAATAATGTCAAATTTTAACAAAATAAGTTTCTCAATATTTTTAATTTCAAAATAGCGTAAATTGGTAATATTAATTGAAACGTTCATGAATAACCATAGTATAAAAAATGTGAGGGTTGTATTATATAATGATAAATCCATTTAATAGAAATTCAAGCATAAACATTCCCGAATAATAAGAGATTCAAGCGTAAACCCATACTACCTTGGTAACATTTGAATAAAAACCACCACGAATAATATAAATGAATTGTAACATAGAATACCATTAGGTATTGAGGATTAATGTTATAATATTTAAAGGGGTATTAGATAAACTATATAAAATAAATTAGGTGAAAAAATAAAATGTGACTCAAAGAAGGAAGTTTTGAGATGAAACCATCACCTTGAGTTTAGACTAGCCGTGTATATAGTTTACCTCCTTTATAATAAAATTATAGAAATTATTTGTTTATAAGGATATTTTATAGGTTTAATAACTTATAATTAAACCATTTAGATCATTTATTTTAATGAATAATATAATTACTTAATCATTTATGTCCACATAAGGTGTTTTGAGGTTGCTTTGTACGTTATTTCAAAATGGAATCGGTGTGTTGACTATTGTCAAAGGGGTAATTTCTCCATAATATAAAGATTAATATAATATAAATAATTATAATTTTTATACATAAATTATACTTTTTAAAATAACCACAGGTTATGGCAATCAAAAATGAAATATGTTACAGTAATGATGATGGTATGTCATATGTATGCATGTGTAACATTTTCATTTTTCAATTATCATTATGGAAAGAATATAAGTTATATTTTTTATTTAAAATATTATAATAATATCATAAATATCATATTATTTCTTTAAATACACTTAACCATACCATCCATGTTATGCAATAATAAAAATGAATCTCATCCCTATGCGAGATGGTAGTCTGCTATACACACGAACGATGTTATCATTTATTAAATGAAATGTAAGGTATGAAATTATATGATATTTCTATTTTCAATAAAAAATAATATGTCATTAATATCATATATAAAAATTAAACTAATCTTTATTACCTTCCATATAGAGTGTAAGTTAAAAACAAGTCACCTCACTTTGTGAGGTGGAAGTCCTCAGTACACTTAAGAAACCTTAACATAATATCTATGAATGAAACATTTGGAGGTATTTATGATATTATAATTCCATATATATAATTTTATCATAAAAATCATAAATAAAAATTATATAAATCATTATATCTATTTGTGGGAAGCAGTTATAGAAAATGAATTACATCGGTTCGTGAGGTGGTAGTCTGTCATACACACGATCAATGGTTTTATTTCCCAGTTTATGGAGAATGAAATAGTGGTAGGTAATTACATTAACACAATAAAATCTAATTATATAGTATATAATTATGTTTTTCTATAATATTATTTTATAATATTTATATGAGGTGAAAGAATAAATAAAATTAAACGCTCGGTTAAGGATGTTACCTCATTTTTAGATAACTTCTCTAGGTTTACACCTTAAGACTTTATTGGTTTGATTTATGATCAGAAAAATAATTCTATTATTGGTATATGTAAGTATTTATGTGATATGGGTTGTTTATGTACTAAAAAATGGATGTTTTAAGTGTAAATAGTAGATGAGAGGTGGTGGACTCTTTTAAATGGGAGAAAGGTAACACCTTAATTTTTTGAAAAGAATGAATTAAAATGTTATTTTTATCATTACAAAGGGCTACAAAATGTAATATTTTAGAACATTATAAGAGATATAGTATAAATATGACTATAAAATAACAATTAGACAAGTTTTGGGTCAATTTAACCCTTAAGGTGTTTAGTTTAACCCCTTGGTAAATCCGTTCTTACCTTTACTATTTTTTTATAAATTTTATTATTTTCACAATTAATTATGGTAAAAAATTAATTTGAACTTATTAGATAATATAAATTATTTTTATTTCAAATATTTAAAATCTTTTTCCGAATTCAATTCATCGAATTTGTCTAATTAAATATAAAATTACAACAATAAACAAGTTCAAAAAATGAGTTGTTACGAAATTCATTTTTGTATAAAAAATTTAATTTTAAAATAACTATATTACAAGTAATAAAAACTAAATATTTTGAAATTAACAATTGTAGATGTATAATCTAAATATTTAAGTTAAATAATTCTTCATTAGTGTTTATTTTTATTATATAAAATATAGAGACTTTATACACTTTTAAAAAGTGTTTTAAAAAAAATATGTTTTTAAGAATAAAAGTAAAACTATAATAAAATATAATATAAAAACGATTTAAGGGTTTGAAATAGATTTAATATAAACAAATAAAAATTATATTAATTTTAGGTATAATTAAAATTATAATGGAACTTCTAAATTACTTAATCTGTTAAAAGAAATGACCATTTTTTAAAAATCAATATTTTTAACTATTCAACGAAAATGTAAAATCATTAAAAAAATTCCAAATTTTCACCCAATATTATTATTGATATTCTGATTTAAAAAATTATTTTTAGTTTTAAAAAATAAAATTTCTTAAAGGTCTAAAAATTAAATATAATATTTTCTCATAATAAGATATAAAATTAGTTTTTTTAAGAAACCACATTTTTTATAGGATAAAATGTCTTTATTAATGTTGAGTTATTATTTATTAAGAATTTATAAATAAATTTATATTCAGTAGAAAATTTATATATATTTCATAATTTATTCAATAATATTTATACATACCAATTGAATAGCTAATTTATATAAATAATGTTTAAATAATAATTTTTTAATATTATATTGTGGTACGATTAAACTCAATGTTGTGTGTTGAATATATTATAGAACATAATGATGTTTTAAAATATTAGGGTGTTACATTATATCCCCATTAAATAAATTTCTACATTAAAATTTGATCTTCTTCTCAGTAATCAAGGGTTTGACATTTGAAAATTTCTTTATTGAAAAAATCCACCTCATATTAGGGTTAATAAAAATCTATCTTAAAAGTAGAGAAAGGGAAATAATAAGGTAATAACAAAACGAGGTTTCAAAATAAGAGAACATTTATATGTAATAAAAACATGGATTTAGAATAAATATTAATTTATGATATATTTCTAGACTTTTTTAGAGAGAAGAGGCCATGGATTTATCAAGAATGAAAATCATTTTTATTTCCAGATAATTTTCTTAACAATGAGGGATACTTTTACATTATAAATTTAAAAAATATAAGGAAATATAATTTCTTGATGAGTATTATTTCATTATTTAATAAATCTTTGCCAAAATCTCATTTTTTTCTCTGAACAATGAGTATTCAAGATGAAGTTTTTTACAACTGAAGCACTAAAATTTACTTCAAATGGATCACATGACTCCAAAAAAATAAATCATGATATTAATATTTCCATTAAACATTAACCAAAAAATAATTAGAATAATTTAAGATAATATCCAAAATCAATATGAATATATTAATATCTAAAATTCACCAATAAGACCAAATGTTTAACACATACCATTCCTCGAATCGATATCCCTATGTCCCAAATTTTCTTAACAGCCTCAGTAACCTAAACATGAAAGGAGGCTTTAACATCAAATATTATCTCATATATCTAAAAATATTATGTAATTATTTATAGATAATCATTTCTATTAAACCTAATATTTATGTATATTTCCTAACCTAATAAATTTTTTTCCAAGAAATCTTTAATCATCTCTAAATTATAAAATTGAAAAGGATTTGATTATCTAACATATTTCCCAAAACCTACTTACAATTCATCCACAAAATCATTTAACTAAAACAATGTCATACTAACCATTACATTATGTAGTCCAATAGTAGGTTCCACACCTTTATTACCCTTCAGTTGTGGTTGTAATCCCCATTGTTTTGTCAGGTGTGATGGGCTGTGACCCGACATTCACGTTGTCCTTTTTCTAAATCTATAATTATATAATTGCTATAAAATTCCCTAAAATATGATGAACAACCTAAAAATAACATAAATCATCAAATCAGTTTGTAACCACTATATTGTTTCTATTAAACTTTTTTCCCACAAAATCAAATAATATTAATTGAATATTATTACTTAGACCTCAAAGATGGGATAAATACTAAAGGTTACCAAAACTATTAAACTTAAATCTAAAAAATATAATTAATTATTTATCACATAATTGTTTTTTTTAAAAACTATACTTATAACAAGGGTTAATTTTCCATAAATTTCTGTAGAGACCCGTAAATTTCGAGGAATTTTTTTTCTTAATTTCTTTGAAATTTTACGAGTACGCAGTTTCTAACGGAACCTGATTCCGAGGCCCGGTGTGCCCGAAATAATTTTCTAAAGTTTTTTTATGCTTAAATTAACATACGTAAGCAGTTTTACTAAAAAAGTGGAATAAATATTAAACAGTTACTCAGATCAGAAATCTGAGGGCACCGTTGCGCTCAATATGGCAGGTTTACCCTAGGCACGACTTAAGTTTAGTCAGCGCGGAACTCCTGTGAGAAATTCCTAAAATGACATAAGCGTAAATAAAATAACTAAATAAATTATTTTATTTTTCAAATGCTTATAACTCACAAATGGTAGCTCGGATTAAAAATCTGAGACCACCTATGAACTCGTAAGGGCATGGTTTATTTAAGCAGATACTAACTTTGGCTGGTGCGGGCCACCGGAAAAAGTTAGTTTTTGGCAGCAAATAAAATAATTAAATGAGAATTATTTTATTGTAAAATTCATAACTTTTAAATGGTAACTCGGAATGAAAATCTGAGAGTACCGTTGGCTTCTATGGGGCATGTTTTACTTAGGCAGAAACTAACCTCGACCGGTGTGGGTCGTGGGTGACTGATAATAATTTTCCGAACTTTTTTTCAGGTACGTTTAGTAAACGTACATGTGGGTTTTTCTATCTTTTGAACCGGTGCTCAGAATTGAAATCTGAGGGCACCGATGAACTCACAGCCCCAGTAATTTGTTAAGGGAACCTTTACCGCAGTTGCGTTTTAAGCGGTTTGAGAATTAATAATTAGGGATTTAGAATTAAATAAATAAAATTGGTGGTACACAATTTTATTTATCTGGTAGTTATACCCTACAAAGGTAGTTAGGGGTGAGACCCATAACCACCAACTACCCATGTGTGGATAAATGAGAGGTTGGGACCACACGAGCCCTAACCTTTAATCTCCCAATAACCTCTCTTAAACCCCCCTTAAATCCCCATTTTTAATTAATTTGTTAACTCCTCAACTCCCCTATTAATGAGATCTCTCAACCTTCCACTAATTAAGTTTTTCAACATAATTAAATTAATGGTTTCATTAATAAAATTGGTGCATCACAATTTGAATTATTTTGTGTTGCATGACACTTCTTTAAATGGGAGATGTCTTTTGTAATATTTGCGATTGCAAATATTTCGGTGGGGAACCTCTGGAGGATTAGAAAGAGAGGTGTTCTTCCTCCGATGAAGAACGACTCCAACGAAGAATGAAGCTGTTCTTCGCGACACCATCTACCGTGATGTTCGTCTTCCACGGATCGAAAACATGCAACGTCATTGCGAGGTAGGGGAATATTGTATATTTCTCATTTATGTGGTTTATACCCTTGAGCATGAGCGTTTATTTGTAGGGGGTTTTGTTTATTTAATTTTATATGATACTTTCCCTCGAGCATGGAAGAATATTCTGTTGAGTGTTTATTCAAACTAATAACATGATGGGTAAGGACTACGAACAAGTCCGGACCCACCACCAACTTGTTCTTAATGTGCGGAGGCATGGGGTTGGGTGCGTGGTAACAGGAGGTGGTGCGGAGAGCGGACAGAAGGCCAGGCGATGCGTCTGGTTTGAGGCGCACCAGCGCGGGTAGCCGGAGGCAGTGCGGCGGTGCGACAGGAGGCCAGGATGGCGGTAGGCCGGAGGCGGCAGATCCGGTGTGAGAGGCGGCCGCGGGAAGGCCAGGCTGGTAGGGTTTGGTGGAGAAGAAACAATGAATGGAGAAGGAGATTAGAGAGAGAAAACGTTTAAAGGAAATAAATTAAAACTTAAAGAAAGAAAGAGAATCCAATGAATGTGATTCACACCATTCAATTAGGGTTTTCCATGCTTGAAATAGAGGGAGGCACACCAAAAAATGGAGGGAGGCACACGAATTGGAGAGAGAGGGTGGTGGTGCGTGACACTGTGTTTTTTTGAGGTAAAATCAATTAAAAATATTAATATAATAATCTTATTATTATTTTTGTTGATAAAACACTTTTTCGACCACAACTTATTCGTGCGACCTCGGTTTCACGAACCGTATGCGGCAGTGCAACCCTGATTTCGTGATAGACATTCCGAGTCCAATATTGAATGTTTTTATCGGGTTTTGGATTGGGTACCTGAAACCCTCAAATAATAATAATATATTTTTATTATTAAATCTTCGACCTGCCACAACTCCTGCGTGCGATGTCTGATTGGATTGCTGTCAGTGGTGATGTAATCCTGTCAATAATACAGTCGATTCAAGTCTAATGTTGGATACAAAATTCTGGTTCATGTCTCGGGTCCACGAAACACCGAATAATAATAATAATATTATTATTACGGGATTTGTATCTGACATATCTCTCTCATATGGTGTCAGAATGACAAACCGTCTGCGACGTTGCAACCCTGGAATTAAGATGGATGTTTCAAGACCAATTTTAGATATTTAAGTTATGGTCGGAGTGCAGGCCCCACGAGGCCTGGTTCGCGCGTGTTGCGGTGAAATACAACGTTTTCACCGGAAATCCGTTTTAGACCAATTGGTAGTCCATATCGTGTGTTTTTCGGTATGGATCGCAATGGTGTGACAGGTTTGGTTAACCAGTGTTATTTAAAGCACGATCGGGTTGGTTCGAACCCGAAACCAACTGGGCCCTCGGAGCGGAAACGTTTATAACTTAAAGACCAGACATCCGATTAACGTGCCGTCGACTTTGATAGATTCCTATTGACGAGACGGTTCTTCTGGAATACTTCACCTAAGGTTTGGACGTAGTTGGAATATGGCCGGGTTGTATTGTACCAGAAATCCAACCGGGCCCCTGGAACGGAAAAGCCGATAACTTTTAGACCAGATGACCGTTTGACAAACTATCAGCAGCGTTGGTGATCACATTGAGAAACAGTCCCTATGTGTATACCCTATGTGAGTTCGGGGTATAGTTGAGATATGGTCGGGTTGGTTCATACACGAAACCAACCGGGCCCCAGGGATGAAAAGGCTAATAACTCACAGACCGGGCATCTGATTGACGCACCGTCTATTGCGTTGAGACCCATATGACAAGGCGGTCCTTTGTGATACTTGGAGTATCGACCAGTAGCTCATGGAACGGATCCTCCCAGAGACGAGCGTACGGAGTGCGGAGACCTAGTAGCTGTGGACCTGATGACTGCTTGTCCGATTCGATTCAGAGTGACTTTATAGCAAGTGGGGATAACTACTTTGTGAGGTGGAAGACCCATGGCGGAAGAGCACTAATTTGTGAGGTGGCAGACCCGCGGTACTCAATAGGAGGAGTAACTTTGTAGGCTATGAGGTGGAGCACTACTGTGTGAGGTGGCAGACCCATGGCAGGGAGCACTAATTTGTGAGGCGGCAGACCCGCAGTACTCGACAGGAGGAGTACTTCAGCAGTCTAAGGTTAATGAGCAATGCCTTGGAGTCGTGACAGGATCACTGTACTCGACTGAGGAGGAGATCTTCAGCAGTTGCAGTTTCGATAATAAAAATCCTGGTTTGAGCTGAGTCAATGACCTTTGTGTTTTCCTCATAGCTGAGATGGGTTACTTGATAACTTAGGTATAAGTATGGGATTATACATAAGTATGGATTATCTATTGAGAACTTTATTTTTGATTATCCATGTTGGATTTAGTGAGACCTTGTGGGTCTCGAGGTCCCTACTGAGTATCGTATACTCACCCCTGCACGGGCTATGCCCGCACCTCGTTGTGTTGGATGCAGATGATGAACAATGCTGACTGAGATCGAGCGTTCGAGGACTGGACGGTACCCAGAGGTGGACCTCATGACGAGTCAGTACCCAGAGGTGGACTTCACGACGAGATGGTACTTGGAGGAGGTTGGCGGGCGAGAGCGTTGAAGAGGCTATCTGTACCTACCCTTTAGGTAGGATCCGAGGTGTACTCCCCAGGAGCTTCTTCTATCTTCCAGCTGTTAGTCTTTTCTGTTGTACTTTCGTTCAGTTGTAGCTTTACTTTTCAGTTGGGTTTGTATTCTGGCCCATTTACTTTTCAGCACTTTCTTTTGTACTTAGTGTATTACTTCCTCTTGTACTCTAGTTGGACGTGATTATCTTTTATAAAGGCAATGCCTTCCCAGTTAATGGGATTTACGCCTTAGGTGCTAGTCACCAGCCCCTGGCCTATGGAAGGTGGGTTTGGGGTAGTCACGACACGAGCCCCGAGGACGAGTCATGACAAATTGGTATCCGAGGAGTCGGTTCTACCACAGAACTCAGAAATTTGACCATTCCTTTCTATGAAGCAATAGTGTTAAGGGTACTAACTGTGGTCTTCAGTTCAGGGAGTCCAGTGTTGGTGCAGCGGCCGGAGTATCCATACACCCGGACCCTGACTACTGATTTCCGACTTAGTGCACGAAAACACTGATTGCATGTGTATTTCCGAAAAGTTTTAATGTTAACTCAAACCAGGTCATCTCACCAGGTATAAATCATTGACCATGTCACATATATTCAGGATGTCTCCACACAGACAGTCAGTTGGAGTTCTAAGATAGTACACAATGACGGCCCACCGAGCGACGAGGCTCCGGTGCGGGGCCCTTTTTACTATATTGGCACCCTCAGGTGGTCTACCAGCAGCAACACCACCTATTGGGCAGTGGATGCCATTTGCCATACTAGCAGATGGTGCATGCCGACAGAGCGCGTTGTACGAGTTCCAGCAACAGAGGCCTCCAATGTTACGAGGTGAGGTAGATTCCCAGGTAGTAGTGGACTGGATGGAGGCGATTTCTAGAGTTCCACACCTAGTTTAGAGCTAATAGAGAAGATAATGATCTTAAGTATTTGTGTTTCCATTTGAGTGACCATGAGGTTGGTCTACATAGTGATTAGGATTCGGTATGTGGATCTATGCCTGAGATAGTACCATCGGGTAGTGTACCAGCTATATCACTACCTGTTGGTCAGCAGAAACTACCGGTGGTACCAGTAGATGATACTTGTAGGCTTATTTCCTTACTTATGTTTCAGCACTTGATATCCATCAAGTTACGAGGAGAGCCCGGCTCACAGGCGGCTGAGGACAGGCTTGAGGAGGTGGTAGAGAGTTTTATAGATATTATAGAGCTTCGACAGGATGACATGTCGGTAGCTGATAATTCATCGGGGCGTACCAAACCATTCCTGTTACTCGATGAATATGATGCGATCAGTGCTTCAGGGCTCTGACTTCTGAGTGAGGTTTGTCTAAAGGAAATCTGAGCCAGTACTTCTTTCTCTACACAATCCTACTTATACTAGGGTGCTAGAGAGAACCTTTGTGGTTGATAATTCTTTGGCTGTGTGGATGCAGCCAGTGAAAGGTTAGCAGTGGGAAAACAGGAAACTGGCACCATTCTCGGATACTTGGGCATGTAAAATGTTTCAAGAAGAGGAAGTGAAAAGGATAGATGAATCTACAGGGCAGAAGATGTGGAAGCAGAGTTAGGAGAGCGACATGGGGTGGTGAAAATTTTGAATTATTAAAACCACCCACATTTGTAGTCCGCGTTAGGCTCAGGGAACTGAAGGGAAGGGGAAGAGAATAGCTTCATGTGGTCACAGAGTGTGTCCCAAGGTCCCTAAGAATTATGTGAGGTACAGTCTGTGTCTACTACGAGCTGCCATATCAATAGACATAGGTACATATCATCCGTTCCTTCCATGAATCTAGTCCCGGACCTAGAGTTTCATGTTAAAACAGTTGACTTGACCCTCACGTCTGGAGATACCTTTGAGAGGAGACTCGATAAACACACTTATGCTGACAGGTGTGATCTGACCCTTGAGGTGAGAGTTTCGGTTGGAACCTCTTGGTGGCAGCATCAAGGCCTTACGACGTTAGTTTGGGTATGGACTCGGCAACCACAGTTCATACACGGATTAACGATATTAGGAATTTTTTTTTGTGGTTTACTTACAATGATGGGATGGGTTTTTCAAGGCAAAAAGGAAACCCCAGGCAGCACAAGAACCTCTAGGAGATCACATGGGAGCAGAAGGCTCAAATGCATGTTCAATACCACTTTTGTTTCCCCTAGTGTGTTGAAGCTTTAAGGGAACGTAAAGCCCTGAGGTGGTAGTATTGTAGAGACCCGAAAATTTCATGGAATTTTTTTTCTTAATTTGTTTGTAATTTTATGAGTACGCAGTTTCTGACAGAACCTCATTTCAAGGCCCGGTGTGCCCAAAATAATTTTCTGAAGTTTTGTTATGCTTAAATTAACGTGTGTAAGAAGTTTTACTAAAAAGGTGGAATAACTATTAAACGGTTACTCGGATCAGAAATCCGAGGGCACCGTTGCGCTCAGGATAGCGGGTTTACCCTAGGCGTGATTTAAGTTTTGTCGGCGCGGGCCTCCTAGGAAAAATTCCTAAAATGGCATAACAGTAAATAAAATAATTAAATAAATTATTTTATTTTTCAAATTCTTATAACTCACAAACGGTAGCTCGGATTAAAAATCCGAGACCACCGATGAACTCGTGAGGGAATGGTCTATTAAAGGAGATACTAACTTTGGCTGGTGTGGGCACCATAAAAAGTTAGTTATTGGCCGCAAATAAAATAATTAAATGAAAATTATTTTATTGTAAAATTCATAACTTTTAAAGAGTAACTAGGAATGAAAATCCGAGAGTACCGTTGGGTTCTATGGGGCGTGTTTTACTTAGGAAGAGCCTAACCTTGACCGGTGTGAGTCGAGGGTGACAGATAATAATTTTCCGAACTTTTTTTTCGGGTACGTTTAGTAAACGTACGTGTGGGTTTTTCTATCTTTTGAACCGGTGCTTGGAATTGAAATCTGAGGGCACCGATAAACTCGCAGTGCCGGTAATTGCTTAAGGGAACCGTTACCGCAGTTGCATTTTAAGTGTGTTGAGAATTAATAATTAGGGATTTAGAATTAAATAAATAAAATTGGTGGTACACAATTTTATTTAGATGGTAGTTATACCCTACAAAGGGTAGTTAAGGGTGAGACCCATAACCACCAACTACCCATGTGTGGATAAATGAGAGGTTGGGCCCACATGGGCCCCAACCTTTCATCTGCCCATAACCTCTCTTAAACCCCCCTTAAACCCCCATTTTTAATTAATTTGGTAACTCCTCAACTCCCCTATTAATGAGATCTGTCCACCTTCCACAAATTAAGTTTGTCAACATAATTAAATTAATGATTTCATTAATAAAATTTGTGCATCACAATTTGAATTATTTTGTGTTGCATGACACTTCTTTAAATGGGAGAAGTCTTTTGTAATATTTGCGATAGAAAATATTTCGGTGGGGAACCTCTGGAGGATTAGAAAGATAGGTGTTCTTCCTCCGAAGAAGAACGCCTCCCACGAAGAACGACGTTGTTCTTTGCGACACCATCTACCATGATGTTCATCTTCCACGGATCGACGACGTGCAACGTCTTTGCGAGGTAGGGGAATATTGTATATTTCTCATTTATGTGGTTTATACCCTCGAGCTTGAGAGTTTATTTGTAGGGGGTTTCTGTTTATTTAATTTTACGTGATTCTTTCCCTCGAGCATCGAAGAATATTCTGTTGAGTGTTTATTCGAACTACTAACGTGGTGGGTACAGACTACGAACAAGTTAGGACCCACCACCAACTTATTCTTGATGCGCGACGGCATGTGGTCGGGTGTGTGGTAATAGGAGGTGGCGTGGTGAGCGGACGGAAGTCCAGGCGATGCGGCTGGTTTGAGGCGCACCGGTGCGGGTAGCCGGGGGCGGTGCGAGGGCGCCGCAAGAGTCTAGGATGGCGGTAGGCCGGAGGTGGTAGATCTGACGTGAGTGGCAGCCATGGGAAGGCCAGGATGGTAGGGTTTGGTGGAGATGAAACAGTGAATGGAGAAGGAGATTGGAGAGAGAAAACGTTTAAAGGAAATAAATTAAAACTTAAAGAAAGAAAGAGAATCCAATGAATGTGATGCACACCAATTAATTAGGGTTTTCCATGCTTGAAATAGAGGGAGGCGCACCAATAAATGGAGGGAGGTGCACCAATTGGAGAGAGAGGGTGGTGGTGCGTGACATTGTGTTTTTTTGAGGTAAAATCAATTAAAAATAATAATATAATAATAATAATATTTTTGTTGATAAAACACTTTTTCGACCACAACTTATTTGTGCGACCTCAGTTTCACGAACCGTCTACGAAAGTGCGACCCTGATTTCGAGACGGACATTCCGAGTCCAATATTGAATGTCTTTATCGGGTTTTTGGATCGGGTACCCGAAACACTCAAATAATAATAATATATTATTATTATTAAATCTTCGACCCGCCACAACTCCTGCGTGCGACGTCCGATTGGCATGCCGTCAGTGGTGATGTAATCCTGCCAATAATACGGTCGATTCAAGTCTAATTTTGGATACTAAATTTTGGTTTGTGGCTCGGGTCCATGAAACACCGAATAATAATAATATTATTATTATTACGGGATTTGTATCTGACATATCTCTCTCATACGGTGTTGGAATGATGAACCGTCTGCAATGTTGTGACCCTGGAATTAAGACGTATGTTCCAAGACCAATTTTGGATATTTATGTTGAGGTCAAGGCATGGGCCCCACGAGGCCCGGTTCGCACGTGTTGTGTGAAATGCTACTTTTCCACCGACAATTCGTTTTGGACCAATGGGTAGTCCATATTGTGTGTTTTTCGGTATGGATCGCAATGGTTTGACTAGTTTGGTTAACCGGTGTCATTTTTAGTACGACCGAGTTGGTTCGAACCCAAAACCAACCGGGCCATCGGAGTGGAAACAGTTATAACTTAAGGACTGGACATCCGATTGACGTGCCGTCGACTTTGTTGGATTCCTCTTGACGAGACAGTTCTTCTGGAATACTTCACCTGGGGTTTGGACGTAGTTGGAATATGGCTGGGTTGGATTGTACCCGAAATCCAACCGGGCCCCTGGAACGGAAAAGCCGATAACTTTCAGACCGGATGACCATTTGACAAACCGTCAGCGGTGTTGGTGATCATGTTGAGAAACAATCCCTATGCGTATACCCTATTTGAGTTCGGGTTGCAGTTGAGATATGGTCGGTTTGGTTCATAAGAAAAACCAACCGGGCCCCGGGGATGAAAAGACTAATAACTCACAGACCAGGCGTCTGATTGATGCGTCGTCTGTTGCATTGAGACCCCTATGATGAGGTGATCCTTTGTGATACTTGGAGTATCTACCAGTAGCCTGTGGAACGGATCCTACCGGAGACGAGCGTACAAAGTGTGGAGACCTAGTTGCTGTGGACATGATGACGGCTTGTTCGATTCGATTCAGAGTGACTTGTATAGCCCAGTGGGGAGCACTACTTTGTGAGGTGGAAGACCCATGGTGGAAGAGCACTACTTTGTGTGGTGGCAGACCCACGGTACTCAATAGGAGGAGTACCTCTGTAGGTTATGAGGGGGAGCACTACTGTGTGATGTGGCAGACCCATGGTGGGGAGAACTACTTTGTGAGGTGGCAGACCCGCAGTACTCAACAGGAGGATTACTTCAGCAGTCTAAGGTTAGTGAATAGTGCCTCAGAGTTGTGACAGGATCATAGTACTCGACCGAGGAGGAGCTCTTCACCAGTTGTAGTTTTGATAATGAATATCCTGTTTTGCGCTGAGTCAATGACCTTTGTGTTTTCCTCATAGTTGAGATGGGTTATTTGATAACTTAGGTATAATTATGGGCTTATACCTAAGAATGTATTATCTATTGAGAAATTTATTTGTGATTATCCTTGTAAGATTTAGTGAGACCTTGAGGGTCTCAGGGTCCCTACTGAGTATCGTATACTCACCCCTTCATGGGCTATGCCCACACCTCGTTGTGTTGGATACAGATGATGGACATCGCTGACTGAGATTGAGTGTTCGAGGACTGACGGTACCCGGAGGTGGACCTCATGACGAGTCAGTACCCAAAGATGGACTGCATGACGAGACGGTATTTGGAGGAGGTTGGCGGGCGAGAGCATTGAGGAGGCTATCTGTACTTACCCTTCGGGTAGGATCCGAGGTGGACACCCCATGCGATGCTTCTATCTTCCAGCTGTTAGTCTTTTCTGTTGAACTTTCATTCAGTTGTAGCTGTACTTTTCAGTTGGGTTTGTATTCTGGCCCATTTACTTTTCAGCACTTTCTTTTGTACTTAGTGTACTACTTCCTCTTGTACTCTGGTTGGATGTGTTTATGTTTTATAATGGCAATTCCCTCCCAGTTAACGTGATTTATGCCTTAGGTTCTAGTCGTCAGCCCCTGGCCTATGAAAGGCGGCCTTGGGGTAGTCACGACACAGGCCCCGAGGATAGGTCGTGACAATTTCTTTAAAAAAAACTTAATAATCTTAGACTTCAATAACATAAAACCTCAAATGGGTACTTATTCCTTTAGACATATGGTCAAACTTTTTATTATCAACCCCAAACACTATAGGTTTAACCTAGTTTATTAATGAATATAATATATTTAATTCCTTCCTGATGGTTTTTAAAGTGTGTAAATTTCCAAAAATAAACCACCAAGAGTGTTAAACCATGTGTTCAGTAAGGCCCATTATTATTCATCAGGTGATGATAAAGTCTCACTAAATGAATAATTTACCGAGTTTTTACCCTTATGTAAAATGGTTCCATTTCCAAATCCACTTTTATGAGACAGAATGTGATGTAACTTTTTATAAACCACTCACCCTATACTTCATCAAGATTCCATGATATTTTTCTATAGTCAGTCTTACCCTTATACTTATCCCAAGAGTTATCACTAAATTATTATCATCATAATTTCAAATGGTTAACTAAAAGTTTTCTCTGATACCAAATATAGTGACCCATACCTTTTAAACATATCATTTCATGATATTTTTTGTAAAACTCTGTTAATTAAAACCCAAAATATTGTAAGGACAAGTTCCTTTGTAAGACTAGGTTCACAATACATTAAAGTGAGGCTAAAATAAAAATTATATAATTTTTTCTCTTTAATGATATGCTAAATTCTTTTTAGATACTAAAAATATATATGATAACATGGAGGAATACTTAAAATAAATGGGTTATCTAAAAATCCCATTAAGAAAATAATCATGACAAGGAAGCATAATATGTGAGTTAAGAGGTACAACATGATATCATAAAATATAAGGTACACGAGTGATCAAATAGAAGCCTAAAATTGATAGCATGGTATCATAAGATAATGGAAACATGGGAAAAGATAAATTACATAAAACATGACATAAAATATTTTCAAGGATTATTACTAAGAAGAAATCCCATGGTGGAAAGAGTCTCATAATGGGTTTAGTTAAATACCTAATCCCATAAATGAAATATCACAGGACTAAAATATTATCCCATTCATTAGAGGGGTATATAATTATGGGAATCAACATAACATTCAATTCATGTACATTTATATGTGTTCCATAGAGGGATATAAATAATATTACATAAACAAAATAATTACCCATGGAATGAAAATGGGATTCATAACTTTGCTTCATATCATAATCAAAGGAAATTTCATAATGAAGGAATTAGAGAAGTGATTATAAGGCATACATTACCCCATAAAAGTAAGGGAGAATAAGATAGTTATACATGAAAGAGACATATATATAGTTTATAATCATTTATAACATTAAATGTTTTTTCATTGATGAACAAAAATAGTTTTAAAAACAGAAAAACATTTTTGAGGAAAATAACCATTCCAGATTAAAAATCACTAAAACACACCAAATATTGTGGAAATAATTTTATTTAAAAATAAATATAGAATCATATATAATAATATTAAATTAAAATAATTATCAAGATGAAGGAAAATACCATTCATGTCCTATATGATAAGACAAATATTACTTTTACATTTTCTGTAAAAATATAAAGAAGTACCGTGTTCAGAAAATGGAAAGATGATTACATTTTAAACCATTTTTTTAAAATTAAATAACGTTAAAATTGAATTTAAAAATAATATAACAAAAATAAAACATTTAAATTCTTTTAAATGATATTAATGACATGAAAGGGAAATGGTTTTCGATCGAAGAGAGAAATAATACCTATTTTACTTAAATCATTTTCCTAATATTTTCAAGTACCAAATATAGGAAAATAGTAATATTAGTTTTAAATTTAGTAAAAAACTATAGGATAATATAATGAGATTTTTTATTATGAAATTAAAAAATATTTTATTTTATTGGAAATTCAAGCATAAATAATTCTTAACAAAATGAGATTGAGGAATAAACCCATACTACCTTGGAAACATTAGAATGAAAACCCACATGAATGAAGTAAATAAATTAAAACATAAAATATCATTAATTAGGAATTATTTGTGATATAATATTTAAAGTGGTTATATATACAATATTTGAAATAAATTAGGTGCATAATAGAATGTGTGTCTCAAAGAAGAATGCTTTGAGACAAAACTCTTCCTCAAGTCCAGACTTATCGTGTATATATTTTATTTAAAGTATAAAAAACTTAAATAAATTCATTTTTTAGAAGTTAGTTATTCATGGTCAATAAATTATTCTTAAACCATTTTCTTCATTTATTTTAATGATATATTTAATTACTTAATTAGTTATGACCGTGTGAGATGTTTTAAAGATGGTGAACTTCTAATTTTAAAACAGTGTTGGTGTGTTGACCAATGTCAAAGGGGTTAATATTATATCATATATATAATAATAATATTGAAATATTTATTTTTTTATACATAAATCACTCTTTTAAAAATAACCATGAATTGTGGTTATGAAAAACGAGCCGTGTTATAATCAATGAGACAGTTAGTTGCACATTTGAACGTGTAACATTATCATTTTTCAAAAATCCTAATGGAAATAAGTTAAGAGTCATTTTATCTTTAAATACTAATAGTAGTATAATAAATATAAAATTATTTTTAAATACACTTAAATATACAATACTTTTCACACGGTAATAAAAAATTCACATCGCTTCATGAGACAATAGTCACCTGTCAACATTATCCTTTATTCAATGGATAGTAAAGTAAGAAATTATATGATATATTTATTTTTAAATAATGAATAATATATCATGAATATCATATATATAGTTAAAATTAACCCTTATCATCTTCCATGTGTAGAATAAGTGGGAAACGAATCACATCACTTCCTGAGGTGGTAGTCCAACGTACAAACGAACATTGTTATCTTATTCTATATAGAATAGAAAGTAGGAAAGTATATGTTATATTATAATTATAGAGATTTAAGTACCTCGAAAATATAATATATAAACATTATATATATCATTTTATCCATATATGATATTAGTTGTTGGAAAAAAAATTATGTAAGTTTGTGATGTGGTAGTCCTCCATACACACAATAACCAGTTTCATTTTCCATTTGAGAGAAAAGGAGATTGATTATTGTAATTACCATAAAATAAATAATTATTAGATTAGTTTAGATACTGATATTTTTATATCCACATGGTTTAGTATTATTTTAATTATTTATAAGAATAAATAAAATTAAACGCTTGGTTAAGGATGCTATAACTTCTTAAGACAACATGTTTAGGTTTTCACTAAAATCCTTTACAAGTGGGATTTATGATAAAGAAAAGATTATAGGATGAGGGTATGTTACAAAATAATTAATTTGGGGTAGTTTTTTTATTAACAAATTTATTAATGTGTAAATTATATAGGAGAGTGGGTGGCCTTTTATGAGCGGGGGAGAGGACACACTTTGATTTTTTGAAAACATAGAGTTACAGCCATGTTTTACTCTAGACAAAAGGATCCAAAATGGAAATTGTTATATCCTAAAAATAGATAAGTTCAATATATGACCATATAATATTAACTATATAAGTTTTGGATCATTTTAAATGCTTATCATTTTATTTTAATACCCATTAAACCCTTTTTATGTTAACCATGATTAATAATTTTTACTATTTTCCCCATTTAAAATGACGAGATATTAAGTTGAACCTATTAGATAATATAAAATATATAAAAAAAATATGGAATCATTTTTTAAAAATGAAAACCATATATCTGATATAATTTAATTTAAAATGAAACCCAAAGCTATGTCGAAAAATTATTTTTCAAGAAATACAATTTTTAAGGAAACGATGATCTGATATTAACTCTAAGAAAATAAATCATAATTTAATGAATTTAATTTTATATTTATAGATATATATTCTATATATTTCACTTAAATAATTTATAATTGGGGTTTTTATTATTTTAAATGGAGAAATAGTACGCACATTATAACAGTTTTAGAAAAAAGTGTTTTAAAGACAAAAATAAACGTCAAATAAAATTCAATATAAAGTTGATTTATGTTCATTTATTAGATTTAATCTAACTTAAAAATAGTTATATTAAATTTAAAATAAATTAAAATAATACTGATTCTTTTAAATTACTTAATTTATTAAAATAAATTACAATTTTATAAAAATATTTATTTTTGACTATTAAACGAAAACTAAATTTTCTAAATATACCAAAATTTCACTCTATTTTGATATCAATATGATAATTTTGTAAATAAAATTTATAAAATTTCTAAAAACTAATTATAATATTTTCCCATAAAAATAAATAAAGTTCATTTATTGATGAAAAGATTTTTTTAGAATTAAATAACATTATTTATATAGCGTGATTATTTATTATGTATTTGAAAAAAATTTATATTTTGTAATAAAATAATATATATATATTTAATAATTTAGTTTATAATATTTATAACAGTAAATTTAACATCAAGGTTATATCATTCACATTTAAATAATGATGTTATAATATTTTATGAAGGTTTATTTAAATTCAGTATTGTGTATCAAATACGATAATAAACATAATGTTATTTTAAAATATAAGGGTTTTACATAGAGAGTTTTTCACTAACATTTGTGAAGTATTGGAATTCCTTTCACATAGGGAGTTGAAGCTGGATAACCATCTGTGAGGCCTGAGGAGGAGACTTCAAAATCTAAAGAAGATTCAAGTTCTAATGTTCACACTCAAATGTGTGTATCTAATATAGTTTGAAAGCTTAAATTATTGAAATATGATGTTATTATGATACAAAGTTAATTTTAATGGTAAAAAAATTATTTTGCGAACTTTATAAATGATTATTTTTTTGGAACATATTATGAGTCTCTCTAGTCTCTATATAAAATTTTTAAGGATAATACTATTTTTAAGAATGGTTTTGATTATTTGAGAAGAGATGTTGCTAACTATTTTGTAATGTTAAAAGGGGTGAATATTTAAAAAATATATTTTAGTGATATGAATAAGTTATTGGAAAACTATTTTAAGGATGTGAATGTTCTATGTTCAGGACCGAGAATAGTTTCATATTTTGGTGGAGAAGAATCTGGTGATATATTGGGATGGATAGAGATAAAATATACTAATATTTATTATATAGATTATAAGATTTAATGTTTTTAGACTGATAGTATCCCACTACAAACTCTTTTTCAGAATCCAAAATATTTTGTGGAAAGTATATCCTCTGGAGAACTTGGATTCATTCTTTTTCTCAACTGGTTAGAAAGAATGATGAAGAAATATATTATTTATTATTATATTTTTCATTGATTTTTGAAGGTAAATATAGTTTTAGTGAAAAAATTGAGTCAGGATTCAACGAATCTGATGAGAGGGAAGAGTGCACCATTTAACTATAATTTCAAGGATATGATGCTGGACATATGGACCTACATAAAACTATTAGAGATAGTTAATAGATGAATCTTCCAATGAAAAACTGAAACTTGTTTTATGTACTTCATCTCATAATTCAACTGAAATTATTTCTCATAATATAAAATTTATTATAATTATGAATCATTTATCAATTATTTTTTCTATTTTCTATTTTCTTTATTTTTGTAAGAATATCCATTTTTATAATTTTCTTATTTTTCAACTAACTAACCTTTACATACATTTCTCAAAAACTATTTAGACTAATATCATAATTCTCAAAATTAATTTCCAATTACCCAACTCAACATTGCTCCATGCACAACTATTTGTTCATGTAAATATATTCACAAAAACCTTATTCATGTAACTGAATTTACATAATAGGCTATCTTGTATTTATATATGAATTCAATGAATATGTTCACTTAATCCTTAAAAAAACAAAACAAAACATAGAACTTAACATTCCTAAAATACCTCTACATTCTAAATAAACTCTATAAAGATTATATTAGGCCCCATTTATTATAAAACTAATCCTTCATGCATACCATCATGCTTCTATAAAAAACACCCCCATTCATGATAATAACAAGGTTCATGAAATAAGTGTTCTTCATGGATTGAAATTTTCATGATTGTTCTTAACTTATATGGGAATCCTTGTTTTCCCCAAATCAAACTTTATACTTCCTCCATCCCACTTACGGGCATCCACCGTTATCTACTTTCATTTTACATGTCTTCAAAAATTCTATAATTAATCACTTTGTCCTCTAACAAAATCATTAATAATCATTCTAAAATCATTATTCCGTAACTCCATATTTTACAGGGTTATTATTTTGAATCTATGAATTTAATTGAATTTATATATGCATCCAAAATAACATACAAGTACAAGATTGTTCTTATATTATTATTAACTTATAATATTCTAAATTATAATAAATTCACCTTCACTATCATAAAAAATCAATCTTCTAGACTCAATATTAATTATGAAATGTTCTAAAATTATCATGATCTTTTTTACATAAATTTTTTAACATCGAATAATATGAATTAATAACTAGACTCAAATTTTAGAACATATTGAACTTCTGAAATTAGATAGACATTATATATTTTTTTAGTGACACTTACATAGCCTTTAAAATCTATAAGTTAATCTGATATAGATCATAACATCTCACATTAATCTTCTTCTAAAATTAAATAATTCTTATATTTACCTTGTGTTTCACTACCAAACATGATTATAATTAATCCCTTATATCACAAAAAATATAGATGAAATAATGTTAGAAATATTCTAGATACCATCTAATTTATAGTACTACCTTTCTCTCATCATATAAGGGCCAGTAAGCCTCTTTGAACATATCTTCCCATTCTGTAACATGAGTAACTTTTTGACATGGTATTAACAAAAATACATGAAATCTATGAATTAATTCAAGGACCAGAAAATTATTCACTTGGATTTAGAAATTCAGTACTTCTAGACATTCATCCACTCAATATTTGTTCTTTATATTTCATACATGTATCTTATGGAAAACTGATTCTCATTTTCCATAGGTGATACTTCTTGATATCTTACTCTCAAATTATCTATAAAATATTATTTACACTTAATAAATTTATGAAGAAAATAAAATATATCTTTAACACCTTATTAATCCCATTGTGTGCTTTAAAAATCAATGAAATAAAATTTAGAACAATTATTTACAAGGTTGAATATTAATGAAAACATCCTTGGAATTATCTAAAAAACCTTCTTACTAATACACTATAATATTAATGGATTAAACAATTGGGGGGTTTTTCTTGAACTAATGATCCAATAAATTTTATATTGAAAATATGAAACACTCCCAAACTTATTAAAACCATATAATTTATGTGTTGTATTATACATCCCTAAAAAACATAAATAGTCTAATAATTACATCATTAAAGACAAAAAAATCTGTACAGTTTCTACTATTCTTCCTCCAGATTCATTGATATTCTTTCCATTTCTATTAATTTTCTTAATATCCTTTATTTTTATCCCATGATACTGCTCATTTATACAATCAATGCATATATAATATTTTAATGTCAATGTTAAAATTGAATTTTTAAAATTGATAAAATATTTTAACAGTTAATTTAGATACTTTAGATTACTCTCTACCTTATCTTCGCCTTTTATGTAGTCAATATATATTTAGGCTAATGTATGAGAAGTCTACATGGAATATAAAAAATCACATTAAAAAAATACTCAAAACTAAATTTCTAAATAAACCAAATCATAGTTTGGTAGATTTTTTTTTCACAAACACATTTCTATTTCCTTAACAAATCATATCATTTTTCAAAGCATATAAAAACATGAAAGACTTTGAAATATTTCATTTCCATTATTGTATATATTGTTTAAAATATAAGGATGGACATGAAGTATTATCACTATTTGGTGCTATTAATTAAGATCAATTAAGTGGTCTAAACCCCCTCATGTTTTGAATTTAGTCTTTTTGGTGGTTGGTGTAGTGCTTAGAGGGGATATAGAAGCATTAATGTGTACACAATAATTTATTGGTATGGGATATAGGTTGGATTCACTAATATTGGTGGAGTATCCAAGATGGAATTAAAATATGGAAACATGAATCTGTTTCTTCAACAACATTTGGGAGAATTTGGTGATTGGAATCATTTTCTAGGTTTTGTAATTGGAGTCTAATGATATGGTGGATAATCACATCACATTTCTATAAAGGTATAAAGACTCCATGAATCATGTAAAAGTAGAGGTTGAGGTAGACAAAAAAACTGGATTGTTTTGAAGTGGAAAAACGCTTCTTAGATGGACAAGAAATATGTCTCCATAAAAATATAAAATTGAAATATATATAATATATTACACATAAGGTGCCACAGATATTAATAAATGATATGTATGTTTTAAAATACCATGACCTCTTCATAACAAAGACAATCCCAAATAAATACCTTAATGTCTTTAGTTCACTTTCTTTTCTTCCTCAACAAGAAACCAAGAATAGTCACACTTTTTATTAACATGGAACTCCACTATAATGTTTTCCTATTCAAGTAATAAATTTTTTCTTTTTCAACCATGATATCTAGAACCAAAACATGATAATGTGAACATTCTCATGGTATAAAAGAATTTAATAAAAATGACATGCATTATTCCTATTTTTCAAAGTAATTTATAATCTATTCTCTTAAACCATTAACCAAGGAATAGGTTTATATTCACCAAAATAGTTTATGATCAAATTTAATCCATATATATTCTAAATTAAAACTTTACCTATAAATAAGTTTCTTCTTCATTCATATCTCCAAATTAACTTGAAATGGTACTGAAAATCATACTTAACATATTGATAAATTTAAATAATTTTTGACATGTGTTTCCAAAAATATATATAACAAAACTCATATTAGAAAACATAAAAAATATCACTTCGAAAAATATGGATTTTAAATATCCCCCCTTCGAACTCTGTTATCAAACATTAATCATAAATATTTTTAAAATATATATCTTTCATTATATATAGATTTATATTATTTATTAAATTCTATACCTATGTGAGCATACACATGTTAAGAAATAAGAATGGTTAATAAAAACCACAAAGCTATTAATATTTATTATTTCCACTCACTTAAACATTCACTTTTAATTATAAGAAACATTTATTATTTTTTTATCATAAAATAATTCCCTACATATGTACCAAAAATATTTCATGTGATAATACTAAAGAAACACAATAGAACAGTTCAAAAACCTATCACAAGTACACAATCACACTCATAATGAGATCCCAACTTCAACTTTTGATTTCTCCCCTAAATATTGTGTCCACATTAATGAATCACCCTATTTTATGAAAATACATATACATAGGATTTATGTTATATCTATACATTTTACATCAAAAATACAAATATAATTGATAAAACAATGTATAACCATATGTTATCCTTGAGATACACGAGACTAAACTCCCGTGATCAACATTAGCTTCTAAAATGAATCCTTTAGAGTCACTTTTGTTAAAGAATCCACCACATTCTCCTTAGTAAGGAAAAATTAAATCATCAATATCCCTTGTTTACAATTAATATTATGGTGTATTACTTGATATAAATACAATTTAATTGATTATTTTGATCCAAAATTTCCAAATTATTTATGAATCTTATATTGTAACATCCCAAATAAGGGATCCACTAAACCGGTTCCCCAACTTTATTCATCACATGATTTTAGGCACCCCTCCCTAAATTCCAGAGGCTTCCGACTAGTAGAGAGAGTATAAAAGATCACTAGGGGAGACTTTAACCTCTTTTTAGAGTAATTTATAATAGATAATCACAAAATAAATAAAGAAATAATAAATTGACGAAAAACATGCATTACCAATAATTCCCATAACATGGTACAAACCCACAACCCAAAAATAAATATGCAATTCCATTCCATATAGTTCCAAGTATAGGGAAAAAAATAAAAATGAAGATAAGAAAAAGAATTCACAAAACATGTCCCAATACTGTGTCTAGTTACCTCATCCATATAGATCCCATGAACAAGTCAAAACTCTAGTATGGGGCCCTTGTTGTTTTCCTGACATGCGTCCATGAAGTTTTCCCATGTACCCAATGTCGGCCGATGTAGGGTGTGAGTAAAACAGAATAGGCCACAACCAATGGTGTTTAGAAAATTTACAGTCTAAATAGATAGTTTATGCATGTGATAAAAGAGTAACAAGATAAAAAGAAGATAAACTTGGTACCATTAGTTAACAAGGTTTACTTAAATCATTAACATTATCTAATCCATGGGTTAGGTAATTTATTAATCAAACAATGTTCTATGTCGTCCAACACTATTAATAAGGTGATAAGTTAAGTTCCCTATACCACTTGGGAAATACAATTCATAATCAATGAAATCACACTTACCTTGGAGCCTCAATCCATGTAGTCTCATCCAATGAAACCGTTAGGGGCATAAAGCCTCATGCTAACTCCATAACCCATGAATTTAAGAGTGGGGGTGGGGTGGGGGTTAGAGCTTTAGTCCATCTCGACCCATGGGCATAGAACCTAAAGTCAATATCCAACAAACCACCATGCCATGTTTATATGCTTTATTAAAAATTCATTAAATAAAACAATTTAATAAACCAATATCATAAAATATTCCTAACAATCACAATTCATAGTTCATTCAATATAGTAATCATTTTCATACCTCAACACATTTAAACATTCTCATTTACATTCCTTAACAAATTTACTTATTTCCATTACCACAGTTAAGTCATTTAACACCTTGTCATTAATTCATCTCACCCTTTCATAATGTTATAAACAAACCCTTAATAAATCCAAATAACTAGACACAAATACCATGAGTTCCATTTCATACCCAAGATAACATGTAAAAAAATATTTACTCTAGGGTCTATGTCAGAACAATTTAATTCTATAGATATATTTCCAATATCCACCTTCAAGAAGAAACAGACGTTTTGGGTATCCTTTAACAAGGACAAGACAAACTCAAATAATCCCATGGGGATTATAAGGGGTTTAATTAAACATTTACCAATTAAATTTATCAATTATTTTAAGGATAATGAAGTGGGGAATAAAACAATACCAAGAAATAACCACAAATAATTAAATAACCAACCCGAATATTTGGTATAACTTGTAGACCAACAAACTCAAATTTAAAGATGAACTCTCCCTTAACCTTAGCCTTCAATTTTAATATGAACACTATTAAAATACACAACCTAATATCTATTTAAAAACATGGTTTTAGAGATTCAAAATTAGAATAAAATATATAGAATCCCAAATTTGGAAATGAGAAGGAAGAGTAGTTGTAGAATGACCTTGAGCTTATATTTTCATCCAAAGACAATTTAAATGGACAAGAAACAAAGGAGATCAATCCTTGGGAAGCCTTGTGCGTTTTGGTTTGTCACCAGGGTTATTAAAGAAGAAATGAGGAAAAAAAATTTGGTAGAACACATAAATCCTAAAGGGGGAAAAGGGTAAATACAAACTTTTAATGAGGTACACTATTTGGCAACATGGTTTTCTAAACCATGCACTAACTATGTGACAACATATATCCAAGAGGTTCTAGGAAACACAATTACCTAGGGATCTTCCATAGTTTAAAAAAATGTCCACCAATCATGAAGAGTTAATCATAATAAGCTAGAATGGTATAACCTATCCCTTGCATGGTTTACTTAACTGTATACCTATCTTTCTGGAGAGCAAGGTCTGGGCACACAGTTACTCTTAATCATGCACCAACTATTCCACATTTATTAGATGACCATTTCCCTTTCATTCTAGTCCTTGACCCTTATAACACCCCCAAAACCCCCCATACACCTCGTAATCATTTCATTAACCACAATTATGGTATTTAAAGAAGAATATAAATGAGAGTTTACATTAATAATTTATGGTATATTAAAAACTCCCACCCTATAAAAACTCATCCTCAAGCTTCATTCCCCAGCATCAATAAGCTTCCAATGAAATGAAATCCGTCCATTGAGACCACATATATGTCTCCCCCTCCCGAGTTTATTCCCAAACATTACCATGTTTCTACAAAACATTCCCCAAAGGCACTATATTTCCTCACAATACTTTCTCACTATGATCTATAATATATAAAATATTCTCCTCAAAATACTCATCAACCTGAAGCTCAACATCATCAACATAAATCACATAAGACAAGTCCGGGTGATACAGTCAAAGTTGTGAAATATGAAAAACATCATAAATAAATTTATACCATTGTGGAAGATCCATTTCATACACGACCAGTTCGATCCTATCCACTATCTTAAATTTCCCCACATACGTAGGTATTGAAATTCCCTATATCTATATCCAATGATGACCCAACCTCTGTATTACTCCAATAAGAAAATAATCACCCATAATTAATGCAGGAGGTCTATGGAACCAATCATTATATGATATATTACTACTCTGGGTCATATCCATTCACTTCTGAATCAATTGAACCTACTCTGGTGACTTCTTTATGAGAATCATCCCCAAACAATCTGACTCTCCAACCTCCATCCAACACAACTGTGATCTACAAAGTCTACCATAGAGCACCTCATATGGTTCCATCTAAATAATATCCTTATAAATGTTGTTATAGGTGAACAAAACATGGTTTTAGTGTTTTTTATAATATCAAAAAAATAGGACACAATACCTCAACATGTCCTCTAGAACTTGGATAGTATCATCCGACCACCTATCCATCTCTTAGAAGAAATATTTACTAAAAAAAACTATGTACCAAGCTATTTATATAACCCATGCCAAAAGTTCATTGTAAAATGAGAATCATGATATGAAATGACTTCTTGTGGAACCTAGTGCAATATTATTTTTTCTCAAACATATAACTCTCCCAAACAATCAACATTGAAGGTTTCTCAAATTATTAATAAATGTTACACTTTAGTCAATTGATCCAAAACTACCCATATTGAACCATTCTTCCATGGAATCCTTAGATGAACCACCAAAAAATCCATCATCACATCATTCTATTTCAATTTTGGAATGGAAAGTGGCTTTAACAAACCACCTAGTTTCTAATGTCCAGCCTTCACCTACTAGCAGGTGTAGCAGTGCGTCATGAAACCTGCAATTTCCCTATTCATCCATGGCTACCAATATTGTTAAGGAAGATCATGATACATTTTGTCTAGTCTAGTATATAATGACCACCTCAATTCATAAAACCCACATATCAATTCGTCCATTATACATGTAGGAATGAGAACATGACCACATACATTAATGATATCATCACCAACAAAAGTCCAACCCGAAGGTGTCTCCCCACCTACAAGACATTCCCTTAAATCCAGACCCTCTAGATCCTCATACTGCCTCTCTGTGAATCAGTTCAGAAGATTGGAATCAAGTACCAAAGATTCTAAGGTCATCTACCCTTTCCCATCTTACACCTCTAGATGGATCTTATTAAACAACTCCATTATCCTCCACTCAGAATTGGATTATTGAATCGCATGATATTGAGTCTTTAAACTAAAAGCATTTACAACACTATTTTCTCTTTCTTATTATATATTATAGTTCAAAATCTATGGACTTCATGTACTCAACCCATATTCACTATTGTATATTTAAATCCCATTGATAGAATATGTACTTAAGGATCTTATAGTTGGTATACACAATGAACCTCTCTCCCCAAAAAGTAATAAATATAACATTTTATAGAGTATAGCACTATAGCCAATTCAAGGTCATGCGTATGATAATTTTATTCATGAGGCATCAAATTTTATGACCTATACATCACCACCTAGTTCTACTTCATCAATAATTCCCTAATTCAAACACCATATGTACCACAAAACAAGGTATACTCCTTACCCAGATTAGGTATTATCAAAACTAGTGCAGTTTTCAGACAATTATTTATCTTATGAAAAGAATTATAACAATATGTAGACCATTCAAACTTTATTCCTTTCCTGGTAAATATAAATGATGGTGAAGATAAATGGGAAAATTTCTTGATTATCCTTTTCTAATAGCCCACAAAACCTAGAAAACTTATAAAATTTAAAAAATTACGAGGTTGTTCCCAAGAAGAAACTGCCATCAATTTCCCTTGGTCCATCGATACTCCTTATCCAAAGAATATATGACCCAAGAAATATACCTTGTCAATATAGAAATGAAACACATATAGCTTGGTGTATTTTTTATTCTCTCCTAGTATACTCATAATGAAGTAAATATGTTTAAAATGATTGTCATGAGTCCTAGAGTACACCAATATTTCATCAACAAAGTCAACAATAAACTAATCTAGGTATGGTTTTAATATTCAGTTCATTAAGGCCATAAACACTATCAGGGAATTAGACAACCAAAACAATATCACAAAAACTCAAATAACCCATACCATCATCTAAAATCACTCTGTGATAGATCATAAAGTCTCACCCTTAGCCGGTGATACCCTAATGTCAAATAAAACATACAGAACACTACATCACCTCTCATCTGGTAAAAAAGAACATTGATTTGAGGAAGAGGGTACCTGTTCTCAACATTCATCTGATTCAATTTCCTATAATTTATTAACAACCACAAATATACATCAACCTTTATGGAAAAAATAATCTAGATCCTCAAGGTGATGTACTTGAACAAATGGAGATCTTTTTATCCTATTCCTCTATGTGTGATTTTAGTTCCTAGAGCTATAGAGGAGCTATTCTATATAGCAGAATAGAAATTTGTTCTGCTCCCAGCAGAAACTCTATAGTGTACTCAACCTATATCTTAAGGGGAATCCCCTAAAATTATCCAAGAAACATGTACTGAAATAATTCCACCACTAGAGGAAGGACAAGGTTCTCTACTCCCCCATAATCAAGCACAAGATATGCTAATTGGGTTATGAGTTTACCCAATTGTTGATAGTCTGGACCTCCACAGCCATGTTAGATATCCCATTCCCCAGGGTGAACGTGTGCACTCCCATCTAGAGATGTAAACGTTACCCTATGATGGTAACAATCAATATGGTTTTCATACATCATTAGCCAATACATGCCAGAAATCAGATCAAAACCCATCATCAATAATAGAAGCAAGTCCCAAAGAAAATTGTAACCAAAAATACTGGGGGAACACCCCTTACATTTCTAGATATATTCTGATTTAACCCCCAACAATGTATCAGTTGACAAAACCTCATATATACATTCCACTGCTAAACCCAAAACACTCAAAAATTTGGAATATTTAAAAGAATACAAGGAAACTATATTAATGAAAGCACTAGAAAGATTGGAAGCTATAAAAATCTTACCATGAACTATTGATGTCCTAGACTTTACACCTCTAGGTTCTAGTTGAACTATTTGATGCTGACGTGCCCCACTACCCTGCGCCCCTGTCTAATTTCTTTGTGTTGTGCTACCCTGATGATGTGGATCCTCTTTTTCCGATGTACCATATACACTACCTCAACCAGTATGACCGATAGAACTTTGAATTCTTGTCTGATACGAGGAAACTGATCCCTAACATTGACTCTGAATATGACTTTGTCCTCCCTTATCACTCATATATTGTGGGTTCCTACTGAACATCTACACATCCCCAACCTGTCAAACACTCAGAACTCAACTGGTGGTTTGGGATACTAACCCTCCACATGTCCGGACCTTCTATAATGATAATTGAAAACTAAATCACTACCCTAGTAGTTTGGTTATAATTTCTGAAAACTCTATCCCCACCACCATAATAGAAATTCTCAAAGTTGAAGTTGTTACCATCAAAAGCCTCACCACTGGACTGCCCAATTAGAATAACTTTCCCACCACCAAATCATCATTAATATTCCCTTTTGAAATAAGAGTCTGATCTATCACTTTAGAAAACATATTTTAGTGGATGATATTCACTTGGGATATAATATCATGTCTAAATCCATCTTCAAAAAATCTCTCCATAGCTACCTCATCCCCTAACAATTCTAGAAAAAAGTGCTACATGTTAGTGAAGTGAGCAACCTAATCCATCACTATCATAGTCACATGAGTCTAACTCATAAAATCTAATTCCTTCCACTTCTTAAAGGTATTTTCATATAAATGTTCTAGAAACATCTCTTAGAAATGATTCCACAACATGTCATCTTCATGTTCAATCTAAGCAAAGATATCCCACCAGCACTTTGACTGACCACACAATATGTAAACCACCAACATGACTCTCTTCTTAGAAAGAGTCTCTATGTTATGAATAATCATCTATATAGAATATATCCAGAACATGCACACATCAGGTTTACCATCTATAGAAAACATCAGAGGGTGTTGCAGATGAAACTCCATAGTCTTTTCAAACATACCTAGCACAACCCGCCCAAGGTCCCATTCTATAAATTTTCATAAAACAAGCGAAATTTTAATGGAACTGCTCCTACCCGCTTTTACCCTCGACTACAGGATTTTTTTGTTCCACTTAGATTGGATCATTATCGACATCCTCTTGTATCATAACAATCACATGGAAACATGGTGGCATCTTCCTATAATTATAAACACACACCTAGGAACACATAGCCAAAAACAACCAAATTTTGGAAAAAATAAGGCTACTTACTATCCATAGACAAAGAATTCATAATAAACTACCCCATAGGGTATCATTACATCTCTATCACTACCCAGATCCATCCCTACCATAGGTCATGGTCAACATGGGGAAATCATGTCACTCAACCACAACACATTTTATAAAACAACATTTTTAACAATTATCACTTTTACAATTAAAATCATTATCTTTTATACTCCCTTCAATCATTAAAACTTAGTACCACTAATGTTTTATCTCATTTATCGATTTTCATTAAGAACCATTCTTTCACCATTCATTCACATTATTTAAATTTTAAAATTTTCATCCACTTTATTATACCCCACATCATTAAAAAAATCATGGAAATTAAAGTGTATTCTATCCTTGATGTCCCACACAACCTCCGGATGCCAGTCTACCATGATGCATTCCATCTATATCACTAGGAGATTGAAATGATGCATGAATTCATAAACACATACAATCGTGTTAATGATTGAAATATAACAAAATATTCACATTCCACAACAACTGTGCCACCCTGGGGTTAAATATCGCTCAATAGTAACAAAAAACATCAAGAACATCAATCCCTCTTGAGAAACTTTATTTTTCCCCCTTACATGGGTTATCTACTCCCAAGAACCAGGTCATCGACAAGACTTGTCAAATCATAGTCTCCCACCTAACATTCCAAAATTGTAACACCAAATAAAATAATGGATAAGATACCACTTTTTAGCATCCATAATGCTAAAGCCACTAAAATGGTACCCCAATTTGGGTTGACACATGAACACAGGTGTGCCTCCCCGTATGACAGAGACTACTGACTAGTAGTGATGGTATAAAAGATCATGTGGGGAGACTATACCTTATTTTTCATAGTAATCCACATTTAAAAGTCACAAAAATAAAGTAAGAAACAATAAATAGACAATGAAAAGGCATTAATAACATTTTCCAAAACTGTGTATTTCCACACAACCCAACAATAAATTTATAATTCTGTTGTATATAGTTCTAAGTGTAAGGGAAACCCAAAAATGAAGACTAGCTGAAGAATCCCCAAAATGGGTCATGTTAACAATTATTGTTCTATCATCCTTATACATACCATACCCAAGTAAACCCTCTTGCATTTGGACCCTTCCCTTTTACTAACCTACAATCATGAAGTCTTCTCGGGTATGCAATGACGGCACAAGCAGGGTGTGAGTACAACTCAGTAGGACCCTAGAAAAAATATCTAAATGATATCTATTCTTAACATATAGTGTATGAAATTGATAAATGAGTAACAAGTTAAACAAAAGATAAATTAGGTCCCATTATTTAACAATGTTCACTTAAATCATTAACATCATTTAATCCATGTGTTATGCAATTAATTTAGCTCACAGTGTCCTATATTGGTCAACACTATGCATAAAGGGATAGGTTAAGTTCCATATCTCACTAAGGATATCCAATTCACAATCAATGACATCCCACTTACCTTGGATCCTCATTCTAGGTAGTCTCATCTAATGAAATTATTAATGAATAAGGCCTCAATCTGACTCCCTAACTAGTGTATTCTATGGGTAGTGTTTAGATACTTAGTCCAACGAAACTTGTGGGTATAGAACCTCAAGTAAATACCCACAAACAACTAATTCATATGCACATTATTGATTAACAATTAATCACAAAATCCCCTTAAATAATCCAAATTTAGAAAATTCACATAACATTTCCAATTCATAGTTCTTTCAATATAGTAATCATCTTATCGCCTCAAACAATTTAGAAATTCTCATTTACAAGCATTAAATAATTTAAAATATTATTACCACACTCAATTAGTTTAATACAAACTTATTAATTCATTTAACCCTTTCAAAATATTCCAAGAAACCCCTTATTCCCTGATAACAACTAAAAATAACTTCTTTTAGTTTAATTTCATACCTAATCTAACATTTTGACACATTTATTGTGGGATATCTGTCATAACAATTTAATTATATATATATATTTACAATATTCATGATCAGTAAGTGTAAATACCATTGTTTTTCCCTTAAACAATCCAAGACACCCTCAATGCATCCAATAGAGATCACAAGGTGTTGAATTAAACATTTTCCCATTCAATTTATCAATTCTTCAAGGAGAACAAAGTGGGAAACATAACAATTCCAAGGAAAAACCAAATAAACCTAACTAACCAATAATACAATAGGATATAACATTTATACCACCAACCTATAATCCAAATATGAAAAATCTCTTAACATTATCCTTATATTTTAATTTGAACACCAATGAAGCCCAACATGAGACCCACTAGAAAAAAAGAGGGGTTTAGAGATTAGGAAGAAAAGAACAAATCTACAATACCTAATCCTAAAAAAAAAGAAGGAAGAAGAGTGTTAAACTCACCCTGACCTTGGATCCACACCCAATGAAACTCCAAATTTCCTAGAAATGAAGGATACCAATCCTTGGGAACCCTAGGGAATTTTGGTTTTCCATTGTGGTTTATGGAGAAGAAATGAAGAGAAACAATTGGGGATGAACACATAAACCCCAAAGGGAGAAAAATGGTAAAAAACACTTTTAACGATGCAAACAATTTGGCCGCACTATTTAGAAAACTGTACACTAGCCATGAACCAACCTCGGTACAAAAGGGCCTAGGCCACAGAGTTACCCAAGGATCTTGAAAAGTTTAACAAACCATGCACTAAACATGCAGAATAGCTCCATCTAAAACTAAATGGTCAGATCTCCTCCTTGCATGGTTTACATAACCATACACTCCTTATGGATAAAATAGGTTTAGTGGACGTGTACTCCAAACCATGAACCAATGGTGTAACATGCACTGGATGGATATTTTCCCTCTCTTTTGTGTCCTGAACACCCAATACACCCCCAAAACTCCTCAAAAAACTAATAAAAATTTAATTAACCACAATTATATTATTGAAACCAAAATTTTAATGAGTATTTAACTCATTAAAGTGTTGGATCATTCATTGAACCCCATATCCCATAAGAAACAATAGATTCACCTCAACTATGAGATATTCAGGTTAAGTTCTCATCTACATAAACCATGTTATTGTTTGATTTTTAGAAATATATTTTGATATTTTTAGAATTCATTTTAAAAAAATATCTTTTTTTACGATATAAAAACTTTTATTTTAATAATAAAAATCTATTGGAAGTATAATTATTATGCTGAACACTTTATACCTAATAAACATCTACAAATCCATATACATATAGGATCCATATTCTAAAATATGTTATCCTAAAATCAACAATATGTTTGATGAACCTAAAAATATTTATCTTTCAATGAATTTGGAATACCTCAGTGTAGTTTGACAACAATCACATAACATGAAAACATAAATGATATGTGATATTTAAGTAGTTAAATAGATTTAAAAACTAATGATTTTTATAAATTTTATTTTATTTAATTATTTACTTTAATTATATTTATAAAATATTCTTTTACGATACTACCATAATATAAATTTAATTTTCATATTTATTTTGATTTTTTAAAATATTTCTTAGTTGTACCTATATTGTTAAAGGAAAACATAATCCTCAAGTTGAGAAATTTAGAGTCCCGATAAATTCCTCATTAAGGCCAATATATATATCTCCAATAACTCTGTCTTAATTAGTATATACATCCTGTAAATAAATTACATAATTAGAAAAACATTTATCATCACTATAAATAATGAATATGGGCGAATAGCTTGGTTTTTCATTTATTCAATTCTGGTTTTTAACTCTCTAGTTTCCATATTACATAAACTCCAAAAAATTATAAAAATAATAATATTAAGACCTTATTCACGACTTCATGCTATATAAAACCACTTCCAACCTACACACATATCTTTCATCATTTCAAAGAATAAATCCTTATTCTTTTTCAATATAAAATCCATCTTTAAGCTCTCCATTAAGTAAGAAAAACTAGATATCCATTTAAAATATATTTTATATTATTTGATAAAAGTTATAAAGAGATAAGATAATTATTTGATTCCCACCAACTAGTGAATATGCATTATCACGGTTAACTCCTTTAACTTAATAATAACAATTGTAAAAAACAAAGTGTTATTCGTCAAGACTTATATTTTCTTGGTCTTATCTTTATTAAACATATATTATTTCCCAATAAAATTCGTATTCATTTCATTTGAAATCAACTCCATAGTGTTGTTATTCTAAATATAATCCAATTTGTCATTCACATAATCTATAAACTCTTGACTATTCAATACTTTTTAAACAATCCTTGTTTATATATATGATAATAAGGATACATGAGACGATGTTCTCAATGATATTTTTATTTGAACCTTCTCACCATTCTCACTAATTTTATTATAAAGGCACAAATACTTTTATAACCTGGGATTAAATTATTTTAATGTGATTTATATCGTGATAATGTAAAATAATCATATTTTTCATCACCATCAAATGCATCTCCATCTTTTTAAGGATTTTAATAATATATCAGCAGTTATCCAACCAATCTGGCATTTTTTATTTATCCTCAATAGATATCCATAACTATCCACAATCTTTATTTGAGTACTGAATCACCTTCACATGTAATTAACAAAAAATCTTACACAATTAATTGTTACAACTGTAATAACCACTTCTGTTAGGTTGGTATATAATGAATATTCATTTCATTTCTCATTTGTCAATCTTTTTTAAATTTTCACCTTTAAATTTGATGATAAATTGGATTACAAACATTAAGAACTACTTGAATCTTGAATTATTATTATAATAAATCACATATAGAGATATATTTGAATTTTGGTGATAAAAAAAATTATTTTGAATATGAATTTTCATCCCAATAGATTGTCTATAAAAGAAAAATTAAGTTTCATACTCCATCAATTTCATTTGAAATATCTACCCCAAAAATATATTTTTTCATTTAGAGACACCATTTTTATTTGGCATATATGGTTCACTATGTGCCTTCTAAATACCATGATCCCCAAAATTATCCTTAAATATTTCACTAGTGTACCCATTACTATTATTGACTTTATTTATCTTTAATGAATGTCGAAAATTGTTTTATACACTTCTCTTAAAAATATTAAACATATTTAATGCATCCAATTTATGTTTCTTAAATATATTTCAGGTTAATATTATAAAATCATCAACAAATTTGGTAATGTTATTTTTTTATTTATCAAATTATTCAGTATAGGCTTCTAAATTCCTAAGTGAGTAATCTCAAATGGATGAGCAGTTTGATCCTCCACTTTATAATGTGAGGAATAAATAATCATACTATTTAAATCATGGAAAAAATAAAACTCATTTATCTAATTAACATATGAAAATCCTGAAAATAATCTTTTAAAGTAATATTTTTCAAATTATTTTGAAATTGATATCTAATCCATTGATTATAAAATTTTATCTCCTATTTTAACTCAAATAAAAAGAGATTTTTATATTATCCCATTAGACATAAGTTACCAATTATTCATTATCCTCTAGTTATATCAAGAAAATATTTTATATTTTTCATGAATAATTATACTTTTTGAAAAATAGATTCATTTAATTTAATAAAATTTCAGAAAAATTATCTTAGTTATGTTTCAAAACATTTAAAAAGTCATTTATTTGATCATATATTTTATCTCCAATATTAATTAAACCAACTAATTTAATTTTGAGCAACTTATAAATACAAAATAAAATTGGGACTTATTTACACATGATTAACTCAAAAAATATATTTAAAAATAACATCAGATAAGATGAAGAATTGCTTTCTAGAAACTAATGATTTCCCTATTTAGATTATTTCAATTAATCTTGCCCAAAAATATCTTGTTTTACATTTTTTCCTATTCCTCTTTTTAAAATTTTGAGTATTATAACTCATACTCAATGAACATTCCTGATGGTTATAAATTATCAGTATTATACACCAATTAGCCACATATTTTATACATTTCCTTTAATATCTAAAATTTAGATACTATTTTAACTTTTAAAGTTCAAAAATAATTAATAATGTACATAATTTAGTTGGTTATAATCCTCTCAAATGTTTCTTTTAAAATATTCTATATATTTAGAAACACTTATCATTAAATGTGAAATTCATTTCTATATGTTTTAATCCACAACAAAACCAAAAATATTTAAAATATATATATTTCTAAACCAATATTTCCATACGTTGTTACCTGATACCAGTAATCATTTTAATCACTATTTTTGAAATTATTTTTCAAACCAGTTTTTTTATTCTATAATATTTTTTTCAATGTAAATAATAAAATTAATTAAAATTATTTCCATTTACATTTCTAATTTGATTTTATTTGAAATAAAATTTTTAGAATTTTCATATATCTATTTTTTATTTGATCCTATATACCTCAATCTATTGGCCTCTAAATTATTCTAATACTTTCTAAAATCAAATACAAGACAATACATACACATTTAGTGGGGTAATTTTTGATTTTATTAATCATTATAAATAATTGAAGTAATTTTACTTTTTAGTTGCGGATTTCATTAATTTATAGAATATTTTTATTAATGTTAAAATATAAATTTTACATTTTACTTTGAGTTTTCAATAATTTATCACAATCCATTTTTGAATATATAATTTAGTTTTTCTATTTAATTTCTTTCTTCTAGAATTTTTTTCTACGAATTTCCATGATTGTTATCTTTAGTTTTGACCTTATTTTTATACAAACCTTCAATTTTTATACCGCTTCATAAAATCATTTAAATTTACAATTTCCATCAATAATTTCAGTAATTTTTTTATCATTATTAATGTTAATTTTTTTAATTTTCTTATATAAATTATTTTTTTATTTATGAAATTTTTAGACGAATGAAAGATAGTCCATCATCTCTTAATTTATAAAATCTATATTTTTGTTTTATCAGAACATTCATCACCATTATCTTCAACACTAGCGATTTCATCATCAATAAATTTTATATCCAACCACCTCTCCAATACGTGACATGAAGTTTATTTTTGAGATTGACCATCTTTAATAGTTGGAGATTTTAAAAGAAGACTATGTTATACAAGATACACCACACAGATCTTAACTGAACCATGAAATAATATTATTTAAACATGACATTTATAACATATCTATTAATTTTTTGGATTTTTTAGGGGTAACCAAAATATGATATATATATATATATATATATATATTTTCTATTCAATAAAAATTTATAAACAAATTATTATGAAATAATCACTCCATTATCAGAGTCATTATATGCATCAAAAATATGTTTTCTTTAAAAATGTTTTTTATGTATTTTTTTAATAATATATTATACTACTTTATGACTCATTAAGAAATTATATTTGACAAAAAAGATATTATTTTTTAATTAAACATTTCAAGATTATCATAATATAAATTTTTTAAATGATTTATATTTTAATAAATTTTGAAAAGTATAATTTTTTTATTGAAAACTTCATTTTGTTTCAAGTAGTTAGAAAGCCACATTCTATTTTGGATTATTTTTAAAATTTATTTATATTATTTTTCATAAAATTAAGACAATATAAATTATTAAAGTCAACATTATACTTTATTTTGGTATAAGAAAATCTTTACATATAAAAACACATTTTCCCGAAAAATCAATTTTCATAGCCTTTTGAGGGTTACATTTTCAATAAAAAATTTTCACTTATATAAATTGAATTTGATAAAATATATAAAATATATAAAAATAAAATTAATAATTTTAGTTAATATGGTTAACTTATTTTTTATTCAATATTAATAGTAACAATATTAAATTTTTGTTTCCACAATAAAAGTATAATTGGTTAATTAAATTTAAAACTAGTGTAATATGTTTAAAAATTCATTAAAAATATTAATTTATTTAATTTAATGATTATATTTTGTGAATAATTATTGAAAATTTGAAAATATTAGATTTTTCTATTTATCTTTTATTTTTGACCTTTATAACATTTTAAGTTATGAATAAAGGCTAAAATGTCAATCTCTTGATATTATGTTTAAAGTATTTTATAGAAAGGATAGAAAAATTATTTTAGTTTATAAATGATTATTTTAAATATAAATTTTTATTCTTATAATGGTAATTTATTTTTTATTTTTTTGATGAAATAATTACCTTATATTTGTATCAAGTGCCATCACTATGCCTGTGCAAGCTGTAGAAAAATCGAGTAAATGATTTTGAAAACTATAAAAGAAATATTTTTCCAATGATTTATTATGTACAAAAAAATTTATATATTAATAATCAACATAAATTAAATTTATAATATTTATATTGAACATAAAGAACTGTCTTCTTATCTTGAAATTCAAACTTAATGAGTAGTGTTAAAAATGACTTTAATGAAATTTTATGTTTAGTAATATTTTATTAGATTTTTAGAAAACAATAAAACTACCTAATGAAGATAATTGAGATTAAAAATGGTTTAATATTTCAGCTCATATCCATTTGTAAACTAATTTTCACCTTATTAGTAAAATTATAACACATTAATGTTGAAAAGGTTATTACAATAGTGATGGTTAAAATTTGTTAACCAAGTGGTTAAATAATAAGATAATGTTAAAAATGATATCCAAAACAATATTAATTTTATTGGATGATTATATTAAAACAATATACTCCTTATATTTTAGAATGTTTTATTTTATAACCACTTGACATGAGTTAGTAAAATTTTATATTATAACATTTCATGAATATCCAAAAATGATCCTTCCCTACCATATAGATGGAAACCCATCCTTTCTCTTATTTACACATATTTAAGCTATATAAAATGACCAAAACCTCACTAATTATCTTATAAAATTCCCTATAAATTAATTATAGGTTTTGGTATTATTAAAAAACCCTTCTAAGGATCCTTGAGAAGGGATCTAATGGAGGTCTACCGAAGAAGAGGTAATTGTCCTACCCGACCTCCTTGAATTTATTTCTTCTTATAACTCCTTAGAATGATCATAAAACAAGATGATATAATAAAATAATTATCTAATATATAATTATATTTTATTATTATTATGGAAAACCACATTTCATCTAATTTTCAAACCTTCTGGGGAATAAAAACATTTCTCGTGCGTATGTGTGAACTACCACCTCCATGAAGCCATACGTTTCATTTTCCATCACCCCCTCTCATTGATGTTTATAATGATGGATTTAATTTACAAATATATATATGATATTGAATAAATTATAATCATTATATAAAGATAATATATTTTATATTTTAATACCTTTCTATGAATTAAAAAAAATGATAGTGTGGTTCATGTATATGTGTGGATTACGACATCCACAAAGAGATGTGATTTTTTCCATCACAACATCACATTGATGGTTTTTATAATGAATTTAAAGATATAATAAGATATTTATAATATAATAATCATTATTAATTGATAAATTTAAAATTAACTTCTTTCATTCATATCATTAAAAATTTAAATGTTACTCAAGCATACTTATGACCTACAGTCTGTATGATCACAATGTAATTCATTCTCCATAACCATATTTTATTATTGGTTTTGAAATATAATTAATTTTAACAAAACAATTATTTTATGATTATTATTATTATATATGATTTAAAAATTACCTCTCTGACCATTGTTAACATACATAAGTCATTTATCAAATATGAATGAAATGCATTCAAAATACACGATGTGAAATAAACTAATTATGTAAAAAAGCATGTCGATAAAATAAATGAAAAAAATTGTATAATTATAAAGTAATAAACCTATAATGGTTTCTTAAAAATGTAAATAATTGATATAATTTAATTATATTGGAGTTAAAAGACATACATGGAAGGTGTGGACTCATGGTAAGAGATTTATTCTCAATTTCCCTTTATAGATCACTACTTAAAGGTTATACACATAATGTATTTTATTTGGAGTATATAAAAAAATATTAAATGTTATATCATTAATCTTTTATAATTCAATTTATTTTAATTTAAAATGAAAATTATTTCATTCAAGGGTTTTTTACTTTAATGTTAATAAGAGTTAAGGGACATTTTAACTCAATTCCCCTTCAATGTGTTATAATTACACTTTATATATTTTTTAGTTAACGATTATGTTTAAGATTATCTCTAAATTTCATTATTTTCTTTTCATATTTTTATGTGGATTTTCATATGTGGGCATAATCACTTCGTGGATAAATTATCACTTCAAATTTTAAGATCTTTACAATGGTTTTATTTATCTATATCTCATCTTCTTGAGACATGGATCATGTCGTGAACCTTGATTTTTTTATTAGAGTATTTAATTCCACTTGAATAAATTTTTACAAAATAGTTCATTTAATTCATCGTATCTATAGATCCATATCATATTATTTATTTCAATGAATTTTTATTTTTAATTTTTCCAATGTGGTAAAGTCTTTATGTTAAAATTTCATTTCTTTTTAGGATTATTAATTTTTGAGGCTCCTTTAAGGGAAATCATATGATCATATTTTATTTAACAACATGTATTTTTTCTACTATAGTTATTAATTTGGTTTACATTTCTAGTTTCCATTTACTCCCTTATCTATTAAATAATCATCATCAATGTTGTTTATGAGTGATACCAATCTTGTATTTTATTTTAGATCATCATCTTCTCTTCCATATCCATGATTTTTGAAATTTCACCAAGAATGTTCTTATCTAAACATAAATTATTTCCAATGTTTATTTTACATGTTCCTTTACCATCATCTAAATGGTTTGTAATATTAGTTTATTAAATTTTTTTTGATATGTCACATTTGAATCTCTTTACAAAACACGGAAAACAATATTTATTTTTAATGTTTCCATCATGAATGGATGTTCCCACCATCTTTTCATTCATTTTATTGAAATAATCATTTATATTTTTCCATGTTTATTTTAAAATAAAATAATTTTATGAATATTTATGTGAATTTTGAGTTTTGAAAAATGATTTTGAAATTGGAAAGGATATTTTCCTATAAATCATTTAAATGATCTTTTAATTGTCTTAATATTCATTAAAGGAAAGAACTCGAAATTTTAATTATTATAAACAAATGATATGTTTTAATTATACAATCATTATTATTTCTGTAGATGGATTATATTTGTTTCAAATAGATTTTCATGGAACCTTCTTCTTTTCCATGGGTTAATCAAGTTATGAATTGAAGAATGGTTATTTCTATGAGTTTTATGATGGAATAAAATATACATTTAATATATTCATTTTATAGATCATAAAAAGTGTTTAAGATTAACGGTGACCTTGATAGAGCTCATTATGATGAGTGATCCTGATATAGCTCTCCAAAGCATTGGGAAATGATGATGGAGTTGACAGAATATAAGTTACTCTAATGATACGATGGATTTAACCAGTTATCACATTACTCCAAATAAATTATTGGTATTAACCATGTATGTTAAAAAAATATATACTGGTTCTTGTAATGGTTATTTTAATATAATGTTATAAGGCTCCAACATGCTTTATCAGTGCCAACTATGAGTTTTCCATAGTTTATTTGGTCAAGATTGATATCACATAGATCATGATTATTGATTCTTATGACTATTTCCTTTTTTAAATATTTATAAAATGTTTAAATTTTTTTGATCTAATATTTAATGGGTATTATTTATTTTAAATTATTAAAATGAAAATATATTATTTTATCATACTATTATTATAATCTTATTCTCACTAATTACATTCAATTGTTTGTTCGTATGTTTACCCACACTGATAATTTTATATTACACTTACTATGTTTCCTTTAAACCAGGTTATTAAGAATGATGTTAAATGATTTTAAATTTAAAATATTATTTGTGGGAAGAATATACTGTAAAATTTTAAATATTAAATATAGAGTATGTAAATCTGGGTATAATTTGAAAAAGTTCTCACTTAAAGACTTGAGTATTGTTAAGAAAGTTTTTCCCTAATTATCTAAAACTCTAAACCAAAATGGTACTTTGCTATATAAGTGATATAATAATTCCTTTTGATATTGTAACTTTTGGATGGTTAAAATTAGGTCACATTTATTTGTATCAAAACCAATAATGTATTGATGACATTTTAGCACAAGATCAGGAAGTTCAGGTTTGAAGATGTTTTGTTGGCATTATTGCATGCTTTTGATAAATTTAGAGATTATGATACTTCATTTGAGGATAACTCAATAATACCACCATGGGTTTATAAGGATAAATTTGATCATAAGATCAATGGAATAGACACTACCTTTTCAGGTTTTTAGAGTTGATATTTTAAGGTTACTAATTATATTTCTTGAGATATTTTATTTTGTTGAGGTATATTTAACCCCTAGGTTTAACAATAAGGATCATTTGGTAAGAATTATATTAAATTTTTGGAGATGTAAGATTTAGGGTTTGATATAATTTTTTTCATCAAAACATTATTTAAGGTTGAGGTTATTCAGGTAATCTGGGAAGTATGGTTATTTATTTCTTTAATGATCAATGTTGAACCTTTGGTGATATTATATAAATTTTCTAATTAAATGTATTATTTATTTATGTTAAGGATTTTGAATTTTAGATACTATCTTTACATGTGATAAATATTTTAGTTTTGGATAATTTTTAAATATTGGATGGATATATTGTTATCCTGTTGTGGATTATATAATCCTTTATATGTTGATTTTAGTGTTTTATACATGAAAATTTTATCATGATTACTCTTATTTAGGAGAAAAAATTACATTATGGTAGAAATTTATTAATGTATGAAATTATAGTAGTGAAGAAAGTAAATTTTACTATCTTATCAGTGTATATAGTAAATTAATTCCTAAAATCTTGGAAAAGGATATTGAAAATAAAATTTTATCATATTATTTTAATTTTTCATGAATTGATGGTCTCTTTCACACCTCATTGATTTATGATTTTATGGTTGTTGAATTTTTTAACATCATTCAATTTATTGTGATCAATATTATCTTTCATTCTCCATTATTATTTCAGATTTTTTTCTTTAATGTGCATATTTTTACTTTCCATTAATGTTTTGTAATTTCCAAACATAGTCATGTGTAATTTTAAATGACCATAATATTTCTATTTACATTTGTTGAAAAGAAAGTTTCATTTACTTTTTTTAACATGTGTTTTCAAAACGATATTTTAATATGGAAAACCACTTATTTCAAAGTTCATTTTCAAATCATGATGATGAAACTTATTAATGTGGGAATAATGCAATATCCTAATATTTTAAAATAAGACTATAATATAAAATACATGCGATATGAACCTTAAACGAAACACTAAATAATATTATTAAAATATGACAATTATACTCTAGATGTTAAGTTAGAGGACATGAATAAAAGTAACCAAATTATGATATATTTACACACACATATACACACACTCAGATATATATATATATATATATATATATATATATAATTCTACTAATAAAAAAATATTGATAAATTATTAGGAAATAAGAACTCATTTTTTTTGTAAAGTTAGTATATGATTCAAAAATATATTTTCTTTATTTTTTTATTTTTATGTATAAGTATTATCACAAATTTCAAATACATTTATAAATTTTATTTCATAAAAATGAAATAATTTTTGAATTCATCACGTAAAAGTTATCATAGAATGAATTTTTATGAATATTCTTTAATGTATTAATTTTTAATGAATTGAAAAATAATAATGATTTTTATTGAATGATGTATATTCTTTTCCAGTACATACAATGTCAAATTATATTTTGGATTACTTTTAAAATTTTATTATTTCATTTTTTTATGAATCATAAACAAATAAATGTTATTTCAATCGAAACGATAATTAAATTTGGTATAAAATGTTTTTTATAACTAAAACGAAATTTGTTTAGAATGCTGTGTTTCATCAAATTTTATGGGTTTAATTATCAAATAAATAATACCGATTGTATGAATTGAATTTGATAAAATATATTAAATTTTTGTCATTAAATTAATTAATATTAAGTAATAAGGTCAAATTAATTTTTGGTCAATATGAACAACAACCATAGATAACTTTACTATCACTCAAAAGGTAACATGAGTTAATTGTAATTAAAACTAATGTAATAAGGCATAATATTAAATAAAAAACATGTATTAATTTTTATTAATTGGTATATTATGTATATAAAAACCCAAAATTTAAAAATATGAATCTTTTCCCATTTAGATTTTATTTTTACCCTTATAATAATTTTAGTAAAGGATAATGTCAAAAATGTCACTCTCTTACTTTTAATAATTATTATATTTTATGAAATCGATTAAAAATTATGTTTAGTTGTATGTGATTATTTTAATTATAAATTATGCTTTTTTATCTTTGAATTATTTTTTAATTTTGAGTGATGATGTATTTTTCTTAAATTCTTATACAATTTCGTCATAATGCTTGTGCAAGGAGTAGAAAAACAATGTAAATGATTTTTAGAACTCTAAAAGTAATATTTTTTGGATTGGTTATTATGTACCAAATATTATCTAAATCAATATAACATATTAATTATGTGTTAATGGATTGTATTGTAAATCCATTTCTATAGTTTTTCTTTAAATTAGAATTAAATGAATATTGTTAAAAATAAAATTTATGATATTTTTTTGTTAAATAATATTATATTAAATTATTTAAAAATTATTAAAATTTTTAAATACAAAAATTAGGATAATTAATGGTCTAAAATTGTATTCATTAAAAAATCATGATCCAATTTTTAGTATATAATTAAAATTATGATTGATTAATATTGAAAATGTTATTAAAATGGTTAAGGGTAAAATTGGTTATCTGAGGGGTTAAAACACAATATAATGTTTACAATGATATAAAATCCTAAAAAAAATTGATTTTATGATTATATTAATACCATATCCTCATTAAATTCAAATCCATTTCATTTTTGATCCATTCTACACGAGTTAGATACATATTATATTATAATATTTAGTTAATTTTTTAAAAAATCCCCTTTCCCTCCCATATAAATGGACACCCCACCTTTATATTTTTTACACCACTTTGAACCTTCAATATTGACCAAATAAATTTCAATTATATTTAAAATTACCATATACATGATTTATTGTTTATGTTATTCTTAAAATATGAGTCGGAGGGTTCTTAAAAAGGGATCTCATTGAGGACAATCGAAGAAGAGGCAATCGTCCAACCCGACTTGTTTCTATTAATTTCTCATTCTACCAACTTAAAATATTATTTAAAATTTATGATATTATAAAATAATTATATCATAAATAATATAACTTTTTTATGACTATTTTAAAACCCTTTTCATCTCTTGTTTACATCATATGGTGAAGAAAACCGATGTTCATGAGCATGTGTGGACAACCACTTCCATGAAGAGATGTGTATTCTTTTCCATAATTTCAGGTCATGGATATTTATAATGTTGTATTTAATTTATATTTATTATATTCATTATGAAATTATAATTATGGAATGATAATACATTATTTATTTTCTTAAATTTCCATCCATTAAAAATGATAACATTCTTCATGCATACGTGTGGATTACCAGCACTATGAAGTGACATGATTTATTTTTCATTGATGTGTCACATGGATGGTATATATTAATTATTTAATTATATAATATGACATTTATAATATATAATAAATTTATAAAGATAAATAATGTTTCATTTTTTTTTTCTTTTTTGAGATTTGGAAAATGGAAACGTAATTAATGCGCGGAAATGAATTACCATCTCTATGATTATAACGTATTTAAATTTTCATAGACATCATTAATTTTTTAAAAAGTTCAATTAATTTATAAAAATGATAATTATTAAATTAATATTATTATTATATATATTATCTAACACTTACCTCATTTATCATGGCTAACATATAATATTTATTTTTCAATTATGAATGGAATGTCCTCTAAACACCTTACATGAATATAATATTTTATGTAACTAAATATGTAATTTAAATAAATAAAAAAATGATTGAATGATAATTTAATATCATTTTAAAATTATATTAAATTAGTAAATAATTTAAATATTTTTATTACCATGGATTTACAAGAAATGCATTGAAATTATGGAATCAAGGTAAGAGATTTTGTCTCAATTTCCTTTCATTCAATACTACAAAACACACCTTTAACAATGACGGTAATTATCAGCGCTATAACCAAATGAGGATAAATGGAATTTTTTTAACCAATAAATAAAACACTGATAAATTTAAATTTTTTATTAACACATATTTTTTTAGCGCTAATAAAGAAATACATTATCAGTGATTTATTGTTATCCCTCATAAAGGTATTCTTTATAAACGTGTTATTTTTAGCACTAATAAAGGGTATCATTTTTCAGTGCATTTTTTTAGTGTAGTTACAGGGTATTTTTTATCAATGCATTAATTTTAGAGATGATACAAGGTATCCTTCATCGGTGTTTTATTTATAGTGGTGATTAATATTTATTTAAATTAAATGAATAATTAAATAAATGAAAAATAAAAATTATGTTTGTTAAAAAAACTATTAAAAATATTATTAATTAAATAATTATTGATAAAAATAAATAGATTGATTATATATTATTAATTATTAAACATTTTATTTAATAGATAATTATGATAATTAATATTATTAAATATTATATATTAAATATATTGATATATTTTAATGTACATAAATATGATTTGTATATTAAAAAATATTTATAATCTTTACATTAAATTGATATATGTTTACTGAATAACGGTTTATAATTAAAACTTAATATGAATTAAAAATATTGAATATAATTGCATATTACTAGACATATAATTGAAGGGTGTTTGATTTTTCAATTGAACATAGATCAATTGTGTGTTATATTGATTTTACATATTTGTAATTGATTCATTTTTCTATAAAATTTATAGACACAAAACTTATCCATTTATTCAAAATTGTTAAAGTATACCTTTTCTTAATTTACTAAATTTCACTCATTTTTACAATAGATGAATGCAATTAAAATGAGATATTCATTAATAATATTAAAAATATGATTGTAAAAAATGTTTATAAATAAATATATTTATATCTCTACAGTCACTATATTTATACAATTATATATTTATAATTATAAATATAGAAATATTTTTAAAAAGTATTTAAATAATTATAAATTAATAATTATCTTTATTTAAGGAATTATTAAAGTTATAATAAATGTACTTAAATAATGAATATATTTACTATATTTATATTTATAAATATTTATTAAATATATATATTAATATATAAATATATATAATGATATAAATTATATTTTTATAAAACAATTCTATAATTAGAAATAAATAATTATAAAATTATAACAAATATATTTAATAAGGAATATATTTACTTTATTGATATATATATAGTATATATATATATATATATATTTATAATTATAAATTCTTTAAAAGGGCTTCGTTAATAAGCGTTGATGAAGATAAAGATTTTTTAATGCTAAATAAAGTGCTGATAAATTGAATATTTATCAACACTCTAATTTTGGTTATAATAAATATTGGTTTTATCAGTGCTTTTTTAGTGTGTATAAATATTACATTTATTAGTGTATATGTTAAAAAATGATAAAAGTGTCCCGATCTATTTTAAAATCCCTAACAATTCGCAATATCATTACAATATCAAGAGATTTCTACAAAAGCCACCCACGACTGACACTCATCCTCACATAATCGAAGATTGAATCACACCACTCGTATAAATACCTAGCCTTAAAACATTACATAATCTTGAGTTATGTTAATAATTCAAATTGAGTATCTTTTCATGTTTAGAGTTTTAGAGAATTAGGCCATAACTATTAAATTACATCTCAAATATTACAAAGTAGTCACTTATACTCACTATCAATTTTTTTTCATAAAATAAAAACTCTTGAAATAAGTGGACGTGTCTAGTTCCACGTTTTAGACAACATGAATTTTCCTAGATCCCATATTTGACCCTATTCATCTAAAATTCCTTTGAAAAACATTTCAAAACTTGGGATGAGCAAAAAAAGCTCTGTAAGGGCCATAAAATAATGAAAGAAAACATTTGTCCATGAAAACATAATCTTTTTAACATAACTTTGGAAATCAAAATATTATTGAATAAAACATAGAAAACATAAATCTTAATGGTAATCTGTGGTATCCATACAATACTTTTGTTTTAGCTTTCACAAATACATTGGGATTTCCATATGGAATACCCATCAAAGTATATTCCCTAAATCTCATAGGATAAACATTAATGTTTACCTCCTTCACATTACCCAATGCATTGGAGAGCTATAATGGGCTCATGCGCCCTAGGATTATCACGCAACCACCTAAATATGTAAACTATTTCCAATAACTATAACATAGTCATAACATATAACACAATCATAAAGTAAATATAACATTTCCACATTTCAATCACAATATATCATTTAAAGATATTGAAATAATCAATGATTTCTCAAAACCATTTTCAGTACCAAAATACATAAAAGGTTATATGGTATTTATTTTCCTTTAAAAAAACTCTATAGATTATTAAGTAAAACCAAGATCAAATAATACACATGGTGGTGGAAAGTTCATTTTCACCACTTACATTTAAATCGGATAACACCCATTGGTTTGAAATGAAATGATTTCTTGAAGTGCCTTCTACCTAGGGTACGGATTCTAGGTAGAAGTGAGAGATGTACGAAGATTTATTGGGAAGAGGATGGAAAATACATGGGTCTTGAAATCTGCAGGTAATGGGTTAGAGGTGATGACTTTTTATATATGGGAGGTGGGGCTTTTTAGGAATTTTTGAAAATATTATTTTATTATATAATGATTTTCGGTTTCTGAGGGAAAAAAACTCATTAAATTAATGATTCAATGACTTTTTATCGAAATAAAATCATTTAATAATAATTGGACAATTTTGAATATTTTTTTCATTTTTATAGTCTCACTTATTTAAATTTTTCATTAATAAGGTAATCGTTTCATTATCATTGTGACTTAAATAATTTTTTTATTTGAGGTCAAAAAATTATAAATAAAATACCATGATGTAATGAATTTTTTTAATATTTCTAATTAATATTTGTATTCGAAGAGATAACTTACATAACCCCATGTAAAAATTGATTTACTAAAAGATATAAGTTTAAGTCATTTTAGTCTTTAATTTAAATTAATTATCATAAAGTGTCATTATCACTCCCAAGTGGATCCATGGGGTCCCAAAATAGACCCAAGGTTGAACATGGTTAGACATGTATCATATAATAGATTTATGACACATGTTAGGGTAATTTAATATTGTTATACTAATATTGTTTTACCCTTATTTACTAGATTTACCCATTAACCATGGAATATTAAATATTTTTTGAAGTAAATATTCTTATTGTCTGAAAATAGAAGTTAACTATTTACACAATTTGGACCTCATTATTCCTAATTTTGAATCTATTTTTCCAAATTCAAAACCCAGAACAGGAATAAATTAATTTAAAATTAATTCCCGTCATCAAAATAAAAAGCATGTTTTTAAGAAATAATTACTATAAAAAGATTAACACTTTTATGTCCAATTTCAAAGTGTAATTACTTCCAATTAACAAAATTGGATTAAATGGTAAATAAATAATCTAATTACATTTTAAAACCTATATAAAAGATAATCCAACTATATAAATAATTTATATTAAAATAAATTTATGAATTTAAATACAATATTTTTCACAATTCATTTAAAAATGATCATTATCAGAAAAATACAAAACTTTCATCCAAAGAAAATTTTGATGTCCCGATTCTAAATAAGAATATTATTTTCTCAAATAGAACATATAAAAGTGAAAAAAACTATATTTAAAAAGGGTTCATCATCAACAGGTGTTTAAATGACCTTTTAATGAATATTAGAGTATTTAGTATTAAAATCAGATATCTTCCTTATTATAAGACACTAAAATTTATTGGATAAATGTAAAAACATTTAACAAACATGTATAATCATTTTTTTAGTTAGTTCTGTTCATTCCCACTATTACGATAGTTGGGAGTTAACTACCATATAAAATAATAATATTATATTATTATTTTTCTGTATAACACAATCTTGTTTGCAACATAAGATTTCAATGAAACCCATTGTTCAGTATCAGGTATTCCATATAACATAGAATCCCTTTTAATGTAAAATAAATATTTAATTCAAAAATATTAATAAAAATGAAAATATATAATTCTTTATTTACCTAGGAGGATACATCTTTCCCCCTTTTGAAAATTTCATCCTTACAATTTTTATTCACCAATCAAATAAGTGGGGGTATTTATCCCTCATAGCATTTTAATATGCCCACATTACCTATTCAACCATATGGGTTTTCCAAAAAATCTTTACCTCACAAATTACCTTATTACACAACAATTTCTCTTTTTGATCAAGAATCTGGACTGGTTGTTCCTCATAAGAGGTATTCACTTCCAACTGAACTACCTCTGGGCTGAAAACATGAGATAGATCCGGCATATACTTTGTTAACATTGAAACATGAAAAACATTTTGTACTAGAGGTAATCATGGATATAATGCCACATTTTTGGCAACTGATCCAACTTTCTCCGGGGTTTCATAATGTCCAATGAACCTCAGACTCATCTTTCACTTCTTACCAAAGCACATCACACTTTTTACATGGGGAAACTTTGAGAAAGACATTATCACCTACTTAGAAAGAAATATCATTCCTCCCGTTATCTGTAAAACCATTCACCTAGCTCTGAGCTGTTATCTTTTATTTATGAATCAACTAAACCTTTTTTTCCATCTCTTTTACAAATTCTGGTCTCATCAACTTCTTTTCACCTACTTTAACCCAAAAAGATGTAGTTCTACATCTATTTACATAAAATTCCACAAACAGAGCCATCTGTATACTAGAATGAAAAATATTATTTTCATAAAATTCATTGAAAGAAAGATGTTGGTCCCAACTTCCTAAGAAATATAGTAAACTAGCACGTAGAATATCCTCCAAGGTTTAAATTGTTCATTATGACTACCCATCTGATTGATGATGAAAAGATGTAATAAAATTAAATTCAGTACCCAATGACTTCTAAAGGCCTTTCCAAAAGTTAGAAGTAATCCTTGGATCATGATCAGAAACAATAGAGAGGGTAACTACATGCAACATGACTATCTCTTTTACATAAACCAAAGAAAGTTGATCTAGAGACAAAGTATCTTAAATATGAAGGAAATGGGAAGATTTATTCAATCGATCAACAATAAACCATATTGCATTGTTACCTCGAGATATTTTTGGTCATCCCACAATGAACTCTATGAATATATTTTCCCATTTCCAATCTGGAAATAGTAAAGGATGAAGCATACCTTTTAGTAATTATCTCTCTTCTTTGACTTGTTGAAAATTAAAACACTTCACAGTAAAGTCAGAAATATCTATTTTCATTCCATTCCCCTAGTAATACTCTCGATGTTCCCTATACATCTTAGTACTACCAAGATAAACTGAAAATAGTGAACTATGAGCTTCACATAAAAACTCATTCTTCAATTTTGAATCACAAGGAATGCATAATCTTTTCCCAAATCTCAGAATACAATAATTATCAATGTTAAAATCAGGAATCTTACCCTTCTGAACTAACTCTACCTTTTTCTACAACTCACTATCTTCCTTCTCTGATTTCTTAATTCTTTCTGATAGAGGTGATTTCACCGACACCTGAAACAAAGTAGAGGAATTTCCTACACCAACAATTTCTATGAAAAAGTTCATCAAATCGTTAATCAAATGTTCTTGTTCCAATCAAAACATAAAAAATATAGCATTACCTTTTCGACTCAAAGCACAAACCACTTTATTTTCTCTTCCCAGATGGTAATGGATCGTGCAATCATAATCCTTGATTAATTCTAACAATCTCTTCTATCTCATGTTTAATTCCTTCTGAGTGAATAGATAATTCACACTTTTTTGATTCGTATACATTCACACTTAAATCCATACAAATGAAGCCTCTAATTTTTTAAATCAAAACAACCACAACTATTTCTAAATCATGTGTAGGGTTATTTGACTCATGAAATTTATATTAATGTATAGCACAACCAATTACCCGATCATTCTACATAAGGACATAGCTGAGTACTTTCAACGAAGCATCACTGTGGATAAAAAACTCACCATTTTTAGAAGGTAGTACCAAAACTGGGACATTCACCAATCTTCTTTTCAATTCGTAAAAAAATCCATCACATTCTTTTGTACAGTTGAATATAACAACTTTTTGAGTTAATTTAGTCAGTGGGTTAGATAACCATGAAAAATTTTCAAAAAAAACTCTAGTAATAACCTACTAATCCTAGAAAAACGTGGATCTAGATTATATTTGTGGGTCTTGGCCTGTCTTCAATAACATTTTTTAGTAGGATCAATAGTTATACCATTTTTTGAAATAATGTGACCAAGGAAAGAAAATGTTTTTGACCAAAACTCACACTTGCTGAATTTACCATATAGTTTTTTTATTTTAAGGTTTAAATGACAACCCTTAAAGGACTTTAATATTCTTCTTCACTTGTAGAATAAACCAAAATATCATCAATGAACAAAACCACAAAACTATCCATGAACTCAAAGAAAATTCTATTAATAAGATTGATGAATACAACAGGTACATTGGTTAACCCAAAAGGCATAACCACAAATTCATAATGGCCATATCTAGTATGAAATGAAGACTTTAGAATGTATACTTCCTTTACATTCAACTAAGGGTACTACAACCTCAAGTCAATCTTCGAAAAATACTGATCTCGTTGGAGTTGATCAAACAAAATCATCGATATGAGGTAATGAATACTTGTTCTTAACAATGTTGTTATTCAAGGCTCTATAATCAATGAAAAGTCTCATTGAACCATATTTCATTTTAAAAAATAAGATATGAGAAACCCATGATGTTGTGCTAGGTCGAATGAAACCTTTATCTAATAATTCCTACAATTTCTTATTTAACTCTAAATGTTCAATTTGAGGCATTAGATAAAGGGGTTTTGAAACTTTTTTAGCATCAGGAACTAAGTCAATAGTAAATAAAACCTCTTGATTAGGTATAATACCAGGTAACTCATCAGGGAAAAAAATCAAGGTACTCATTTACCACCGACACATCATTAAAATGAATAGTTCCTTTTTTTAAACAATATGTGCAAGGTAATATTCATTTCCATATTTTACAAGTTTCTCATCTTCCTAATATGTTATCAAAAGTGAGGGTTCATTGTTGTACACAAACAGAAATTCTTTTTGAAAAGAAACCTATTTAGCTCTATAGTCAATCTTAGCATGATAAATGGAAAGCCAATCCATACCCAAACTAACATCCAACTATACTAGAAGAAAAACAATAAGGTTTGCAGGTAGATTCATTCAGCACACAATGACATAATGGTTCTTATAGTTTCTTTATGTATCAACATTTCCTATTGTTGTTTTTACCATAATTTCAGGATTCATCTTTTGAGATGGAAATCCCAGTTTACTAGAAAACTTCACAGAAATGAACGAATGTGTAGAACCTAAATCAAAAAACACATTGACATAATCTGAGAAAACAAATAGTTACTTTATACTACATCATTTGATGTCCCAACATCTGTTGATGTCGTTGCAATGGATTTCACCATCCCATTCAGCTTGTAGTCTAGATTCTTTCCCTCAGTTGAGTTCTTCTTCGGACACTCATTTTCATAATGACCCATTTCAATGCACATAAAACATTTTACTGACTGTAAATCAGTTTTTGTCTTCCCATTACCCTCATATTTTTTAGTTTAATTACAAACCTCATCTCCCATTTTACCACATCAGTAGAACATACCAGAATTTAAAAGACATTCCACAATATTCTTTTTAACACAATTTTCCCAAGCTGTAAACTTATGAATCTTACCATCAGATTTTTTTTAAGAGTTATTCCCTTTCGTCTGCCACCCCAACCTTTAATTATTTTTTTGTCAAAGAACACCTGATCATTAGAAAACTCCATTTACAACATCTCCACACATCAAACAAGTTTTTCATAACTATTGAACTCTTGAGAAGCTAAAGCCTTCGATACTTTGTATTTAATTCTAAGTAAAAATGATTGATTTTACTATCATGATATCATAAGAAAGTTGGAGCATATCTTTCCAGTTGAGTGATTTTTTCTTCATAAGCAGCCACTGAGTCATCCTCCTACCTCAATTCTAGGAATTGATTTTCTATCCTAAGATGAACTAGCTTAGGAAAATATTTCTCTAGAAACATACCTTTGAATTAATCCCAATCAAGAGAATCAATCTCCTCCTAATCCTTGATATTTTTAACCATAGACCACCACTGATCGACTTCACCTTCAAAACAGTAAATAACGATACTATGCTTTTGATGTTCTGAACACCCCATGACATCAAAAATATTCTCCAGTGATTTAATACATCCTTCTGATAGAACGTGGTAAGATTATCCTCTGAATGATGGGTAATGTTTCCTCATGAAATTCTCCACTACTAATATGTCCTCTTTAGTTTATCTGGTTGATATTTTTCACGGATACCACCACCATCTGTATCCTGAGTCAATTGTGTCATCACTGTAACAAAGTGTTCACTTCCGATTATGACAATCTCAAGATGCTAATTTTGAAGGTAATTTCACTATGTATTCCTTTCTATCACAACTACCATGTTTCCTATATGAAATACTATTATCAACACCGAAATATCCTATGTGAATCAACTTGGTAATCTGTAAATTCTATAACATATCAATTTTTCCATAAATTAGTTTATGGATATTAATTTAACAATACCCTAACGCCTAATGTTGTCTAATCGGACCTCTGATACCAATTATTGGGATTGATCCTTAAAATATTACATAATATTGAATTATGTTAATAATTTACATTGAGGATATTTTTAGTCTTAGTGTTTTAGGGAATTATGCCATAACTTTTACATTACATCTCAGATATTACAAAGTAGTCACGTTTACTCAATATCCATTTGTTTCATAAAATAAAAACTTTTGATAAAAAGATTCATGTATAGTTCCACATTTTAGATAGAATGGCTTTTCCTTGATCCCATACTTGACCCTATTCATCTTTAAGTCCCTTAAAAAACATTTCAAAACATGGAATGAGAATTAAAAGCCCAGTAAGGGTATAAAATAAAGAAAGAAAACATCTGTCCATCCAAAATTAATCTTTTTAACATACCTCATGAAATCATAAGATTTAGGAATAAAAAATAGAAAACAAAAATATTAATTATAACTTGTGGAATCCATAACATATATATGTTATATCTTTCATAGCTACATAGGGAGTTATATTTGGAATACCCATCATAGTATATTCCTTAAATATCTTAAGAGAAAAATTAACGTTTACATCCTTTACGTTACCCAATGCATTAGAGAGATATCTTAGGCTCACCCACCATTAGATTATCACGGAACCACCTGTATACATAAAAAAATGACCAAGAATCATAACATTGTCATAACATATAACCTAAGCATAATAGAAAGATAACATTTCCATATTTCAATCACAATATAACATTTAAAGATATTGAAATAATAAATGTTATATCAAAAATATTTTCAATACCTAAATACATAAAAAGGGTATATGGTATTTATTTTATTTAAAAAAACTCTTTGAATAGATAAGGAATCAAAAGATAAAATAATACTCACGATAGAAGAAACGTCGTTGTCACCGCGTACATTAAAAAGAATCATTCCATTTATCGTTTAATACAATGGTACATAGAAAAACTATTCTTTTTGAATGAAATGAAATGTCAAAATGGTTTATATACCATATAAAAGAACAAAATGTATAAATAAGAATATTACTCAATGAAATGAGATTAACACGAACCCACTTACCTTGTGTCTAACTTGTCTCGTTTGTTCTTTAATCTCCTCTAAATCGAGTAACTCCCTTTGGTTTGAACCAAAAGGATTTCTTAAAGTGCCTTCCACCAAAGGTATGGCTTCTAGGTGTAAGAGAGGGATATAGGGAGATTAATTGGGTATATGATGTATGATCCATGTGGCTTTAGAGGATTGAGTAATTTGTTATTGGTGATGACATTTTATAGGGGGGCTTTAAGAATGTTTTAAAATATTGTTATATTATATAGTGATTTTCATATTCTAATAGTAAAAAACTCATTAAATTCGAAGATAAGATCACTGTTGTTCAAAATAAAATCATCCATTAAGAATTGGATAGGTTTTTGATAATTTTTTACTTTTTATAATCTCATTTATTTAAATTATTCATTAATAAGGTAATCACTAAATCACCATTGTGTCATAAATAATTTTATTTATTTGATATCCAAAAATTTCAATAAAATACCATGATGTTGGAAATATTTTTAGGTTTATAATGAATCTTTATAGTCAAATAGATAACTTATATAATTCCATGAAATTTTTTTTACTAAAGGATATCTGTTAAATTCAATTTTGTCTTTACTTTAAATTAATTAACATAAAGTGTCATTATCACTCCCATGTGGCTCCATGGGGTCCCAAAATCTATCCAAAGATACCCATGGTAAGACATGTATCAACCAATAGGATTAGGACACATGTTAGGGTAATTAAATATTATTATAAATGTATTTCTTTTACCCTTATTTATCAGATTTACACTTTAACCATGGAAAATAATATATTTACTAATGTAATATTCTTAATGTATAAAAATAAACGTTACCTGTTTAAAAAAAATTTATATCATTATTTCAAATATGGAATAAAATTTTCTAAATTCCAAACACATAAGTGTATGAAGTTAATTTAAAATTAATTCCCGTTGTGAAAACAAAAAGTGTGTTTTTAAGAAATAGTAACTATCAAATGATTGACACTTTTTATGTCCAACTTCAATGTGAAATTACATAAAATGACCAAAATTGGATTAAATGGTAAAATAATAATCCAATTACACTTTAAAACAAATTAAATTGATAATCTGTCCATATAAATAATTTAGATTAAAAGACAGTTTTGAATTAAAATACAGTATTTTTCACTAATAATCAAAAAATGAACATTATAAGAAAAATAACAAAATTTCATCCAAAGTAATTTTTTATGTCCATATTATAAAGAAAAATATTACATTTTCATATATAACATATAAATGTTACAAAAACTATTTTTAAAATGGGTTTTTCATCAAAAGGCAATAAAATGACCTTTTTAAGAATATTAGAGTATTTATTCTTAAAACTAGATTCTTCCTTATTTTAAGCCTCTAAAATTTATTGGATAAATAAAAAAACATTTAACAAAAATGTATAATAATTTTTTAGAAAGTTATATTCATTACCACTACTACAATGTCTAGGCATTAATTACCATTTAAAATAATAATATTATATTATTATTTTTCAGTATAACTCAATTTTGTGTGGAACATAAGATTTAAAAGAAACCAGCTATTGTGTATAGGGTACTTCATCGAACATAGAACCCACTTTAAAGTAATATTAATATTTAATTCAAAAATATTAATAAATATGAAAATTTCTTATTGTTTATTTACCTAACATGTTACAACTTGAGTGTTTCCATTGCTATAGTTGCATTATAATCTCATCCAACATCCAGTTTTTGACTACAGTTGCAAGGAAGGAGAGGTTTCATATCACTTTCTGAAAATTTATCTTCCCAAGCTAGGTGGTTCCATGCCCAAACTATTTTATATAATTTAATCAACTCGCTGGTTTAATTTTCGCAGTCTCTATAAATTGTTTTGGTGGTGAAAAAACGTTTTAGACATTCTTTGACATAAATTTGTGTTGAAAATAATTTTTCTAAAGAAAATTGTTATGTTAATATATAGTATTTGTTGTAAAAAATCGGTGGAAGTGTTCAATTAATTGTTTTAGTAGTGTGAAATGTGATTTTGTGGGTTCTTAAGGTGCGCATGTGTTGAAAATTTATTTTTGAATGGAAATGGATCATTTGGGGAATGTTAGTCTTGTTGTGTGCTTTTGAGTATGAGTTTTTATGTGTTTAAATAATGTTGAATTTGTTTTAAAAATGAAATTTGAGATGTGTAAATAGATTATTAAATGGTATTAGTGATGAAATTTTTTTTTTCAAAGGGTTTGGTGTTCTTTGTGTTGGCTTTTATTTTTGTAACAAAAATGGATGTGTTGTGTTTGTTTTAGTGTGGTGTTTCGTGGAAGGTTTTTATGGATTTCTTGAAAGGTGAAAATTATTTTTTTAAAGGCGTATAAATTTCAATAGGGTTGTAATAATTTTATTAAAATAAATTGATACACGTTTCTATGTTGAAAATGTTGTACCATTTATTTTAATCTGAATTGTTAATTTTTTTAAAGGATGGATGACATGATTTGAAACTAATTTCGGGTTGTGTAAAGATTTGTAAAAAATGGGACTTACTTTGTAATTGGTTGTGAATTGGTCTAAAATCTAGTTTTGATAAATGGAAGTGTTTTATAAATTAGTTAATAGATTTATTAAATTATATAAGTGTTGAAAATTATGTTTGATGTGGTTATGTGGTGATTTTCATCTTAAAAGTTTTATTTTCACGTGAACATGAGTGTGTTTTTGATTTAAATGCTTATGGTGCCTCTGTGGGTTATTTTAAAAAACCTTTTAGATGAATTATTAACATACATAATAGGTGTGAGGAATGTTTGTTAAATTATTTTGTGTGAGTATGTTTTCAAATGGGGTTTTGGTGTGGAAGTAGTGATAGACTATGTGTACTTTTTTTGGCATGACTTATGCTTATAAATGTGATGTGTTAGTGACACTTGATTAAGTAAAAATAAGAGGGAATCTTGGGTAACTGGGTCACTTTATTTTTTGGTGTTAGGGAATCTTGATGTTGGAATTATAAAATCATTGTACATATAATTAATTTTTTGTTACATATTTATATTTAATTCATTTATTTTTAGTATAACTCAATTTATAATTATTTTCTTATATGGGTGGATTATTTTGTTCGATTTGGGGTGCTCATTCGAAATTCAATGTTTCTTCTCCCTTAAATCATTTTCACCCATGTAGTGGTTCATTTATCACTTTCTTCCAAATTACCATCACTTCCTTTACAGTAAGAGAAACGACGTTTGCTCTGCTCAATAATAGAGGTAATATTTTTGTTTTCACAGTAAAATCATTTTCTGTAGAATTAATTTATTGTTCCATAGTTATTTTTAATTCATTTATTTTTAGTATTACTCACATAATAATTATTTTCTCATATAGGTGGATTATTTTTTTTCAAGTTAGGGTGATATGTCCAACTTTCCTGCTCCTTATCCCTTAAAATATTTTCACCCATGTAGTGGAGCATTTATCACTTTCATTCATGTTACCTCCACTACCTTTGCGAAAAAAGAAAAGATGATACCTTTATACAATCAAAGAGGTAATATCGATGTTTATATAGTAAAATCATGGTCTATTTAATTAATGTATTTTTTCATATTAATGTATAATTTATTTATTTTTAGTATTAATCACATAATAAATGTTTTTCATACATGTGGATTCTTTTTTTCATGTTGGGGTGCTCTTCCCAACTTTAAAGATTCATCTCCCTCAAAATAATTTCACCCATGTAGTGGTTTATTTATAACTTTCTTTTAAGCTGCCTCAACTTCCTTTTCAAGAAGAGTAATGACATTGTCTCTACTCAATCACAGAGGTAATATTGATGTTTTCACAATAAAATTATCTATATAATTATTTTATATTTATGTTTAATATATTTCTTCTTAGTATTAATCACATAATAATTTTTTTCTTATATTGGTGGATTCTTTTGTTTGAGTTGATGTGGTTGGTTCGAAGCTTTTCATACAGTGTTGGTAGTTTGAATTAGAATGTCAATGGAAATCGTGGAAACATTGATAGTTATGATTGTTTTTGAATGTATGTTATAATTTTTATTTATGTAATTGAATATAAAAATGTTTTAAGTTTTTATAATATAATGTTTTTTCTTTTATTTGTGTTGTAAATATCATTTCATTTAAATTCTATATTGGGAATTGTTTTTGTTGATATATCTGGTTTGTTTTTGTTTATTCTGGTGCTGTAGTTTGATGTAACAGGGCACTGTAGTGGTGTTGCAGTGTGCTATTACAGCAGACCGCAGTATGGATATTTTTTTAGCTATTTAAAATGTACTGATAAAACACTCATTTACCATTACTTCTATAGTTCTGATAAAGAAATATCTTAACAATGCTTTAAGAAGTTCTTATAAATGTGTTTTTACAAGGGATTTCTAAATAATTTATAAAGGATAAATTTACTAGTGATTTTATTAGCTCTGATTAATGTTTTATTTATCAGTTCCTTTTCTATTCTGATAAAATCCCAGAGATTTTAACATATCTCACATTGTCAGAGATTTTCTAGCACTGGTAAAGGATATTTCTAGCACTGTTAGAGGCTTGTTTTATAGTAGTGATTGATCAATATTTTAATGTTACAAACTAGATTAATTTTATTTAGTTTATATAATATAATATTAAATCATATATAATTAATCCTTTATAGTTTATGTTATTTTAATTAAAAATTCAAATTATTTCATCAATGAGGATTTGAATTGAAATTTAATAAGTTTTAAGGAATTTCGTAACTCAATTTCAATTCATTTGGTCATACTTATACATAATTGAGTATTTTATGAATTTATTATGTGTGAATTGATCTATAAATTATTTTATTATATATTTCCAATTTGTTTTGTATTTTCCTTTAAAAAAACCAATTCATGCAAAAAATTATCACTTTAATTCTTATGATCATTATAAGGGGTTTTGTCTAAATATCTTATTCTTGAGGAATGTTTCATATCATGCACCATGATTTATTGAATTAGTTTAATTACTACCACATGAATGAATTTTGACATATTACATTATTTAATTTACTTGATTTATAAATACCTATGAGTTTATTTCTATCAATTAATTTTTATTTTGAATGTTACCAATACGGTAAAGGTTTTATGTCATAATCTCAATTTTTTTTGAGTTTTTTAATTTTCAAGGTTACTTTTGGGGAAATAATATGATTTTATTTTCTTGAACCACTTAAATTTTTTACTACTCTAATTATGAATGTGGTTTAAATGTTAAATTTATATTTCCTCCCTTATGGATGAGGAAACAATAAAAATGTTTTTTATGTGATACCGATCTTATATGTTCTTTTATATCAAGAATCTTTCTCTTAATTATCTATTTTTATAAAATGATTTTAATAATGTTATTGTAAAAAATAAATGATTTCTTATATTTATTTCACATAATTTATCACCATCTTTTAAATAGTTTTAATGGGAAATTTCGTAATGTCTTCCACATAAGTCACTTTTGAATCTCCCTGAAAACATTGGGGAAGAATGATTATTTTTAAAATTTATGGTTTGAATAGACTTCACATCCATCATGAAAATTATTTTCTTTAAGTATTAATTTATAATATTCCAGGTCTATTTTCAATAAAAATTATTTTCAGATTATTTTTGGAATATTTAATTTTTTATTTTTTTATTCAAAGTGGAAATGGTATTTTTCTTAAGAATGTTTAATGATATTTTATGCTATTTATATTAATCGATAATAAAAAAGTTATTTCATTTATTCTGTACTAAGTATATGTTTTAAAGACACCATATTTATCATTTATTTAGATTGATTATGTTCGTTTCCAATGGACCATCATAGAACCCTCATCATTTCCATTGGTTAATCATGTTATGAAAGGAAAAATTATTGTTTCTTGGGTTTTATAATGAAATGAAATATATCTGCACTTTATTAATGATATGGTTCATGGAAATTGTTTATGATTATGTGTTATCTATATATTTCTCATGACGATGAGTGATCATGATAAAGATATCTAAGGCATTTGGTAATAATGAAAAAATGAAAGAATATAAGTAACTCCTAAGAGATGATTATGTTTACCAGTAAACATGTTACTCCTAAGATATTATGGATATTAACTAGTTAAGGATATATCATCTATAAGTGTTCTTGTAATAATTATTTTAAGATAATATTCCAAAATAACAACTTGATTTATCTATGCTTTATATATGTTTTAAGTGGGTTATTTGATCAAGATTGACATCACATGGATTATAAACATTGATTATTATAATATTTCATTTATTAAATAATTAAAACATTATTCAGGATTTTTGATAAAAAATTTTATGTGTATGAGTTATTTTATTTTTTGACCATGAAATTTTATTTTTGTCATCAGACCCTTTTAATCATCTTATACCCACAGATGACATTAAAATTTTAATGATTATGTTTACCCTTATCATGTTTTTAAGATAAATATTATTATGTTTCCATTTCCCCAGGTAATAAATAATTATGTTTATTTTTTTTGTCTAGAATTCTTTTATGTGTGAAAAATATTATGCGATATGTTGATGACTTAATATGGAATATGATGAGATGGATATATATGTAAAAAATGCTTCTTAATAACGTGGGTATTATTATGTTTGTGTTTTTTCTAACTCTCTAAAAAACTAAACTGAAATGGTACATGGGTATATAAATGATCCAATATTTCCTTTTTTATGTTGTAATTTTTTGTATTGTCAAAATTGGGTCACATTTATTTGTATCAAATCTAGTAATATAAAGACAATTTTTTAGCATCAGATCCAGAAGTACGAGTGATATGATGTAATATTATCACTACTCTCTTCCTAATATAATTTAGGCAAGAAAATACTTTTTTTATTTGATAAATTATTTCCTTTGATATTTATGGGAAGAATTTGTTTATTGAACTTGTTTATTTCTAATTTCAAATTTCTGATTTTGAGGCTCTACTCCATCTTCACTATACTACTATTTCAACTTTTCACAATTGGATGTAAAATGTATAATATATCTACATTTAAATTACATCAATGGATTCTTACCTTTGTCCTGTCAATTTTTTCCATAAATAATACCTTGATATTAATGATATTAACTTTTCAAATTTCATCTCTACATATTTATCATATTTCAGGGTCTATTAATTTTTTTTAATGATTTAAGGATTTAAATTTCATTTCTTTTTCATTATTACCCTTTTTATTTTTACTTACTCCTTTATTAATTTCATAAAAGATTAAAATTTGTTTACAATCATCTAAAGGAAATGGGTTAAGATCATGATCATCTAGTGTTAACACCTTGGCCAAAAAACTCTATGGATAGATATGAAGTATATGATTTTACAATCTCAAATCATACATATTCTCTCCAAATACTCTAATTTTTGTCACCACCACATTGAATATTATAAAAAATTTATTAAAATTTTCATTATTAATCATAGATATTTCTTCATACTTAAAATGTTAAAATTTTAATATTTCTTTACATTTTATATATCCAATATAGATATTTTCAAAATTTTACAATATTCTCATTATGGTATAAATATCTATGAATTTTGATGTGATTAATATTTTCATCAAATTTTAATTTAAATTAATTGTTAAATCACATATATTACTATTATAATTAACATTGGAATTAAATTATTTTCAAATATTCTATAATAAATTAGAGTTAAATTGTATGTCGATTAATTTTGAGTATTTGGATGATTTTATTTAATTTAAATTATTGGAAAAATGTATGAAAATTCACTGTTTTAATATTGAATATAATAACCCAGAGTTGATGTTTGATTTATTACATTGGAATACGAAATAAGGAATTGAACCCTGATAGTTAAATTAGTTTAGAAATCTTCTAAAACGAAATACATACAGAACATTCATATGATATTGGAATAAAAAATCATAGCATGAAAACTTTTCTTGCATCCTTGAAAATAATTCATAGATTACATCTTCATATCTGATGGAAAATAAAAAATAATAATGTTTGAGCTTAGATTCTCAGTAAGTGTAGCATATAGTGGATGAAATCCTGAGTATATAAGGAATACATATTGTGAAAGATTTTTTTTTTAAATTTTGGGGTCAGATCCTCATTTTTTATTAAAGAAAAGACCTATATTTCTGATTGGGTAGAGGGGGACCCATTACGCAGCCCATACGACTAGGGGAATGAATGCCTAAATGAAAATCACAAAAGTACATTTTTTTGACCAAAGGTTCCTTCATTGAATAATACTACTATAGTTCCTAGGCTACTACAATACTTACAATAGTACCACATCTACAACTGTACCTTCTCAAGTGCCTCCCACACTACAGTCCCACCAATGTTACAGTTCCTCCACTTCTACAACACTACTATAGTGACTTGTTACAGTTCGACTATTGTACCTGGAAATTCATCCCAGCTCAGATTCATTATAGGGTATTTTGGATGCCATGAAGGAGCCTTTAACACTTATTTATGGGCTCATTGGCTGAAAGAGTTTCTAATTAATATATATTCTGTTTAATAAATATCTTGAGTTTAAAAATATTTACCTGAAAAATATAAACATGAAAATAACATGGATAATAAAAACATAAATTTTAATTAAAAATATGCATAATGTAGGAATTCATGACCTTGTAATCTAGGATATGTTCCAAGTCATTATGAACATTATTATGGGGGAAGTTTTCAATGAAATTTCAATGAATGGGTAACTATACACCAAATACCCTAGTAATTTCACAACTGTTAGTATTAATAGTCCTTTTGAAGCATTAATAACACATAATATTAATACATTGAATCAAAAATAAAATTCATAATTATAATTCCTTATTAATCAATAAATACATGTATAGAATCAAGAATATAGAACACCAATATTTCCCTACACAATGAATGGGGAGTTTAGATTCGTTAAGGAGGTTATTTTTGAGAGACTACACAAATACATTCATTCATGCCTCAAGGTAGGACATGCTCCAATAAAATTTGAACTTAAGACTACATGACCTGAGGCCAAGTCTATTTTGGTTTGGAAGGAAAATAAAGATGATATCTATTTCTAGAAAAATGGTTAATGCAAGACAACTTGTGCTACAACCTAAGCGCAAGGTGGTAAATTTTGAAAGGCCTTATAAAGCTAAGGGAAGTTCAGATCCCTTAATGATTAATTTTCCACCACTGTCCCACATTCTTGGATGAATGATTAGGGAAACAAATTTGAATCATAAGATGAAAAAGACAATGAATAGGTAAAATCTCATATTGTGGTGATCACTCACTTGGAAATGATGATAATCCCAATCAAATTGAGGAAAGCTATTCAAACTCAATAGACAAGAAAGTGAAAAATCCAATTATGGATGCCGATGGATTAATTAATATGAATCCTAGATAAAATAAAAAAGGCAAAGATTAAACTCACCTTGAAAGAATAGTTGTCACTGATTATTTAGATGACTCTAAGTAGGAACTAACTAGAACCTTTAAATCCTAAGCTGTGATGAATCACTCAACTAATGAGGAGACAACCCATTCAAATGAAAAGGTGAATGATGATCTGGAATATCAAATAGAAAAAAAAGATTAAATAACCCACCAACGACTCAGAAATGGTGAAATTTCTATGCACACTTACCTTGATGTTAGATGTAGAATGTTTAATAAGTGGTTAGTGTAGGAGCCTAAACAAAATCCCTGATTTGTTATGATCAGTTTGATTTGTTCTTTGTCTAATTTTACAGTGTTCCTTGATGTATTTATCATTTTCATCTCACAATAATCTAAATTCAGACCTGTTGAACATTGATAAATGCCTTGTAATACTCATTTCTTAGACTTTCTTCTCGCTACTTCATGCGCACAACCCTTTATTTAAAAGTGATGCATGCAACTATATTTGAAAAATCATTTCTCTAGTATGCAGATTTTAATTTTCTGTTTGTGACTGCTTTTTTAATGTTAAATTCAAAGAAGTTTTTATTTTTGGTTCTACAGTAAACATGGATCTCTCTTTGCTGGAATTTTGCACAACTACATGTGATTCTATTGTAATATCACACTGTGCTACTGGTCAACACCCCCAAAAACTTTTTGATCGAAACATTTTATGTTTTTCTATTCTTAATAGTGGTTCAGTGTCTCAAAGACTTGTTCAAGTTTCATTTTTCCCTTAGTCACAACTGTATAACAGCATGAGATAAGAGGATATTGTTGATAATGAAGCAATGTGGAGCATCATTTCAGATGTACAGCTCTAACCAGACTTGGGATGAGCTTCCAGTTCAACTCTTTTTGATTTGTAGGATGTTCTTTGGGGTCTGTTTTGAAGATCCAAATTCCATTGAAGTAGAATAATTGTCTTCCATTCAGACCGGATGGATTGTCAGAGTCCCCTTTGGACGATTCTTCTCATGACATTTCTAGATTTTACTCGTTGTTTTTTGGTTTATAACTCTCAAAATCCCAACTCGTGTAAAATCATTGCACCATGTTTTTGTACTGATAAATTTTTTATTTAATAAATTACCCTGGTAAATGAGTAGGGTGACCAATTCATGTCACCACTTTTACTTTTTTGAATAATATTGATGTGGAAGAAAATATTCTCAATTAGAAATGGGAACTATAATCAAATTTTTATAAACATTATCCTAATATTTGAATGATATTGCAAGGAAAATTTGGTTGAAAAAAATAGAAAATACATAAATAAACCTGCAATAATAAATTAGATTGGTTATAATAAATAAATTTAATATAATCTTTCCCATTTTATTTTAAACATGAATAATCCTATAAAATATTAATATTTCAATATAAACCCTTATAGCTTTAATAACTTTTTCATCAAAACCCCTTAAAATAGAAAACCAAGATTGAGACATTAAATACCATGAATATGTATGAATTCAATACATAATGTGTAAAAGGGGTATTATATACATCATATAAACGAGATTTGGTGCATAGTATAAAATATATCTTTGTAGAGTAGAACTGAGATGAAAAATACTTAAATTAGATTTATACATATTTGATTGTCTTATATCCTATTAAAAGTATATTTAATATTTTTTAAATACATTATTAATAATTTTTTCAATCTATAGTTCATTTTTAATGTCCCTTTAAAATATTTTTACATCCATTCATTGTATAATTCTTGCTTATGTCGACTACTTGTGGGTTTTAAGTAATTTTCCCCAAAAAACCTCAGTATTTTAATTCTTTTTAAAATTATTATGATAAAGGTATATAATCCCCATTATGTTAATTATTTCATAAATATATGTTTTATTCATTATATATTTTTCAGAAACACCAATAAAATTATTTAATATAAAAATGAAATATGATGTTCATGGCGCTAGTAGTTAGCACGAGTGCATGAAGATGTTTTCACATTCCAAATGGTTGGATATGAATTCAAGTATATATTTATTAATATATAAATAATCATATTTAAATTATAAATAAATAAATATATATATATTCATTTAACCTATCCTTATATTCATCCATGTATTGTTGAAATGAAAAATGAAACACATCGATTCATGGATGTGGTAGTCCACACGTTTACATGGGAGACATTATCAATTTCTAACAAATAGAAGGGTAAGAATATTAATGAAATATAATCAATAAAAAAACCCAATTATTTCATAAATATCTTATATATACCTTAAATATATCATAATATCTACCCATGAACAATGATGACGGAAAATTAAATACATTTCTTTGCGGGGATGATAGCTTAAAAGTACACATGAGTGATGCTTTCATTTCCCATTAGATGAAAATTAGGTAAATTATAGTTGTTCCATAACTATAATTACATGTAAGAATATTTTTTATATTAATGTTTTTATTTTTGGATGGATTCTAACGAATTTATGGTGACATAAGAATAAAAATGCATAAAATAAATTGGGTAAGACTTATACATCTTCTTTTGAAACATTCTTTTAGATTGAGCTTAATGGGTTTGAGGGAGAGCTTTATGATCACTAAATGGGGTTGGGGACATGGTAAGAGAAATTTATAGAGGAATTTTTCAAATATTTTTAGATAAAATAGAACCCATATATGCCTTCATAAATTTTACATTGAGTTCCTTTTATAGGAAAAAATCAATGTAAGTTTTGAATTTTTTCATTGTTTAAGGGTCATGAAAGTAATTTTATAACTTTTAACTGGAACATATGTGAACCATGCAAGATATGATATAAAATCTATCATTCATGTGACTCTATATATTAATTTTTTATTAAATTTAAATGATTTATTTTTTTAGACATTTATACAATTTGAGGTCATTTCAAGGACTATTCAAAAATCTGACTCCAAACACATAAATACAATAATGAGATTATAATAAAAGCACATTAAATGACACATATAACTTATAATTACATCTAAAAGTTCTATAACACTATATTTCATTCAAAATAAATAACATTTAAGGTTTTCAAAATAATTTACTTGATTTTTCTAAGGCTTGGACAAACACTAGGTCAATGTTACGTGATTATTCATGGTAATTATACCATCAATTAAAATTAAAAATAATATATTCATATTTAAAACAAACATTTATAACTATTTATAACTTATTTTTGTCCATATTAAATAAAATTATATGTATAAAAAGAAAGAGAGTGTCTTCTTTAACCATTCCTTCCTTTCGATTATATAAAAGTCATTATTAAAGGAAAATGACACCAAATTTGGATATTTTTTACAATTGTATAATGATAATGAAAATAAACATATAAAAAAATTAAATTTATGTTTTGAGAGATTTTGAGGTTTTATAAAATCCTTTAAACCCCACAAAGGCCAATTGACCATTTACTACAGTGATAAACTTTTATAATTTTTTTATTCATTATGAATAAAACATAATTTTAACATATTTGATAATATTAATTATGATAATTATATACATGGAGCCCATTTTAAAATATTCAATTTCTACATGTGGTAAAATTAATATTAATTTAAGTTTGTAAAATGTTAAGAAAAGATGTTTTTAAAAAAATATCACTTTCAATCATAAAAATGATTTTATAACAGAATTAAGTATAATATTTATTACTATTGATTATATTGAATTATATTTAATAAAAAGATAATTATATTAATTTAAAACAAAATACATATAATTATTTCAATTTTAAATTACTAAATTTATAGAAAAAAAAGTTTTAAAAAAATCAACAAATTTTAATATTCACACAAAAAATTTACCATTTCTAAAAAATACCGAAAATTCACCATAATATAATTCTAATATTATAGAAGATAAAATTAAACCATATTAATCAAATTGATATTTCCAAATTTATAAATTTAATTTTAAATAAAAAATTAAAATATAAAGAAACAACACTTTAATAGAAAAAAAGCTTTTTCAATCTTTAACTGTTGTTAAAGTTATACGATTTCATTATTATATTTCAGAATTCATTTCATATTTATCTATGAATAATCAATAAATTTCTATTTTAAAAACATTTCTATATATATTTTATTATGCAGTTACTACCATTCATACATTACAATCTAATGGTTAGGTTATGATGGTTATGTTTTATTAATATTTCTAATGAATATCATTGTTTATTAAAGCTTGATATTTCATAGATAACACGATATTATAGATATTATTCATAAACTAAAATATAACGGTGTTATATTTGGTGTTTATTTTCATTTTTTAAAATTAATAAAATAAAAAAATGTTTGTTTTTTCACATATGTAGGTAGGCCTAATGGATATTTTTATAGGATCAGTGGCCCACAATAATGGAAAGGATTTAAGGAATGGGAAATAGGATATTTAGGCATATGTATATATTTATTGGAGGTATCACCTAGAAATTATATAGAAGTACCACTTGTTTTTCTAAACTTCATGCTATGCCCTTTATACCATTAGTCCATCTTACCACATTTCTAGTGTGGGAGAGAGATGATTACTATAGCATGAAAAAATGAATTACAGACTGTATAATTCATTTTTGAAGATATAAGGTCCAATTACACTTCTTGAGCTAGCTCCACGAAAAACCATCTCACTGACCTACCATGAATGTGGCCGTCCACCACCACATGAATGCTTATATATCACTATTGTGATATGAAATTTCACAAAAACATACCATTAAATACAAGGTCAACACCTTACTTTCTCAAGTCCAACATAATTAGTATATTTTTCATATTCACTTAAAGTTCCTCTAGCAGCTAACAATTTTCCAAGATTTATCCTTCATGTCACTAATAGGGGATAACCATCCTTTCTTGAGTGTCGATAGTAATGATACTTGGATATAAGGAAGCCTCTATGATCAATTTTTTATATAAAAAATACCATACCATTATATTTTTCATTGATAATTTAATAATCACCCAAATAAATCAATGGAGGATTTCTATAGTTAAAATATACACCATGAAGAATAAATAATTACTATTGAGATAATTTCATTTCTATGTCACTAATATACGTGAAAAGAAAAATATTTTGTCTCCATTATCCTAAATTAATGGAAAATTTACTAAAAATATTACATGGTTCTCATCCAGGCCTATAATAAGGAAAAGCATTACATAGAATCACAGTGACTGATAAGAAAAAATAAAAAGGTAACTTAAGCCCTTTTTAGTTTGAAGCATCATGGAGGCCCAATCCATACACTTTTGGTTTGTTGGGATGGAGAAGTTTTCAAGAGATATCATTATTAAACCTCTATAAAATGTTAGATAATATGCCACTTTAGGGGTTTCCCCTTGTTTTTTTCCAATGGGAAATTGTTTATGGTTTTCTTTATTTTTTTTAATTCATTATTTATTATTGTAACTATATTTATTTTATCTCACATTTCTTAAAATAATAATTTCATTTTTATTAATTTTTTATTTCATTGGGATCCTACACCTTCACTCTCTCCTACTTCATGATAATGTAATTCTATTTTTTTGATTCAATAGGTTAGAGTGCTACACATGTTTCCATTTAAATTTAAATTAATCTTTCCCAATTATATGTTATGCAGTAGATGATGTAAGGTGAAACATGAGGTTTATTTATCATAATTATAACTATTTACATCAATATTATTCCACAATAAAACAATTCTAAACTCCTATTCTATGTTCTTATTTTTATATAGTTTATCTATGTGAGTAAAGATATGAATGACATGATAGATGTGGTTAGAGCTTTTAGAGACAACATTAACTCAGGAGTCGAGTGTTCTTTCTCACACTCAATGTAGAAAGTGGGTGGTTTGTGCATTCAAACAGAATTTCAATAAACAAAATCAACCACAATTTATATTCTATACTTTTTATATGAATATTATATAATTCATTGAATTAGAAATAAATAAAAAATAATTAACAATTAAGACATCACTAACAACACTCTTAGTTTAACCATTTCCCTATCAAACAATTTTCTATCCTTTTTTATTTTAATTCCTTTTATATTTATTTTTTATTTATTGTATTTTATAATGTTCAATTCCTAAATAAAAATTTATTTTTCATATTATAATTATAATTCAAGACACTAAAAATATTAAAAAGTAAATATTTTCTATGAAGAAAAATTGTCATATCAACTATCCTATAGAGATATTTGAGGAATATCCACAAAAAGAAACCCTTCAATGATTTTAAAATTACTATTTTATTTTTGTCCTTAAAGTACCTCTCATAAATAAAATAATTTTATTTCCATGTAGATATATTGATTAGACATATTCATATACTTTTTTAAATAATTTCTAATTTTTTTGTAGTTTTTCATTTTTATTTCTCCCTTTTATTTTATAACTCAATTGGGCTATGTATTCAAGTTTTTTCTATTCATTAATTATATATTACATTTTCCTCATATTTAAAAAATATTGGATGACAACAATAATGGGGATAGAGACTCCATCCTGAGATCAATGTAAAGCATTAACACTATTAAATCCTTCTATAGGTTCCCGCAAAATAATTTCGATGGATGCTAGATTAACAAAAACATATAGTGTATTGATGTATATGGGAGGACACAAGGTACTATAAAAATGATCATTATAATAAAAAAAATATAATCCCTTATTAAAAAAATATGAGGATTACCCCAACACTATGATGAAACTCTCTGTCTTATCAATGTAATTTAAGAACTGATGGGAGATTAAGGAGTTTATAGATAATAAAGACATAATATATTAGACTGTATAGTAATTCTTGTTGCTAGAAAAAAACACATAATAAAAAGGGGGAAAACTAATTATAATCTGGTTTTATCAAGAGGACATTGAGGAGATGGAAAAAATTTCAATCATAAATTATCTTACTTTTCAAGAAACTTCACCAAGAACAACCACTACAAGATGAACATCTTAATGCAATTGATCACACATTAGATAAAGTTATGTTTAATTATTATTAAACTGTAAATATTAATGAATCTCATCATTATGATATTTCAAATTCAGAACTATGGATATATATTTATATATTGAGGAAAGAAACTTAGATGTGATATGAATTGAAATGAAGTTCGATGATCCACTTCATACTCTGATAGACTATTTACTAGTGACATTTCATGATGAAAAAGATATTAATATTAGACCATTGAATGGATTAAAGAATTTTTTTTATTCAATTAAACTTGAATCATTATATACTTATTATTTTCTAACCATACATTTAATTTCAATGTTGATACACTTGATCTACTTATTTACATAGAGGACGATGATAAGAAATATAACACATATAAGATGTTATGTGAGTTTTATGAATAATATGACATAATAAAGGAAAGGATAATGTTAAAATTATAATAACTTAAGGTATCAATGTAAGACTATTTACTTCCTAAATAATCATAAGAACATTAAATGAATGAAGAGCAAAGAATACTAGGTATCTCCCCAACTTTATCTTCTCTCATACTAATGAATTTTATCTTTTCAATTATTTTAAGTGTTTATAAATTTTACTTTTATAATGGGATTCTATAACCTCAATTTCTACTAATGAACATTGAGAATAATCCCTTTTTGTAGTTCTTATTAAAGAAACTACACCCAATAACATACTATTGATTACCACTAGTACTAATACTGTGTATGTATTAAAATTTCAATTCTTCTAGGGTGGAATCTATAGTTATTTTTTATAATTTTCACTTCATATTTTCATTTCAATAATTTTCATAAACATTCTATTTTTATGTAATTATTTTAGAGTATATAATATCACACCAAACAAATATGGTCTTATCAACCATTCTATTTTTTTTTTTAATTTCATTTATTCTATTTTTACATTACATGTATATATATATACACAAAGAAGTTACATTAGATAAATTATAAAAATTAGGTATGGATGGAAATTCCATTTTGATTTTTAGGTGTTTTTTAATTTTTGGTGTGTTTTCATATTGTTTTTTTCTTATTTTTTCCAAAAAGTTTTCATTGAATAAAATATATTCTTTTTCTATCTTTTATGGTAATTTAAATTAGTATTTTCACATTTAAGGCCTAAAAATTTTAAATTATTATTGATTTATTTTCTTTTCCATTGGTTTTTATTTTTAATAATTTGCAAATTTTTTGGAAGATTATTAAATTAAAACTAATGATTGATCTTACTCAATTATAGTTTCCATTATTTAAAGTTATTCAATTTTTTTTATATATTCCTCATGATACCCTCACTTTTTTGAGAGAAACATGGATTTTTTTGTTCAAACTTGGACTTTTCATTTATATATTTAATTCCTTTTTTGATTATATAATTTTTTTAAAAGGATTAGGGAACTTATTTGGAGTGAAAATTTTAATAAGGGACCTATGTAATACATAAAAAAATCCCTTAGATGACCATGAATTACCTTATATGGTTAAATCATATTACGAGATTATCTTACCCCAACCATCCACTTCTAATAATTTAATTTCTTGATTGTTTCATGTTTAATTGTGTGTGATTTTTATTTCATATGATTTCTTTAGAAGGTATTTTTTTACGGATGAATGTGAGATTAGGGTCATTGTTCGTGGAAATTTTGAAAATATATGGGCATTATTAACATTCATTAAATTAAAATATCATCCCTTTATCTTGGAATATATAAATATATATATGAAATAAGAAATGTACATGAAAAATAAAAAGTGATAAAAATGAATACATATAAAATAAATATTAAAACACAAGTAATTAGAGAATTATGATTTAATTTTTCATTTTGATTAATTTGTATGAATCATGATGATAAAAAAATAAAATAGAGAGGGGAATATCATTTTAATGGGAAATTGAGTGAGACACATTTTATCACATTACATGAATTTTATTATATTATATTTATCATTCAAATATCATCACATTGAACTTTATTTTTAATTGTTTATATACCAACCAATATCCATTGATATGAACCTAAAGAGAACTAATGAATGATTACATGTTTAATTGTCTCATTTTATAAATAATTATAATTTTTAGAAGCATATGGTTAATATATAATTTATTTTCATGAGAATAAATTCTTAATTTTACGATCTTCAATGAACAATGATAATTTATTTATATATGAGTTAGAAAAATGGAAATATATGGATTTAGAATGTTACATTTCAAGTGGATATGAATAATAGAATTAAAAAATAATTTCTTATGAGTGTAAATATATATAAATTTTGGTAAAATCGGAAAGGACCCTAAAATTTTATTTTTGTTTTATTATTTGATATTGGATGTAGTGTTTTAATCAAAGTGAAAATATAGATGTGAAAGAAGTAATTAAATCCATATATTATTAAATCAATAGTTAATTTTCATTATTAAATTTCCTATATATTATTTTTAAAATAATAATTACATATATTTTTAATATTTTAGAATGAATTTTAGTTAAATTTTAAATGTTATAATGTTGGTTTTCTGAAATAATTTATTTACATGAAATTTATGTGAAACATTAATAATTTTTGGATCATTGTCCATTTTTAAATTAAATCAAATAATATATTTTTCCATCCAAGTTACTGTTCCTAAGGGATATTTATTATTGATCCTCTTTCCATGAAAAAAGGAAGGCCTAAATTCATATAGAATAGGACACAAAGGCATTGAAAAAAGAAGACAAGTGGTAGTACCTTGGTAGAATGATCCAATACCATATTTGCAGTCCAATAAGAAAATGTTAATTATAAACAAAGAACACATCTAACCTTATTTATGATGTAAGATGAGGATGATAATAGTATTATGAAAAAATGCATTAGGCATCCTCTTATTAGTTCCCAATTATCAATAACCCACTATAATATTTTTAAGCCACTTCATGAGGCCCGAGATATCCACTCAAGCATGCATGTCACCATCCACCTCTACGTTAATTAATTTATTTCTCAATTACTATATTACATTCCACAATGATATACAACCCAAAAACAAGATTATAACTAAAATTACTCCATTCTACCTCCACTGGAACTGGTATTATGCTCACTTGAAGATCCACATGTATATGAGAAGCTACCCATATTAATGATGTAGCCCATCGAGATGGCATAACTAGGATATCTTGAGTGTTCATGTCAATGATACCAAGATATCTAGAACCCTCCACCATTCGTTTTTTATGTAATATTGTAACAAAATATTATATTATTTATTCTGAATGGAAGTACCTCCTAAACTATATAAAATAAGGATTATCATAGATAAAATAAATTCTAAAAATACCGAGTAAACATTTTTCATATGACCACATTTCTACATAGAGGCCATGTATGAATGAAAGACTATTTATACCCCCACCACACCAAATCGGAAAATATCATTACGTCATTGTGAAGTGGTGTTCATCCATGAAACGATAATGGAAAATGATTATCGAGAATCATAAATACTATTAATAAAACTCTTAAATTAATTGAATATATTTTATATAGAAACACCAAAGAGGCATAATATGTACACAGAGAGTATATCAGAGAGGAAAATGTTATTAGAGGTTCTAATAGAAAATTCATCTAAAATGTTGGAGGATCCACTATTTCCAGGATACTTACTTGGTTTTTAACCTAGGAAAGTGGTTTATGGTTCCCCTATATTTCCATTAATTAATCTTAATATTACAAAAGCTTCATTTCTTTCATATACATTCACTTACATCCTTTTCTTCTTTGATATTTTATATTTTAAAAATTCCTTGTTATCCTCCCCCAATGCTCTCTCCAACTATATTATATTGATACACTAGAATAATGGGTGATACAACAGGGGGTATGAATTTTATGTATGAGGTTCAATTCAATATTTTAATTATTTTGATTTAATTACAAGTTCTTGGATGAATGATCTATGGAGAAAGATGACTATTATTGAATATCACATTAATAATAAAAACCCTCTTATTCAAATATCAAACCATTTTCAAATCCTATTTTCCAATTCTATTGGAATATTGATTTTATATGTTTGGAAGGAGATAAATAACATATGAGATATGTTTATGGGATTGATAAATAAAATTCACCAGGGAGAGGTCTGTTATTTCACATATTCCAAGGATAAAGACTATGGTTATTATGATTATAGAGGTTCTCAAACTCAATAGTCACTTAAAACTAAAATAGTGAAATATTATTATTTGATCAATATATAGTTTTATTTTTTAATTTGTATAAAATAAATATTATTATATAATGATAGTAGTACTAACTTAACTTAAGGATTAACCACTTCCCCATCAAAAGTTTTTTTATTTTCTTTATTTTAATTCATTTTACATTAATCAATTAATTATATTATTTTATTTTAATAAATTTACAAATCCATAAATATTTTCATCCTCTCATCATAATTGAGAATACTATTAATATTAAGAGGTTTACACCCCATGAAGAAAACTTGTTAGGTTGGCCCTCTTTGAGAGACAACCTAGGTCTATAAAATAGGCTAAAATATTCAAATATTTTATATTTATCATTTGATTGAGTGTTATAACAACTCTCTCATTAAATTTGTTAAATTCCTTTTTTAAAGGAGATGAATGTATTGTATTAATATCTTGATAATCATTTTTAGTATTCTTCCCACCAATAAAAATTATAACTAATCCTTCTATAGAAGGAAGGTATCCATTGTTTATAACATGAGGATATCCAAGATAGTTTATAATCAGAATAATTTTTTCCTTCCATATATGATTCTTCTTTCCATTAAATTATAGTATTCACTTTTTATTCACAAAAAAAATATGATCTATTATAAATATAGAAATTTATAAGTCATATAATATTTAAATCATAAGAAATAGTTTCAATGTCTGAAAAAGTAAGATAATATACTTCTATGATATTGGTCGAAGTTATATTGATTTTTATGTTTAATAAGATTACTAAGAACTCACTTAGAGGGTAGAGGGAGTGAATAATTAAATATAATTCATTGTCCTTTTTTTTCAAAAAAAACTCTACACCTGTTAAGTTGTGTGAGACACCTTTAAATTTTAATTATAGTTTATTTATTATTAGATTTATCTGATTTAATTAATTGAAACAATTAATAGAATAACCAATCAAATAAATCACTACAATAATAGTAATTTACAAATATTACTATTCAAAATTAGTGGCTACATGCTTGGAATTATTTGGTATGACAGCGTGATCAAACTATATAGAAAACAATTGTAACTATTTAAATCACAATTCTATATATGAGAGAACTTATTTTAAAACTGTTATTCTTACGACCCATGTCAACAGTGTGATGATTCCCTATTCAACTATAGAAAACAATTGTAACTATTTAAACAATTTTTATTATTTCTTCATAGATATGATTTGAAATCATTTTAATGTTTTTAATCTCTTATATTTGACTTCCATTAAAACTATATAGATACATAATATATTCCTAGGTATTCATTCTAAAATATTAAATTTTAAATTTTAAAAAAAAATCTACATCAATTTCCATCAACAAATTTTCATTATCAGCCTTCAGATCACTGAACACATTCTCTTCTACTCTGATATAGTAAATAAATATTTTGAACTATGTATGATAATTTCTCATTACAGACACAAAGGCACGTTATAAAAGATAATATGTGATTCATTTCTAAAAAACCATAGTGTGGTGAGGTAAACCATTAATGTTTTTTTCTAAAAAACATTTAACTTCATTGAACTTATCCTCTAATATTAAAAACCATTGAAAAATAAAAAAACCATGACATTTTTCAATGCCTTAATTATATTTTTCTTGAAAATCCGATAAAAATTTAAATATGTTTTGAAAGACCATGACCTCTTCCTAATAACCATGACCTATGATGAATAAACCATGTTGTAGTTAGTTCTCCATTTTTATTCCTTAGATATCCATGACTTGTCCCAATTTTTTTATGGAAATAGAACTGCTCTATTCTATTTTCTTCACTAATCTATAAATATTTTCTCAATTATTCAAGAAATAAAACACCAAAATACAACATGATTAGGTTCGTTGTTATATAAATTATTTCTACCAAAAAATATATTCATGGTGTCCTTTTTCCAAATGAAATAACACACAATTTTCTAGACCAATTAACCTTGGTGTGGTTAACATTACACCATGGAGGTCTATGTGCAATTTCAATTCAAATAGCTTTAAAATTAAAAATTTACCAAAAAAAGTCATATTTAGTCTTCAATCAATATGACATTTAACCAATATCAAAAAACTCATTAAAATATTGATAAATGTGAATCATGTATTGAAATGTGTTAAAAAATATAATAAAATATTAATAATAAATTTAAAAAAACTAAAATTATTTCCCACATGAATTAAAAAATTATGACAAATAATAGTTTATTTTAAATATTTTTTAAAAAAACTGAGATCCTTCCATGAAAGAAAATATCCCTATATTATCATAAAAAAAGTTACACAAGTCTGAAAATACAATATTTACAAAATTCCCTCTTAAATAATGGAAGAAGATCATCATGGACATTGTCCTCCCATTAAAAATAATTCCCACTGACTCCCTTGTTAGCAAGCCCAACTGCCAACACATTTTCCTTCCTATACACATGAGTGACGAAGTGATTCTTTGAGTATAGAGATTCCAGACATTTAGTACAATGATTGGTGAACTTACAGGATAGATGTAGGGCACCCATACGAATGGACGAGACAATAACCACGGAATCACAATCAATACAGATCTTGTTCCAACCCCTACTCTCAGCTTGCTCCACTAATAGGATGACACTATAAATTTCTGCTTCAAGGGCAGAGGTAATACCACACGATCCATATATCCACCCAAGAACATTCCCCTGATGATCTCTATAGACAACACCAAATCCAGAGGGCCCTGTATTACCCCTTGAAGCACCATCAGAGTTGATTTTGATCCAACCAAGAAAGGAGGCCTACCATATAACTTCTAATGTTCCATTTGGAGGACGTAAATTACCTTTCATCCCAATCCTATTGAGAACCGATATGTCATGAAATGAATTTTCACAAAACACACCTTTCAGAGTCTTCACCTCATGGACAACATTGAGGATTCCTGCTAGCATAGCACCAGACCGGAAGTACTATAACTCATGTCTGGTCTTGTTTCTTGACAACCATATTAAATGAACAACTTCCATAGCAGTAGTAAGAAAAAGAAAACGAATCTGTGGTGACAACATCAAAGAGAACCAACTTTTAATGAGGTCTTCAATTCTGTTGATGTGAAGCAGCGGGACCTCAAAAATGTCATAAACTACCGTCCATATCGCCGAAGCCATAGCACGACTATAGAATAAATGTTCCATATCTTTCCTATACTGAAAGCACAAAACACAGATGGAATAAATTGAGATACCACAAACCTGCAAGAAATCATCTGTTGGTAATTTGTTTTGAGCCATCCTCCAAGTCATAATAGACCGAGAAGGCCTTAAAAAGTTCCTCTGCTAATTCCCAATCCATTAAACATCGTTTGAGCTTTCAATAAAATGATTATAATACCCTTTAGAGGTGACAATACCAATTATAGTAGGTTATCAGGACCAAAAATCACGCATAGAAGAACTGAAATAATCATCCACGATCAAGGAAATGTGACCTGGAAGATTATCCAGACATCCAAGCTATTCCTTGATTGAAAGATCATAATCCAGGATAGAATCCCCCTCCATGACCAATTCAATCAATTGATTCCCAGTCCAATTTGAATTCAAAAGAGAGAGAGAGAGAGGAATCCTTGGAAACAAGTCAACGAGAATCAACACCAATTTTTTTAAAAATGCTCTTAAAAGCAGGCCACACTGAGGAATTAACATAGTTAAAGTTCCCTATTCTAAGCCTGTGAAAGAACCTGGCCTGAATAAAATTGGTAGCAGAAGATTTCATGTTTATAAGTCTTCATAAAAACCTGGCCTGCAAAGAATCATTGAAACACCTCGGATTTTTTATACCCAAGCTACCCTCATAATGAGATTTGAAGACTGTATTCCATGGAACCATTGCCAGTCTTCTTTTAAATATGCTGCCACTCTAGTTACAATTATTAATAGAAGTATTAATACTCTGGATTAAAGCAATCATCCATTTATACACCATAAAATAATATACAAATTTGGAGACGATAATTGATTTCACCATGCAAACCCGACCATCCATTGATAAAGATTTACCTTTCCATGAATAAATATGTCTTTTAATCATGCTCACAATTTTGGAAAAATGATAGACCTTTTGTCATCCCCCGAACATAGGAACTCCCAAATAAGTGAAGGGAATATTTCCCTCACGAATACTAAATTCTCTAATGATATCATTTTTTCTGGAAGTAGAGAAGACCCTGCCAAAATTAACAAATAATTTGTTCCAGCTAACAACCTTCCCTGAAACCAATTCATAATGCAAAAGAGTTCTATTTATATTCTTGATATTACCCTTATCCCCTTTGGTAAAGAGGGTAATATCATCAGCATATATGAGATGGGAGGGAGCAACAATACCCCTTCCAGAATGAATAGACATCATCTTTCCATTATCATCCATTATAGAATAAATCCTACTAAGGTAATCCTCAACAATTGAAAAGATGATGGATGATAGTGGATAATCCTATCTTACTCCCCTCGAGAAACCAAAATATCCTTCAAGGGAACCATTTATGAGATGTAAAAAATGAGTAGAACTAAGAATGTTTTTGACCCAGTGGATGAAGACATCATCAAACCCATACACGACAAGGATCTTGTAGATAAAACTCCAATCCATAGTGTCAAAAGCCTCGTTGACATCTAATTTGAGAGAAATATTACCACCTATAATGGGTTTCATAAGAATATTAACAAAATCTGAGGCGGTGATAAGATAGTATTTTATTGACATCCCTTTGATGAAGACAAACTGATTTGGATAGACAATTTTGGATGCAGCAGAGGAAAGCCTGTTGGTAAGAATCATGCAAATAACATTGTAAATAGTATTAACCAAAGCAACTGACCTGAAGAGATGAACATCATTATCATTCTCCTCCTTCGGAATAAGGGAAAGAAAATGAGTATTAAAACCTCTAAGGAGAGATCCACCTCTGAAAAAATGAATGACTAACCTGCAAACATCAACACAGATTAGCTCCCAAAATGTTTGGAAAAAGAAGTTACCAAAGCCATCAGAACCAGGTGCACTCTCTGGCTTGAGGCTAAAGATTGCCTCCTTTATCTCTGTATCAAGTGGCACAATAATGAGATTAGAATTTTCCTCTTGATTCACCATTCTTAGGATTACCCCATCAATAGGCTCATTGATGGATTGGGGGCCATTAAAGAGATCCTTAAAGTAATAAGTGACACGCATTGAGAGATCTACTGGATTATCAATAATACTGTCCCCATTTTTAATTAGAGAGAGAGGTTTAGAAGGCCTCCTGATTCCTTGAAGAGAGTTGAAATTTTTTGAGTTTTTGTCCCCGTCCGTTAACCACATGGCTCTAAAGGAATCCTGTTACAAAGCATCCTTCATGTTAATAAGTTTATTCAAATTGAGGGACAATTCAGATTCCACTGAAATTCCATCAAAGAAGTCATTATTGCTATTAAGCTCTTTAACCCTTTGAAGAGACTTTTATAATGCAGGGATATCAGAATCAAGGGAACTAAAATGATTTTTCTCCACATTATAAGATTCCTCTTTAGAATTTTGAATTTGGTAATGCAGGCAAAATGATCATCCCTGAAATGCACTGAATTCCAAGTGATATGAACAATTACCTTGCATTCCGGATGGGAGAACCAAGACTTATTGAACCTGAAAGGGAGAGGAGGTTTGGATTCCTTTTCAATAAGATCCACCAGGATGGGTTGATGATCAGTGTTGAGTCTGAATAGGGTAGAGCATGATATTGAACCCCATTTGTCCAAAGATTTCCCATTAACAAAGGCTCGATCAATTTTGCTGGCCACAAATCTATTTAGGTGCATCCTATACCAAGTATATTTGGAACCTACCAAGTTAATATCAATAAAATCATTCTGATCAATAACATGTCTGAACTCCCTGGAAGATTTGGAGATATTGATTTACATATTTTCTCATCTGGAGTCAAGATTGCATTAAAATCCCCCAAAATTAGCCAAGGATGAGTGATGGTGGATTTGAGAGATGCAATGTCCATCCACAGATTTCTGTGATCCTAATATCTGTTGTGGGGATAAATAAAGGAACATATGATATGGGAACCATGGTAGCCAAAAGATCATGTGACATGATGGTCACTTGATAAAACCATTGTGATGTTTCCAATGGAGTCATGTGCCATCACCCAATGACTCTTGACATCAGTTGAACACCTCTTGGTATCAATTAGATAGAACCATAAATTCCCTAAGTAAGAAATATCAGAGGAAAAAAGACTTTTTGGCTCAGATAGACCTATAAGCACTGGTTTATGCTGCTGAATGAATAACCAAATAGATCTTTATGTTTCTAAATTACCCAGACCATGGAAATTACAAAACATAATATTCATTTAGAGGTGGATCCGGGGTTTGGACCCCTCCTATTTGTGCCACCAAAATTTTTAGGTGTCCTTCCATCATTGTTTTTAGGAGCTAAAAGATCACATATATCAACATTTTTGTTCAGAGAACCCTTCCCTTTATAAAGATCCATATTAACCCGGTCTGTCCGGATTGTTTGATCTGATGTGTTGCTAGAGGTATTGTGATTATGATAGTAACCCTCCTGTTCAAAATTACTGTCATTAAAAACGATTGCATCATTATGTTCCATTGTAATAAGACTCACCGCTTCCGAAAAGTTCCCAAGCTGAACATCTTGAGTCACAGAATGAAGTTCCAGACTGCTGTGATCCTGTGTAACTATTATGATAGGCGGCTCTTCATAGTTCATAATCCCTGATGATATCTTAACAGTAGAATAAAAAACCGCTATTGGGTGATTCTAACCAACATAGGAAAGGAAATTGTCAGTGGAAGGATTGTCTTCCAGATTTGATTTGGTTCCTGGGGGATTTACAGTTGGAGAATCACTATCCCCCATTGAATAGATCAAGTCCCTAATGTAATTAAATATATCCAATGAAATGAATTCATCCACCATTCGATGGTGTAAATCAAAAGCCAAATTGTAAATATTATTTGAAATTAATAAATCCAGGTCTTCCTCCACCAGACTTCCCTATTCATGTAGGGTGTTTCTAATGGGAGAAACAACACCCTGAGCCTCTTCTTCCTCCCCCATTTCTGTCCATGTTTGTTTCCCAGAATTGGATGTGCCGAATTGATTCCTTGCAGTCTGGATCAGTTTAAGATCCAAATGAATCTTCAAAGGGAATTGAGAGGTTCCTGCCTTCTCCCTTATAATACCCCGTGGTTTAGGCATATCAATTTTTGAATCTCCTACCTTTGTTGACTTCAGTCTATTCCACGGACTTGGGTGTAGTGACTTGTTTTAGGAGTACCGTACAGTTGGAGAACGAGTAACCCACTATCTTTCAAACCACACAAAAGGGTGGAACATTATCATATTCCACTCTAACTTATGATCTTTTCCCATTAGAATTGAAAGATATGCTCTCATTCCTCTTGATTTCCTGGTTAACATCAATAAGCATCCGAGCACAGAATCCCAATTCCCCCTCCATAGTCCGGTGATCCATTCTGATTGGTACGCCAATACAAGATGCAAGATCATTTAGAATCTTAGGATTCCAATAGACCCAGTTCAACCCATGCAACCTTACCCATAACTGTGCATTCATTTTCTTGATTGTGTAGGGATTAAAATTAACATCCCATTTAGATAGTCAAAGAAACCTAGGCTTCAGTTGTAGATTCCCCATATTCCATACAACATTCAAGGAATCCGTTGATTGAAGAATGATGTGAGCATATTATTTTCTTCACATCAAACCATTAAAAGAGTAGAAACAAAACCTATAATTAAAAAATATTTAAATTTATCTTCTATAATTTATTGATTTATTACACTAAAATATTTTAGAATATATTTTTCATTAAAAAGAGAATAATTGTTTGATATCTTTTTTTACACATAACCTTGAGTCAAAATAAACCAAAATGTGGAAACCATTTATTAACAATCCATTTTATCGAATGGTATTGATAGTAAAAAAACACATTTTTAAAATATTTATAATGGTTTTAAATAAGGAAAATATACTAATTAATTCAAAAAAAAATTGGTATTAAAATTAAATTAAATTCATTTTATGCTTTAAAATTATTTTTATTCCAAAATATTTTTTCCCTAATTTAACACACACACAAATTAAAAAAATATCTACCATTATTTGAAATTGTATTTATGTACATTGATATTCTTTTTGAAATAATCATGTTAATATTTTCTTAGGTTGATTTCTTAAATATTTTTATAAAAAGATTTATTTTTTTGTGAATGCTTAAAAAATAACTATATTTCTAAAATATGTCATATAAATTAATTTAAAAGTGATATTATGTCATTAATAAAATCTTAATGAAACATAAACCTCATTTAATTATTAATAATAAAATTAATAAGATATGAATCATTATTATAATTCATTTTCATGTAAGTTTATATTTAGACATAAAAATAGTTTTTTCTAAAAACATATTAGGAATCCATTGTTTTTTATTAATAAATTAAATTAATGAATTTTTATTAATGGTTTTATTGATATTTATAGATTATAAATTCAGTAATATATTTGGACATTCATTTTCACGTTTTTACAAGGAAATGGGCAGATTTAAATTTTGTTTTATTTTTAAAAATGTATTTTTTTAAACGATGTTTTCATTTTAGTTGGTAAGCTTATTTAAAATTAAATTCCTCCATTTATAGAAATAAAATATGCTAAAATAGATTCCATTTTTATAAGAAGAATAATAAATATAATTTAATTTTTTAACATTATTTTTTGTTCATATTGAATAATAAAAACATAACATTTGTACCATTACTATTGTTGAAACATGTTCAAAATGGGGGGGGGGGTTTAAAGATAAAGATAAGGGTAGTATTACCACAGAAACTAATATAGTTATTATTGGTTGAAGTAATTTCAAATGTATATTATTTTATATTTTAATATTTTTTTCTTTTGATCAACTTTTCCATGAAAGTAACCAAATATAGTCGATGTATTTTAATAAATTCCATGTGTGTCTCCCCTATCACTTATAAAAGAACACCTATGAACCTCTATACTTCACATTATTTGATTCTTCTAACTATGAAAATACCTACTAAAAACCATAATTATATACTTAACTGTGTCCTATATCTTATATAATTCTTTTTAAACTCATACTTCAAGGATTAAGGTGTATGCCTAAGGAGGTATCTCATATAAGACGAGGTTATTACACTTACAAATAACTTGAGATATAAGATTGGATTTTTCTTTAATTTATCTTTGCTGAAACATGTTTTAATGTTATGAAACAATTTATTATTTCTTGGGTGTATATACTAATTGATAATTTATAATTGAATAATCCCTTATATAATTCAAGGGATTTTCCAACCCATAATAATTTCATTCCTATAATAATTTTTATTTCAAAAATTAATAAATCCATAGAGTTTTTTCATCTCATCTTTTGTTTGAGACATGTTTTATGTATCACCCCAAGCTTCCACATTATGCTTATTTTTAAGTAATTCAATGGTTTACACTGCACACAACAACGAGTTTGAGCACACCATGAATACCCATTTAAAAAAAGAATTTATCAATAATATTTACCAAATTTTTAATTTTATATAATTTGAATATCCATCTGATGTGTTTCTTATACATGATATAGGTATAAATTCAATCTTTTAGATAAATGAATTATTTATAAAAGAATGTATTTTTACCACCTTTTAATGGAGAATCCATTTTAAATTCAATATTGGAGACACATTTATATTAAAGATGATAAAATAAAATTATTGTTTATATAAAGTACATAAAAAATATGTTTGTAAATTTTATTTGGTATTTTTTTGATAACTTTCATATTTTAATGAATTGTGAAAATACTTCATTTTAATTCAAAAATGTTTTTTAATCTGATATATTTATATAATTAGGTTATCATTTTAATTGTGATTAAGGAATAATTATATTAGGTTTTTTTCATTTTATATAATGTATTTAATTGGAATTATTTTCATATTAAAATTAGATATAAACATATGGAAATCTTTTGATGGTTTTTACTTTTAAAAAACCATTTTATCATTTTGTAAATGAGCATTAATTTTAAATTAATTTCTAAAACTTTTTGGTTTAAAATTATTGAAAATAGATTCCATATTTGGAATCAGTTGGTAAAAATTATATTTGTAGTTTACTTATATATTTTTTGGATATTATGAATAGTAACAGTAGTAATTTTTTTATTACCATAGATAAGGGTAAATCGTGAAATTAAAGGTGAAAATAATATTATAAAATTACCCTAAAACCCTTAAAAATACTATTGAATGACTAAATTCAAACCTTATCACCTATATTTTAAACATTAATCATTTAATGGACTTTTTACATGAATATGACATGAATATTATTATAATGAATGGATGTGATATAATGTCACACTCTCATTTATTATAAGCATACTAATTTTAATATAATGATATATAAGAGAAAAACTATATTATAAATAGTCTATTTGAAGACACAATAATTATGTACATTATGGAAATTTATTTATAATTACTAGAGATTAAATAATTAACATTTATGATGACACAATAACGATGTAAAAATTATTTTATTATTAGAAATAACAATTAAATGATATTAAAAATATTAATATATATAACATTTTACAGAATTAATGAAATAAAATAATATTTTTGATAACATAGACATGTAAGTGAGATATAATAATTTATTATTTTTAATTTATCATGATGGTTTGATATTTTAAAAAAGACAATATTGAATAGTATCAAAATTGACATAGATGATACTTTAAAATAAATAATATTTTTTTAAATGATAGAAAATTAATAAAAATATAAGGTTCAATAAAATAGCTAATATAGTTTAACATATATCATAAATGGTCTAATTGGGGATCTTTTGGCATTTTATGGTAACTATATTAACCATATTATATAAAAAGACTAGTAGACATAGTAAGAGTTAAAATCATTAACTAAAGGTTAATAATAAAAGATAAGGTTACCATTATGACCTAAAATTGTCTAAAAACAATTTTTAATGATATTTTAGACCCATACTCATATTAACCTTGATATAAAATACTTTTGACCTATTTTGAATGGAAAATCAATTTATAATGAATTAATATTTTAAGATATTCCAAAAGTTCCCCTCACCTATCATATAAATGGAAACTTATCCTTCTTTTTATTTAGCACCTCTAATAAATATTTTCCTGAAAATAACCTACTAAAATTCCCTTAAAAATTCCGTCAATATATCTTAGAGGCCATACATTGGGAAGAAATTCATTTTAAGGAGTCTTTTTGTCTAAACCAAAAGGAGATACCTAAAAGGTTGTAATTGTTTTATCACATCTTTCGAAGTTATTTACTTTTTTTAATTAATATTTATATGTTGTTTCCATAAAAAATTAAAAACTATAGTATTATAAACATAAAAATATATTATTATAATCAGGGTACATCCATATTCCTCATTTTATCAATCATACGAATAACGATATCACCATGTGTGTGTACATATGAATTACCATCTCCACAACATGGTGTGATTTGTTATTCAACAATAATTTATTTGGATGAGTATAATAATTAGAATAATGGATATAAATAATCAATATAACATGATAATTATTATGTATAATTAATATACCATTCAATTCCTTACTATTTAATGGAATGATGTCGTCGCCCGTGTGTACGTTACATGTACCGTCTCAACGATGCAGTGAGATCCATTCTCCATGTTAACCATTCCAAAATAATTATGAAATATATATGATAAGTGAAAATAATAATAATGAATTTAATGTCACTCTTGATATGAATAAAATACATCCTATTCAAAACAAACCTGACTTACATGACAATATATGAATGGGAAAATGAAGTAGCTAACACCCGAAACATCGGTTATACTGAAATATTATTTTCTGAAGGATATAAGAGGATCATATATGATATCATAAATATGAATATTTTACTAGTACAATTTTTTAACATGATTTAACCATTATAATAGAGGTTAACGCACCCTCAACTAATGGAATTTAAAAGGTAAGGGTTAATTTCACAACCTCATTATTATACGAGGTTTTTTATATATAAGTATATACTAGGACATATATGTCATCCATGTCTTTGTTTCTTAAAATGTATTTAAATTTATCATAAACAAATATTTAAAGTCAATTTGACCCATTTTTGACTTTTTATAAATTATTTTAAATGAATCTCTCCATTATTTTCAAAACTAAACACCTTTTTATCCTTTTTGATAAATTAAGTTAATAATGGGTTTTTAACATACACAGTGAAAGAGGATATTTTACACCATCATGATGCCTTTAAATTTTGAAGATTACCTTACAATATTATTAGGTTATTTGAAAATTAAATTATTTCTTTTATAATTTCTTGAATTTTAAATGATTTTAAAGTAAAAAAGGGATATTTCACTTAATGAATATTAATGATTTTGTTAGATTATTTTCAGCCATTATTAGATATTATGTTTATTTGGAGTTAATCTCTTATGATATCATTTGAAATATTTTATTGAATGGTTTATGGTAATTTTTATTGTGGATATTCTATTTTGATACAATTCATGGTATATGGTTAAAATATTAACATTTCATATTCTAGTTTTAGTAAGAATATTTATTTTATGTTTTACCCCTTTCATTAGAAGTTTTCATTAGCCATTGTAAGTGATGGGTGGGTCCTACTACAACCCCTCGATGCATAAGTAGGTATCATAATACAACATAGTGTCTTGGAATAAGGCATTTATGATATGGTTATTTATGGTCTTTTCATGAGGCCTTGATGGTAAGGTTATGATATTTGGAATTATGCATTCCCCCATTATGAGATTAGTTATAGATATTACATGTGATTATTATACTAGTAGAATGTATATGTGAATGTGTAAATATTATTATATGATTTATTTATTTCTTTATTATGAGGAAGATTATGTATAAAAGTATTGGGTTTCAGTTTTATACCTTGAATTAAAATTTTATGGTAAATTATCAAATCTTTTGCGGTATTGGTTATCATTATTGAGAAAATGATCTCACCCCATTCATATATTTTATTTTTCTAAGGATAGGAAAAGTTATATCATTATTGACCTTGAATGATAATCTAAGTGATATTATAGTTTTCAAAAGGGATACAGTTTTTTCCATTTCAAGATGTAATGTAAAACATGCATTGGTATCTAGTTTTTCTATGGCTAATAATCTGATCAGTCCTTCAGGATTTGATTTCTTGTGATCATACCAATGTAATAAAATAATGCACCAACTCTAGGTAACTAGGGTCAGGGTGTTATAGTTTTTATCAGATGAAGTTTAGTATAAACGTTGGAAAATAGATTTTGAAAACAATTGGTCAAGGAACATTACCGCAAAGATAGAAATTTAGGATAAATATATAAGAAAATCCTAAATTTTTTGTAATGTAGAGATTATATGTTTATTCAAAGAAATTAAATCATTGTTTTCATACTACATGTGGATGTGTTATGTAAATGATGTACCTTGTAGTAATAAATCTAAAAAGGTGTTCTGGGCTTGACTTAGGGTAACCTCATATACGACAACATGCCTAAATATGAACCTAGTCTGACACTACCAGGAGATATGTTTATAATAATTAAAAGTTTATTTACAAACAATTATATAGTATTTATGAGTAAATATTACTACAAAGAAACCATTTTATTGACTATGGATTAGATATTCATAAAATTTTCAATTTATTTTACTAATTCAGAATTATGAATCATGATTCATAACCTAATATATTTTATACAATTATTTAGAAATGTAATCTAGTGGAATAAAGAAAAATCATATAAATTCACATAATCCATGTATGGATTTTCATTCTATGAATGATATTGATAGTGGTGCTAGTGATATTAATGGTGATAAAAAACTTATAGCCATACCGGGACAACTGACTCAATTTATAAATAATAACCTTACCCATGTTGAGCATCTAGATCCACAATGCATAGTATCAATATTAGACCGCTTCATGAGACAAAAACCTCCAACCTTTAGTTGGACAAAAATCCATTTTTTCTATATAATGGATAAGTTTCTTAGAGAAAATATTTCATTCTTTTGGGAGGAATGAAAAAGAAAATGTTGTTATGACTGTCAATCATATATTTGGATATGAAAATAATAGATGGTCATTAATGAAAAACATAAATGGGTATAAAGAGGAATAAAATGTGGAATGGATATAATTTAAAGATCAATTCGTAGAAAAATATTTTTCTCACGATCTACGAGCAGATATAGAGAGACAATTTTAGAATCTGACGAAGAAGAGGGATGAGAATGTGGAAAACTATTATGGTAACTTTATAAGGATAGAAATGAATATTGAAGACTAAATATGAAACCCAAGAAGTAAGATTTATCAATTCATTGATGGGTTAAAACCATTTCTCCAACATGCATTGGTCTCAAAATATTTTTCATCATACAGAGTTATCTTCTCATTTTCTATCAAGAAAGAAAAGTAATTCTCAATGTATTATGAATTAAATGTAAATAAAAAGAAAAATAGGACTATTGAACACTCTGGAAAAATAAATAATTGGAATAAGGGAAAAGTTTACATTCCACCATGCAATAATTATTTTAAGAAACACCTCAATACTTTCCCAAAGGGGGTTAGAGTTTGTTCTATATGTGCAAAAAAATGCCACCAAGATCATGATTTCAATGAGAATAAAGAATATCAATTTTAGGTGTCTTAATGATAATGGTATGGGACATTATGAAAATTATTTTACTAGGCATCCAAGAAACATTACCCAATAATCGTCAAGGGAGAAAGTATAAGATTTTGAAATCAAAACAGTTGAGGTTGAAGTTTCTAATGATGTGGTGACATGTAATTTAATCATTTACTCATATTTAATCAAAGATTTATTTGATTATATCTGCCCTTTTTCCTCTATTTCTTCCTGTTTTTAAATCAGATATTTCCAATTAGGATTAACATGGGAGTCATCAGTAAAAACCCCTAAGGGAAGTATCATTACAACAAAGATGTGTTAGGCACTTTACATTATGGAATATAAACATGCATTATCTGCTGAAATTATCATCATAACTTTGGTCGACTTTGATAAAATCCTTTGTATGGGATGGCTATCAAAATATTATGCCAAAATTTATTGCAGTTAAAAGGATGTTTTAATTTTTGTGGAAGATGTAGAGTCCATTATATTTAGATCTGAAACTGCATAACCTGATTCTTATCAAAACCCATACCTAGTGTCTTTACTAAATGAAATTCTTGGGGAAGAAGAGGAAATGAAATCTAGGGCAAAAAAAAATTCAAATTGAGCTTGTGCATATTGTAAGATAATTCATTTATGTTTTTTCCAAATATTTACTTGGACAACCCCCATTGCGTAAAGTTGATTTTTATATTGATTTAATTCCATGATAAAATTCCAATATCAAATACTCCATAAAGAATTGCCACTCTAGAATTAGTATAGTTGAAGAAACAACTAAAGGATCTGAGTAATATCATATTAATTCACCCCAATGTTTCTCCATGGGAAGCCCCCATGCATTTTGTTAAGAATAATGATGGATCAATGAGGTTGTGCATTGACTATAGAGAAATCAATAATATTACAATAAAGAATAAGTATAATGTATATCGCAATGATTATTTATTTGATTAGATTCATGGAACTCAATATTTTTTTTCATGGACCAATGTTCTGGATATCTTTAATTTTTTATAAAAAAGGAAGATATTCAAAAGACCACATTCTAAATGAGTTATGGTCACTACAAATTTATAGTAATTACATTTGGATTAACTAATGCACCCTCTATTTTCATGGATCTAGTGAATACAGTGTTCAAGGAATACCTTTAAGGTTTTTTATATTATTTATTGATGATATCTTAGTATAATCAAGAATCTACTAAGACCATGAGAACCACTGGTGGATTAATCTGAAGACTCTCAGGAGAAATGAACTATTTGGGATGTTTATCAAGTGTGAATTATGGTTTTAATAAATATCTTTTCAAATATATATTTTCTCTAAGGATGGAATCTATATTTTTCTTTAAAATAAAAAGGCCATCAATGAATGGCCTATACCAATGAGCATAAACAAGGTATACCATTTTATTGGATTAGCAGGTTACTATCAACATTTCGTCCAGAACATATCCCTATTGGAAAACCCATTAACCAAGATCACATGTAAAGGGGTAATTTTTTTTTGAAAAAAGAGTGTGAATAATGTTATTATGAATTGAATATAATATTATACAGTAATCTTATTTTATATTTACCATTTTGGAATGGTGGGTTTATGATATACATGGATGCATCCGAGAAAGGACTTGGTCGTTTCATTATTCAGAATGATAAGGTTATTTGTTATGCATCAGGGAAATTAAAAAATATTGAAAAAACTATCCGACTCATGATATTGAGTTATTAGTGATAATATTTTCTCGGATGATGTGGAAGAATTATCTATATGGTAAAAGATGTGAGATATATACAGATTAGAAGAGTTTGAAATATATTTTCTCATAGATGTAACTCAACAAGAGAAAAAGGAGATGGCTTGAGCTACTCAAGGATTATGATTTCACAATACACTAACCCCTAGGGATGGTAAATAATTTGTAAGATGCTTTGAGTATAAAGGACCATGGAGTTCCAGAGAAAATGAGAATCGAGAAGGATCCTATGTTCATGGATCCATTAATGATTGATGAGGGAATTATCATTGAAGGTGAAACATCACTAATATTTCAAATGGTTTGAAAAATATATTTACTTGAAAGGATGAAGGTTTCTCAGTCTCATAATGATGTTATTTAAAATAAAATCAATGCTATGAATGACGAGAGACTAATTGAATTCATATTTGAAGATTGAATTTTGAAATTTGGGAAGAGGCTATGTGTTCCTGCTATATATGATACAAAAAGGGAATTATTGTATGATTCTAATTACACCAATTTCCCTATACACCCTACTAGAACAAAGATCTATACATATTTGAAGGAATTTTTTTTGGACAACACAAAGAGAGATATTGTTGATTATGTTCCAAGATGTTATGTTTTTCAATAGGTGAAGGATGAAAGACAACATCCTAAAAGAGTAATGCCACCTACCCCTATACCTTTGTGGAAAATTGATGATATTATGATGGTATTTGTCAGAGGGATTCCAAAAAATACCTGAATAAATGATGTGATATGGTTTATTTTTGATGATATTACTAAATAAACACATTTTCTTATTTTATAAGAAGATTTACCACTTGAATGTTTAGATAGATATTAAATTAATGAAGTAGTAGTAATTCATGGTGTACCCATTTTGATTATTTATGACCATGATCCCCATTTTACATCATGATTCTATAAAAGTATTTAGAAGGCCCAAGATATTGAGCTTTGTTTGACCAATTCCTACAATGTTCAAATTGATGAACAATCAGAGTGGATTATTCAAACTTTAGAAAAAATGTTGATATCTTGCTCACTTGACTTCTAATGTACGTTGGATTAGTATTTACCTATAGTATAATGTTCTTATAACCATACATTCCATTTAAGTATTCAGATTCTACCATATGAAGAGTTATATAGAAAGAGATGTTTTACACCGATTTGTTGGGATGATGTTGGTGATAGAAAAATCATATGCCCAGAACTTGTTTAGGAAATGAGGGAAAAGGAAAATACTATTGAGAACCTTATCAAAATAGCTAAGAGTTGGCAAAAGAGAAATGCTGATAATCGAAGGAATTATTTGGAATTCAAAGTGTGAGATCATTGTTCGTGAAGGTATCTCTATGGAAAGGTGTTATATAATTAAGAAAGAAGGGTAAATTAAGTCCCAGTTACATCATAACTTTTTATATTCTAGAATAAATTGCAGTGGTAAATTATCATTTGGAAATACCACATAGTCTCTCAAAAGATCATGATGTGTTCCACATATCAATGTTAAGGAAATACATGCAAGGCTAAACCTATGTAATCACATATAAAGAAACAAAAATGGAACCCAATATATCTTATTATGAAGATCCTATTAGTATTATTCATACCAAATAAAAAGTGTTGATAAATCGGACGACTCATCTGGTAATAGTTATTTGGAGAAACTATAAAATGGAAGGGGTGAAATGGAAAAGTTAATAACATATGATGAAGAACCACCCTAATATTTTTATGAGGTGGTATTCTATAAATTTCAAGGATGAAATTATTTTAAGGATAAAAGATTTTAACACCCCAAGAATCTATAGTACACTTGTTTTTAAATAATTCAATAGCTTTTATTGTACACAACACCATCTTCGAGTGCACCACGAATATCCATTTTAAATAAAGTTTTTATGAATATAATTAAACAATTTTTGAATTTTATATAGTTTTATGATTCACATCTTTTGTTTTTTAGACATGATATAAGAACATGTTCAAATTTTTATGTAAAAGAAGTATTTTTCAAAAAATACAATTTTACCACCTTTCATTAGAGAACCCTTTTTATATCCAAAAGTTGACACTTTTATATATTAGACTTTCAAAAATAAAATAATTATTTAGAATTGGGACATAAAAATTTATTTTTTAAATTTTTTTGGTGTTTTACTGAAAACATTAATATTTTAATGAATAGTTAAAATACTTCTTTTTAATTCAAAACTTATTTTTGATATAATTAATTCATATTGTTAGGTTATAATTTTAACTTGTTTTAATGTTTAGTTATATTTTTTTTATAATTTAATATATTCTGTATTATTGGAATTATTTTCACATTAAAATTAGATAAAAACACATGCCAATCTTTTGAGGGGGTTTACTTTTGTAAAACCCATTTTCTTAGATTGTCAACGAGAATTAATTTTAAATTAATTACCTAAACTTATGTTTTTAAAATTTAAAAATATTAATTCTATATTTGTAATAAGTGGGTCCAAATTTTGTAAATATATTAATTTTATTTTTTGGAAATTATGAATAGTAACTTTAGTAATTTTGTATTACCGAAGATAAGGGTAAATCAAGTAATTAAAGGTAAAAATAATATTATAAAATTACCAAAACACCTGTAAAAATCATATTGGATGATAAAATTAGACCCTTATCACCTATGTTTAGAAATAGAAACATTTAGTTGACCCTTTTCCGTGAATATAAAATTAATATTGTTATAATTAGAGAATGTGACCAAATGCCACTCTCTCATTTATTATAAGTATAATAATTTTAATGTAGATATATACTAGAGATAAATAAATTTTAAATAGTATCTTGAAAGAAAAAATATTTATTTAAATTTTATAAATTCATTTATAATTTTTATAGAATATATAATTACTATTAATTATGACACAATAGTGATGAAGAAAATATTTTATTAACAGAAATATTAATAAAATGATCTTAAAAATATTAAAATAAATATAATATTAGTTAATTTATGATATCCATGAATTTTATATATTACATATACATATTAGTGACATATTTTAAGTATTGTATCAAATTTATCCTGATTTTTTGATATTTTTTGAAATGAAAATATTGAATAGTATCCAAATTGAAGAAAATGATACTTTAAAATAAATAATAATGTAATAGTTTTAATAAAATTAATAAATATTTATGTTCTATAAAAATAACTAGTAAAGTTTTAAATATATCATTAATGGTCCAATTGGTGTTAGTTTGTAATTTTATTGTAACTATATTAACCCTATAGTATAAAAAGACAAGTAAACCTGATAAAAGTTAAACTGTTTAACTAAGGGTTAATCCCATAAGATAAGGTTAATTTTAGGACCTAAACGTGTCTAAAAATAATTTGATAATGATATTTTAGACCCATAATCATCTTATCCAAGAATTAAATCCCATTGGATTAATTTTAAAACAAAAATCAATTTATAATAAATTAATTTTTTAGGATTTTCTAAAAGTGCCCCTCGCCTCTCTTATAAATGGGAGCTTATAATTATCTATAATTCACTCCTATAAATATATTTTTATTAGAAAAAAACATCATTTTCCCTCTAAAACATCCCTCACTAAATCCTAGATTCCATAATTTGGGTAGATATCCATCCTAAAGAGTCCTTTTGTGCAAATCAAAAAGAGATACCCGAATAGAGGTAATTGTTTTTTGACATCTTTAAAAGTTATTTTCTACATATACTTACTATTTATATGTTTCTTACACAACAATGTAATAAATCTAGTACAATAAATATTCTAATATGTTATTATAATCAACGGGAAACCAGTTTCCACTTTTTATTTATCATATGAATAACACTATCCCCATTCATGCGTACATACAACTTACCATCTCGACGCCATGGTGCAATTTGTTATTCACCACTAATTTATTTGTATGGGGATAATTATGAGTATAATGGATAAAAATAATTAATATTAAATGATAATTATTATGTATAATTGATGTACCATACAATTCAATACCATTTCAGGGATTGATACTGTCGCTCATGCTTATGGACGACCTACCATCTCTATGATGTGGTGAGACACATTCACCAGATTAACCATTCAAGAATGATTATAAATTTGGTATTATAAGTATAAATAATAATTATGAACTAATCTTAAATATGTATATTATGTAAATACATCATATTCATAAAAAAACTAACTAACATGTCAAAATAGGAATGGTAAAAGAAAGTAGTTACCGCCCAAAACAATAGTAATAAAGACATATTACTACCAAAAAGATATAAGTGGATAATATATGATCTCATAAATATTTTTATGATCCTATTATAATTTAATAACATGATTTAATAATTATATATAAGGTTAATTAATTCTTTACTAAACTAAACTACATGTTAAGGGTTAATTGCACAACATCAATATTATCTGAGGTTGTTTATACAAAAGTATCTACTAGTAAATCTTTATCATCCATGTCCTTGATTCGTAAAATGATTTTAAAATATCATCAACAATTGTTTGTAGTCATTTTTAACCAAGTTTTACTTTTCATAAAACAATTTGAATGTAATCCTTATATCATTTTCGAAACATGATACTTTATAACCTTTTTGACAAATTATGGAAAGAACGTTTTTAGCATATATGGCACAAGTGGATATATTCCGCTGTCAAGATGCCTTAACATTTTGTAGCTTACATTAAAATATTACTTATATAATTTCAATATAAATGTTTTCTTTTATCATTTCAATACTTTTAAATGATTTAACTGTAAAAATGGATATTTCTCTCAACGAATTTTCTTGATTTTACTTGATTAATTTCATCCTTTGTTGGATCGTATGAAAAATTGAGGTCTTTCTATTATGATATAATTTTTTTTTCATATTTTATGATTGGTTTATGATCAGTGTGATTGTGTATATGCTATTTTGATACCAATCATGGTTTATGGAAAAAGTATTAAAATTTCATATGCCAGTTTTAATATGAATGCTTATGTTTTGTTTTCCCCTTTCATTAGAGGATTGAATTAGACATAGTAGGTGATGGGTTGGGCCTACTATAGCCCCTTGATGTCGCATAAGTTCTCATGAGGAAAACTAGTGTCTCCGAATAAGGCCTTGACGGTGTGGTTATTTATGGTCTTGGCATGAGGCTTTGATGGTATGGTTATGATGTCCAACATTGTGCATTCCCTCAATATGAAATTTGTTATTGATATCGCAAGTGATTATTCGACTAGTATAATGTCCATGTGAGTGTTTAAATGAAATTATTTTATTTATTTGTTTTTATATTATATTGAAGATTATATTTAAAATACGTGTGTTTCTATTTTATATATTTCATTAAATGTTTATTCATATTTATGTTATCTCCCGCTATATGTTTTTATCCTTACTAAGCATATGTGCTCACCCCTTTCTTATGTTTCATTTTCCAAGGATGAAAGGAAGTATATTATGATTTAATTACATGGATAGTCAAAGGGATATGATATTTGAGAAAGGGGTTAATATGTTTTTTTTCATTTCAATATGCAATATAAAACTTGTGTTTGTATCTCGTTTTCATAAGGATACTAAACCAATCAGTCCTTCAGGACTTAATTTCCTATGATCATGCCAATGTAATAAAATAATCGACAAACTCTAGGTAACTGGGGTAGGGGCATCACATTTTATGTCATATCATTATGATTATTGGATTTAATGTTTCATTTTATGTTATTTCTTTGACATGGATAATGATTCCAAATTTACCACACTAGTAAAGGATATTATGTTTCAATATCATTTTCATCAGAATTATTTGTCCATGATTTTTTATGTTGAAATTATATGATATATCAACACCAAAACATATATATATTATTATTTTGTTGTTATTTCTAGAGATTACATGTTTCCTTTTATTTTCATCAATTTATGTTCTCAAGATACCAAAATAATATTTCAAGGAAAATTGATTTAATTTATCTCTTCATTCAAAAATATTTTTATCCATGTCCATAATTTATTCAAAATATTTCCAAAATATTTTTACTATTAACTAAATATTTAATAATTTAATTTTTACTTATGTTTAGAATATATAAAAATGTGTTAAATTAATATTCTTGGAATTTTTCAAATAAGTTATTATAGAATATATATTGAAAATTTGAAAGAATGATTTTTTTACATACAACACATGAACAGATTTACTCACCATTATCAATACTATTTTTTTTGAAGTTTCATTTATATATTTCCATGGTTCTTTAAAAATAAAATTTGTTCCCTAATATTTTGGACATTTTTTATAGTTTAAATAAGTGATTTCAAATTGAATTTTTATTTTCCTCAACAAATTAGCCATTAATATTTTAATAGTATTTTGAATCTATAAAAACTTCCATTAATGTTTCGTATGCTTTACTATGGATATGATCCATTTTTACCATATTAATTATTTATCTAGAATCTTTATGATTATGATGATGAAATGTTTATTTAACCCATTTTAATTCTATGTTCAAGATTCGATGTAATGATAAATTGTTTCATGATATTATAGTATAAATATGAATGGATTATGATTTTTGATAGGTTTTTTAATTATAAACCAAGGATGGGTGTTCCATTATTAACCAATGATAAGTGGTTACATTTTAAATTGAGGATAGTTGTCCATTATATCCCTCCAATGTATTGGTTAATGATGATAATGTTGAGAAACACTGAAGATGTGATGAAGCTAATAAAATATAGAGATATGGTTGAGTTAACAAGATAGAAGTTACTCCTAAAAAATGTATGAAATTACTATGTAAGAATTTTCATTAGGGGAAGTTTCACACAATGGTAGTCTTGGGAGTGAATGTTGATTATGGGAGTGATTTCCTATGCTCATGAAAATAGAAAAAAATTATGTCTTATGATTAAGATATGTTTTTACAGATCATGATTGATTTTATTGATTCTTGACTCTTATGTGTTATGAATTTTGATTGGAAAACCCTTATTACATGATTCATGTTTAATGATATTTTACATATTGGGTATTATTATTTTAATTAATGATCATGTTATCATAAATTTTTCATTGACTTGCGCACACATATGATGATTGATTAATATATCCCTTATTTACCCATACTGAGTGTTTGATCTCACCGATTATTATGATAAATTTTCCATAGGATGTATAGAAATGATTTATTAATGTTATATTTAAGAATATTTATATTTATTATATATTAAATATGAAAAAACATGAAGTCTGACCAGGATTCTCCTCGATCCTCTTTAATAGATCATTTGGATATTCCAATGGACCTCGATAGTATTCCAGATCTTATTAATGGAGTTAATGGTGAGATTCAGTGGTAGTATTCGATGAAGGATTATTATTTTGGCCATGTGGAAGCAGCAAGACCCTGATCTTTCAATGAGATACTCTCGGATGGAACAAATCAAGCTAGGTGATGTCTCTCGAACATTCCCCCATCCCTATGGTTCATAGGTATTCAGATCAAGGGGATGGATTCCCTTCGGTGGATTTCTCAACTAATGAGATTATAGAGGAGGTGAATTATCCCAAATGGTATTTGGTTTCTTCATTTGGTTGGGGATAAACAACCACTGGAGTTCTTCCAGAACTCTGTGGAATCTTGGGGTCTTTAGAAAACTATGGGTATCTCAATTATATACAGACCCACCTTCTATTTCCACACGTTTTTGTGGGATAACTTCATCTAGGCACTATCCCGAGAAGGTTGAAGGTACAATTTTTCAAGGTTCATATTACCAAGATGGTCTTGGGCTACTCAATTTGGGAATGATTTAGTCAAAGAAGTGGTATGGGTTAGGCTCCTAGAGTTTATGTTTCCCTAATAGAATATGACTATAATTTAAATGGTGTGAAATTCTATAGGATCCTTCCTATTCATGGATGAAGACACTCATTTCATACCAGCTACATAAACACCATGTAGGTGTGTGGATATTGATAGAGCGTCCAAGCTCCTTTCACGCATTATGATTAGGTGGGAGGATGGGTTCTTCTATTGGATAAAAGTTATTTACCAAGTGTTGTGGTTTTATGAACACTAGGAGAGATGAATGGAGGGAGAATACATGCCTATTATTCCCCAAAGAACAATAATTACAATCGACCCCTCCCACTAATCCCTATGTTTATCATATGGATATCTTAAGGCTCTCATGAATAATGGAGCTATCAGGCTCATATCTGATGATGAAGGAATATCCCCAAGGCACCCTTATATATCCATGGTGAGAGGTTTTAGGTTATGCACAAATACCACTAATCACACACCTACCAAGTACTTGTCCTAGGGCTTCCACCTACTATGCTATTTGGTGGAGTTGGTGCACCAGCCACCTCGATCTTCTTACCCTGGCTAGCCTGCACAACAACTAATACATCAGATTGTTGTTTGTCCAGAACTACCAACTCATCCTCCTTCCCTACATTATCCTCCTCCACCATTTCTTCAGCCAAGAACTCCTCGTAAAGTCCATCAAACCTGTTAATTAATGAAATAAAGGGGGTAGCCAAAGGGTGCATCCTGGTACAATTCCTATCCCCTATAATGACACCCACTTCTTCAGAAATTGCATCTCTTTCAACCCCAGCCTACTCTATACAAGGATATCCCATAAGGAAAGGAGAATTTCTAACATCCTGCACTGCCTACCTGCTAGGCCCTGTATCATTACTCTCCATATCCAACCCAGGCTCACACAACACCTTCTCTTTTACACTAGGACCTACTAAATTCTCCTCCCTGTCCTTCTCCAGACCATCCCCCATAGTTTTTCTTCTAGAAATGACACCTGAGGTCCTAGGAGCTCCTTTCCTACGAAGTTCCTCCCCCAATCGTGTTGTATAACAGCCTCAACATTGGTCAACCGAGTGGCCCATCCTCCTATAGGAGCCACAGAAATTAATCCAGTCCTCGTAGATAACCCATTGCTTGCAAAGATACTCCTCTCCAATCGTGATCCACACAAAATCAAATGGAATGTGCAAGGCATCAACCTCAACACATACCCGAGGGTTCACTGGATGGCATACAGACTTTGTGTGACTATCTGTACAAAGGAACCGACCAACCAGATTCCCTAATATACGAATTTTTGAGGGGTTTTGAAATGGTAATGGAAGTTTATGAAAACTTACCCAAACTGCCATTGAAGGCGAATCGCGCTTCATGTGTAGATCAAAGGACCACCGAAGTAGAAGGAAACGTGAACCATTGAAGACACAGGGAGCTCTCGCCCATGCTTGGATCAAATCCGCCTATGACTCGAACTGAACCATGATTTTCTTACTGTCCAGCAGACCTACCACCGCTCGTTCCTAGAGATCCCATGACCCGAAAACAAACCAGTCGAAGGCATCGACTGAAGGTCACTTCTGGCTGAAGGGAGTCACTAGTGTGAGATTTAGAAAGCCTGAAGCTTCCGAAAATTCTGAAGTGGAAAGTTTCAGATTAGGTGCCCCATCGAATAGATCCATAACCATAGGGTTTAGCGTTTACCTTGGAAAGGGCGGGAGGAATTTCGGGTTAGAGAATCGCTGAAATCCTTTGATGTAAACACACTAGTACACCTGTGTCCACTTATATCCATGACTCACCATGAATGTGTCAAACTTTTTGTACGACTACCTAGGATATTATTTTAGTCCGTACAAGATCTTTTTCAATTTGAAGATGTGGTTTTCATTCTATAAACCTTGAAGCCTTCATGATTCATCATATAGATCTCCTCAGAGTGGTCACCAAAAAAATATATGTTCACATCCATCTATTCAAGATCTTCGTTCAAGCTAGTTACCAATAAAAAAATGACTCGAATTGAATTCATATTGACCACGGTTGAAAATATCTCAAAAATAAACTACTTTATTTAGAAGGAATCCATTAAATACCATTGAGATTTGCGTTTTACCTCTTTTTTGTTGTCATAATTCTTCATCATAAACACCCACTTTTTTATTAGGATATTTTTAACTTTGGATAATTCCACCAAATTTTATGTCTGTTTCTTCATCAAAGAGTCCATATAATCTTCCATTTCATGTATCCACTTGTGTTTTCCAGGATGAGAGGCTACTTCCTAGTATCTTTCTGGCTCCCCCTCATTAGTCAATAATAGGTACTCTGACTTAGAATTTTTTTGGATGTAATCCTTCATTGTGAAGATATTTGAACCTATGAAATGTTAGTTTCAGCAGGCACATCATCACCTATCCCATGAGATGGTTCTGTATCTTCTTATGAAGAGGATTGAGTCTATCATATTCAATATCTTCTTCCACTGCCTCCTAGTACACTGCTGATGAGTCTTTTTCACCTACTCCTATTAATTGATATATGGTGGTTGTATACATGTTGGATTGTTAATTGATTCATCAATACTTTACCTTCGAAATTGTCTAAGATTATGAATGTCCTCGATCGTCTGGTTCTCACGGAATATGACTTCTCTACTTCTGCCAACCTTCTTCTCTTTGGGGTCCCAAAGATTGTATCTAAACTATTTATCTCCATTTAGGATGAATATACATGGATTAGATATCTCATATAGCTTCCTCCTAATCTTCTTGGAAACTTGTGAAAATTCCAAACAACGAAACAATCAAAAATTAGATTAAAATTTATGTTTACTAGATGATTTATTCTGTGGAATCTCAATATTTAGCGGGACCAAATATGATCAGTTGATGTGGTGGCATGAAACCTAAATAGTTTCTATCTAGAATGCCTTAGGGATATTATAAAACCTCATCATGCATATGACCTTCTCCATTATGGTACTATTCATACTTTCTTCAACATCGTTGTGTTTTTGGGAGAATGGGACCGTCCTCTCATGTCAGATGCCCTATCTCCTGAAAAATGAAACAAATTTCCTGGAGGTGTACTCTCATCCATTTTCTGAGAAAAGACAGTTCTGCTTCCTTCTAGTTTCATGCTTCATAATGGTGTGGGACATAATGAAGATGTCTAGTATGTAGTTCTTTATCTTCTAGAAGAATACCCACACCCTTTGATATGCATCATTAATAAAGGATGGGAAATATTTTTTTACATCCTAATGAATCCACCTCCATGGGACAGCATACATCAGAATTCCTAAGATCTAGCAACTCTGATATCCTTAGAGAATTAGTATTGAATGAGAATATATATACCATTTCCCATAAAATTAGTATTTAAAAGGATCATGTGATGCAACCTTGTTAATATTGATGTGCTTCTTCTTGGTTAGGGTAGATAACCCTCTTTCACTCATGTGGCCGACTCTCCTATGCCACATATTGGAAGACACCACTCCATACACCATTTTTAGGCCACATATATACCGATGTGTTTTTTTATAACGTACCACATATATGACCTAGAGCATTGATGATGGCACCGGTTTCATCATCCTTGATCCATTACTGAAGATGTTGTCATAGCCTTGTTGATCAAACGATATACCTGATAATAGGATAAGTCCAAGGCTTGGAACAGGTCTAACAATCTTGTGGTAGATTGTGTATCCAACAATCATTGTGAGGTGGATATCACCCATTAGAAGAATATCTTCCAAACTTGTATTCCCCCTCTTGATTGCACCAAAGTGACCATATTGATATGTCAAGAAATACTCATGATGTAGAATGACTTGGTAAAATGATGTAGTATCGACAAGCCATTCAATGTCTTGGACTAATGTATGAATGCACGTCTCTTCTTCACCTTTGAAGAAAATAAAAACTTCTCTAGTGACTCTCACATGAATTTCTCCATTTATTCATTGTAGGTTTTTTACTTTGACCCTTTTCTAGTTGAACTATTATTCAGTTCATCTTGATGTGTCCCTCCATGCCATAATAGTAGCATTTGTATGTCATCCACCTACCAACTGTGGATCGTCATCTATTCTTTATTCATCCCCAGGTTCATGCATCAGGAACTCTTTCTTGTTGTATCCCTCACTTCTCTAGAACAATTTATTACATTTGGTTGTAACTTTCATCCTTTCTTTAGGCCTCCTTGTTGGATAGTGCATCCATTACCATTGCCTTGTTATGTTTTCCTTTAGGGGATGAGTTTTTTGAGTGAGATGACATGCATATACCTTCTATCATAAATTTTGTAGAGTAAGTGGTTCACCTGATATTCACCATTTAGAGTCTTACTGGCAGTAACCAACTAGTTCACCAGACTTTCGAACTCGCTTGTGTGTTTAGCTAGAGAGATTCCACTATATCGTTGAAGATTCATTAACAGATTCAACAAGAGGATCTTCTTTCGAGTGGTCTTTTACTGGTACTTCGTTTCCAACTTCATCCAATGTTTATAAACCCTAGTATCTTGAGAGAAATTGTGGAAAATTATGTGATCGATCAATTGGTAGATTTAAGTGATTGTCATCTTGTTGAGATTTTTCCACTATGCTTCCTTGGTTGCATCAGGGTTAACTCTCTCATTCCTAATGGGGTCAAAAAATATCCTTATCATTGAGAAGATATTTCATTCGAGACTTCCAATTTGAGTAGTTTGAATAAGTCATCATGATCATACCTCCTATTGATGATCCCTACATAGAATTTTAATTCTAAAAAATTTGGTATTGAATCATGGAAAATGGACCTCTCAATTGCGTCTAAAATAATAAATAATGGTGGAATCGACTCTAAGATATTTGAAACCAGACACCAATTCATCAAGATAGGTTCAAAACCAATATAAATTTTTGAGATAAACTGATGATGTTCCACTGACATGGAGATGAAATGGAAATTATGTGGAATTCTAGAGCAACTGCCTGAAATGTTCTAGAAATATCACTAGTGCAGCAATTGTACATTTTTGTCTAGGAAGGGTGTATTGTAGCACCCATGGTTTGAGTGAACATTTAATGAGGCTAGGAAGATCATTTTATCTCTATTTTTAGTTCATTATTCATCATTGGAATCAACTATCACTAAACATTTAGAATATTCATTCCAAATAGGATTACGGGAAACATGAATTTTCCGGTCACAAAAAAAACTCAACTGCTCGTGGCTATTGTATTGGAAATGTCTCTGATACCACTTATTTTTGTTCTATTACAACTAAGAGATATGTATGGAGGAAAAAAATTGCAATTTATTCCACAATGAACCAAACGTACAAAATACCCCTCCCACACCTCCCTTTTTTTTCTCTCATAGATTTCCCAAGACTCTAAAAATTAATGGAGCTTCCTAGCATAGATCTCATCATGAAGGAAGCTACTAAATGCTTCATTATATTGACATGGTGGGAGGTTTATTGTTTAAAACACCTCCCACCCATCAGAGAGCTACCAAGGAATTCTCACATGGTATCCATATACCATGCTATTAGGTGGAGTTGGTGCACCAGCCACATATGATATCAATGGTGGGAATGAGTTAGGTATTTAAATAACCAATATACTGTTATATATTATCTCATTTATTCCATCAAATAAATTCAACGGATTTTTATTGAAGGTGGTGGAAACCCTGCTGGCAGGATCCTATGATGGAGGGACATGATGCTTCTCCTAGCATCTTGAAGGTAAATTTATTGTTACCGGTGGATTAAAATCCATCATAATTGGAGGAAACCATGCTAACATCTTCATAATATTCCATTCTTTGAGAGTAAAAATCTCAAAAATAAATTTAAAATTTATAATTTAAGGACATGAATCAGGTTACTAACCCCTATCTAAATCCTGTGCTGAATATGTCAATCTTTACAAATGTCCAGTCTCTAGATCTACAACAACCATCCCCAAATGTTGTTCCCCTATTCTCTGAATGCGAAGATCCTTTTCCATCCACTATATATAAAGAGATGACATTATTACATTACATAATCTTGAATGTAGTCATGAACTAACATTTTTTTCACATTGAGTATCTTTTCATTTTTTGAGAATTATAGAATTAGGACATAATATATTTATAACATTCCATATTAATATAGATTGGATACCTTAAAAATAGTATTCATTTCATCCAAAATATAAAACATTTCAAATAAAACATGATTTCGTTGAAAAATATTCATAACATTTAACCTGGAATAATTATTTTTATTTCACATACCTATAACCTATCAAAATAATTTAAAACATGGGATGAGAAGAAAAAACTAAATAAGGTTTATAAAATAAGGAAATAAAAAATTAGTTCTTGAATAAATGTAATATATGAAATCATTTTCAAAAAGACATACGTGTCTCTGATATAAACATCCTATGTGAAACTTTGGAATTCAATGAAATTTATAAAAAATATATATATCATAAATAGATCCATAACGTTATATTTGTAACATCCCAGGTAAATAAAGAATAAATAATTTTCATATTTATTAATATTTATGAATTAAATATTAATTTTATTTTAAAGGGGTTTCTATGTTCGATAGCGTACCCGATACGCAACGATGAGTTTCTTTGAAACTTACGTAGCACACAAGTAATAAAATAATATTATTTTAAATGTTAGTTAACGAGTAGCCGTTGTACTGGCGGGAATGGGTAGAAATAACTAAAATATGATTATATATGTTTTTAAATGTTTTTACATTTACCCAATAAAAGATAAAGGCTTAAAATACGGAAAGAGTTCAATTTTAGGGCATATATACTCTAATTTTCACTAAAGGTTCACTTATCACCTTTTAATGGTGAACCTTCATTAAATATAGTTTTGATCACTCTTATACTTTATTTTGGACCAAATATAACTCTTCTTTTATAATCGGGACATCAAAATTTACTTTGTGTAAATTTTTGGTACCTTTCTGATAAAGTTCATTTTTTTATGAATAGTGTAAAATGTTGTATTTTAATTCAAAAACTCTTTTTAATCTATAATATTTATATGATTAGATTATTATTTTAATTGGTTTTAAAGTAAATTAGAAAATATTTTTACCATTTAATCCAATGGTGGTCATTGGAATCAATTTCACTTTGAAATTGGACTTAAACTGGTGTCAATCTTTTGATACTTATTGTTTCACAAAAACACGCTATTTGTCATGACATCGGGAATTAATTATTAAATTAATTAATTTGACTTATATGTTTTGAATTTTGTAAAATGGACTTCATTTTTGAATTCGGAATATCAAATATAGCTTAGGGTGAATTTTTGGTAATTTTCTGAAAAACTTCAATTTTTGATGAATAGTGAAACCACTAAGTGGTAATCAAGCAAACTGATTTTTCAGTTAAATGAAATTTTACCACTAATGTGTATTGAATTTTGAAAATCCGACATACATGGTTGTCATTAAGAAGTAAAATGTGGTTCAATGAGATTAAAATAATTTTTTGGTGAATAGTAACTTTTTTTCATTAATCGCGATTAGAGGTAATTAGTGTAGTTTAAGGTAAAAATGGTATTATAAGAATGTGAAAACACCATGACACTTGTCCTACACCTATTGGGTGAGTCATGGAAGATCAAGACAAGCCATGGGCCAACTTGGGGACCCCATGGATCCACTTTAGTTGGAAAATGACATTAATATATTTTTATTTAATGTTAAAGTGAAAATGACACTAGCATAAATTGTTTTACTAAAACAATTTTTAAGTAGGGTTATACAAGTCCATAATTTGATTATAAATAGTCATTCGAAAGATAAAAAGATTTTCCAAATCATAGTATTTATTTTATAATTTTTAGATATTAAATAAATTAAATTATATATGACATAATAATGATACAGTGATGACATCATTATTAGACGATTTAAATAAAATGGAAAGATAATGAAAAATCTAAAACCTACACATGTCCAAAACCAATTGGATGAGTGGATTTCGAACCCTTATCACCTTATACACGAATTATATCAATGTGGGACCTTTTAAAACCGAAAAACATTTTGAAATAATGTAATATTTCTTTACTTTCCAAAAGTGCCCCTCTTCTCCTCTTATAAAAGGCCCCCACCTCTACCTCATTTCACACACTTCTCAAGCCTTTGGCTCGGCCAAACCCTGCACAATTACTCTCTCCACATCCCTCTCCTCATCCTAGAGGAATATCTTTGGGCAGAATCCTTTCAAAGGAAGCCTTTAGGCTCAAATCAAAAGGAGTTACACTTTTAAAGGTAATTCATTCTCTCTTGTTCATTTGTTTTATTTTGCTTCTCCAACCCTCTAAACTCTTTTTATTTACTTCTTTTGTAACAACACCAGTATATTTAATATACTAGGATGTTGTTATAATATTTATTTGAGCTACACTCTCACAAAACTACATCAAATGGTTAAAGAACATACGGTTTCCATGGATGGCGAAATTCTGCCTCCCGAAACGATGATTGTTCAATACTCATTTAACACATTAAAGGGTGGCCATTATGATGTCACTATTTTTATATATGATATATAATATGTTTATGTTTTCTTTAAGCTTCTGTATTTTTCATTTTTGGCATACCTTTATGGTTTCCATTATGGGTAAACACGATATCTTCATTTAAGGAAGTGCAGACTACCGCCCCCTCAAAGTGATGTGATTCGTTAATGCCATATGTGGGACATGTAAAGGATGGATTTAAAGTTTTTATATATTATGTTATACTGGAATTATAATATACCTCTATATCATTATTATTTATTTCCATTAAAGTATGACATAGAAATGAATGTAGCGTTCATGCGTACGTACGGCTTACCGTCTCCATGAACGGTGCATTTCATTTCTTATCCCCAAATGTAATGTACTATTAAAAGTACATGTATATAATGGATATATATAATTAATGGTATATCTAAATGATTAATATAATTCTGGAATTAAAATATACATACCTCTAATTTAGTTTTAATTCCATTAATATGACAAAGAAATGAAAGTAGCGTTCATGCGTACGTACGGCTTACCGTCTCCATGAACGGTGCATTTCATTTCTTACCTCTAAATGATTATGTAATATTATAAATAAATGTATATGATGAATATATATGATATATATGTTATCCAAATCATTAATTTCATTTTGGATATAAAGAACTTTTAACCACACGAACACCATGTAATTGTAAGAAGTCAACTTTCGACTTAAGAACCAAATATTGACAAAACAAACATTATTAACTTAAATGGTTACATAATGTTTATAAAATGGAAATAAGTGATATAAAAGGAATAATGAACTTTAAAAAGGTTCTTAATCAAGTATAAATTAACTCAAGTTTATTATTCAGGACGTTAAAGAACGATCAATTCAAGTCAGATACGAGGTAAGGGACTTCGTCTCAATCTCATTTAATTGAGGCATATTTCGTTTTATACACAACTTTCTTTTATACGGTGTATAAACCCCTTTGAATTTTACTTTTATACAAAAGGAATCTTTTTCTACGAAGAGTTTTACAAAATGACAAAAAGGAATGTTTCTTTTAACGTACGCGGCGAAAACGACCTTTTCCGCCTCCACGAGTATTATTTGGTCTTTGACTTCCTCAACAAGCCGTTATGTTTTTAAAATGAAATAAATACCATATAATCTTTTATGTATTTTGGTATTGAAAATGGTTTTGATAAGGGATTCTATTATGTCAATATATTTATGATATATTGTGATTGAAATGTGGAAATGTTATCATTCCTTTATATTGGTTTTATGTTTTATGATTGTATATTGGTACTTGGACATTTTAACGGGTGGTTACGTTATAAACCATATGACGGGTGGTGCCGTGAATACCAGGACGGGTGGTCACGTTATAACCTCCAATGCATTGGGTATGGAAGTCGTCCGTATGGCTATTCCATTAAGTATGTATGGAAATTGGCCGTATGGCTATTCCATTAAGTGATATGTGTGGAAGTCAACCGTATGGTTATTCCACTTAAGTATGTTTATGTCCCATGTTACCTTTATATATTCTATGTGTTCTTTATATGGGTTTTATGGTAATATTTTGGTTACAAAAAGGTAAGTAATGATACTTTATTCAGTGAAGATTTTTTTTACTACTTCATGAAGGTGAAGGTATTACTTTGATATAGTATACATGGTTTACTTGATGTTTAAAAAACTAACAGTTTTCATTCTTTTTGTATCCCTTACTGAGCTTTTTATGCTCACCCCAAGTTCTTCGAAATGTTTTTCACAGGACTTAAAGTGGAATAAGGTCAAGGATGGGATCAAGGGAATTTCATGCTATCTAAAACATGGAATCTAGACATATTTCTTTTTAAGAGTTTTTATTTTTGGAGACTTAGTAGAAGTGTCTACTTTGTAATCTTTTAATATGTAATAGTTATGTTATAATTCTCTAAAACTCTAAACCTGAAAAGATCCTCAATGTGAATTATTCATTTAATTCAATATTAAGTAAGGTTTAAGGCTGGGGCCTTATAGTTGGTATCAAAGGTTGGTTTAGACAACTTTAGGAGTTATAAAAGTGTTAAATTATAATATTATTGAAATGATATAGCATTTACGGATTACCATGTTGCTTCGCCTAAGATATTTCTGTGTTCAAAATGGTTTTCCGTAGAGGAAACAAAGCAGCTATGTTGGGACGACATCAGGAGGAAGATTACCTTCCAAATCAGCAACCTGAGATGGTCGGAATCGGAACTGAACAGTTTGTTGCAGTGATGGCACAGTTGACTCAGGCTATAAATGGTGGTGGTATCCATGCACGAGATTAGCCAGATCAACCGCAGAGGAACATGTCAGTGGTGGAACATTTCATGAGGCAACATCCCCCATCATTCAGAGGATCATCTGACCCTGTGCAAGCTGAAGGGTGGATTAAAGCACTGGAGAAGATTTTTGATGTCATGGGGTGTTCAGAACATCAAAAGGTTAGTCTTGCTGTTTACCGTTTTGAAGGTGAAGCTGATCAGTGGTGGTCAATGGTGAAAAATATAAGGGATAGTGATGATATTGAGGATCTTCACTGGGACGAATTCAAAGGTATGTTTCTTGAGAAATATTTTCCTAAGGTGGTTCGTCTTAGTATGGAAAAACGGTTCCTAGAATTGAGGCAGGAGGATGATTCAGTGGCTACTTATGAAGAAAAGCTCACTCGATTGGCAAGGTATGCTCCAAACTTCATACGAGATCTTGATAGTAAAATAAACCGTTTTTACTCAAGGTTAAAGCCAAAGTATCGAAGGGATTTAGCTTCTCGTGAGTTCAAAAGTTATGAAAAACTTGTTTGATGTACGGAGAAGATGGAAATGGAGTTTGCCGATGATCAGGTGTTCTATGACAAACAACAGAATAAGAGATCTAGTTGGCAGGAAAAGGGGAAGAATTCATCAAAGAAGCAAGGAGGTAAGAAAACCAAATATCCATCCTGTGAGAAGTGTGATAAAATGCATCCTGGAGAATGTTTATCCAAGTCTGGTAAGTGCTGTAGGTGTGGTAAGTCTGGTCATATTGCTCGTAACTGTAAGGAAGATGATCAAGCAGGAAATGAAAAGCCAACGGTAAGATGTTTTAAGTGTAATGAAATGGGTCATTATGCAATCGAGTGTCCAACGAAGAACTCAACTGGGGGAATGCAGCCAGACTACAAGCAGAAAGGGGTGGTGAAATCCATTGCAACAACTTCAGCAGATGTTGGGACATCGAATGAAGTGGTATCAGCTCCAGGAGCTCAGTATTTTTCGAAGATTAACTTGAGGTCGGGGTACCATTAGTTGAAAGTAAAAGAAGCAGACATTCCGAAGACTGCGTTCCGTACTAGATATGGCCATTATGAATTTGTAGTTATTCCTTTTGGGTTAACCAATGCACCTGATGTATTCATGGACCTTATGAATAAAATTTTCCATGAGTTCATGGATAAGTTTGTGTTTGTGTTTTGAGGTTTGTGAAGAGGATATGTGTGCCTTGTGATTCACAGTTGAAGAATGAGTTGTTTTTTCATCCTGGCAGTACTAAGATGTACAGAGGTCTGCAGGAGTATTACTGGTGGGATGGAATGAAAAGAGACATTGCTAATTTTACTAAGAAGTGTTTGACATGTCAACAGGTTAAAGAAGAGCAGCAGTTACCGAAAGGGATGCTTCAGCCTTTACTAGTGCCAGAGTGGAAATGGGAAAACATATCCATTGACTTTGTTGTGGGATTACCGAGGACATCTCGAGGTAATAATGCAATCTGGGTTATTGTTGATCGCTTGACCAAATCTGCTCATTTCCTTTCTATACGAGATAATTTCTCTCTAGATCAACTTTCCCGTTTGTATCTTAAAGAGATAGTCAGGTTACATGGAGTTCCTCTCTCCATTTTATTGGATCGTGATCCCAGGTTCACATCTAACTTTTGGAAAGGCCTTCAGAAGTCGTTGGGTACTGAATTAAATTTTAGTACAGCTTTTCATCCTCAATCAGATGGGCAGTCAGAACGAACAGTCCAGACGTTGGAGGATATGCTACGAACTTGTTTGATGGATTATCAGGGAAGTTGGGAACAACATCTTTCTTTGGTTGAGTTTTCATATAATAACAGTTTCCATTCCAGTATACAGATGGCACTATTTGAGGCATTATATGGGAAGCGGTGTCGAACTCCAGCATTTTGGAATGAAGTGGGTGAAAGGAAGCTGATGGGACCAGAATTGGTAGAAGAGATGGCAGAAAAAGTTCAGTTGATTCAGAAGCACATGAGAACAGCTCAGAGCAGGCCGAAGAGTTATGCGGATAACCGGAGGAAGGATCTATCTTTCGAGGTAGGTGATCCTGTTCTTCTCAAGGTTTCTCCTTGGAAAAGTGTGATGATATTTGGTAAGAAAGGAAAGCTAAGTCCAAGGTTTATTGGACAATATGAAATTCTAGAGAGAGTTGGATCAGTTGCATACCGGGTGGCTTTACCTCCGAGTTTATCTCAGGTACACAATGTTTTTCATGTTTCAATGTTGAGGAAGTATATGCCAGATCCATCTCATGTTTTGAGTCCAGAGGTAGTTCAGTTGGAAGAGAACCTATCTTATAAAGAACAACCAGTCCAGATTCTTGACCATAGGGAGCAGGTGTTATGGAATAAGGTGATTCATCAGGTAAAGGTTTTGTGGAAAAACCATGTGATTGAAGAGGCAACGTGGGAATCTGAAAATGCTATGAGGGATAAATACCCCAGCTTAATTTGATAAGTGAATAAAATTGCGAGGACGCAATTCCCAAAAGGGGGGAAGGATGTAACATCCCAGGTAAATAAAGAATAAAGAATTTTCATATTTATTAATATTTACGAATTAAATATTAATTTTATTTTAAAGGGGTTGCTATGTTCGATAGCGTACCCGATACGCAACGATGAGTTTCTTTGAAACTTACGTAGCACACAAGTAATAAAATAATATTATTTTAAATGTTAGTTAACGAGTAGCCGTTGTACTGGCGGGAATGGGTATAAATAACTAAAATATTATTATATATGTTTTTAAATGTTTTTACATTTACCCAATAAAAGATAAAAGCTTAAAATACGGAAAGAGTTCAATTTTAGGGCATATATACTCTAATTTTCACTAAAGGTTCCCTTACCACCTTTTAATGGCGAACCTTCATTAAATATAGTTTTGATCACTCTTATACTTTATTTTGGACCAAATATAACTCTTCTTTAGAATCGGGACATCAAAATTTACTTTGTGTAAATATTTGGTACCTTTCTGATAAAGTTCATTGTTTTTATGAATAGTGTAAAATGTTGTATTTTAATTCAAAACCTCTTTTTAATCTAAATTATTTATATGATTAGATTATTATTTTAGTTGGTTTTAAAGTAAAATAGAAAATATTTTTACCATTTAATCCAATGGTGGTCATTGGAATCAATTTCACTTTGAAATTGGACTTAAACTGGTGTCAATCTTTTGATACTTATTATTTCACAAAAACACGCTATTTGTCATGACAGCGGGAATTAATTATTAAATTAATTTATTTGACTTATATGTTTTGAATTTTTTAAAATGGACTTCATTTTTGAATTCGGAATATCAAATATAGCTTAGGGTGAATTTTTGGTAATTTTCTGAAAAATTTCAATTTTTGATGAATAGTGAAACCACTAAGTGGTAATCAAGCAAACTGATTTTTCAGTTAAATGAAAGTTTACCACTAATGTGTATTGAATTTTGAAAATCCTACATACATGGTTTTCATTAAGAAGTAAAATGTGGTTCAATGTGATTAAAATAATTTTTTGGTGAATAGCAACTTTTTTTCATTAATCGCGATTAGAGGTAATTAGTGTAGTTTAAGGTAAAAATGGTATTATAAGAATGTGAAAACACCATGACACTTGTCCTACACCTATTGGGTGAGTCATGGCCGACCAAGACAAGCCATGGGACAACTTGGGGACCCCATGGAGCCACTTTAGTTGGAAAATGACATTAATATATTTTTATTTAATGTTAAAGTGAAAATGACACTAACATAAATTGTTTTACTAAAACAATTTTTATGTAGGGTTATACAAGTCCACATTTTGATTATAAATAGTCATATGAAAGATAAAAAGATTTCCTACATCATAGTATTTATTTTATAATTTTTAGATATTAAATAAATTAAATTATATATGACATAATAATGATGCAGCGATGACATCATTATTAGACGATTTAAATAAAATGGAAAGATAATGAAAACTCTAAAACCTAAACATGTCCAAAACCAATTGGATGAGTGTATTTCGAACCCTTATCACTTTATACACGAAGTATAGCAATGTGGGACATTTTAAAACCGAAAAACATTTTCAAATAAAGTAATATTTCTTTACTTTCCAAAAGTGCCCCTCTTCTCCTCTTATAAAAGGCCCCCACCTCTACCTCATTTCACACACTTCTCAAGCCTTTGGCTCGGCCAACCCCTGACCAATTAGTCTCTACACATCCCTCTCCTCATCCTAGAGGATTACCTTTGGGGAGAATCCTTTCAAAGGAAGCCTTTAGGCTCAAATCAAAAGGAGTTACACTTTTAAAGGTAATTCATTCTCTCTTGTTCATTTGTTTTATTTTGCTTCTCCAACCCTCTAAAATCTTTTTATTTACTTCTTTTGTAACAACACCAGTATATTTAATATAATAGGATGTGGTTAAAATATTTATTTGAGCTACACTCTCACAAAACTACATCAAATGGTTAAAGAACATACGGTTTCCGTGGATGGCGAAATTCTGCCCCCCGAAACGATGATTGTTCAATACTCATTTAACACCTTCAAGGGTGGCCATTATGATGTCACTATTTTTATATATGATATATAATATGTTTATGTTTTCTTTAAGCTTCTGTATTTTTCATTTTTGGCATACCTTTATGGTTTCCATTATGGGTAAACACGATATCTTCATTTAAGGAAGTGCGGACTACCGCCCCCTCAAAGTGATGTGATTCGTTAATGCCATATGTGGGACATGTAAAGGATGGATTTAAAGTTATTATATATGATGTTATACTGGAATTATAATATACCTCTATATCATTATTATTTCTTTCCATTAAAGTATGACATAGAAATGAAAGTAGCGTTCATGCGTACGTACGGCTTACAGTCTCCATGAACGGTGCATTTCATTTCTTATCCCCAAATGTAATGTACTATTAAAAGTACATGTATATAATGGATATATATAATTAATGGTATATCTAAATTATGAATATAATTCTGGAATTAAAATATACATACCTCTCATTTAGTTTTAATTCCATTAATATGACAAAGAAATGAAAGTAGCGTTCATGCGTACGTACGGCTTACCGTCTCCATGAACGGTGCATCTCATTTCTTACCTCTAAATGATTATGTAATATTATAAATACATGTATATGATGAATATATATGATATATATGTTATCCAAATCATTAATTTCATTCTGGATATAAAGAACTTTTGACCACATGAACAACATGTAATTGTAAGAAGTCAACTTTCGACTTAAGAACCAAATATTGACAAAACAAACATTATTAACTTAAATGGTTACATAATGTTTATAACATGGAAATAATTGATATAAAAGTAATAATTAACTTTAAAAAGGTTCTTAATCAAGTATAAATTAACTCAAGTTTATTATTCAGGACGTTAAAGAACGATCAAGTCAAGTCGGATACGAGGTAAGGGACTTCGTCTCAATCTCCTTTCATTGAGGCATATTTCGTTTTATACACAACTTTCTTTTATACGGTGTATAAACCCCTTTGACTTTTACTTTTATACAAAAGGAATCTTTTTCTACGAAGCGTTTTACAAAACGACAAAAAGGAATGTTTCTTTTAACGTATGCGGTGAAAACGACCTTTTCTGCCTCCGCGAGTATTATTTGGTCTTTGGCTTCCTCAACAAGACGTTATGTTTTTAAAATGAAATAAATACCATATACTCTTTTATGTATTTTGGTATTGAAAATGGTTTTGATAAGGGATTCTATTATGTCAATATATTTATGATATATTGTGATTGAAATGTGGAAATGTTATCATTCCTTTATATTGGTTTTATGTTTTATGATTGTATATTGGTACGTGGACATTTTAACGGGTGGTTACCTTATAAACTATATGACGGGTGGTGCCGTGAATACCAGGACGGGTGGTTTTGTTATAACCTCCAATGCATTGAGTATGGAAGTCGGCCGTATGGCTATTCCATTAAGTATGTATGGAAATTGGTCGTATGGCTATTCCATTTAGTGATATGTGTGGAAGTCAACCGTATGGTTATTCCACTTAAGTATGTTTATGTCCCAAGTTACCTTTATATATTCCATGTGTTCTTTATATGGGTTTTATGGTAATATTTTGGTTAAAAAAAGGTAAGTAATGATACTTTATTCAGTGAAGATTTTTTTACTACTTCATGAAGGTGAAGGTATTACTTTGATATAGTATACATGGTTTACTTGATGTTTGAAAAACTAACAGTTTTCATTCTTTTTGTATCCCTTACTGAGCTTTTTATGCTCACCCCAAGTTCTTCGAAATGTTTTTCACAGGACTTAAAGTGGAATAAGGTCAAGGATGAGATCAAGGGAATTTCATGCTATCTAAAACATGGAATCTAGACATCTTTCTTTTTAAGAGTTTTTATTTTTGGAGACTTAGTAGAAGTGTCTACTTTGTAATCTTTTAATATGTAATAGTTATGTTCTAATTTTCTAAAACTCTAAACCTGAAAAGATCCTCAATGTGAATTATTCATTTAATTCAATATTATGTAAGGTTTAAGGCTGGGGCCATATAATATTCGGGGAATTATATACATAATATTGTATCCCTCCAGGCTACCGTATAATTTTAAACCCTCATAACTACAGTATAGTTTGTGTAACCATCACAATTATACTTGAAGTAACCATACGATGAACCTAAAACATTCACACACCTAATTCATTAGAGGGAGATATAGGTACCACACATCATCATAAAAAATTCCTAAGAACCAAAATAAAATCATACAACATGGAAAATTACCTAAAAATATTTCTTTTGAATTTTGTAAAATATAATTTTAAAAGAAGATATTAAAAGAAAATCCCCTTACAAATACCATATAATTAAAGTGATACTTAATAGTGTGGATGGAAAATGTTTATAGTCTGTAAATACACATAATTAAAAATAAAATAAACATAACTAATCTCGAAAATTTTTTAATACCACATAAATAATGAAGTAGAATGTTAACCCAATGAATTGTAATTGGGTTATGGATTCCCTTACCACAGTTTTTTATTACTTAAAAGTCATTTAAAACTCATGTATAATGATTAAAATATTGATATTTATATCTTAAATAAACATATTCAACCTTAAAATTCCTTATATGATCATTTAATTACATCATTCATCCCTTTAATTTTTATTATTTTGTTCCTTACGTTGTTTGTGGTGCATTCTTTACATGATTTCCATGATTAGTTCATGATGGATATTATTGTTGATTGGAAGTGAAACTCCAGAATTGGAATTGAATTGTATTTAAATATTTTTGAAACCATAAATTATAACATTTATCATTTTTAATTCTATCATGGTGATGATTCATATGTGAAAACATTATTGATATTTGTTTTGGTCATTTTGGCGATTCATCGATCATAATGAACTCATTTTGTGTTATAAATTAATTTCATGTGTACAAAATGATTCTAGAACCTTATATAAGATATAATACATAAATTATAATCTAGATTAACCAAAAATAATTGTTTTTTGACCATTATAAAAGGAAGTAAATGAAATTGATATCACATCGTCCACGATGTTGGTAAATTGACACATCACATATGATGTTTTAATTTCATGAATAAATGAGAGATGAGAAAAATTATAATGTTGAGTCTTCAATCAACATTTTTATATCAAAAATTTTTAATATAATGGATCATTAATTCCTCATGGAGAAGGGGAGGTGAGAAAATAAGAAGAATCGAAAAGAAAATGAAAAGAAAATAAAGAAAACAAGAGGATGTTTGCATATTGATGTCTTCTCTTTGAGATCCTAATTAAAGCCCTTGGTTTTGGAATTTTCTTGAGACCAGAAGATCGTTGACGTGGGAAAGGGTCTTGGTAGGAGTATTATATAGAACATAGTCAAGGATCAAGGCTTGAGAGGTGTGGGAGGAAGAGGATAATGCGAGCGATATTTATAATGGAGGAGAGGAGATATTATATATTATTTAAATCATTATTATAATATTTTTGTCGAAAACTGTGAACAATATTCATTATTATGATCAAAATAGAAAAGGGAGCACATGATTTATAAATAGTGGGGATTATATTAGTTATAATGTCATAAATAGTTCATTTAGCTGAAAATTTTTAAATACTGTATTTTACCGTATTTCACTATTCATCCAAAAATAATGTATTTACGAAAAATCCAAAAAATTCACCCTAATGTTTTTTTGAAATGTATAATTGAAAAATAAACTCCATTTTTTAAAAAATAAATTTCTACATATTATTAAATTAATTTTTAAATAAAATCACCCTTTATTCAAAAATTGACAATTTAAAAACCATAACTCATTTTAAATCACCTTAAAAAATTAATCAAGATTTCATTATCTTAAAGGAATATGAAAATATAATAATATGATTTACTATTAATAAGGTTCATATTACTATTCATAAGGGTTTGTTACTTTTCACAAAAAAACATGTTCGTTCTATCAAACGTCAAATAACTTACTGATCACCACTTTACATGACCATTTTTTGAAATTAAAATCATAAAAGTGGTAAAATAATGTTTAATGTTTGGTTTTAAATATCTACTTAAAAATTTTCATGAATTTCAATTTATTTTAAAAAACATGATGTGTTACATTATACCCACCATTTAGAAATTTTTTCCTTGCAATTTTATTTACATCTCAAACAAGTGAAGATACATTTCCCTCATAGCATTTTCAAATTCTCATGTTGCATCTCCAACCATGTGGTTTCTTCAAAAAACCATTACCTAGTGGATTACCTTATTTTTAATACAAGTTCTCTTTGATCTATAATCTTAACTGGTTTCAAGTAATAATAAAGGTTGTCCTCCAGCTGAACTAGTTTTGGACTGAATACATGAGATGAATATGGTACAGACCTTTTCAAAATCAAAACATTAAAGGCATTATTTACTTGAGATAAACTCAGAGGCAAAGATAATCGATAGGTGATTGGTCCAACTTTGTCCAGAATTTCATATGGTCAAATGAACCATGGACTTAGATTTCCTTTCTTACCAAAACATACAACACTTTTCTATGATGAGATTCTAAGAAAAACACGATCACCTACCTCAACAGAAAAGTCATTCCACCTATTGTCTGCATAACTTTTCTACCTACTCTGAGCTATCCTCACGTGTTGTTGGATCATATTCAATTTTTGAGCAACTACCTTTACTAATTATGGTCCCATCAACATACTTCCCCTGACATCATCCAAACAAGATGGAGTTATACACTACATCCCATAAAATTCCTCAAAAGGTACAATATTTATACTAGAATGAATACTACTTTTATAAGAAAACCCAACTGAAGAAATATGTCAATCTCAAATTACCTAGTAGTCCATTGAAAAATCTAAAAATCATATCATCCTATTATTGAATCATTCATTCTGACTATCAATTTGATTGTGGATGAAAATCTGTACTGAAATGTAATTACAATCCCAATGACTTTTGAAGGTCCTTCCAAAAATTAGAAATGAACTTAAGATCCCGATCAAATACAATGTAAAGAGTAACTATATGTAACTAGAAAATCCATTTGAGGTAAAATATATAAGGGTGATCAGAAGAAATTATATCCCAAATGAAAAGAAAATGTGCAGATTCAGTTATCCATTCAACAATGACCCAAATCACATTTTTACCTCAATAAGTATTAGGAAGTCCCACAATGATTTCCATCGATATATTCACCCATTTCAACTCTGGAAATGGAAAAGGATGAAGAAAAACCTTTGGTAACTACCACTATACATTAACATATTGACATGTCAAACATTTCATGGTTAAATATTTAAAATATTTTTTCATTCCATCCTACAAATAATACTATCGATGGTATATATATATCTTAGTACTTAAAGGATGTATTGAAAATGGAGAACTATGAGCTTCACACAATAAGTCTTTATTAATCTCCAAATCACAACACACTAACAATCTTTTTATAAATCTCATTACACAATATTAATCAAATTTAAATTCTATAAACATACCCCTTTTAACCAATTCAACCTTTTTCTATAGCTCATGATCTTCATTCTATGCTTACTTAACTATGTTTGATAACAATGACTTCACTTAATTGTGGAACAAAACATAGTTATTTATTACACCAACAACTTCCAATCCAAAATTAATCAAATAATCAATCAAGGGTTCATGTTCCAAATGTAACACAATTAATGATGCATGATGTTTTAGACTCAAGGCATCCACCACATTTTTTTCTTTTCTCGGATGGTAATTGATCATGAAATCATAATCTTTTACTTGTTTAAGTCGTCTTCTCTACCTCATTTTTAATTACTTATGAGTGAGTATATACTTTATACTTTTATGGTTAGAATATATTTGATATTTGGCTTTGTATAAATAATGCCTCAAAATTTTCAAATCAAAACCAACAATTAGTAATTAAAAATAATTTGTGGGATAATTTAACTTATGAAGTTTTTGTTGTCTTGAAGCATAAAAAATTACTTGATCATTCTACATCCGAACACAAACAAATCCATTCAATGAAGAATAACTGTAGATAAAAAATCACCATTTCAGAAAGCCTTGGATAAAACTATAGTATTCACCAATAGCTTCTTTAGTTTTTGAAAACAAACATCACAATATTCTGTCCATATAAATTTAACCCCTTTTCTCATTAACATAGTTAGTAGGTTAGATAACCATGCAAATATTTTAATAAACCATCGGTAATGAGCAGTTAATGAAATAAAACTAAAAATTTCTATAACATTTATGGGTCTTTTCCATTCATCAACAATTTTTTTGGCTGGATCAACTATTATTACATCATTATTTATAATGATCCCAAGAAAATAAATCTTTTGAAACTGAAAATTACATTTTCTAAAATTTTCAAACAATTTATTTTCTGTTATGGTTTTAAAAACAACCCTTCTATGTTTTTATGATTTTATGAACTAATAGAAATACTATAATGTCATCAATAAACACAACAATAAATTTATCCATGAACTCATGAAACATTCTATTCATAATGTCCATGAATAAAACATGTTCATTAGTTAACCCAAAAACCATAACAACAAATTCATAATGCCCAGTATTTAGTATGAAAAGCATTTTTCTGGATGTCATCACCCTTAACTTTCAGCTAATGGTATCCGAATCATAAGTCAATATTTGAAAAATATTGAGCTCTTTAGAGCTGATCAAAAAAGTCATTGATATGTGTAAATGGATATTTGTTTTTAATAGTGATGTTTTTCAAAGCTCAATAATCAATGAAAAGTCTTATAAAACCATATTTCATTTTAATGAACAAAACATGAGAACCCCGTGCTGAAATGCTAGGATGAATGATGCCTTTATCAAGAAAATCATGTTACTGATTTTTTAGTTCAATAAGTTCTATTTGACCCATTTGATATAGGGGTTTTGAAATTGTCTTAGTATCAGGTACTAAATCAATTTTTAATTCGACTTCCTAATAAGTTATAACACTGGGTAACACATTCGAAAAAACATCATGGAATGTAGTTACCACTAGAACTTATTTAATCTTAAAAGTTCCCTTGTTTTAAAAAATATGAACATGATAGATTTCATTTACATATTTAATCATTTTATCTTCCTTTTTAAATGTTATCAATTTTATAGTTTCGTTCTTATATACAAAGTGAAACTATCATTGAAGAAAAACTTCTTTAGCTCTACAGTCAATCTTAGCATGATAATCATAAAGGCAATCCATTCCTAGAATGAAATAAATATCTAATATGAAAAAAGGTTTGTAGGTATTGTCATTCCATATACCATAATATAAAGATTATTATAATTAAACTTTTCTATTATATTTCCCTTGGTGTTTTAATAATATGTTCTGACATCATTTCTTTAGGTGATATTTTCAATTTACAAGAAAATTCTTTGGAAATAAAGGAATGTGTAGACCCTGTATCAAACAATACTTTTTAAAAATATGATTAAATAGAAAATTTACATGATACAACTTCATTGGATAACCCGACATCTGCTAACATAGTCACAAAGGATCACACTACACCTTTTTTCTTATATTCTATCTTCATTGAATCATTCAAATCTCTCTATGGGAAGACTTTTCCATTATGACCCATCTAACCAAATTTAAAACACTTTATAGTTTTATTATCAAGACTAGTCATAATATAATTTTCATTAAAATCTTGGGCCATATGTCCAAACATAACACATCAAAAACACTTCCCTGTTTTGGTAAGGAATTCCACATGGGGCTTCTTTCCACACTTTTCACAAACTGAAACCAGAATTCCTTACCATTAGATTTATTTTGTCGATTCTTACCAATGAATTTCCATCTTTAACTCTTATTCTACTTGTTTTAAAAGTGCACATGATCATTATAAAACTACTTCTCTACCCTCTCAGCACGACATAAAATTTTCTTATTAGTTTTTAAATTCACGGGAGGCCAATAAAATTTGATACCTTGGCATCAATCATGAGTGAAAGAAATTTATTTTCTATCAAGATCCAGAATAATATTTGGAGATTACCTCGCTAGTAGGGTAAATTTTTCTTCATACAAGACCACCTAATATCCCTCCTTCTGCTTCAATTCAAGGAATATATTTTCCATCCTATGTCTAACCACCTTTGGAAAGTATTTTTCATGGAAAAGACTATTAAAATCACTCTACTCTAAGGCATCATCATCCTATAAATCCATGAAATTCTTGACCATTGACCACCACTGAAAATATTATCCTTCAAAATGATAAATGAAAAGAAATAAATTTTTATTATCTAAACATACCATAACATTTAATATCTTTTCTAGGGCTTCAATCCATCCTTTATCCGCTGCTGGGTCAAAATATACATTGAAATTATGAGGGTGTCATCTCATAAAATGTTCCAGTATCATCATGTTCCTTTGTGGAACATATGGTTGTTATTTGGAATGGATTCTAACACTATTTATTTCCCATTTTATATAATCCATTACTATCACAAACTACTTGGTTTTAATCCATACCATTCTCGGCTGCAGATTCAGAAGTATAACGTTCTGTTGGTACCTCTCCTCTTCAGCTTCCCTATTTTTTCTACAGAAACAAATTCTGAACAAACATATATTAGTTGATGAATCATTGTAATATTTAAATTATATATCATTTCAAACTAAAAGTAATTTAAAAAAAATAATTTTTGGTATTCTATTAACTTGATCCTAACCCATAAATTTATCTAAACAATCCTATGATACCAACTACAAGGACCCGACCATATTAAATTACAAAATCTTAAATTTAGTCAAGAACTCACACTATCACAATAAGGATCCTTTAGAGTTTTGAGATATAGAGAATTGTGAGTTAATAAATTCATAACATTATTTTTTAATATAGAGTTTATACCTTAATAAAAATATTCATTTCTTCCAAAATATAAAACATTTCAAATAAAACATGATTTCATTGACAAATCTTCATAAAATTTAACTTGGGTTCCTTAATTGTCTTAAACATCCTTAAAACGTTTGAAAGACATTTAAACACGAGATTTGAACAAAAATCTCAGTAAGGGATATAAAATATGGAAAGAACACATTAGTCCATGAATATATGTAAAGTATGAGATCCTTTTTAAAAGATATACATGTCACCCATATAATATTACTTTGTGAAACATGGGAATTACATGATATTTCAACAAAACATTTAGATCATAAATCGATCAACAAAGGTATCTTGGAGAATTTCTTACATAATATTGTAACCCTCAAAGCTATATTATAATTTTTAACCCTCACGACTACATTACAATTCTTGTACCCATCGTAGTTACACTTGGAGTAACCATACGACCGACCTCCAACATACACATACCCAATGCATTAGAGGGAGATATAGGTCCCACCATTAATTACAAAAAAATCCCAAGAACCAGAACATAATTATATATCTTGAAAAATTGTATAAAAATATTTCTTTTGAATTTTGTGAAACAGAATTTTAAAAGAGTTTTTTAATAGAAAAACCCCATACAAATATCATATAATTGAAGTGGTACTTAATAGAGTGGATGGAACATGGATATAATCTGTAAATACACATAATTAAACATAATATAATCAAAATTAATCACACAAACAAATTTAATACCATATAAATAATGAAGTATAATGTTAACCCAAAGAATGGAAATCAGGTTATAAATTCCCTTACCATAGGTTTATATTAATTTAAACTCATTTAAACCTCCTATATAATAGTTAAAATAGTGTTATTAATATCTCAAAGAAACAAATTCATATTCATAATACATTTTATTATCATTTCATTACATCATTTCTCCCATTAATTGTTAGTATTTTGTTCCGTCCATTATTTTGGGTGCGTTCTTTACATGATTTCCATTATTAGTTGATGATGGATATTTTAATTGATTGGAAATAAAACTATATAATTGAAATTTAATGGTATTTATATACTTAAATAACCATAAATTATACCATTTATCATTTTAAATTCTGTCATGAAGATTAATCATAAGTTAAATAATTAATGTTATTAATTTAGGTCATTTTGATGCTTCTTCGATTGTAATGAAAACATTTTGTGTTATAAATAAATAAAATGTTCAAAAAATGATACTATAACCTTATATAAGATGTAACAAATAAATTATAATCTTGTTCAATCTTGAAAATTATTTCATGACTAGTCTTGAAGGATGTAATAGAAATTGAAATCACATCGTCCTCAATAATAGTAAATCTACACATCACAGACTGTGTTTTAATTTCTTGAATAAATGGGAGTGGAGAAAAATTATAATGGTTAGTCTTACATAAACATGATTAAATACAGAATATTAATGATACTATATCATTAATTCCTCTTGGATAAGGGGAGGTGAGGAAATAATAATAATAGAATAGAAAATGATAAAAAAAGAAAGAAAATAGAAGATGATGTTTACATCTTGATCTCTTCTCCTTGAGATCCATCTTAAGGACATTGGTTCTAGCCTTTTGGTTATACCATTATATATTTGATGTGGGAATGTGTCTTGGGAGTATTATTTGGAAAAACATATTAAAGGGTCATGGATTGAGCAGTATGGGAGGAAGAGGGGAATGAGAGTGGTATTTAAAGTGTAGAAGAGGATGGATTTTACATTATTTTAATCACTATTATAACATTTTTGTCCAAGACATTGAATAATCGACATTATTGAGATAAAATTAGTAATGAGAGCATGTTAGTTCAAAAAAGTGGGATTAAATAAGTTATTATTCCATAAATATTTTATTTAACCAATAATTTGTATATACGTTATTTTACAATGTTTCAATATTAATCGATAAATAAAGTATTTCAGAAAAATCCCAAAAATTATCCCTATCAATTTTTGACTTATAGAATTAAAAAAATGAAATCTATTTTTGGGAAATATATTTCTAAATATTATCAATTTAATTTTTAAATAAAATCATACGTTATTATGAAATTAACAATTTTAAATCTATAACTTATTTTATATCACCTTGAAAAATTAATCAAGATGTCACTATCATAAACCATTAAAAAAATGAAATAATAATATGATTTACTATTTATGTGGTTCATATTACTATTCATATTACTAATAATAAGGACATGTTACTATTTAAGAAAAAACAAGTTGGTTCGATTAAACTCCAAATAACATACCGATCACAACCGTAGATTACCATTTTTTGAAATTCAAATCATAAAAGAGGAATAATAATGTTTAAATACATTTTATAAATATCTACTAAATGAAATGATTCATGAATTTAAATTTATTTTTTTAAAACATTGGGTATTACACTACTTCTCATTTATCTATGAATCATGTTATTGTTATTTCTATGATAGTGGTTGTGTTGACTCCATTAGAGAAGGGGAAAATAGAAGAGCCAGTAAGTCAGTACTTTCTAAGCACAAAGAAAGGTAGATCAGGGAAATAGTACTCACTATCCAACATGGAGGATAAACGGGCATCTCAAGTGAGATCTTCCAACCATTTTGAGGTGATAAATATTATGGAGTCTAAATCAGATAACTTTGATGATATTCTATGAAAAAAACCATGCTATTGAAAATTTGGTTTCTTAAATGAGTATTTGATTTTTTTAAAGTAGATAATGCATCAATTTTTTTAAAAAGGAGTCCTGAGATACGTGAACCCCATTCACACATCTCTGATTTGAGGAAGATTCATGAATGTGGTTTACACATCTTTCTCTACTATGAGAGAAGCATGAACCCCATTCACGCTTCCTAGGTACGGAAGAGGATGTGTGAATCCTACAAACATACATTCACAAACTAGATAAATGATGAACAAACTAGGTTCACACACATACCTACCAAAACTATATAAAAGAATCCCCCACCAAATATCATTTCTCTTCTCTGAATTTTGTTGTGAATCCTTGTATAATTTCATCATCATGAATATTTTCTTCTTTTAAGAAGGTACAATTTCTCTTTAATTTTTTAATTGTTTAATTGTGTTTATTTATTTTATTTGTATTGTATATTCATTTAATATGTGATGTGTATAAATTAGTGTTTGTGTGTGTGGTTTATTTATTTATTATGTATTGAAAATGTATGAATGTATAAATTAGTGTATTTTGTAAGATTTGATTTTTGTTATTAGTTCTTGTATGAATTCATATTGGATGTTTATGAAATTTAAATATGATGTTTCTAAAATGTAATTTATATTTTGGGAAATAAAATTGTTTCAAAAAATTTATATATTTTTAATTTAAATCGGAAGTTTAATATATTTTTTTATATAAAACATGTTATTTTTAGAGTAATATTAATTTATATTATAATACTCTATTCATTATAGAAATAAAATTTTTTAAAAAAATTATTTTAAATTTAAATGTTGAGTTGAACAAATTTTAATTTATATAAAATATTTTTTTAATGTAATATAATTTTAAATTATAATATTCTATACACTAGATATATAATTTATTAAAAATATATTAGCTATATTATATATCATCTTTAAATTTATTAAAAATATATATAGAATTTTTTTGTTAATGGTATAAAATAGTTTTCTAGAAATAATAGTTTTAAATTATATAATGTGTACATAATTATTATTTGAAGTAATAAAGTATGAAATATAATTAATTAAATATTAAAAAGTAGAAAAATGATAAAAATATCTAAATATATATAATTTTATTAAATTAAAAATAACAAAATTTTATATTATTGTAATTGTTATTATGTAAGAGTAAATTATATTAATTTATATTACTACTACTAATAATTCTAATCAATAAACCTAAATAATATTATGTATAAATAATTATTCATTCAAGTAATTAAGTAAAAAATATATTTACTTATATTTAGGAAAGTAGTAGAATGAATATATCTATATATATATATACTCAATTTTATAAAAATGATAATAACAGAAGTGTTCATATTTTTAATGGTTGTTAGTTAAGTGTTAATTACATTAGTTTTAATTAAATTGATTAATGATTATTATCAAATATATGAATATATACACATAATAATTGAAAAGTTAAATTTTTGGAAAATATGTGTTGATATTTTAAATATATTTCATCAAGTAATAGGAACATTTATATAATATATAGAACATAATATGTATATCAAAAAAAACATTAAGAGTATTATGAGACAACTGTTCTTGAGATGACCAACAAATGCATAATTGAAATTTCATACCTTTTTTTTATATATGTTGTTATATAATATGTAATAATTTCATTTTAGTTTACACTTTGATGACATGCGAGCCATCTCTCACATAATATGTAAGGACTTGCATGTCTGCTTAAAAAAAGAAATTTATTTCATACCCCTATACCCCCTCAAATTTATGTTATTAAATTTGTAATTAAAATGTGATAAATAAAGGCATTCCTGTAGAGGAGTCGCCGAAGAGGCATCCTCGAAAAGGAATCCTCGAAGGGGTGTCCTCGAAGAGGCATCCCCAAATAGTCATCCCAAAAGAGGGTTACATGAACATGTGTTCCATTAGAGGCCTTCAATAAGAGGAATTTTTATTTTAAAGGAGATATGTGGTTAATGATGTATTAAATAATATATACTATATGAGGGCACACATAGGACTTGGTTAGTTTATCAGATAATGATAAACTAACCCATAGTAAATATCAAGATCAATTAATGGTTATTTATTCCTATGTAATTAAAATTTATGAAACATTTGATAAGTGGTATAAAAATATATAATGTTATATTAAAATTGGGTTGGCTATAATATCCCTATAACTATACCTCAATAGTTATAAACCAATACATATAAAATGTCTTAAGATCAACTCAATTATTCAATTTTAACCATTTTTAATAAATTAAAATTTTGATGTATTATATAATATTTAATTAATTACTTCTTTCAAGGTAAAAATGTATGTGAAAATATATTGCAATAGTGAGGTAATTTAAACCATACAGGGTTTTAGCTATAGTTTTCCACCTACATGAGTGGAAAATCATCACGATTGTCTAACGTTGGATGGAGTTTTGAATAAGATTCATAGAAGGTGAAAACTGAGGTCTGATCAATCAATTACTACAATAACATATCAATATTTTCAATATATTGAATGTTTATGGCACAATGAGTACCATCTGGTCAATGATGAGGATTGGATAGACGCATTTTTGTTATTTAGGAAATAGTTTATTAATGGTGTGGTGGAATAATATGCAGTAATTATTGATATAGATATGGTGAAAATGGTTATAAAAGAACCATGTTTTTCAATCTCTATATAATTTCTTCCTTAATAATAGTCTTATTAATTGCTTGCTCCTCATATCAATCCCATGACATAACCAAATTATGTAGAAGATGATCATAATTTTTAAGGAAGAGTAGATGACATCTCTTTGTGTACTGCTAATATTGTGAATGAAAGTTTATATGAGGAATAATATTCTGTTGAAGCACCAAGAGATGATGTGGGTGAGGGTGATGTGGAAAATTAACCTTATACTGTTCCTTGGAGAGAAATGCATCCACAACTTCCACTAGTTTGTGGTAATCATCCTTTGGTATTGAGTTCTTTATTTGAAGAAAGGTCATATGAACAACTATTTGATTGGGATGTCATTACACCAGCTTCTGAATTTCCTAGAATTATAGGGAATATATCTACATCAAATTCTAATGTTATCTATCTAGGGTAAGAGTTTGAAACTAAAATTTCCATAAAAAATGAGATAATGAAATACCACATAGAGTACCATTTTACATTTTTGGTTGATGAGTTGAAGAAGAAAAAATATCTCATTCAATGTGAAAAATATGGGCTACAATGTAAATTATGATTAAGGGAAATATATGATATTTTGTTTCCATGTGGGAAGATAACCAAATTAAAAGGCCCACACACTTGTGTGAATCAAATTTTTGTCATATGATCACTCTTCACTTGATACAGAGTTTATATCAATTGTTATTGTTGATATGATAAAAACATATCAAGAAGTTCATTTTTCCCTTGTTTAGGAAAGAATTCAATAGTTGTTTAACTATAATATATCCTATAATAAAGCTCCGAATTAAAAATATGAGGAAATTATAAAAGTGTATGGTGTTTGGGATAAATATTATGCATTATTTCCACAACATATAAAATTAGTTTCTCTCAACAAATTAAATTGTTTCTCATTTTGAAATTGTTGCGTATTTGTCCCCCAATAACATAGTTAATCGATCAAAGGTGTAGTTAAATAGGATTTTTTCAAGCATTAAGGCCATGAATCAATGCTTGTACCTATTGTAAATAATTCATTTTGGTCGATGGGACTTTACATTATGGAAAGTATTTAGATGTTCTAATCATTGCTGCCAGACAGGATGGTAATCACGCTCCTCTACCACTTGAATTTGGTATTGTTGATAAGGAAAATTATAAATGCAGGAGCTTTTTTTGGAATGTGTATGAATTCATGTCACACAAACCCAAGGCATGTGTTTCATATCTGACCACCATTGAGTGACTATAGAGGCCATATATAGTGATTGGGGTTTTTGGATTGAGAAGAATACTTATCATTAATATTTACTTAGACATATTTCAAGTAATGTGAATAATAATTTCAGTGATGAGGAAATAAATGAGGCGATCCTCATGTTGGGTATGTTTTCTAAAATTAATTTTAAAAAAATTAACATCATTTTTAATTTATTATTCATCTATGGTTTCAGAATAGGATCCCCAACAAGAAAGGTTTAATCAATTTCTTAAATAAATTCAAATGAATAATAAATATTTGTATGAATATATATTGTAGATTTCAAAACAAAAATAGTCATTAGGACATGATAGTGTGAATAGATATTGTCATATGACCACTAATATAGTGGATTGCATAAATGGGGTCCTCAAGGGTGTGCAAAAACACCAGATCACAAGGTTATTGCAAGAGACCATTTACAGATGTGTATAATTCTTTGTTGACTCCTATCGAAAGGCTTATCAGAGGATAAAAAATAGAATATATTTTACACTATATTTCCAATCTGACATTAATCAAATACTGAATGAGGATTCAAAATGGAGTATTGAAACATTTAATAGGGAAAAGAGGTGATTTCGGGTAAGAGGGTGCTACAACCAAGCTACATGCACCAGTGATCGAGTTTTTGTGGTGAAGTTGGATAACAGGTACTGCGATTATGGAATCATTCAGGCATTACGAAATCCAGTTGCACATTTTATTGAAGCTTATTCCTCAGTAAATATATCAGGATAGATTTATGATGACCCAATGTATTAAATGATCACTTTGGTTAACTTTTACAATGTAGATTTGATGAATATTGGTGAAAATAATTTTATTCCATTACCAGATGGCCAATCGACTATCATCCCTTATATTTCCAAGTCTCGTAAGTTGGTTTTGTTATTATTTATGTATTTTTTTCAATTTCTATAATCTATTTAAATTTTTGGCTTCATACTACCAGGTTGTGCCCCCAAAGGAAAACCAAATTCAAATAAAATCATAAAGGAGATATATTGACCTCAACAATGAGGACGGGGACTATGAAGCAATATTTATCACACAAAAGGACAAACTCATAAGAGATGTTCCCAACTGGTAGGGTAGTGCTATAGATACCTTCATACATCATCAAGTATGTGTATTTTATAATGAATGTGTAAATTTAATTTTTTTAATGTGGAAATTTTAGTAAATAATATTTTTATTTATGACATGCTCAATTTCTGACATGTTTTAATTTTGGTTTGTCTCATTTTGATATTCTATCATAAATAATTTTAAAATACTATAAATATTAAACAAATAATCATACAATGAAAATGAATATGTCATCCTTTAACATATACAATATGGGTTTATCATCAGTATTACTTGATATTAAAAATTATAATAAATTAAAATTTATTAGATATCAATAAAACAAGAAATTAATAACCTAAACCAACAACACCACCCACATATACTTTTTGACATATTGTTATTGTTGTAGATTTTTTAAAAATGTTTACAATTTGTATTGGTAACGATGATATCATTTGTGTAGATGGTACATACTCCATTTATCACATCCTAGGATACTAATATATCATGGAGGGTTTTAGAGAGATTCTATATACCCCCTTTTATTGTACATAGATCTCATCATTTCCATCATGCCACACGACCACCCTCTATCATCACCCATCTTTATTGTGGTGGATTATATGGTGTAGCGTGGTGAGACTTCACCTTTATTGATCACCAGGTCATTGAAACACTCACAAATAGATTTTGGGAAGAGTCAAATACATTCCATTTTAGAGAGGAGGAGATTTATATTACTTTTCATGATGTGTCCATTATGTTGGGCCTCCCAATCAATAGTTCCGTTGTGATTTCCCAAGTTATAATAGATTGGTTCGAGCTTGTTTATATATTACTAGGGATAGAGGTCCATGATGATGGTAGGTTCATCTTTGGTGGTATATGACACAGTAATTAGTTAGATTTTAACTTCTCACATATAGTATAGGATGATGAAGAAGTCACCATGTTTCAATTTGAACATGCATATATTTTGAGGCTGATCGGTGGAACACTTTTCATTGTTAACTCTACTACTTGTGTACATATGATGTATTTACCTTTTCTAGAGAATTTAGTCCAAGAAGGCTGGTATAGCTGGGTGTATTCATTTATAGAATATATATATGGATCTATGAAACACATGTATCCTTAATTATATGAAGATCACAATATATGTTCTTCTTCTACAGTTGTGGGTATGGGAGCACATCCCTCAGTTATCTCCACATGACTGTGGGCCATTTCCTATAGATATTGTAGAAGAGTCTCTCTATGGATGATGGTATGTAATTCCTTCATTTAAATGTATATCTTAATTGTATATCTTTATATTAGAAATTTAACTATTTTGAATTTTATCTAAAGGTGGAGTCAGCCACATCAACATTCAGATTTCACCAAACATGACCTCCATTCCTACAGACTTATATTGGACAACCTTTGACTATATGATGTAAGTGATTATTATTTATATTATTATACATATATAATTACTATTCATATGTTCATTTATTAAGTGATTATTAATTTTTTATTTCATATTTTTTTGATGCCATATATAGATGATATCATCTAGAGTCTTCCACAGTATTGTATGGCGATGCATTCTACCAGCTTCTACATGGTTCCATTGATTCATTTTAATATTGTCAAGTGGAATTATACTGAAAGAGTTATAAGGAAGTTCAGATTCTTTTAGCCTGTTCCCGACCCTTATAGTAAGTTATCTTCATTGTATTCCCTGGAGATGTGAGGGAAGAGATTATTTGATTAGACAAAATACCATTCCACATTTATTGATCCATGGGACAAATAATAGGAGACCCTATTATGGGGGGTAGGAACAATACATTTTCATTTGTTGGATCAACTATATTATGCATCGTCTAACTGAAAGACCCCATTCAGATTTATAACATGAAATAGATGGGGATTTCATCAATTGGTATACATTATTCCTTCCATTGTTCAACTAATTTTTATGAACATTACTTAATAGAAGAATTTTTTTAACAGGATGCTCGTATGAATCATCTAGTTCACATGTCTAATCCAACAGAGGGCGGTGAATTTGAGCAATAATATTTTCACAGTGATGTGGAATATTTTATTCCATCAATGAACAATATTTATCATGGAAATTTCATTGATCCAAAACAATATGATGAGGATACATAGCCTACTGATCCTAAAACAACTATACCAGGGGGTGGAGACCCTATTATAGATGCTTCTATTCCATAGGTGGAGGGTGTTGATCATGATCCATTAGATTCTCATATAGCATCTTAGTCATAGCTAGATGTAGATATAGATATTTACTAGAACGAGTAAGATGCTTTATTACTCAATTTTATACAGATATCCACATCACTTCATCCATCTTCTTCACATGTTGGTGGGAGTTCCATCCAATATCCACTACACATAGAGACATGAAAAAGTATAATAATTGAGACTGTACATATAATGCCTATCACACAGGAGGGGAAAAATCCCCCTCAATGAAGTGGAAACCAACTCCATCATCATTTAAAAATCCCCATCAGGTAAGAGATCCACCCCATGGTCTATTGATTACATTATGAGGAAATGCATAAGTCTTATGGATCCTAACACCGAAATTCTCTAAACATGGTGCACTGATAATAAGGTTGAAAAATATCTTGCTTCCTTGTCAACCCATGGGGAGAGTATCATTTGATCACTGGATATAGTCATGATGAATTTTGAGGGGGAGCATCTGGCTAGAGGGGATACTCGGGGGCTGCACCATTTAGACCCCGTTAGCTTCTTGTCTCCAGGATCCTTGGAATTTTGGTTCTCAGATTTCTCCTTTTTTTACTCTTTGTTTTATTTCTATTAAATAATGAAATTATGATGAGAGAAATACTATAAGATCATAGATCATTAATATTTGTTAAAAAATGTTGCATAAAGAATAATTTTAATGAATAATGGAAATTTGTGGAGTGTAGGTTATAATAATTGAAGAATAGAAAAAACACAATATGATCTGTATGAAATTATAAGTTTATTTAGAATGTTTTGAGAAGATACATATTCATAATTTATAAAATATGGGCATAATTTATACTTGTAGACAATATTTAATGCATGATTTTAAGGTTAAAATACCTACATGAGGATATAAAATTATAGAAATTATGAAAAATATTGATTTTATATTCCTCCATAATAAGAAACAATACTTATCTATTCTAATAATATAAGGAATTTATGGTGAAATAAGTTTTCATTGGGAGAACTAGATAAGAAATGAGTGATATCAATTATTGATCATAAATATGAAGAAGTTATCATCCTTGAATGATTCCTCAATTGGTTTTCAAATAAAAAAAATTTGGTCACCATTGATGAATTTTAAGAATTTGTTATAATATTAAAGAAAAATAAGTTTAAAGAAGATATCATTATTCTCGGATGATATTTTTGTTCTCCCAAAGAATAAGTATTTAAAATAAGATCAGTTTGGTGAAGTTATAAAAGTTTTTAAATCTAGAAAGTCATACATTTAAGATAAACGCTTGTGTATTTGCTTTATTGGGACTTTTTAAAAACCATTATTGAAGAGATACACCATTATAAAAATGAATCTAAGTATTTCCCTTTATGGTGAGGTAAACAGAGAAATATAAAATTACATCCAAAATTATTATTTCAATTAGAATCAAATCTAATTACTATAGAATGTTTAGGGAGATCATTTTGTTGAAAGAGTTATATTTTTTAAAATTTATCGTCATTTTTTATCAAAAAATAAACTCAACAGAAAGGGTTTGTAATAGAATTAATCAATTACATAATAAAATATAAAGTTTGGATGTTCTCAAAGGCCACTAAACTTTCTTATTTCACTTGATCATTTTGATCAATTTGCTTTAGTCAGTTCATGAGTTTTAGGATGATTTTTATAAGAAAATATTCATATCACATTTTATATATTCATCCTTAGATAAAATTGGATTAACATTGATGATATGTACATGAGTTCTCATTTCATGTGGTATCATGATCAGTTGGTAGAGGAAAACATTGTTTCCGAAATAAAATCCTTTTGTTTTCAAGACTGAATATGGATCACATATATTTAGAGTAAACTAATGGATGACACATTTCTTAAGTTTAAACTGACACCCTTTTAGCTTGATCTTTTTTACTTCTTATTAATAAATGGGAGAAGAATTAAAAGGAATGTTTGGTAAAGTATAGTGGATATATTAACATATTGACATATTCTGTTGGAAAGAAATTTGGTAGTATGGCTCTAGTTAAAAAAATTATGAATAAACATTACTGGCATTCAAGTAGTGTATAAAGAATCATACCAGATGATTAAAATCACCATGAACAATACTATTACCATTTTTTATTATTTAATTAATATTTATTAATATTTATTTATTTTTATTTTTATTTATTAATATCATATAGATATTGGTGATTTTTTAATTGATCTGTATTATTATTTATTTATATTTTATACATATTGACAATTTTTTGATTAAAATGTATTATTATTTATTTATATTTATTTATATTTATTGATATTTTATACATATTGATGATTTCTTATTTAATATGTGTGTATATTTATTTATATTTATTGATATTGATGAATTTTTAATTAAAAATGCTTTATGAAGAGTGAATGGGGTTCACACTTCCTTCATACTATTCATATAGGAAGTGATAACCCCATTCATTCATCTCAGGTTCCATTTTTAAAAATAACAGAAAAAATAACACTTTTATATAACAAATATTTAAAAACCATTAGAAAAATCCATTAAAATGGTGTCAACTCTGATAACCAGTGGGTGTATCACCCAATACAAAGCCAAAGATGCAACAGTACATAATATAGGAGATGGAGAAAAAGATATGTTGGGCCATAAAGATAAAATCAGATCATCTAATTAACTCAGTCAGGATATGGAATGTTAGAGGTCTAGGAGTGATGTATAAAATTGACTTTTTATATAATGAAGTCTTTAGTTGGTAGGTATCAGTGTTAGTTGTGCTGTGACTAACAAATAAAGTCGATCATATATCTCATTTTCCTAAATGTAATTAGTTCTCATATTCCATTCATGAAAATAAAAGAAATAATTGTATTTGGATTTTTTGTAATCAAAGAGTATCAATGGTTGGTTTTTTATTTTTATTGATAACTTGACACCACCATATTGAATTTTTTTGGAATGAACATGTTCTCGATATTAGTTTATTCGAATCGTGACGTGGAAGATATGAAACTTTTATGGCGCTCTCTTTCCAGCTTCAATCCAGCTTGCTTAGAGCAGTTTGTTTGAATCAATTTTAATAAAATTGTAGATAGTAATGAAAATAAGAGAGGAACTACATACTCCGACATAGTGATACGTGACATCATATCATCCAGGACTTCCTATGGGTTAATATACATTGGTTTTTCAGACTGTAGATTTTCTTGGTGCCATACCTCTAAAGGGAGAAATAATATATGGTGTAGAATCTGTAAAGGTCTAACTAACATGTATGGTGTGGAATCTTCCAATATATCTATGGTTACCTATATCACATGGACTTTATCTGATCACTCAAATTCAAAGTTATAGATCAAGATGGATAACCGAATAGTGGAACACATTTCTTTCTCTTGTAGCTAGATTAGAATGAAATAATTTAGGGTAAAGTTAGTGTCTCCTAGAAACCAACCATCATAGGGTGTCTATATGTGGATTAATGGAACAACACAAAAGAATAATGATGTTTTTTCAGGAATGGGTGAAGAGAAAATAATGTAATAAAACTAGTTTTGATAATATTCAAAATGAGATCGATGATTTGGAAAAGAGTCTCCTTCACAATTAAGATGATGATATCTTTTCCACCCTGAATGAGAAACAAAGTTACATGGTAAGGATATAATTGGAGATTCAAAAAATATAAACATAGATGACTAGAGTATTTTGTTTTAAGAAGGGGGACTAAAATACAAATTTCTTTTAGTCTTGTATCAAGGGAAAGAAAATTACTATAAGAATCAATCTGTTGAAACTAGATGGGTCCTACTTAGAGGAAATCGATACAACATTCTGGTTGGACCAGGAACATGTTGAAGGGATATTGAAAAGAGTATTAGAATTTAATCTTTCTAGTGATAGAGAATCTACAGATAATGTCATATTCATGGAGTGCATCCCAAGAATAGTGGAAGTTGATGATAACAGAAAATTATATGCCTTTCCAAAACGGATGAAACTCTACAGGTAGTGAAGATATTTAATTTAGATAGTGCCTAAAGAACTAATGATTTTATTATATTCTTGTTTTATAGTTAATTGGGACATAATTAAATTAAATGTCGAGGAGGTAGTGTGTGATTCTTCAGAGCTTTATCTCTCCCTAGGATGGTTTATGCTTTCATAATAGTTCTGGTTCCAAAAATACGATATCCTATGAGTACTAATAAAATCAATCCTATTTTACTTTTCATCTTCACTTATAATATTTTGTAAAGTATAATTAACAAAAAATTCAATTTGTTGACACCAGTAATGGTATCATATAAAAAACATAGATTAGTACACAGAAGGGGAATGCAAAGAGTTATAATGACGACTTAATAAATGGTTGATGATTTGAACCAGAAGACTACAAGATCTAACATAATCATCAAAATGGACATATAAAGGCCTACAATAGTATTGAGTTGTTCTTTTTTTATTATAGATATGGGGGAATTTTGTTTCAAGTAATGGGTGTGCAATATTTTCTACAGTTTCTAGTCATCTTCCTGGATCTCTATCTCTCTCATGGGGATACTTTTTGATATTTTAAATCAACCCATTTCTTGAGGCAAGGTGACCCAGTCTCCCCTAGTATATTTATCACTACCCAAGATTATCGTGATAAATATAGGTTTCTCAGATTATCGTGATAAATGTAGGTTTCTCAAATATTCTTATGTTCGATTCTAAAGCCGGGACATTGGGGAAATTGTTCAGGTCACTAGATATACTGATGAATGGAAAATGAATTTATGGTGTTGAAAATTACCTAAAAAATAAATTTTATGGTTTTGCAGATACAAAATCATGTGTTTCTCACTAAAGATAATGGGTATGAAAGAGGTATAATTAGAGCATTCGAATGATGGTGTTTCTGTTTTCCAACTAGAAATATTTATAGCACGTAATATTTAATAGAGAATGCGTTCTTCTTATATGGAAACAACTTAGAAATGCATATGCTTCAATGGACTCGAGTATTCTATGATGTATTTTCTTGAAACATGGTACAATTATGCCAGATAGAACAAAACAATGGTGAAATCCTAGTGTATTATTTTCATAAATTCATGTTCGATGATAAGGGCTTCTCAGAACAAGGTGGGGGAATGTAAAACCTATAACCTTCATTTAATAATTATTTGTATGAACTTTCTAGTGGAAGAACTCATGAGACTTCTTCCTTGTAGGAATACGTTGTTATACTTCATCTAATTCATCCCAAATGTTTTAAAAAACATGAAAATTGCACGCACGACCAACTTAGGTGATTTGGTTTGATGGTTACTACCAAGGATAGGTTTGAATCTCAATGTGGATGAATACTTAATTTATGGGGTTATTCATGGAGGCAGAATAATGCATGATGGTGGGGGATCTATCATATTTAGTTTCTACTCCAATTGTGCTCTAGGAACATCCATTGGTTCATAGGAAAGAGCGATGGATAATGGGATATGGTTATGTAGACTACACCATATTTGTATAATGGAGGTGGAATATAATTCTAAATATATGGTTAACTTTCTTTAGTGTAAGGACTTACCTCAATGGGATCTAATATACATTTTAAGGAGCTGCACGTGGATCATTTATCAAGGGATTCATATTGGACAATCATGGTGGGAAGGAAATTTTGGAGCAGATGCATTATATATAAAATTGGAGCTTAATGAGTCTAATAGTATTTATTTTTATATAGGATCCATCCCAGATTATTGTAAAATCACAGTGAAGGAAGATTACCTAGGTCTCTACTACCTTTTACCTCCTTGATTATGCACTTTTTTACTTTAATTATCCAATAAAAAGTAAATTTCAGTCAAATTATACTGCTATTTATGAAGAAATAAGCCAGCCATTGTGTAGAAAATTTACATACCAGTTGTTTATATATACAAATTTCCATGGATACTAAACATCTACAATTCTGACATTGGTTTTATTTACATACAACAAATATTACACAAATTAAATTTAGTTTTCATATACGAAACATATGGGGTTTGGACTATGGGTATTAGAGCATAGTTTATGATTTTTTTTTTATTTGGGTGAGAAAAAATTAGTGAGAAACCGTTTGATAAACCTATGTTCTGGAAAACATCATAACGTATGGTAAAAAAATAAGTTTATCCTTACTAGAAATTTTTCCTACATAGATAATAAAATTGGATGTGGATTTGGAATAGATGTTAGTAGGGGTAATAACCCTCATAAGATTTTGTTCTATATATCTCAACTATCATTTAACTGAATGGTGAATGGGTTCGTAATGCACACCTAATTTTATATTCCTAGGGGATATTATTGGATAACAAAATTTTTCATTTTAAAACATTAATATAGTTTTTGATAGATAATGACCTTGAATGGCCTAGGTGAAACCTAAGGCATCCTATAATGAAAAGTACATTTCATGGTTTATACATTTGATGGGTGATTTTTCATTATTATTTAATTGTTCATTATAGTTTCACATACTACTATTTTGGTTATAGTTAATTAATGGAACCTAGAGGAATCCTGTTAACTTTAAATATAATGAATGATTTAGTTATCTGTATCTTGAGAAACAATGTGAGATGGGGAATAGAATATAAAATCATATGATTATTCCAATCATGAAATCTCATTAAATTATTTACAACTGTAACATTTTTGAGTTTCTAGCTGAAAAAAATACGTTAAAATGGATGTTAATGATGATCATGTGGGAAATAATATTCATCTTCATATATGTAGAGAATGTGTGAAGAAACACCCATGAAAATATATCAAAGTAATGTAAAGATATTTTATATGCATAAAATAAGTACATAGAGCATGTAATTATTAAAGAAAAATGAAGAGTTAAATAGAAGGAAATAAAGTACATTAAAAGGTAACATTTATAGTTCAATGTCTTTTATGTGGGAAACATGGAAATTATCCAATCCAATGCCCAAATGTAATGGATAACTCAAAGAAAAAGGAAGTTACTATGTTATGTTTATTATTAAATTATAATTATTGATGTTTTTATGTGTTGGGATTTGATATTTAGGTTTTATAAGTGTTTATTAATGATATTATATTTATAATAATCAAGAAACTTATAAGGATTTTCCAAAAATATTATATATTTAAGGACATTAAAACCTTAGTTGAATGATACCCATATCCTAAAAAAGTGATTTAGTGGTAAGGTGATTTATTTGAAAGAAACATAATTGAAAATTATAAAACCAATAACATATTCCATATGTTGGGGTCTTAAGGTTTATTTGGTAGATATAGATTATTGATATAGACAACATAAATTGGATAGTATTTTAGACCCTGAAATTGATTTATAATTTAATGAAAAAGTTATTCTCTTTTCTTTAATGATGTATATTTTATTTTTTGGATTTATGGTATATATTAGATGTCATATAGTTTTATTTTATTAATATTGATAAAATTATTATTTTTGGAATCATATATTTTTTCATTTCGGTTTTATGTTGATTTAAGTTATTAATTGTTTCAGGAGAATATATGTTCAAGGTATTCACATGTTTTGTATGTGAAAATATGGGCTACTTCATGATGTTTAATGATTAAATTCTACTTGAGTCTTCATCTTGTATAAAATTGTTTCTATATTTTGTGGGGTTTTTGAAACTTTTCACACATATTTTGTAGGAGTATTAAGGTCAACAATTTATAGAATGGTTTATTTTGAACTTTTAGGGTTATTATTGAGGTTTTGAAGATTAACATATTATTTCATAATATTAGGATTAATCCATATTTGAAAAAATCCACCAAAAATTCAGTTTTAGTACAAAGGCCATATGCTTTTAACACATATTATTTCTTGATTTTGGGCCTAATTAAAAATCAAATACAAACCGAGGATCATGAATTCTAGTATATTTGGAATAGTAGGCACATAAAACTAAAATCTTGAAAATATATTAAAACATATTTATATTAATAAAAATTTTGAGTTTCTTACTGACTTTGTGATCTTAAATCTATATAGGATAACCTGGGGAAAACACATACAACTAAAAATACTAGTTAGGGAATAAATATAGAAACAATTCAAAGAACGTGGGTTAGAAGGCATAACATGATGATATAACAAGGCCATAGAGGTGAATAGACATATAGAAGAATCGAATATATAACATGGGATCATGTAATCATGGAAACATAATAATGCTACAATAACATATAACAGGGGATAATAATTATTCAAATATAACTCCCAAGAGTATATCACAAGGTTGAAAAATAACCATAAAGGAATCGAGTGAACACCCTATCCCAATGTAATATCTCATGAGACTAAAACATTACCCAATGAACCAGAGTGCTATCTAATTACACCAATCATAATATGTTCATACATATGTGTGCCTCATAAGGGATAACTAATGGGAGTATCATAAGGGTGTCTATGAAAAATTAGATTTAAATCATACATGGACATTCATAAGTGAAAATAAACATAGATCATGATAATATATTTCCAACTGAAGTTAAAAAATATAAATAGAGTGTTTAATAAATATTAGAAATGTGCCACTTTAGTGCAGTTGTAGTAAAACGATTTAAGAGTATTTCAAAAGGAAAAAGAAATAATTGGTTGAATAAATACATAAATTAAATAATATATTTTTTGTTATTAAATGAGTTATTTTATTAAAATAGTTATGGACAAAAAAATATCCTCGATTGTACTTGAAAATGGGTAAGAAATAGAGAAGTTTCATTTAATCAGTTTTGATTATCGGGAAGAATCAAAAAGGGAATCATATAAAACACACATTTAAAAATAATAGAAGGATTAATGGATTTGGATATATATATTTTTGAAAATTTATAAATAATATGGAAGAATAATATAATAATAATTAATAATTACATTTTTTTATAGATAGTGAAATAAAAACCCAAAGTTAATTGGGATGTTCGATGGAAATCCCTTACTGTATGTATGAAAGTGTTCTGCAGTTTCACTTAATGTCCTAAATAATCAAATTATATTGATTAATTAATTAATTAATAACACCTTATACATGTAATTTATTTAATATTTTTTATTATTTTTATTTATAATTTTTTATCATTTATAAGATTCAATTTCTTCATTTTGTGAGTGTCCGTTTCAGGATTTTATGATAGGTTTCATTGAGATTAATTATGGTATTTTCTAAAAAATGGAAATTAACATCTATAATTTAATTTATATGATATTTAAGCACTTAATGAATTTTAAATGGTCACATATATAATTTATTCCATATATGTAAATGATTCATTAGATAAAATGTTAATGATGAACGTTAGTTTATTCTAGTGAATTTTAGATCACCACGAACTAGTTGTGTTTCATTATTTAATATTATTAATATATATTAACTCTATAAAATAAAAAATGTTATAATATAAATTTTCATATAATTTTAACCATTATTATGTTTTATGACAATCCATTAAGGTGTTAATTGAAAATAAAAAATCTTCATCCCTGAAGGTGGTAAATCAACACATCACAGATGAGGTTTTCATTTTTAAGATAAAAAGAGAAGAGAATATATTTAATGATGGATATACCTTTAAAAAAAATAAAATTCTAGTATATTTTTAACCTTGTATTTATCATGTGACTATATATACTGTAGTTGAGGGAAGGATAAAATAAGGAATAAAATTAAAAGAGAAAGGGGGAGGGATTTACCACCTGAGTGTCCTCTCATTGAGAAACTCCTCAAGCCACTTGGAAATGGTCTATTGATGAGACAATAAAAAAAACATTGGGAAGAGTTTTGGGATCGGAATTTGGAAGAATATAATCAATCTCCAGGGGTTAGAATTTATGAATAGAAGAGGTGGTGATATTTATAGTGGGAGAAGAGGGGTGTTTTTGGTTATTTTATTCATTATTTTATTATTATGGTTGATGAATATCAATAGTATTGATTGTTGTGACTAAATGTGCTAACTAGTGCATGTGAGTAAAAAATAATGGGTTATTATGACATCCATGACAAAAAAATATATGTATTTGTATTAAAATGTTAAATACTATAAATTACCATATTTCACTATTCAACAAAATTCATCTATTTTAGAAAAATCCCAAAAATTCAACATAATAATTATAAAACATGTAGATTTTAAAAAAAAGACTCCATTTTAAGAAAATATTTTTATAAATATAATAAATTTAATTTTTAATTAAAATAATCATTTATTAGTATTTTTTTAAATATTATAACAAATTTTATAACATTGTGAAAAATTAAGGCCTCATAAAATTATCTTATAACTTTATGAAAATAAAATATTAATTTATGAATCTATTTTAGGAAAAGAAAATTTCTTTTAAATAATTACATAAATTATAAAATCCTAAATAAAAATTTATATTTCAAAAAATACCAATACTTATTTTATCATTTTTGAAACATTTATTTACTTATTTATTGATATAAATACAACATATTTTCATTAATAAGATAACTAAATTTTAGTTTTTACTTTTTTAGGTGAGGTTGCTATTCTATTGGCCAGTTTACTATTCTTAATGTTCATAAAACTATTCCATGGTGAAATTACTATTCCATCATTATAAGTTCCATAATTTAAATAAATACGACGTATTTAATTGTTTATTTATGAGAAAAAAATTTATATTGGTTATATATGTGATGTATGAGCTTTATACTATATTATATAATTATAAGATGGGAATTTCCAAAGATTAAATTTTAAATCATTACATTGTTCTCCCCTTATGAAATTTTTTCCATTGAAATATCATTTTACATTATATGATTAAAAAGGTGGGGGTACTTATTCTTCATTGATTATTTTGGTTCCATTGATCCTCTTCATAGTTATGGTCCTACCAAATTACTTTAACTAGATAAGTAGTTTTGTTGTGTAGAACTTTGTCTCTATTGTCTGAGATCTTCACCGGATGCTCTTCATACAAGAGGTCATTATTCTATTTTTCCACCTATGAATTTTATACATTTGAGGGATCTGGTATTTAATTCTTCAAGAGGGACACATGGGAGACATCATGTACTTGAGATATATTAGGTATATGTGCTAGTCAATAGGCCACACCTCTAACCGGATCATGAATCTCAAAGGGTAAGATGCACCTTGGATGAAACATTCCATTCATTCTAAATCACACAATCCTCTTCCGTAGATATATGAATAGGAATACCATGTATGAATCACTGAATTCAAGGTCTCATCAATGATTGTCAGCATAGACCTTTTATCGACTTAGGGTTTCCAGGATGTTCTACAAAATATTTTTCAGATTTCCTACAATTAATTTCACCATTTCAAGTCATAGAATCATAGGTTTAAAAAATATATCCTGAAACACTATTTTTATGCATATTTTCCATTAAATGGGTTCTTATAGATCTATTTGGATGCTTGATTGGAAACAATATTTATAATGGAACTCAATCAGATGTAGATGTTGGTCCCATCCTCCATTGAAGTCCATATAATATGATATCAACATTTATTCCAGTGTTTCAATAGAATACTTGTATTTGACATTATATTGAGGATGATAATCCATAATGAAGTTCAGTTTAGTGTTTATAGAATATTGGGGAATTTTCTAGAATGTGGAGGTGAATCTAGAAACTCAATCAGATACAATCGATAGTGGTACTCCATGAAACCTTACTACTTCTCTGATGTATATATGTTCAAATTGATCTAGTGAGAAGTCCTTTAAAATTTTGATAAAGTTAATTATATTTGTAATGTGATCCACAATGACCTATATAACATTATTTACTTGGGATGTATTTCAATGTCCAATGAAAAAGTCCATGGTTATGTTTTTTCATTTCCATATTGGTATGGGTAATTGTTGCATCATTCCCTTATAAATTTTCCATTCAACCATCAATTTCTTACATACTGGGTAATTTCATGTACATTTGGTGATCTACTACTTCACATTGTCCAAAAAATAGTGCTTTCCGAGATCTTGATGCATAGTCATGAACCAAATCTTATTACTCATCCCTCGTCAATTCTAATCCTTAAGGATTTACCATTTTAGAGAGATTCCATATATTTTAAAAATTTCTCATAATTTATTTGAGAATATTCTATTTTCTTCATTTGGGATGGTTGAAAAATCATTTGATAAAGGATTGATGATGTTTCTTCTTTAATTATTCCCATTTACATCATTTTTAGGTCTAAGAATAATGGAACCTTATCAATTATAATCATTTATAATTTTGTGTGATCCCTTATAGATATAGTATCTACCACATTATTTTCATTATTAGATGGTAGTGGATTTAGAATTGAAAAAACATGATGAAATATGACTGTATTCTCTCATGCATAATAAGATCATTCCATGTGAATATATATATGAGGATACAATGATCAGTATATATATGAAAATTTTCCCCGTATAGATAACAACATTACATTGTATCAACACAAATATCTCATACACCAACTCCAGATCATGCATTAGAATGTTTTTATCTTGAATTTTAAACATCCTTGAGGTGTGGGATAACACTGAATGTTTTTCCTCATTACACATCATAATAATTTATTATAAGCATTTTGGTATACCATAATGGGTTCTCCACTTTTCTGATGTGTGAGTACTGGTACAGTGATAAGCCTCTTTTTCAACTCATTAAAGGAGTCATCACCTTCATTGGTCTAGAAAAAGTATACTTCCTAATGAGTCAGCTAGGTTAGTGGGTTTTAAAATAATGAAATTTTCTTCAATAATCATTTTTAATATTGATATATACCAAGGAAACTATATATCTAAATTATAGATGACGTCCTAGGACACTCTTCAATTACCTCTGTTTTAGATGTGTATAAATATATTATTATAATAGTGATAACATGCCCCTAAAATGAAAATTCATTTATCCAGAACTCTCATTTATTGTACTTTTCAAAGAGTTTATATATTCCCAAAGTCGTTAACATAATATTAAAGTTCTCATAGTATTCCTCATTGATCTTGGATTATATCATAATATCACCAAGAAAGACTAAAAAAAATAGTCGAGGTGATTTCAAAAGACGTTATTAATTAATTCCATAAATATTTCTTGATAATTAGTCTGTATGAACGTTATCACTATAATCTAACAGTGTCTATTCCTTATTAAAATGGAATTATTGGTAATACCTTCCTTATTAACATTTATTTGTTGATATCCTGACCATAGTTCATCCTTTAATAAATACTTCACCCCAGATATTTGATTAAACAATTCACCTATCCATGGAAGGGGATACTTGTTCTTTATCATTATTTTTGTGAGATCATTATAATCAAGGTAGAGGAATATCAATCCATAATTCTGTATGATTAGGATAATTGACGTACCCCAGGGTGAAGCACTCAGGCATATAAAACCTTTTTGCAGAATCACTAGTAACTCTTTCTTTAGTTCCACCAACTCAAAAGTGGAAATTATATAATATGTTTATGATTTTGTGAGAGATACATAAATAAGTTCAATTGAGTACTAAAAATATTTTCTAGGAGTAATACCAAAAAATTATTCTTGGAACACATCAGTGTAGTCCGTCACGATGTGCATGTCTTAGAGCATGATTTTCCCCTTTATCTTAATCATTTATGTCAGATATGATTTTTCATAAGGAAATAATGTCCTAGATTTAGATAATGATTTAGAAGAAGATTTATTTTCCTCTTTACAAATGTACAAAATTATATGTATCCTTAGGATGTGAAGAGTGAAATCATTTTCCCAATAATTGATGTTGGATTTATATAAAGATTTCTAATCTATGTACATTATAACACCAATTCCGATAAAAGGAATTACGACAAGATTTGATGGATGGTTCAATCCACATACATTATATGGGGAGGAATTGTATACGTTGGATGAAATAATTTCCACATTTAATGGTCACTTGGATAATTCAACCACCATATTTTCTATCTATGTTTTAACAGTTATGATAAACTTACACGATATGAAATAATTCATAGAGATAGAATCAAATAGTATGTTTTTTATTCTAACATTAACAACCAATGTATCTATGAACACATCATTCTTAGGATCCTCCTCAGTAGTACAGATGTCATTTTACCATCCATGCTTTCTTGGAAGTTGTTTTTGTTGATTTCCTCTAAAAACCCTTGTCTTATAGAATTTGATCCCATAATTCTGATGCTTCTTATAGTTGAAACACTACACTATAAGATGAGTGTTGATATGAACCATCTATTCTTATTCAACATTTGTAGTATTCTACATATCAATTTGACAATTATTATCCAAATGACCTTATCTTTCACATTTGAAGCATCTTCTAGTTCCCCTTAGGTAGTTTTCAGGATTCTTTATCGCAAACTTTTGACCCATGGGATGTTGGTATTCATTCCATCATGAGATTTATTTATTAATCCTCCAATATTAAACTCCATTTTCCATTTTTATCTCTAAGAATATAAGACCAATAAGATTCTTCAATCTCTATTTCAACCTTTACGGAATAAATAATAATCTCTTTATATATTTTGATGTCTCGAATCTCTAATACTTAGCATAGGATTTTATTTAGTCTTATAAAAAAGAGATAAACCTTTATTTTAGTGTTTGATCAAAATCTAGAGGCATATCATGAAAGCCTTGTAATTTTTACCTCGTATTCAATGATATACTTATCTTATTTTTTCATCAGATTGAGTAACACCCTTTCCATATTAAGATAGGCAGTTCATGGAAAATATTTATTGAAAAGTATTTTCTTGAAATCTTCACATTCCATGGAATCAATTTCCAACATATAAATTTTTTAGATCTATTTCGACCATTGATCAACATGTCCATTGAAATTATTGAACATAAGTAAGAATTTCCCTTATTCTAATCATTTTTAGTACATAAAATATATTTTCAACAAAATTTATACATTGTTTATTAATGAGGGGATATAAAGATTTACTCTATATATGTGGTATTGTTCACATAAAAAATTCAATGGGTACTTATTCTTTATTAGGATAAGAAGGGTGTTCCACATGATTCAATTTTTTATTTATAACTTATTCCAGTTAATAAATTACTTTAATGATGTTTTTAACTCATGTTCCCATGATATTTGGAATTTGATTTGGGAAGTAATCACATTGCATATCACATTGACAATATGAATTGGTTATCAAATTTATATCCATTAACTAAAAGAAGAAATTATGAACAAGGGGATTTAATACTTATCTAATAAGAATATAAAGAGGAAAAATTGGACATAAAAGAATAAAATTGTAAATGGAGTGTAAATCCTATCTTTTGATTCCTTAAGTTTCAATATAAGTTATACTTGGTGATAGAATTTTCCCAAGGTTTCATACAAAAAATTTCTAGTCATAATATCCAAAAATAACTAACCCATTCTATGATACCAATAATAATGGATCTTTTATTTTACAGATATTACTACATGATTCTCAACATAATTAACCATCAAATACAAACCATATATTGTAAAGGTTTGGGAATTTGGTATATTTGGGACAAAAAAATTGAAAACATGAAAATAAAATAAACCAAACAAACACACACAAATTAATTATCCATATTTATCTCATTAAATTTTATAAGATCTTACATATACACATGATAACCTATGGAATACATAGAAAAATGTGATGAGTTAAACATATTATCAATAGAATAAACATAGATATAAAGCATAAAACATGGGTAAGAAAGAATAACATGATGACATAACAAGAAATGATATGTGAATAAACATTTGGAATCATGAAATATATAAAATGGAATCATAGAATCATTGAAATATAAGAATTTTTTAGTAACATATAGTATGACATAAACATGATTCTAAGATAACTGCAAAGACTATATCATATAGTGGACAAAGTCCCATAAGAATAATATGATTTACTCCCTATCCCAACATGACATAACTTGTGATTGAAACATTACCCAATTCATTTGAGTTCTATCTGGTTGCACCAATAATAACATGTTATTTCATACGTGTTCCACATGAAGAATCAAACATAATGAATAAATGTAAGGGTTGTCCATGGAATGAAATAGGTATCAAAATCTTGTCATAATGCATAACGAATGTGTGTATCATAAGGGTGTGCATGAAAGATTGGATTTAAATCATACATGGAAATTTATAAGGGAAAATGTTCATATATCATGATAAATTATGTTCAATTGAAGTGAAATCATATAGAAAATGTGTTTAAGAAACATTAGAATGGAGTCACTTTTGTGTGTTTAAAGGAAAATGATTTAAGAGTCTTAAAAGATAAAAGGAAAAATTGTTTTTATTAAAATAGAAATGAACTTAGAGTGTTACTAATGATTAAATTGGTGTATTTAAAAAAAATTATAGTGGATTAAAAATGATTATGGGGTTCAATTTAAAATCGGTAATAAATAGAGAATTTCCCTTTTATTGGGCTTTCTTATCGGGAATAATCGAGAAGGAAATATTATAAAACATGTATTTAACCATAAAACAAGGATTTTTGGATATTGATACATAATTTGAGAGCATATAAAAATATATTGATCATGCATATAAGAAGAGTTAAGAAATAAATTTTTTTAAATAGAGAGAAATCATTACCGAAAGGGAATTTTGAGGTTCAGAGATAAACCCTTATCTTATGTTTGAAAGTGTTCTTCACTTAAAAGTAATGTCATGGATAAAAAAATTAGATCCATTAATTAATTAATTAATAACTTATTATAAATGAATTTTATTAATTATAATTTTATTACATTCATTTATGGCATTTTGATTAGTTATAAGATTCAATTTTTTTGTTCTAAGAGCATTTGTTTCATTATTTTATGATTGGTTCCCTTGAGATTAATTATGGGAGTTCTTTTAAAATGGAAGAAAATATCAAGAAATGAAATTATATGATATTTATTCACCTATATAATTTTAAAAGGTGTCATATACCATTTTATTTAAAGATATGAAAATGATCCATTATATAAAATGTTAATGATGAATGTTAGATTATTTTAGTGAATTTACAATCATCACAAACAAGTTTTATTTCGTTAATTAATATTTTTATTAATTATTAGTTGTAGAAAATAAAAAAATTATAATATTTTATATCAATTAGAATGGTTTTATGACCCTCCATTGAAGCAATAATAGAGAACAAAAAATCATAATCCATGGAGGTGGTGAATCCACACATCATAGATGATGTTTTAATTTTTGAGATAAAAAGAGATGAGAATATATTTTATGATTTATATACCATTAACATAATAAAATCCATTTTTATGTATGATACTGGTGTTATTATTTTACTTTGGATAGTTGAGGTGAGAGATATATAAGAATATATACTAAATTAAAAGAGAAATGGGTAGGGTTTGGCCTCTTCAGTGTCATCTCCTTGAGAACCTTTTTAAGGTAGTTGGAAATGGTCATTTGTTTAGAGTAGAATGTCCAAAACATAAGAAACAGGTTTTGGAGAGGAATCATTCATAATATAAACAATCGCCAATGTATATAAGGTGTCAGGGGTAGAGGTGGTCATGGGTATTATTTATAGTATGAGGAGAAGGTTGTTTTGATTATTTTATTCATTTTTTTATTAATTTGGATCAATACTATTAATAGTATTCATTATTGTGACTAATTATAGTATATAGTTCACGTGTTTTATAACTAATGTGTGATTACATCATCCATGTCTCAAAAATTTATACATTTGGATATAATGTAATACACTTTATATTACCATATTCCACAACTAAAAAAATCAACTATTTTAGAAAAATCCCAAAAACTTAACCCTAATTTTTTGATGTGTATATTCCAAAATTGGGCACTATATTTTTGAAAATAATTTTTCTTAATTTTACTAATTTTTTTTATTATATAAAATCATCATTTATTTGAAAAATAATGATTTTAATATTATTACCTATTTTATAACACTTTGAAATATTACTTAACGTCTAATAAGATTATGTTATAATTTTATGATAGAAAAATATAAATTCATTAATATTTCTTATGAAATTTTTTTTATTTTTATTTATTATTTAATTTATAATATTGAAAATAAAAATTGGTTTCACCAAAATTCGAACATTTAATTTATCATTTTTGAAAAATTTATTTATTTATTCCTTGATATAAATATATCATATTTTCATTCATAAGATATATAAATTTTATTTCTAATTCCATAGGTGAGGTCACTATTCTATTGGCCTTTATACTATTCCGAATGGTCAGATTTATATTCTATCTATCGGGATACCATTTATTTTGTATATGTTCCTTAATTTCTAAAAATAACAATTCTTTAATAATTTATTGATGAGAAAAAAGACTTTATTGGGTTCTATATGTGATGTATGCAATTTATAACATAAAACATAATTATCAGAATGGAATTTAAAATGATAAATTTTTTGTTCATTACATTTTATAAATATCTAGATATAAAAGGAAATTTTTTTCATTCTTTTACGGATCTTATGATCCATTAATGTTAATTTCAGCACTTCATGATGTAAATTTTTTTATTTAATTTATTTTGGAGTAGGAGATGAGATATAATTATAAATTGAGTGATGAAAAACTAAAGGATGAAAATATGATTATGAAATGGGATGAAGTATTGTAGGTATATTTTCAAATATTAAATGGTAGAATATTGTCTCAACTATAGGAAAAATGAACACGATGAAGAAAATGATTTTATAGTAATTTGTTTAGGAATATATGGTTGTTTTTACCCGACATTGATTAATGGTTTTGTGGTAACTAAATATATCTTTACCATGGTCAATATGACTATTATAAAAAATTTAAAATAATTTTTCTCCTCTGTATTTGTATTTTTACTTCTCACTACTTTTCTATTTATTTGGGAACCTGGTTATGTGTTATGTAAAGTATACATTATTTTTTCTAACTTCACCTTTTATTGGAAGTCTTATTATTCATTTACATGATGTGGATTCTCAATAAATGTATTTTTTAATATCATACATTTAATTAATAAGCTAAAATTTTAGAGGTTACAATTTATTTAATGGGTGGGAGAAATGACAACATGATATTTTAGAATCTAATTTTATTTAAATATATAACAAGTGTTTGATAGATTTATTTACATGAAACCACGTGTCTAAATGATCCATTATATAGCTACCCTTTACAATATAGATGTTGAATTAGAGTTTATGAATAATAATAACCACATTATTAAAATATTTATAATGGTTTTAAATAATTAAAATGTATTTATTAATTCATAATAAATAGTTATAGGTTTTCATTATAGTCATTTTGAAAATGAAAAATATGTTTTTTAAAAAAACTGTTTTTAAAGAATTTTACCTGAGTAAGTATTATAAATAATTCTACCATTTTTATCTTTTTTAGGAAATTAATATAATTATTTAAATCTATATTTCAATATTACCTTAGTGTTTATTTTTATGATTTTTTCAAAATAATTGAATTGTGAAAATAATTTTTTTTATAAAAAGTACAATTAATTTTCATGTGAAAGTTACATTATGTTTGTAATTAAATATAATAATAACATAAAAATATTTAAATTATAAACTATATAATTAAATTCATTTGAATAATTATTATAATTGAGTTTATTATTATATATATTTTTGGCATAAAAAATATTTTTTAAAAAAATATTTTCCACACAATGTGTTTTTAATTAAATATATTAAATTAATATTTATTTAATAATTATTTAAATTAAATTTGTAGATTATATATTCAATAATATATTTCAACAATAATTTTATGGTTTTTAAAAAGAAATGGTAGTTTTCTAATTATGTTTCATTATTAAAAATATATTTATCTAGAAATTGTTTTCATTATAGTTTTCATAATTATATAAAATTAAATACTTCCACTTATAGAAAGTTAAACTGGTAAAATGGATTATATATTTTAAATTAGAATAATTAATTTAATTTAATAGGGTTAACTTAATTATTGGTCATCGTGAATAGTAAAAACATTAAATTATTTTATTATGGTTAAGGTTAAGACACATTTACCAAGGCGTTAAAACAAGAGATAATGATTGTATTTCTTCTAAAACGTATATAATATATAACCGTTGAAGAAATTTAAAGGTTATATTTCACAATATTATAATAGTTTTCCATTTTGATATAATTTTTCATTAATTTAACCTTATATAATTTAAATCTTTTTTGAAATTCTATTTTTATCCCTCCCTAAACTTATAAAAGAGAAAAACTCCACCTACCATATTCTCTCCATTTGATCCTTATAGATTAGAAAATCCCTAATACAAATCCATTAAAAATACTTACCTTCATCCTGGATCTTACATTCTTTTATTAAGTCCTGTCATTAAATCTTGATTTTGTATGCCAAATGAGGTATCTAAAAGGGGATGAGGTTAGAGGTCTTACAATTATATTTGAACATTAGGCAAATGTTCATCTCTTTTTCTATTTATTGAGATATGTTTTAATTTTATGAACCATTTTGTTATTTCTATGGTGTATATACCATCCCTGAATTTATGTTTCAATACTCCATTCTTTAATACAAGAGAGTTTCCAAAAAAATTATTTTGAAGATTCAAATGGGATTCGATTGAAGAATTACTAAAACCATATTTTTTATTCATCTCAATTTTATTTCATTGTGAAATATTGGATGTTATACACCAATCTTGTTTTATAAGGTATATCTATAGGACCATTAATTTATTTATCTTGATTATACTTTTGTTCATGGTGTTAAATGTTTTATTTTATGTAATTTCCATCATAGATGTTTTGATTAAAAAGTTACCAAATGATCAATTTTTAATGCTACAATAACATTTTCAATTGGATTTTTTATAATTAATTTATATTGATTAGGTTTTATAATATATATCTCCCAATTCTTTTTTTATATTATACTATGGTTTATTATTAATATTAAATGTTTTCATTTCATTTTCATCACTTTAATTACTGAAGCGATCAAAAAAAAGTTTTTAAGGAAAATTGATTTAATTTCTCACTTTAGTTTAATTTTTTTTTACATGTTCAAATTTTATTTAAAAAAATTCATGAATGCTTTCACTATTCTAAAATGATTTTTTAAATTTATACTACCAATTTTTAACTTTTTATAATTTTTTTAAAAGGAATATGTTTTTTATTTTCCGAATGAGGTACTTCTGACATTTTAATAAAAATGTGAAAGGAGGTTTTGTGTTAACGTACAATGCATGAATGAATTTCCTAAATATAATGAATTATATTTTCCTAAAACTTGTTTCTATAAAAAGAATATGTTTTCAATAATATATTGTGAAATTTTAATATTTTAAATAAGCGATTTCACAACAAAAGGGTTTTTTCCTCAAGAAATGATAGAGTGTTATTTTAATGGTATTTTTAATATACAACAACATCCTTTAAGGAATCTTAATAATTACTGGGGATATTATCCAATGTTTCTCTCTTTTTTTTGCATCTTTATGGTTTTTTATGATGATGAACATTATTTCAAATTTTGGTTTCATTCCAGGGGTCATGCTTTGATGTAAGGATAAATGTTTTCCTAAAATTGTGTATTACATATTAATTGATTATTATTATATGATCTATGGTTCCATTATAAACCAATTATTCGCGGTTCCTTTATAAACCATGTATGGGTGGTTACATATTAAACCATGGATGGGTTGGAATGTTATAAACCTCTAATGCATTGGGTAATGGTGATGATGTTGAAAAACTTTGAATTCATGATGGAATTAAGAAACATATAAGAGATGATAAAGTTAACTTGACGGAAGTTACTAATAATAGAATACAAAAAATGAATATATAGGCATTTAAATTATGGTAATTTTTTTAAAATAAAATTCATAAGAGTGAACTTTGACAACAATATTGGTTTTATATTTATAGATGAATTACCCAAACATATTTCTTAAACTTATGATATTTTCTCAAGGATCATGATTGATTATTGAAAATTCCACAGTCTTATATATTATGTCATTTGATTAAAAAATATTTTTCCATGATTCATGTTTATAGATCTTTGACTAGTTAGGTTGGACTATTTTAAGTCTGATCATATTCTCATACACTTATGATTATCTTTTTCTAACTTACAATCATTGATTGATATCTCGATTCATTACACTTAATGAGAATTTTATGTCAGCCTTTTTTATGTTTCCTTTCCCTAGGATATGAAGAAATTTTTAATGAATGATAAGTCTAAAAGTGGTTTTAGTTATGAAGAACTAAGTTGGAGATGATTTATGAATTTTATATACATGTTATTTTTTTTTCCAAGTTTCTATCGGCTAGAAATTTTTTTTGGTATGGATCGAATTGATATATAATTATTATTCCACTAATATGTAGTATTTATTTATGGAAATTCTTAGACTCTATATGATTATTTGGGAGTGGTAATTAAGGTTAGGAAATGGATTGAACATGTGAATATAGACCCCTTTGATATGTTAGGGTATCATAGTAGGCCAAATACTAAGCCTCAAGAGTTAGCTTGAGCTTGTGGTTGACTTTTCTATTAATTTACACTTAATAAAATGTTTATATATAGTCTAAAGGATGTTGGGAAATTTGGAGGCATTTACAATATTTCTGGATATATTTCTGAGTTGTAACATATTTTAAGGAAAATAGAAAAGTACTCAAATATAAGGTTAATCTAATACACATGCATAATGATTAATTGGATTCAAAATATTTGGCTAGGAATTGATGCATAAGATCCCCCACATGTAAGAGTACTCTTACCTAATGGTAAGTTCCTTATATTTACGTGTACCCATTAAATTCATAATAAGTGGAAAAGTTTTATGCCACTATAATATGTAAGAGAGCACAATACATAAAGGCCATACATAAGGGTACCCTAGATATGTAAGGTTCTTAGAGGATAGTGAAATTTAAAAAATTACTAGATGTTTCTGGTGATATGTAATTGTTAATTATAATATGAAAAAGGGTGAACCCTATGACATGTAAGGTTTTCTTAAGGATGGTTAGAAAATAATAAATCACAACATATAGAGGAGTTGTATCTGAATATTACATAATATCTGGTTAGGATGATGTGAAAATGTTGTTTATTATATGATTTGTAAGGGTCGATATATAAGGGTTGATGGGATTACCAATGGTTCGTAATGGTTGACTCCTTCTGATGAATAAGGGTTGATACTTTCCATGTGATACATAATGGATGATATGGGCTTGAAAAATTTCAAAATATAGAATATATAAGTGTTTACCTGGTTACATGTGATGTTTAAATATAAGGTTAAATATGTGTGGGTTTATGTAAGGGTTACCTAATATATGAAGGTAATTCTAGTTTTTTCCAAAAAATTGTTGTGACATGTTTCATGTCTATTTTTAAAAAAATTATTAATTAATAGGATTAAATTAATGATAAATAGTTGTTTTGACTCCTTTCATCAAGTCAACCATTGAGAATTCCATCACTCCCCCCCTTTGTCTTTCCTTCCCTATTGAGAGTTCTTCATCAATTTTTTTTCTTTTCATCAGGTTGTTCATTACAGGGAATATGCATCGGAATGACTAGGTATCCTTGAGTATCTATTTTACATTTTTATCACTATTTCCACATTTTGTTTCTATTGTTAACTAAATCAATTGTTTTTAGATTTTATTATTTTTGCCAATAATAGGTGAATCCGAATAGGTTTACTAGTTAGTTGATTCTCGGTTACTCTTAGTAGTAGTTTCCTAGATTCTTCATATTTTATACATCTTTTTAGGATTCTTCTGATAATTTGGAATGGATAGGGTGATGTGAGTGTCTAAGAACAAAACAAATTGTGAAATAAGTTGTTTGTGATGGATTACTAGGGGTTGTATCATTTTTTAAAGTAGAATTTTATCCGGGTATGGCACACATTTATTTTCCATATATTATCATCACTTTTTAAGCATGATATAGTGTTTTTATGATATCTTGTGGGATGCGATAGCCAATTTTGTTCTTTGAGAACGTGATTAAGAATGGGATAGGTGTAAATAATGTGATAACATGTGATGTTGATGTCTAAGAATAGCTATATTGGGTATATCATGGATATGTGATAGGTGTTGGGTATTTACTTGAGTGGAAATGGTGGTCCACCGAGTTGTGGCTACGAGGTAGGTGATTTTGGATAATCACGAGGGTTATGTAAATTAGCGTTATGTTCAAAAATTACTAAGAAAATGAGGTGTTTTTAACCACTTATTTTGGTATGTATAGTCCATATATTTAGAAGATCATGGGTGCTAGTTTTGGACATTGTTATGTATAAGTGATATGTTATAGGATCCAACATGATAATGGAGGTGATTAAAATAACTGGTTGGGATTAGGATGATTTTCATGTATGTGGAATGTGTTAGGGAAAGAGGGATGGAATTTGTAAAAGATGGGTTTAGTCATGAATTAGGGTTTTTGTGGTGTTGAGATAGTGGTTAGTAAGGTATCCAGATAACTACATGACCTGTGATATGTTTTTAAGACATTATCTTAGGTATTCATAGTTTACACGGTATAGTTATTCTAGTTATGGGTTGGAATTTGATGATATATGAAATAATTATAGTTGTATGTCCAATGAATCCTCTGATATTAAATTATATAGATAAATAATTCAAATTCATCATTACTTAGGGTATGTAAAGGATCAATCTGGGTTGGATTATTATGAGTGGAAAAATCTTAGTGGTCTGCTTTTGATGATGTTAATTAGAATTTGTATACACAAGTATATGTATGAATATTTTTAAGGGAAATTATTAGTGGTAGCCTTTCGAGTCCATACTCAATCACTAAATGTTCATTTTAGTAAGTGTGAAAGTTTTATAGTTTAATGAATATGTATAGGTAAAGGATCATTGTCAGGAATTTAGTTGAGATGGATGTTAAAATGGTTATTGATCTTGGTGATATGGTTTTATAGATGGGCTAGGCAGTTCCTCATTTTTAGAATGGTAGTTAATTTTTTTTCTTTTGAAACTGTATATTCATAATTAATCTAATGTTTGTGTTTTTAATTTTGTATGTATCACATGACATGTAGATGTTAAAATTTCTTACCATATGTACTTTAAATCATGTTATTACTATTATTTATAGTTTTTATAAAAGTTTGTGTTATTATTATTATTTATTTTTAGAGGTTATAATATCTCCACTATCACCCATTAGACCCACATTGCTAGTTTATGGTCTCTAGAATACGGGAAGGAGAGATTGAGTTCTAGTGGAGATTTGAATCAATTACTATAGAGGGAGTTGTATTAAGACACTACAAAGTGGTATTAGAACCTTATTTTTATTCATTTGGATACTATATGGGAAATTTATATAGGATATCGAATTTTTTGGATTATAGTATAGATCTTTTTCTGAAGAGTAGCTAACCCACATATATGGGAATTCCGTGTTTCCAACAATGGGTTTTTTGTTTTTGGATTTAACTATTATGGTTACGTTACCTTACAAAATATGATTCATTTTGTTTTGGTTTTATGATTAAATGTTTTTGAATCATGGACTAGGGTGGAAATATGTATTGAATTCATGCATCAGATAAGGAATATTTGTTATAACATGATATTCTTGTATGTATTTTGGGTTTACATATGTTTTTTATTTTGGAATTTAATGGTGTTTAACTATTTAATGTTTGAAAAAAAATTATATGGTGTTTTACTATATAGATTCTTGGGGAAATTATACTTATATTGAATAATGATTTGATTCTGGTTGTGATTATGTTTTAGGATTCTGTATATGTATGTTTTCTCTGGTACCTGGCGTTGACATTGGAATATGAGGCCACAAGGATGAATGGTAAGAGAAATGGGTACCACTAGGAAGTGTAAGGGCTAATGGGTCACACTGCATATTATTGTTTTCACTATTATCTATATTTGGACTATTTTATTTGTATTGACTATAATATTTGTCTCTTAGTGATATTCCACAAATATGACCTCCATTGGTGGGTTTGGAGGGTGGTGATATGGTAACACTGAGGTTTGCACTAGATAATACCTTTAAGGGAGGAGGTGTGTATGAGCCACAAATCAATGTTTTAGGCCTGGAAGCTCAACTAAAATAGATTGAAGATCAGGGTAAGTGGTTGGTTGGGAATTAGTGGGGGATTTTTTTACAACTTGTATAATGAAATAATTGGGGAGTTCTAGGAGCTGAGCTTTCCATGGAATAATAAAAATGGGTGTTCTAGTCATGGAATAGTTTTTATTTCATTGGAGTGGGTGGGCCAAAGGTAGTGTAGTACTAGATTGTGTCATTTTAGGTTTTGTTTGATTATATTGAAATGACACTAGGGTGGAGGGTGAATCTGAATTTGTATATTGCCAGGGGACCAACAAAATATTGGTGGGATGTATAAGTACATATAGGTATGTATAAGGGGAATACTTTTAGGGACTTGAATGTGATGTTATTTTAGAACTTCATTCTTGTTATGTTAATGGAGTAATTATCTTATTTAAAGTGACAAAATCGATAAAAATAATTTAATTTATTATTCTTAACATAAATTTCCAATAATACATCTGAATGACCAAGAGGTATAGTGTTTTTAGAAGATTATATGTAAAAATAAATATTCATAATCATAATAAAATTATATTTATCTAAAACTCCATATATTACTACTAATTCCAAAATATTTTCTAAAAATTTATAAGATGTCATGGTGAAAATACATAAGGAAATGAGTGAGCTAGAAATCCGAGTAATGAAGTAAATATCGAAAGAAATAATAACATGAGAGTCAAAAGGGATAACATGATATCCAAAAGAGGATTATTATAAGAATATAAAAATGGAATGAGTAGATGATATAACAAGATTAATAAATCATTGAAATGATAAGACATCATAAAACATGATATCATAAACACAAGTCAATGGTCACTCCCCATACCATTATCATAAATTAGACAAAGTCCCATGGTGGATTAGTTTCACTCATAATCCAATATATAATATATCATGAGATATAAGTCTTTGACAAATTAATTTTTGGGTATATAATTTCCATCCCACTGGTATCATAAACAAATTAATACATTTTCATTTCACATTAGTAAAATAAATTATACATAAATCAAAATCACGATAAAACAAATAAAAAAGAAATTTGTTTCATAATCATAATTTATGGCCAAACTGATGGATAAATATAAAGGATTCATAATAGAATAAGGAATTAGATCAAAATGAACTTTTATAATAAAAAATGAGACATATTTATTCATTATATAGTTCCATTTAATACAATTCATGATAAAGATATGGTGAAGAATGAAATAATGTGTACCACTCACGTGGAGATTTTATAGAATAACCAAAGTATCTTCTAAAAAAGAAAAGACCTTATTTTTTTTATAAAATTGAAATTCAAACAATATGTATCTACATTAAATAATTAGTGGTTCTAGAATATACATATAGTTTACAAACATATGTGGTGGTGATGTTGTACACAAGATAGTAAATTGGAAACTTCCCTTAAATAGGGATTATATAAAAGTGGGAATTTTAAGGGTAAATAAAAATATGAACAACCCCAACAATTAAATATACATTCAACTAATAATATATATAATTGAGATATATTAACAAACCATAATAAAAACATGAAATTAATATGGCATAAAAAGGAAGAAAGACAAATTGAATGAGTAACTAATAAGACACAAAGTAGGTCTGGAAGATCCCTTTTATGTTTAAAAATACCTATGCTGATACCTCACTTTATAAAATAAAATAACAAACCATTATTTTAAAAAATGGATATGGTAAATATTTAGTTCCCATGAGACAACACTTAATTAGGTTTCCAATTAAAAATTAGAACAGTTCTGGGAAGGGAAATTATGGACAAGGAGGGGGAAACCATTATTTAAATGGATGAGAATTAATCCTAAACTAGTTGAATTCTCAGAAAGTATTAGAACTCACCAGTAAAGAATAGTTTAGTTAGAATGATCATCCAAAATATAAATAGGGTATACCATTATAAATTAAATACAAAACTCAAGGTAAAACATTATATCTCCAGAAATTATATTGAGTTATAAAATACCGTTATATTTTAGGTATGATATAAATGTAATACCATAGTAAGGAAGAGCATGAATGGAAGTGTTTTTTTTTCATTTAAAAATAATAATAATATTATAGGTCATGGGTTTTAGTATATATTACATAAAAATGAATATTTTTGGGTTGAGAAAAACATGTCTCGATGAATGGAATTGGATATAAAAACACTCATCTTGTTCCAAATTTATTTTGCGCACATTCAAAACATCATGAACAATAAAGTCTAGTTTATTTTATGAAATATTAGGAACCTAATTATTATTTATCTAATATAATATAAACTATTTATTATCATGTACTATCAATTTATTATATATTTTTCATTCCTATTATTGTTACTTGATGTTATTTGGTCATATTTTCAATAAATCCTTATGTATATTGACTATTCTATAAAGAATTTTGAAATAGTTTTATAATTTACACATTATTAATAGAGTTATTGACATAAATTTTTTATGTTAAATATATTTTTAAGGAAAAAAATGATATTTGTTGATGAAAAATGAAACTCATTTCTAATAGAAGCGATAATTCACATGTACAAGCAGTTAATATCTCTATTTTTCAATGATTGAAAAGAAAATAAGGTAAATATTAATTTTACATTTTAGAGTCTTATTTATATTATATATATAATATTTATTAATCTACAATATCCTTTGATCAGCAATGGATGGGAGGGATGAAAAATTAAAGGCGTCTCTTTTTGGAAGTGATAGTCCACAAAAAACACTGACGAGGCTTTTATTTTTATTAGTTGATCGATAATAATAAATAATGGTTATTCTATTAATTTAATAACATAAAATTATTAAAATGATACTAATTTAATTAAATTTTTATTGATATATGATTTTTCAATGAAAAATATTAAATATATAATGTTAGGAAGAAGGTAATAATTATGTTGGAGGTGTGATATTCCAATAGATATTTCCATGGATGTGAAGGATTGAAGCTAAATTAAAGAGGAACGGGGATTAAGGATAGAAAAATAAATCTAGGAGAGAAATTTGTAGCATAGGTTCATGGAAAATTAGAATGGGAAGTATAACCATAGTGTGTGGGAGTGACCGTATTTTAAATTTAACAGTTTTAATGGATGTAATCATCCATAATGTTTAATAATACATTGTATGCAATAAAAGGTTTCATTTAACTTTTTTATAATGTTACATTACAATTCTATAAATTGTAATTATCTTGGTTTATATATTGTGTGGGGTAAACTCTAATCAAGTATTAATTATTTTAAAACAATAAATAATTATTATTATAGTCATAAATAATAAAAATAATAACAAAAATAATAATAATAAAATAGAAAAACAATAAAAATAACAAAAACAATACTAAACATTAAAAACAATAATAATAATAATGATGATTCCTAAAACCATGGGTGTTACATTATGAGTTCATAAACCTAGTTCATTTAGATACATTGGTCGTGGATTATGAAAAAGGGTTTAGATATCCACTACATTTTGAACTAATGATTGAGAGAGATGATATCACTAAGGTGTGATGATATGAGGATGGTTTCTGAAATGAATATTTGGTGTAGTATATATAATTATATTGATTTCATTTTCATAGCCAGTGAATGAGGATCTAATAGAGATGTGTAACATGGAGTATGGGGGAATACTAATCTATATAGTATTGTCTAACAAGATAGGTAGTAGAGCTCTGGGTATCCCGAAGTGAGGAAATGAGGAACCCCAATAGGGTAGTTAGAGAATAGGTTCAATTATTCCACTAGAATGTGGGTTTTTGATGATGTTTTTCCATTGTAAGAAGAAATGGAATATTTGTTCCATGTGCGATTGACCTAAAATGCCATAATAATCATGAAACTATATGGGACATCTGGATTCGTTTTGTTGGATGACCATTCAGTCAGTAAGGGGTGATGCATCATGCAATATAAGGGGTAGAAAATAAAGTGCTACCTAGATCCAATCATTGTGACTCCCCAGTGTTCTTGGGTTAAGATAATGGATTGGGTTTCTAGAATTACAAACAATGGTTAATAGTGAGTTTGAATTTATAGAGGACGTTAGTATCAAGAAGGATCGATTTAGGATATATATATATATAATCTATCTATGGTTTTTAGATTATTATGTTTGGCCTTTGAAACTCATTAGAAATATGTTAACATGTTGTTTTTTTCTTTTATGATTGGCACTTCATAATAATATTATTTTGTAATAAATTGATCCTGAAATACTAGTCAAGGTTTGAGAATTGTATATATTGTGTGAAAAATATTGGATAAATTTTCATTGGTTAAAATGTGAGGTTTTAGGTATGATTTAGGATGATAGTGAGAATGGGAGCATTATGTAAGTTAAATGTTAGGAATCGTGTATGATGTGGGATTAAAGTGCACATCAAGATGATATAGGATAATTAAAGGTGAGGATTTGGCGAAAACTATGGATAACCATTCCATGTAAAATTTGGGATGATGGACACTTATAAATTTTTCAACAAATCAAGAGTTTTGGTTTTTATATGAAGAGTTAGGTGATTCCATTTGTGGGGAGTGCCCACATTAGGAATTATGCTTTTTGAGTTTATTATTTGAAATTTTTTGGATTAGAACAAAATTTTCAACATCATATTAATGTTTTGAGATTGTGGTAAGATTAATGTTTAGTTTGTGGTATGTTTTTGTTATTACTTATGGCCCAAGATATCATGAGAATGATATATCATATGGTTGGGTGGTTGTATTTTCCAGATTATTTAAGATTGGTAATTTTGGACATATATTAGATTAACCATGTTTTTTAAAACCCTTTCAATGTGTCATGGGGTGGTAGGGTAGGATATGGATAAAACATTGGGAGTTGGAATGTGCTAAAGGTTGAGTTCACTTATAATGTATAATATATGTGGTTTAAAATAGTGTTATAAAGGCTGGATGGATGTATAGTGTAGTTTAGAATAAATCTAGAGATTTTTGGGAGTTACTAATTTTTTTCTTTTGGAAATGGGAAAGTATTATTACATAAGTTAAGTTTGATATATATGTATAAGGGAAGGTTTGTAATGGAAATTTTGATCAATTCATGATGTGTAGTAGTCTCTATATATAAGGGAACTCTTTTATATGTTTAGAGTTATCATGCATAATGGAATTCAACTGATTTAGAATAAATTCTATTCCTGTTTGTTACTGTGATACATAAGAGTACTCGATATATAATGGTTTTACAACAGGGTATGTGAGATATAAAAGGGTTCTTTTAAAGGAAGTTAAATTTTATAAGGTATCATAGATTCCCAGTGATATTTTTGGGCAAATTTTAGAATGATTAATGTTAACCCCCATAATACATAGGGGTTTGTTGTGTAGGGTTAGAAAGGGGTAATGAACCTGATATGAAAGGGTTGTATCATAATGATACATAAGGGTTGGTTTGAATGATTCTGAAATGTGTTAATGTAAATTATGCATAAGATCTTATCTAAAAGGGCTGATGAGCTTCCCTATGGTTCATAAGGTTTGATACCTTCTGATTCATAAGGTTTGGTAATTACATTAAGTTGTTTACATGTTCATCTTGACAAGAAAATGGTAAAAAATAGAAAACATAAGTGTAAACTCAGTGACATGTAATGGCTAAAATACAAGAGTTAATACATATGGTTTATAGGTAAGGATCACTAAGTATGTATAGGTAAATAGAGAGTTTTACAAAAAAAATGGTGGGATTTGTTTTATTTATTGTTTTTCAAAAATAAATAACTAATTTGTTTAAATTTAATATAAAAGGAGGGTTATTCCCCATTTTATCCAGTATGTAAGAGGATCTTCCAAATCATAACTTCTCACATTCTCTCCCTCCCATTATTCATTTCCATGTGAGAGATCTTCATTGATTGTTTTTTGTTCTTCAAGTAATTCATTTCACGGAGTAGTTGTGTGCATGGATTACTATATTTGAGTATCTATTTTGGTTTCTCTTTCAACATTCCATTTTTTCAACATAGTTTTCCAAAAATTAGGGGTTTTACTTAATTATCTAATTTCTTATGATTGGATATGAATCAACCAATGGTTCTCAATAATGTAATCATAATAACTGTAGGTGGGTGGTTCCTAGATTCTTCTGGTCATATACATATGTTTATATATCATGTGATAATCAGGATTGGTTAGGATTATGTTAGTAACTTGGGATGAAAATAATTTCAATATACATTGTCCATGAGATATTCTAAGGGGTAGTCGGATGAATAAAATGATAGGTTTTGGAATAATATGACTAGAATTTCATGGTAAAGTTGTTTCAGTTAGTGATGCTATGATTTCAGGTGTTATTAATGATGTCCCATGGGATGTGATGGCTGATTTGGTAAAATGGAAACATTGTTGGTGTATTTATTTTGACCGTGGGTGACATAGATATCAAATATTGGGATGATTTTGTTTTATGATGAGATGTACTTGTTTTTTACCATTTCCGTCAATGGAAACAATAGTATACTATGTTATGGATATAAGGCCAGTGATTTACACTCACCAAAGAGAATGATGTTATTGGGTTCATGTGTACATAAGAGATGGAACATTCAATATTATTTTACCTCGATCAAGGGTGGTGTACTATATAGATTAAGAAACATTTGGGTGGTCTTATTGACCATATTTATAGGGAAGGGATATGCTGTAGGCGTCCATAAGATCTTATAGGTTGAGATCACCGGTTTGGGGATTGATTCATCCCATATAGGTGGGATGTCGTGTGGTTTATGGACTAATATTGTATATTTGTTTCTATGCCATGGGTTTTATCAAGATATTGATCTAGTGATTGTTAAAGGGCATGAATGGCCATGAGACTTGTGATATGGTTGGTATACATGACTTTAGTGTATCATTTTTAATATAGGATGGGTATCCTAGTTATGGGTTGGAATTTGATTTTGTGTGACACCAGAGAGTTTTGAAGGTTGAGAACACTTCTGGTTTGAAATACTATAGATACATTATTTCAGATGGACACTAGATGTGGATGGTAAAGGATTACTCATAGATAACCAATCATGATTAATGTAGGTTGAGTGTAATACATTGGATTCCATTTATTGTACATTCCAATCATTCATATATGTACGGATATTATATAGGGACTTAAATTTGTGGTGGTCTTCTTGGTTCACATTTACAACCTACATAGTCCTTCCAAGATGTGTGTGTAATGTATGGTTCATGGAGTATGTAAGGTCAACTTCTCATTATTATGAATCTTGTGTAGATGGAATTGAATTTTTTTTATATAGGTGTTGTGGTTTTGTGAATATGTTTTGTGGTTTCTCATTTAGATACTTGTTTTTTAATCTTTCTACTCTGGTATTTATATATATTTCATCATCCTAATGGTTATCTATTGAATTTTTTTTGACATTCCTAGAATGTATAAACCTAATTATCTTATCTTATGTGTATAATGCTGTTTTCTTTGGATTTATATTTTTGCGTTATTGTGGAGTATTTATTGTTATTTATTATCATATGGTTTAATATCTTAACTATTACCCATTATACACTATCTACAATTTGGAAACCTCTATTGTATGAGGTGGAACACCTGAGGTCTAGCCTCACATTCATCTGGTTACTATATAATAAGATGGGTTTGGAAATTAAATTTTAAAATACCCATGAATATACCAATTCCCATTCTAGAATGTAGAACCAATTTTTGATAAATTTAATACTCATCAAAACTATCAATATATAATTTACAGGAAAAAAATATATTATGGATAGTAGAATGGTGAATGATCAAACCACATAGATGGTGAGTATGTTCAAGGGATTACTATAATTTACTCAAGTAACTAAAAAATTTAGATATGTATACAAATGATTCCTTTTAAAAATGTTTATGTGCCAATAAAAAATTGAAGCAAATAAAGAATCCTTACAAAAAAATATTTTCCTAACAAGAATAATTTAGTAGAAATGTAAATTAAACTAATCATGTTTGTCAAGAAAAGTTCTTGATAATTAAAATATAATATTGGGTAAAATTAAAATTGAATCAGTCTATTTAAACTATTAATTATCCTCTAAAACAATATTTTTATTGAGTATTAAACACCTATAAAGTTATTAGGACACTCTATCTTAGTTATCTAAACAAATATTTTAACAATTAAATCATTTTTTAATGTGATTGACAAAATTCAGTAATGAGAATAAAAAAAAAAGATTCCTATAATCATAAAAAGGAAATTTCTGGCAATTTTATTTGTCTTGTCACCTAAAATAATTTATCTCACTCTGATAAATGGTTTTTATAGAAAACAATTAATTTAATTGGTCAAATAACATATCAAAATCTACTATCTATTAATTCAATTACAATATACAATGTTTAATAAAAATATTATAATCATGAAATTAAATGGATTAAAAATACTATTCAAATATTCTATTATTTAATATGACAACAATAATTAATGCATATATATTTAATAGAACACTATAAATTAAGATAAATAAATTTTTTTTAGACTATTCAATGTTTCCATAAATCTATTTCATTTAAATTATAATAATACATTATCATAATAATGAAATTAAAATAAAAATTAATAAAAAATAGATTAAAATATATTTCTAATTAGAAAAATATATTTCCAGTCAAACTAACTAAGTAAAAAACATATATAGGAAGATAATATCAGAAAAAGAATATTTAAAACCTATTTTGAATTGAAATAAAGATAATAGAATAATAACTTTCTCTTATTCATTAATGAAATCCTTTGTATCTTACAATGGTTCAATAAGGAATTTTAATCAAAAATTTATATGATTGTATCAATCTCTAATATAAGTAAACCCCCCCTTAAACGCTCCCATTTATTTCCCACTATCTCTTTCTGTCACCCTATTTTGTGATTTCATTAACCCCAAACAATAAACATGATTCAGTAACTATAAAACTCTTTACATAAAATGAAATCACATACGGAACTCTATTAATAGAAAAAACATCAACTCTATTTATTATATAAATATCAACCCAACCCATCTTCCAATGGGTTATCAAATGTACTCAAAGAAATATATACCATATAATAAATAGATTTCTTTAAATTCTCCTTGACCAATAATAAAAAATAACAAAATCATAAAAAACTATTTATTGGAGAAATATAAATATACTTAAAACACCTAAACCATGATTTCATTGAACTATATTTAGATCACTAAACTAGATTCTAAATAGACCATTTAAAATTAATAATATATTCTATTAATTTTTTACTATGAACTAGCTCAATAGAAATATTTCAACAAACAAATTAATAAATTCTAGAAACACTTTGATGTATTTTTTCTTGAAATAAAAAATATTGGACACTCAAAATATTAATTCTATAAATATTTGGAAGAAGAATCCCAACATGGAAGCTTCATAATAAATATTTACCACCTTTAAAAAGTGACATTGAGTTCTACAACCTTATCACCTTTTCCTCCTTATATAAGATGATTGAATGGACAATGTTGTGGTATATATAATAAAATGTATCATTAATCAACTCATGCAACCACATAATAGTCACCACACTAGATAAATAATATATTAGGTCCAACACTGATCCTTAATCATATTTACACTATAAGACTAATTACAAGAGTCTATCCCAATATCTGAATAATGGAGGCACATCCTTACTAAACATAGTCTTTGTAAAATTTTATTTGAAAAAAATTAATTTATTGATTATAATAATTAATAAAATATATATTTATTCTTAATATACACTGTTTTTAAATACAAAATATATTAATTGTATTCCAAACATATTAAATCCAAGAAAATATCAATTTTAGATAAATGTTTTTTTACATTTAATTCATAAAAAATTATTTTTAATCATTTTTCTATAAAATATGTTAAATAATGATAGAATAGAAAAAATTATAAATACCATATACAAAATCGGTTATCATATATTTTGATTTTTTATCACATTTTGATAAGAAATCATTAAATACATGAAATTTTTATTAAGCCTAAAATAATGATTAATTGATCAATAAGTATATAAATGAAACATTTTTAATGATTCCACATCACATTGATGATGTGTGGAGTTTTTACACTTGTTGTATTTCCAAATTATCTAGTCATCATGATACCGATAAAGAAATATATATTCTAAATAATCACCCTTGGAATGGTGATATTATGTTTCTTAACATGCCACATATTATGAGATAACATCAATTTTCATCCCCTAGATTTTTAATACTCCACAAAACACTCTTCCCTAAATTAAAATTTTAATAAAAGATTTAATTTTGGTTTTTTTATATCCATTATTATTTTATTTAGGAAATCTTATAAATCATATAATGTATACCTTTTATCTTGGTCCAACCTCTCTGTAAACAAGTTTTTTCCTTTTACCTATATTCTACATGCACTTTAAAAAATATGTTATGGTATGATTTCACACAATTATTACATTCATCACTTAATAGTGCCTCCTCGTAGATTTTGAAACCCATTATAAATTGACTAGACTTTTCTTTGACTAACAAAATAATTATTTAAGAAATACTCAAATAAGTTTAATTAAAAATGAATTTATTTCAAAAAAACATATCGGAATAAAATGACATGTGTTATGAAAAAACAATGCGTATAAGGATTCCTAGATCTTTGCTAGAATACACTGCTGGACCCTAAATAATATCACTACCAAAATGGACTGTTTTTTAAATTTCCATTGTAGGAAATAAGTCATAGAAAAAAGAAGGTATATGGTATATCGACAATTTCTACTCCATTAATATGAGTGGTAACTCATCAAACTTCAAAAAAATGACTCAAATATATGTAGGCCTAATCACCTTTGGTGACAATTCCTTGAGAAATATAATTGGACTTGAAACTATTGGAAGATCCAAAATCTATATCAATAAAAAATAACAATATGTTGATGGGATAAAGCATAACATTATATGTATATCTCAACTCTGTGGTGTTGGATATTATTTTCATTTTTCTAAAAATTCCATATCTTCATTTAATGATAAACTACTTATGTTTAGAGAACCCAGAATAGATAATGTTTATACTTTGGATTTAAATTCATTGTCAAAATAGAATGTTAATTGTTAAACTGCTAAGATAAATGAGTACTGGATAAGGCATTGGGGTCTTGGTCCTTGTGATATTTACGCTTCACATAAATTATCTAAGATAATATTTGTTTATGAATTACTTAGTCTTAAGTTTGATAGTGATATATTTTATGATGCATGTCAAATTGGAAAGCATAAAAAATCATCCTACAAATCTATCAAAACAATTTCTATATCAAAACCTCAAGAATTTATCCACATGGATCTATTAAGACCATAAAGAGTATTTTCTTTTTATGGAAAATTATATGTATATATTTTATTTTATTATTACTCTAAATTTACTTGTATTAATTTTCTAAAATTCAAAATTGTCGCTTTTACTATTTTCTAATGTTTTTGTAAAATTTCTGAAAGTGAAAAATGATTTAAGATAATTTATTTAAGATGTGATCATGGTTTAGAATTTGATAATTTGGAATTTAATTCCTTTGGAAAAAATATAGTTATTAAACACACATTTTCTAAACCAATAACACCTCATGGAAACAGAATTATTGAAAGATCAAATAGAGCTATTAATTAAATGGCTAAGACTATAGGGAAGGAAGAAAATATACCTACCTAATTATGGTAAGAAGCTATAATAAAAACATTCTATATCATGAATTGAGTTTAAATTTGGACTATTTCAAAAAAAACATTATGAAATTTTGAAAAACATAATACCTTTGGTAAAGTACGTTAATGTTTTTGGATGTAATGTGTATATCCTGAACACAAATGATAATTTTGGTTAGTTATCCATAATCTCATGAAATAATATTTTTAGGATAATCTACTTCTTTTATATCCCATAGAGCATTTAATAAAAATTTAAGGATTGTTAAAGAATCTGTTCTTTTGAAATTTGATGAAACTGAACCTTTAATTAAATATAAATATAAAACCAATGAAATTTATAACTCTTATAATAACCTGATACTTGAAAACCAAAAAAACATATTTTGAAAATATCATAAATAAAATTCTGTCTAGTTTAGAAGTAAATGATACTAATAAAAATAAATGTATTTTACCTAGATAGTCTAAACCCCTAAATAATAATCCATTAGAAACTCTTATAGGATACCTAGAAATAAGAATAAGAACTAGAAGAAATACAGTAAACCTAGATGAATTATATTTCTTTCTATATCAACTAAATCCTAAATATTTTTAATAAGCTATAGAAGATGAGACTTGGATGTTAGCAATAAAAGATAATCTAAACCAATTAAAAAGAAAAGAAGTTTGGGAATTAGTTGATATACCATAAAATTATCTAGTTATAAGAACTAAGTGGCTCTTTAGAAAAAAAACCATATGTTCAAGGGATTATAAATAGAAACAATTCTAGATTAGTAGCTAAAGGATATAATCAAGAAGAAGATATAGATTATGATGAAATATTTTACCATGTAGCTAGATTAGAATAAATTATAATTATTTTATCTTATGCATATCATATGAACTTTAAACTATACACTACTAGAAATCATGGATTTATCCACACTTATAGACCCATGGTTTAAAATAAATCATGGCTACAACTTAAAATATCCCCACAGGCGTTAACATACTTAGGGCACTAAGCCCCAAACCCTCAGAATTCTACCTGATATCAATGTCTCCTCCACGATTTGGTAGACCTCCTCACCTAATGCTGCCTCCCACCTCCTGATATCCTCCTCCAATGACATGGCCACCCAACCTCAATCTTAATCCGACATCACGACCACCCATCCTCAGGACGATCCTCCTCCAACTACGCGACCACCCAACCTGCCCACTACCCTCTCCTTCTGACGAATCTCTACCTCTGTCACCCTCTTTCATCTACCCTCTTCCCTAATCACATGTTTTTTCAGTCTTCACATATTCAAGGCGCCCCTCAACTTCTCACCAATGGGTGGTCCATGACTCACAACTTGTGAGTGGCCTTAGGTAGAGTGTGTTAGGGTTAGTTTTCTATTTCCCAAAATCTATACTCTATTTATGCTGTTGGGGTTTCAATTATCTCTGATTCTCTCTAATACAGAGCTAGATACATATGAACTAGGATAGTTCTAATTCCCCACATGCCCTATGATTTATGACATTGAGAATGGTTTCTTTCAATTTAGATCCACAACCTCTTAAATTTTCATTGTGTAAGATTTATTTGTTTTTATTTATTGTCTTATTAATCATCACATTTATCTTTGATAGGGTTTATTTTAATTTTCACTTATTGTATCAGGATTGTTTTATTTTATTTTTTTTGTCTAATTTTCATTGGGTTTGATTGTCATATATAGTTTAAATATATAAATGCTGAAAATCAGAAGTTATGATGATATGATTTTAATATGGATGAAAGGTCAATGGTGAGTTCTAAAAGAATATCTCATAAATATATAGTATCCAATTATTATTATTACTTTAGTTAATGTAAATCTATGTTTCATAGTGGTGTATATATGAAATATCATTATATTGTTCCGAAACCAGGATGTGATAGACACATAAGAGATAGTTTCCCCATAGGGTCTTATTCATTTCCTATTAGGTGTTTAGTCTTATGTTTTGCTTCTAGAGGTTAATCCAAATTAACTATATCTCCCTACAATTATAATTTAAATAAAACGTTGTGTTAATAATTGGTTAAGATATGTATTTACACAAACCATGATTTATCAATGTTTCTAAAATAATAAGGATTTTTTCATATATGATGTTTTACTCCTTATGCTTAGAACCATGAGTTTCCAAAGTAGATTGTTGATTACCTCAGTACACCATCAATCTCTAAAGGTTTGAAATGGATGAATCTATAATTTTTCCTTATGATTGGTAACCTTTTGAAGGTTGAGAGATTTTACATACCTACTAGAAGTGTGGGTAATGATAAATATATTATAAAATCAATTAGAAAGGTGATTTAGATTTATATTTATTTCCACGTCCATATGATACTGTTGAATACTCCTTGAAAATATGGTTGTACAACCAAAATTGATGGACCCCATCATGTGTCTACACTGATCAATAGGGATCTATAATTGCTATGATAAAAAAATCCTATAGTTAGATTTATATTCATTCAATTATTACAATTTTTTTTGAAATATATGAAATGAAAAATAATAAGTTTAATTAACAGTCCTTGAATAGAAAAATCAATTTACCTTCCTATTAATTTTGAATTTAATGTCTTAGCTAAGACTTTAAGGAACATGAAGAAATAAAAGGCTATAATTCATGTAAATAATTCATATTATTAAGTGATTACACCACTGATTGACGGTAATCAAAGTTTTTTTCCTTCTATTAAATCTACTGAGAATGATTCTTGTAATGAATTAAGTTCATGTTGGGATAATGTTATTTCCATTGAATCATTTGGTGATATCAATTATGAAATCAATGATTGTCTTGAAATAGACCGTATTGAAGTTATTATATACATATGGGAATACAACAAAGGGATATAGTATTATAAACGATAGTTATATTTAGATTCTATGTCAATGAAATAAAAATTCGCTAAAAAGGTAATTAAATGCATCACTATCATAATGTTTATTGAATCTAAGGAGAAATTTCTATCACTTTTCAATTGAATTTTTTTTTATAAATGTATAATAATTGAAAAGGAGAATTTTTTAGGAGGTTGTTATTATATAAGTGGTCTTTCCCCTAGAAAAACTATATTGGACCTCTATGGATGTCAACGATTTATAGCTATATGTTAAAAATAATTGTATTAAAGAACTAGATAGTTCTCTTATAAAAGCTAATATAGTGTACGAAGATCTGATTCTGAAGTTACAAAATAAAATCTCTTGAATATGATATGTATTATATAAATCTAAATTGATTGTATTAAGATGTGAAATTGATAAAACAATAATTCACCCAAGTTGAATCATTATTTGTTTTTAGGAAAATAATAGTATCTTCCATAGCAACTAATGATGATAATGTTACTAACAAAAAGACTCAGATATGTGTCAAAATTACTTTGATTGATCCACTAATTTTATCACTATAAGATCATGGAGGAATGCGATAGACTATTTGATAATTCTATTGGTACTCATGCATTTTTATCTATTACCCATAGTTTGAAAAAAAATTCTGTACAAATATGGGTCTGACTAAATAATGAGAATCCATCCATATCATCCAATTTGGATATGATAATGAATAAAATACATGAATCTCTAAATAAATCTCAGGATCATATTTTTTCTATTAAAAAATAGAAAGAAAGAATAACTAGATATTCTGCATAAAATAGAAAGAGAATTTGATTTATTTTATAATAATAGTGATACTAAACATTTGGACAGAAGTATTGTGAATGTCAGCATAATAATTTTACCTATGTTGGATATACAAGGTTTATATTTTGGGGGAGAAGACCATATTTTGAAAGAAGACCTGTGGGAAAAATGATGAACTCACAAAATAGAAGTAATCTATCTATGAGAAACAGATTTCAATATTTTGAATATATTTTTTAAATATGAAAAAGTGATCATAGTTAAGATTCTTGATTTCATATAACAACTCAACAAAAAGTATATAGTAATTTCAGAATAATAACACAAAAAATTGTATTATGTAAGAAAATTTGAGGAATATAACTTGGGGAGAAAAAAGGATATTATATTATGTAATAACAATAATTTAATAAAGGGGGTTGAAGAGGAGGTTGAAATAGAGATGAACTGCTTACACTATGATAGAATAGTCGTGATGATAGACCATTGATAAATGGCCATTAATGTCATGATTGATGAAAGTGAGTTTAAGTAACAAATGGTTTCAATTCAGGAAAGGAATTGTAGAATTCATTTAATTAAAGTTATCTTATAATTAGAAGAATTATATTAAATTCTAAATAATTATATTATAAATAATACTACAAAGATACACGGATGATACAAAATTAGAGTTCATTAAACAAAAAAATTCTTAACAACACTTCTAGAAAAAGATAAAATATTGATGGGATTATAGAAAAGATTAGTAGCTCAAAATACAAATAAATGTTTTTTAGAAAAAGTTTCCACACACATTAATTAGGTAGATCATGTTCCAAAATGATGTGTGATCATATGGCCTATGTAATTGGTAAATCCTAAGAATATGGATCTATTAGAAAAGTATAGAGCCGATCTATTTTCTAAAATAAGGTTTCATGTTCCATCGTTAATGAATGAAAAAATAGAAGAAAAGAATATTTTATTATGAATTATATATTTTGAAACTCAATGGTGAATCTCAAAATGATTAGTTCTCAATATTTAATATAAGTAAAAATAAATTTTCTTGGATGGGATATAAGTCATGACCTTATTACCTTGATTATTTATAACACTTTTTGTTGGGAATTAATGGTGCTAATGAAAAAGGTTAGAACTACTTGGATGTTATTATCATTACAAAATTTTGGGTTTTATCCATCATGGTTCATTCAAACAGCTATAATTATCTCATAAAAATACGAAAAAAATCCAATAGTTAAGAATAGGGTTTATATTTCAATTGAACTATCCCTGATAAAGAATATTGGGAAGAATTCATAGAGGCTGGGGTGGGATGTGAGGGGAAGTGGGAGGCAGGGGGGCTGTGGGGTGCTGGTGGTGGTGGTGGTGGGGTGGGGGGGGGGGGGGTATTGGGGGCTAGTGTAGGAGGGGGGGGGGTGTTGGGGGCTAGGGGGGAGTGGTGTAGGGGTCTAGTGTAGGGGCTGGTGTTGGGGGGGCTAGGGGGAGTGGTGCAGGGGAGCTGTAAATCATATTGTAGAAGTGTTTTGGAAATAATTAGATTATATAAAATGGAAGGGAATAATAAATAATAGATGAATATGAGTTCCATTATATTCTATTTTTTGATTATATACTGACCATACACAATTGGTTTTATTTGATTTCATATGGTAATTGAGATATATATTGTAATTAAATTCTAAGAAGAGAATATGGAATGAAAATGATAATGTGGACAGATGAGGTATTCTTTATAGACGTGTTATTTCTATTGGTTATTCTTGTACTAATGCAATGATTATTGATATTATGATGAAAAATATGTGTGTTTTTGGCTGTTTCGTATTGACATGACAACCATAAATTATAATTATAATGGGAGTGAATAAATGATGATATTGTGGAAATAATAGAGAGGAATTATAGAATCTATAATTGTAATGGATTCATAAATTATTTATCACCACTGATCACCTATATATATATGAAGTCATTATATCTCATTTTTTTACACTATTTCCTTACAGGTGGTTTTTATTGATGAGGCCAGTTCTATCCACCACCATCAATGATAGTGAGTTCAACATTGGATTTGGGTTATATTTATTCGATTTTGATTCTTTAGAAAAATATTAATTCGCGATTTTTTTATTTTTGGGTTCTTTATTTATTTATAGTGCTTTGTGGATGTCGTTGTGGTGGATTCCAGTTGCTATTGATGAAGGCTTACATGTGTATTCATATGTAGAAAAACACATATAATAGGAATGTATAAACATATATTTGAGGACCCCTTATGCATATTTTTCCACGCATGTATGGTTTTAGGGGCTATGTTTCCCTATATATGTGTGAAGTCGAATATGCATGCAAGTGGAAAAAAAGATAGATTTGAGTTGTCTTCATCAAAAGAAGCACACCTTGAGGTTTAGGTAAGTTCCCTCTATAAAACCCTTCAATTTGAATTCTATAATTTCTTGAGTATTTTAAAAACTTGTTTTCATTATTATATAATGTGTATATGCTATGTAAATTGGATGTGGATCTTTGAAAATTCATTTCACCAGTGTTATATGATTTCCCTAAGACTTCAATGTGGACTAGTAGACGGTTTGAATCAACTCAATAGTAGAAAATGAAATTTCATTCACATTAGGAATGATAGTGACCTCATTTTGAGAAACTATGAACCGAGAATTATCATATTAATCTAAAACATAAAGGAAATCATTGTTTTTAATTCATCAAACACAAACAACCGGCCTTGAAAACATAACACCTTATTCAGTAACATCACCTTGAAACACATGACCGAGAAAAATACAAAAATATAACCTATTAAAATAAATAAACCTAGGCTTGATTCATAGTGTGACCAGATGTTCCAAATCATGAACACCTACCCCCTGGGAATTTCATGGCTTTAATTGAGGTTCATATCCAGAAATGTTCGAGATAGGGGTTCACCCCTCAACCACCCCCATTCAAGGAATAAACCGGATGGGTCACAACATGAAAAGATACATTAGCTTAAATTTCAATTATTTTCACCCTCTACATCCACCAACTTCAACGCCAACCTTTGAGGTTCCAACGGGGGACTAAAAAAATCCAAAAATACCATTTAAGAACATCTAATGTTCATATTTCTAATCAAAATTATTCACTAACCCACAACTCAGGCTATTAGAGGTGGGGGTGATGGGTTTTGTGGAAATGGGAAGGGGGGTCCATGGGGAGGGTAGGGGGTGTGCTGGGGGTAGGGGGAGGGTGCAATGGGGGTCAAAGGGTTGTGTAGGCGAGGGGTGTTTAGGTTTTATTTTCAAGTGTTTTGTGTAGGGGTTGGGCATGAGGTGTGTTCTTGGTGGGCATGAAATGGGGGGGGGGGGGGGTTGGGGTTGTGAAGGGTGAGGGAGGAGGGGTAGGGGGTTCAAGGGGGATGGGGAGGGGTGTATGGGGTTCCAAGGGGTGTGCAGGGGGTGTGGTGGGGGTGTTGGGTTCTTTTTCAAGGGGAAGGGGTGTGTACTGGGGGAGGGGGTAAGGGTGGAAGGGGGAGGGGTGTATTAGGGATGGGGAAGGGGGAAGGGGGTGTCCAGGGGAATTCAAGGGGGCATGGGTGTTTGTGTGTTTGGGGGGGGGGGTGTTCAAGGGGGCTGTCCAAGGGGGTGGAAGGTTAACTTAATGAATTTAATGAGTTAAATAGAACCGAACATGGTTAACTTATCTCATGAGTGGTAATGACTCATGTAGTAAATTATGTTACAGTTATGCCTCCTTTATAAGGATTAATTGGATGGTATGAAACTATATATCAATCTAGGATCTACAAATTTGGTATGGTAAGTCTTCCACTATACTGGATTCATGAATAGGTATGAAGTGTCATGACTTTGAGATCCAATACATAATCCCCCATAAGGAATCCTAATTTCCAACCATTTTAGGTAAAACTATGAAAAATTGATAGTTATTTTATCCAATTTTCTCATATATATTGGTTAGGTTTTCAACATTCAAGGAGGTGTTCAAGGGGGCAGTCTAGGGGTGTTAGGGGGAGGGGGTGGGGGCTGTCCAGGTGGGGGGGGGGTGCATCCAGGTGGGGTGGGGGCTGTCTTGGTAGGGGGGTCCAGGTGTGGGGGGGGCGTCTAGGAGGAGGGGGGATGTATAGGGGGTGGGGGATGTCTAGAATGGAGGGGGGATGAAAGGGGGTGTTCAAGGGGGTACAAGGGGGATTCCCATATGGTGCATTAATAGTGGATGGATGTTTATCGAGTTTGAACTCGATGTTTGAGGATAGAGATGATTGTGTAGCTGAAGATGCTGGTGGAGAGGCTGAAGATGTTGTTGACGGTGGAGAGACTAAATATGTTGCTGATGGTGGAGGGGATGAAGATGTTGGTGATAGTGATTATGATGATGTTGTTGGTGGGGAATAGAATTTTAATCTACACAATGTCATGGTTTCTGCTTATTTTTATTATAAGATGAATTAATATTTTACTAAATACGTTTATTTTTTTTAATTATTTAATTTATAAATATTGGAGGGGAGGAGAACTAGGCGTAGAATACCTCTATAATAGGTTAAGTGGGACGTAATGTGTCCTGAGAGGTATTGTGGGAGACCTGGGTTGAATGATATTAATGCATTTTAATCTTCTTATTTTGGATAATCAAGGGTGATGTCTTCTATATGAACCAAACGACATTTGTTGTAGAGTTTTGAAAGGATTATTCTTTCTATAGAGTAATTTTATTTTAGTACATCTCAGGTTGAAACCAACATATGTTGGGATGGGGATGATATCGGCTCAGGAAATACTTAAAAAAATTTGCTGGAGGGTGGAGTATTGAAGGAGTATTACACCAATTAATTGATGTATTAAAACTAATTAATTTTCCATATAAGATGTGTATATGTTTTTTTTGACAATGGTGGAAACTACAGTGGGGGTGTGGTGGGGGCAGTGTGGGGGGGTCTAGGGGTATGGGGTACTGTAGGGGGTTGGGGTTTCGAGGGGTTGGAGGGTTTCTATAGGGGGTTGTGGGAGGGAAGGTGTCCTGGGGAGGGATGGAAACTCTAGGGGGCGTAGGGGGTTTGGGGGGGGGGGGTATGGTGGGGGTGGAGCATGGCGGGTGTTTTGGGGTTTTATGTATGGGGTTGGGGGTGTCTAGGGGTAGGAGAGATTTTGTGGGGGGGGAGTAGGGTTGTTGTATGGGGTTTTAGTAGGGTGAGGGCACTGCTGTAGTGGGGTGTGGGGGCTACTGTAGCGGGTTGGGGTTGGAGGGTGGGGGTGTCTATGATTGGGGTGTTCAGAAATAGATTCTAAAAAGATGGAATATATAATTAATAATACAAAATATCATTCATCGAAAAATTGACAAATCATATTAGTAAATTGGATTGAAAAATCCATGCGGATTGTGTAAGAATAAATGAAAGAAAATTATCTACCTTATAAAATTGATAAAACTATATAAACTAAGAATAAATTTATATTAGAGAAGATGAGCATACTAAATAAATGAAATCTAGCACAACAACATTTTGTTTTTTTACTTCCTATATCATCCTTCGTATACTATATATCTTCAATGAATTATGCCCCTCTAACCATGTCATATTCTATGGCTGTTTGGGCCTAGGCTGCATCACACAAGTATTCTAGATGATCACTACAAAGACTACCATGACCATATTGGACTTACTATTTCACAAAATGACATGATCATCTCATCATGACAATCATAATTCCCTCTTTGATGGGTGTGTCCTTCCGGGATACTTCTCCATATTCACCCTTTAAAAAACTAGTCTGTTTACATTGTTATGGAATTAAATTCCTTCATGATGGACCAATCTTGATTTTTGTAAACATGAGGATTATTTCACATGGAATTTTCAGATTTATAACTTCATCCATGGATCCATGGATGAACCTTATGAGAATGACTTAATCATAGATATTTATAGAAAATATCAATGGAAATCCAAATGAGAACCTACCACATGATGATATATGGATTAGCACATGAAATGTTGTTTATCTATCGCACATTAGCTCAGTTAGAGACTGGTTTTTTCCTATACATGGTGCATTTATTCTATTATTGTAGGTTATAGGAATACACTATTCTTTTTTAACGAGTAATATTCATTGTTAATTTTCTATGATGTTTTGATTTACAATAATTTTAAGGTATGAGGAATACTATGTTTTACCTTGTCTTGTAGGTACTTTGAGCTGGTCTAGACTTCAATAATATCTTTTCTTATAGGGGAACTAATGTATGTGCAGTTATGTGTTTTTTATATTTGGAGTGGTTTAATTCATTGAATGTAAGTAGCATTACTATATAATATAATTTGGAAAGTGAGTACCACATTGATCTTTAGTGTGATAAATAGAGAAAAGCATTCTTATTTTGTAACATTTCTTTTAATCCCATGAAATATATTTAGTGTGTGGGAAATTTCACCAATTGTTTGTAGATCCAGTGACCTGATATAAGGAAATGGGTTGGGATGTTAGTAGGGTGGGGGACTAGTAAGAGCAGGGTGAAGGGGGTCTGGAAGGGACTGGGGGGAGGGGAAACTGGCAGTGTGGGGGGACTATCAGGGGTGAACTAGCTGGGGGAGGGGGAAATTGTAATGGGGGAGAGACCAGAAGTGGGGGGGGGGGCATGGGTGGATTTGTAGGGGTGAAAGGTGGGGATGAAAGGGGGGTGGTGGACTGATAGGGGAAGTGGGAGGGGAAAATGAAATGTTGGGGAGGGGGTGCAAGACTAACAGGGGGAGGGGGGAACTGGCAGGGGGAGGGAAAACTAACATGGGGAGAGGGGGAACTAGTGGGGGGGGGGGGACTGGGATGGGGTGAAAGGGGTAGGGTGGGTTGGGGAGTAGGGGGACTAGAAGGGGGAGGAAAAGGTGGGTTGGGGGGTGACTCATAGTTGGGGGAGGGGTAACTGGCAGGGGGAGGATGATCTGTGTGTGTGTGTGGGGGGGGGGGGGGGTTCTATCCAGGTGGTGGTGGTGGGAGGGTGGGGGTGCTATCGAGGTGGGTGAGGGGGTGTCCAGGAGGGCTTGGGGACTGTCCTGGTGGGAGGGGGTGTCTAGGAGGGGGGGGGGTGTTCAATGGGGCTGTCGAGGGGGTGCAGGGGGTTTTCCTTGAGGGGGGGGGGGGGGGGGGGTGCAAGTGGGCATGGGGGTGTCAAGGAGGGAGGGGCTGTCTAGGTGGGAGTGGGGTGTACAAAAGGTAGGGGCATGTCTAGGTTATAGGGGGTGTCTAGTAGGGGGGAAGGGGGTCGAGGGCTTGCAGGTGTTCAAGGTGGTGCAAGGGGGATTTTATGGTGGTGCAAGGGGGCAGTATTGTGGCGTGGAGGTGCAGGGAGGTGTTCATAGGGGTGTAAGGGGGTGTTTAATGGGGGTGAAAGGGGGATCTCTTGGGGGTGCAAAGGGGCAGTGTAGAGGGGAATGAGGGTGCAAAAGTGTGTCCATGGGGGTGCAAGGGAGATTCCTAGGGGGTGCAAGGGGCTATCCGGGGGGGGTGGGAATGTGGGGTGGGGGTGTTCAAGGGTTTGGAAGGGGGTGCAAGGGGGATGTCTAAGGGGCCTCGGGGTGCGGGGGGGGGGGGGGGGGTGTTTATGGGGGTGCAAGGGGATATCCAGCGGGGTGAAAGGGGCTGTCTAGAGGAGGCATGGGGGTGTTGAAGGCGGGGAGTGCAAGGGGGTTGTCCAGGGGGAGAGGTTTGTGTGTGTGTGGGGGGGGGGGGTGTTGAAGGGGGTGAATGGCGGTTGTCTAGGGGGTATGGGGGTATTGGGGGGGGGGTGTAGAAGGGGGTACAAGGGGGCTGTCTAGGGGGGTTCAACGGGATGTCCAGGGGGGATGGGGGTGCATGGGGGGGTGTTGTTCAAGGGGTTCATGGGTGCTGTCTTGGGGGGGGGGTCAAAGGTTGTTTTTCAAGGGGCATGAGGTGTAGGTGGGGGGGGGGGGTGTTGAAGGCGTTCAAGGGGGATGTCCCTGGGTGGGGGCATGGGGGTGTAGGAGGTTTTGAAAGGGGTGTAAGGGGACCGTCCAGGGGGCATGGAGGTGTAAGGGGATGTCGAGGGGCTTAACGAGGCTGTCTCGGGGGGGGGGGGTGACATGATTTATTTTTTATAACATATAAATAATATCTCCATAGTTTTAACTATTTTAGTAGGGAAGTATTTCCATGGTTTTAATCGTGGATGTTGGGACCTAGTTCCATGATTAAACTATAGAACTATGGGTCCTAATTCCACGGATAAAACTGTGGCAGTAGGGGCCTACTTCCACGGTTAAAACCACTACAAGAGGCCCCCTAATACCATAGTTAAACCATGGAACATAACCCCTACAACCATGGTTAAAAACATGTCACTAGGACCCAACTTCCAAGGTTAAAACCGTGGAATTAGTTAAGACCTCCTGTAATGGAGATAACGGTCAACGTTCTTTGAAACCGAGTCCATAGGCCATTGCCCTGGTTTTCGGGCCTTCGACCACGGTTACAAATCGTGGCCGTAGGTGAATTTTCTAGTTGTGATATGAGATTTATGTTACATATAAATTTTTAAATGTTTATTTAATGGAATAAATTTATTTTGAACTACCTCAAGGTATTAAAGATTCTCTATTTTTAAACTTACTAAAGCTCACTAAGGCCATAAATAAGCACCTAGAGCTTTGTATGAAATATTAAGTTATTTTATTTTGAAAAATGGATTTCCTTTTAGAATATAAGATCAAAATATTTATAAGAAAACCATTTGTTCATATATACTATTTTATTAACTTTATGTTGATGATGTTATTTTTGGTTCAACCAATAAAAACACAGTAATGATTTATTTAGAACTTATGCAAAAAGAATTTGAAATGAGTATGTTGGGAAAATTGAACTTATTTTTTGGACATCAAATTTATCAAAATGATTATGGAAATATTTTAAACAAAATTATAAATATTACTAATTTATTGAAAAATTTTGGTCATGAGAATAAAAAGGCATATACAACTCCCATGTCTACCAACACTCAGTTTCCATGTTAGTAGCCAATGCATAATATCTATCTACAGGCAATTACTGTGCACAAGTATTGTTTTTGAAAAACACACTAATTGAATTTGGATTAAATTATAAGTGTACACCTATTTTATGTGATAATACAAGTGATATAAATATTTCAAAAAATCCAATATGTCCTTTAATTACAAATAATATTGATATTAGGCATCATTTTCTAAGAGATCACATTCTTAAAAAGGATTTATCTTTGGAATTTATAAATACCGAGTATCAAATAGTTGATATTTGGACTAAACCACTTCTAACTGTATGTTTTATTAATGAGGATTTAGGTTTATTTAATTTTTAAAATGACAAACTATTTAGTCATTTTAATTTTAAATATTTATTTTATTTTATTTATTTATTCTAGTTTATTTATTTTAAAATTATTTACTGATTATATTAAATCTTATTTGTTTTATTATTTTTTTCTCTCTATACAATTTAGTTGATTTATTTTATGTTAAATTTATTCACTCTTCATGTTGTCAAATTTTTTAATGATTTTATTACGTAAGGACATGGGAAACAGGGGACTGCAAAAAACTGTTCATTTACCTACCCTTTTTGTCTCTCAAACCATATTCAAATAACGAAACCCTCATTTACCTCTATCTAACTTTATTTACATCCATTGTCTTTTGAAAACCTAGAACCTGAAAACCGTTGAGAATTAATTTCTCAGAAATGAAGAAATATAAGATAACAGAAGAATGTGAATCCAAAAACCTGAAGCGTAAGATTTTTTCAAGAAGAAAGATTCTACACGGGAAAGTAGTTGATTTTGAATGGATTTATATGAAAAATCTTCTCCTGAAGCATGTAATTGATTTTCAAGAATAGGAATTTGTGTTCAATGAGGAAAACTCAGATTTATTTAATGAGGTAGAGTTGAATTTTTTTTCCAATAGTGTTTTGTTTATTTTTGGTGATTCTGAAGATATATGTTTCAAAAGAATATAAGATAAAAACTTTTAGTTTTTTTCAACTAAATTTTTTCAAATTTTGAACTATCCTCATGAGGGAGTGTTTCAAATAAATATAACATATATTAAAGATAAGGATCATAATTATTAAGACATTATGTCCTTTCTGTTTCATTCAACAAACATTAGAAAAATGTTTTTCAACGATCTCAAGCAAGACCAGAAAATAATTGTTAGCTTTATTAAAATAGGAATTTCTCCAAGAATGACTGAGATGTATTAGATTATATATCTATACATGTATATAATTCTTTTGCTTTTGAGGTTAATATATCTATATTTTCCAAGGTATATGTTCATATATTTAAATTACTGCTGTCAACTAGATGCTAGGATGAATATTTTATCCTTATAGAAGGATAATCTATCAATTTTTTTTAATAAAGGAATGATTTTTTAACAGATTATAGAATTAAATAACATTAAAATAATTTAATAAATTTGATAACATTGATGAAAATCTCTTTTTATTTGATCACAATAAAAGTAAAAATCTTTATAGTTGGTGCAGACGACCAAAAAAGATCAATATGTTTTTATCAAGGGGAGAAAAGTGAAATTTGGAATAAAGGAATTGGTGAAAACCTATTGAAGGACATTTCAAAACAAACCAATGGAAACTGAGACTTATTTAACAAGAAGAATAATAACAAGAAGAAGCAGTTGTGCCCACAAAACTGGCTGTAAAACCAGTGAAAAGAGTAGATCCACAAGTTGTAGAACTAGTGTTGCGTTCATGTGAGTTTACTAAGTTAATTAATTTATAAGAAACATTTCTTGAGAAAGATCAATAGGTTGAGAGACAGATAATAGATCGATAGAATGTTGGTTTAACAGTTGTATAGGTGGAAGAACCAATTGTTTAGAAAATGAAATAGTTCATCATATCTAAATATGATTCTACTGAAATGGTTAAAAATATAGTAGTCTCTAATCTGGATCATGTGGAAAAAAGAAATGAATCAGTAAATGAAGAAAAAACCAAATTTCTTGATTGTTTATCTTGTTCATGTGAAAAATAAATTGAAAAAACAATGGAGAAGTATATGAAAAAATCACCATTAAGATCTCTATAAATTGTGGAAGTTAGACAATCACAACATCCAAATGACGGGACATTTGATTCCTGGTCAAATATAATTGAGGGTCTTGTAATGAAGTTTAATAAGTATTAGGAAGAGAAAGTAAGACAACATAAAGTGATGGATGTTGCAAAGAAACAGTTACCAGATCATAATGAAAATTCTGTTTCCATGAAAAAATTTGATGCTATCAGGAGAGAAATGTGGAATGAAGTTGGAAAGATAAAGTATAAAGTTGTATCTATGTCATAATTTTCTTGTCTAAATTGGAATTTAGGGAGTTAGTTTGAATCAATCAAGAGTAATCTTGGTCAGACTAGTACATATACCTCTATTCCTACTTCCAGTCCAGATTTGATTCAAATATTTTAGGATATAACATCTTTAACGGTAGATATGAATGATCATGTTCAATATATCTAGTGAAATAATTCTCCTATGTCAGTCCTGTTGGAAAATCGTAAATTTCTAGTTGACCGACTGACAAAAAATGAACCAGGTATCATATTTATGCTGAAAGAATTCACATAAAATCTATATCAGTTTATACAGCAAGAGGAGATTTTGAATGACTTTTTAAAAATCAATCTTGTTGAGAATTTTCATATCCGGCAAGATTCCATGGTTTTGATTATGCAATTAGGGGATATTCTACTAAATAATTTTCAGTTGTAGAATACATAGTTGAAGGATATGTATGATGTTGCTCAAAATCCATAGAACCTTAACTGAGCCAACTCTTACCCAGTCTTCTGTATCCTAACAGCTTCAGAGGACTAAATAAGTTTCCTAGTCATAATAATTATTATATTGATACAATTTTTGATCAATAAAATATTTTTATTTTTACTTACATGTGCATTATTTTATATTATTTTATGTTTATGTCTCAATGAAATAACCCAAACTTATTAATTTAAATATATTAGTATAACATTCTCTTATAGATCTATGAAAAAGTAAATGCTTTTTATTCATTTTTTATAATTTCATTTTTATATCACAAAATTGGGGAGAAATTTGAATAAATACAACATTCCTTTTTATCAAAATAATTCTGTAAAAATGAATATAGATTTTTTTTAATTTTGTTATTTCAATAATTATAAATTATATTACTAAATTTATTGGTTTTTTATCATAAAAAATGGGGAGATTGTTAGGAATATATTATAGCAACAATACTCTACAAATATTATTGATTTGGATGCTCACTAATGCAGTTTTTTGTTTTACTAATTAATTTTTTATGTGTATTTCAGGAAATTATTAATCATTATATTCCATTTTACAAATTTATATTCAACCTTATTATTCTCATAGAATAATTTTCAAAGAGTTTTAAACTCTCTTAGGTGTGTTCTAGAATCACTTTTTATACCGTACATTGAAGAACATAACTTAAGGGACAAGCCCAACGTTTGTATTAAAGCTTATTCTAAAAGATCAGCATGTATGCTTAATCAAACCTAAATTGATAGAAACATATGGATAAAGATCCTTAAACATGGAAAACCTTACATGTGTCATAGAGAAAAAAGTATGGTTAAAGAACCCTACGTAAGTATGGAACATTAATTTTGAGAAGCCAACATAGGGATCGTCAACCTTATATTTGTGATCAACCACATATTCTTAACCTTACATTCAGAAAATGAATGCTACATATTTGAACCCGAATTTTGGTATTTTTTATTATTATGAAGGAACCTTTCACTTTACTTTTAACAATCAAAGATTTGAATTTTCATTTTTTTATCAGAGTTTTGAGAAAAACTCTTTAATGAATATTAGACCAATTTAAAACTCATTTTTGAATGATTCAAATCTTGTTATGATTGATTAAATGAATCTTATTATGTAGATAAATTCTCTCTAATCATTAAGGGATGACATGGCTTCTGTGAGCTATCTCAAGAATTTTAATTCCTACAATTTATTAGGTGATTTTCTTAGATCACAAATTGAAAAGCATGACCGATGATTTTTTTATTCTATCAGTGTATTTGATATATATATATGTATGATTTAAATAAAAATATATATTTTGAGGTATACATGGAGCCATATATTATGACGTGTATTCAAGATTGAAACTACATTTTTGTGAAGATATTTTATAGATTTTCTACAACAATCGATCCTACACTTTTTTTCTACAAAAGAGGCTACATTGGAGAAAAATGTTTTCTGAAATTAGTATTTTCTATAAGTTTGCTACATATTTTTTTTTTGATATTTTTATTTCAATGTTCTATTGTAACCAAATTTCTTCAGAACTACTCTTTCATAAATAAACTATTTTATGAAAAAGAAGATCCATCTACAGTCAGGTGTTTTTTCAAATGTGATGTTCAACCATAACCTTTTTAATCGATATCATTTTAATTAAAGTTTAAACTAATCCTACAAAATTATGGTGGAGTATTAGATTATTGATCTAAGATGTGGTGTTTTTGGTTCTCTATTAATGAACCAGAAGGCTCAGTTTTAGTGATATTTGTAAAGGTGTCAACAACATGCACTCAGTTGTGGATTGGTCTTATGCCATGAGGACCTGACTAGTGAAGTTCACTAAACTCATAGAGAGAGTAATTGGTGGATTATACTAGGTGATCTATATACCATGAACCTAAATAAACAATATTTTTATATATTTATATTTTTTTCTCTTGCTCATAAATTCATACATAAAATAAACACTTCTTACCTACATAATCATCAGATGACAATAAAAGGCATAACTCTAAACAGTTTTAAAAAGACCCATTTAACCCCACTCATGTATATATTTATATTTTCCTTCCTAACACCATCTTCATGTGACCGAAAACCACACTCCACATAACAAACCTTCTATCATTAAACAACTTGAACTCCCAACATGAGAAGGACTGAGACAAGGCACCTAAAAAGAACCTATAAGAGTAGTATATACATAATGGTGTATATAGGGTGTTAGAGAAACCCATCCAAGAAGGATCCCACCAATGATTCTATGAAATCAATTTCAAAAAATTTTTCATTTATGCAATTTTGAATCAAATTTAGAAAATATCTATTTATAAGTGAGGAAATGAAAACCAAACATTAAATCAAATTTTTTCATTAAACATCTATATAGTTATCTTCAAAAAAATCACTTTGAAATTCATTTACATAGACTTTTAATGTTTCATCCAAATACCCATTTTAAATCAATATTTAATTTTTATTAGATACAAACTTTTCTAATCTATTTAATTTTTTTTCATAAAACATGATAAATGTAAAAGAAACAAATATAATACAGTGAGGCACCATATATTATGTAAAATAATTTAATAAGTTGGAGAGAACAAAATCTCCACCATAGATTCCAATTGGGATAGGGAACACATAGAAAGCACATTCTTATAGGGTATCAATGATTATAATGAAAAATCCATAAACATTTTATAAGGCAATGTTAGACATTGTTAAGTAGTTCATTTTCCAACTGATCATTTAATTCCTAATCCATAACCATTTGTGTTGTCTATCAAAAAATGACTTATGACACTCTCCTATATCCTTGAATACCATAGTGTATCTATTATGGATAATTAGATTTAGATAGAAACCATTTATCATCCCTCCTTATGATGTATGTGATCCATATAATGTTATAAATAAGAGGTAAGAAATAAAACAAGCGATTGGTTGAACATAAATCTCACCTCAAATAAAATAGCTTTATTGGAAATAACCCCAATCACATCATTAATGGAACAAGAATTATAAAACATCACATCATTACACAATCCATATTAATCAAGGGGTTCAAGAGGATTTTAAACACACACAACAGAAATAAAAATTATGTTTCCAAAAGGGCCTTTCTAAAAATTATATTTTGGAATGAAAATATATTTCTCATCATTAGAAATTAAAATTAAATGGATTCATTATATAAACCCATTGAAAAAATTCAAAAAACCCATTTTAATAAAATTCATTCCCTTCTCATTTTATTTTATCAATAAAAATGATCTATTATTTCCCATTCTAAGACCCAAATGTGGTCAAATTACCTATAAATATAAATTCTATTTATTCAAAATTATTGTATGTTTTAAAAAAGAACATAAAAAAATTATTAAATAAAAACCCTCGACAACCCATATAGAAACCTTTATTCCAATTGGATACATAAATTAAAACACCTAATAATCTGAATATAATTATTACATATAACTATAATTTTATAAAAAAGAAATTTTATACCACCAATAATTAAATGAAACTATTTTTAGAGAAATATCACTGATCAAATACCTCTAATAAATGATAAACAATATAGAAGTTATCTCCTATAATGTAGAACCCTCAAAAAATCCAAAAAAGACTTTCCACAAGATGAAAAATGAAAACTCCCATGATTAAATCAACACAAAATAGAAATCTAACCCCAGAATCCCCCATGGTTCATGAAAAAGGAATAAACCAAAGAGGAAATGTAAGAGAGGTAGAAAGGAAAATAAATAAAGGGAAATTAAGGATATACTAAATACTTCCACTCAAAATGAGGTGGAGAAGTAAGGCAATCAAATGGGAGTGAGGGAATAAACCTCTTGTGGATCCTTAACTCAACTAAGAGAGGATACGGGAAATAGGGGAGAAAACCCATTAAATTAAATTAAGGAATACAAGGGGAACTCATATTTTAAATAAAATTTAAATCTTGCACACTTAGTCCTCATGTTTTATCAAATAATTTTCTAACAATGAAAAGGAAACCCTATAAATCTTGAAAACACTTCAAAAACTTTCTTAATATTTTTTATTAACCATGAAAAACATGTCTTCTCCACAACCCATGCATAAGGATAACCCAAAAAACTCCCCTTGTAGTGTTTTACACATACAAAATAACCGTATATATTTAAAAATGAAGCAAAAAGTCCATATTTATGTTTAACACACATGATATCATCAAAATAGTGCACCCTAGACCTTGAACCTAAGAATAATAATTTATGTTCCAGCTATATGGTTTTAAAAAAAGGTTTGTGAATATTTCTAAATAGTGTGTAAAACCAAAAAATCCAAAAGTATTCATTCCTGAAATATATAAAAATTAAATTATCACTAAATAAATAAATATTAAAATACATATTATTCAAAACCGACCTAGTTCATTCATCCTTTAGACATCTAAGACTGCTACTGACATGCCTGAGGTATGTTCATGATGACCTTTATCTTGTGAATATTACTAAAGGAATAATATAAGAGGTTATGGGATTGATTTAAACTATATAATAAATTAAAACTGAGATGAAATTAAATGAAATTTTTGGCTAGACCATCCCTTAAGTCAGACATGCACACAAAATTTCATAAGAAGAAATACGAAATTATACAAAACCACAAATTATGTTGAGAAATTCAGTCATCATAAATATTACTACCTTCTATAGAGTAAACATCATCATTAACATCCATAACAATATAGATATAGTGGACTAATAATTAATGTTTAGAAAGAATTAAAATGATAATACAACAGATTATGTAAGAAAAATAAACACTGAAAACTAACTAACATATCACCATTTTAATCAATAATTCACCATCAAAAATAAAGAAAATAAATTATTCAAGAGTGATAACAATATGGGATAGAACAAGAATTTAAAATATAAATTTATACATGAGAATGAAAATGAATAATAGGACAAAACCCGCCTTCCCACCTATGTAATTCATTGTTAAATATCCAATTTCAATCTAGTTTGAATATAAATTATAAAATAGTACTTTCATTCATAAATGAATGAAAAAAATCATTTAAATTAATATTTAATAAACATATATTACATTTTTAAATGCAAAAAATCACATGGAAAAAATTTCCTAACATAATCATCCATTACTGGAAATCCATTTTTTAAAACACATCAAAATTTTTTTAAAAATCATTTCCAAGAAAACATTTAATTAAAAATTTGAAATATATTTAGAAGCATTATATGGAAACAATAAATATTAAAAATGATAAAATATACCACATAATTACAATTTAAAAAATATGTACAAGTGAGAAAATTAACCATTCCATAGACATGCACTATTGGAGATCCCTAAGTCATCTATTGTTAGTGGTAACCCTAAGTCCTCATATTAACTTGTGTGAAAATGGTCAATATAATTGTGAACAAAAAAAAATAATGAGGCCATTCTTTTTTCCAAGTGATATGATTTCAACCATCTGAGCACACCACATCCAATCACCAATAAAGAAGTACATTCCGTGGCCTAGTGGTATAATGTCTCCACTCTTTGTCACCATGAAATTAATTTATGTTTTTTAGAAAATAATGTGGAATAAACCAAAAGATATACTTATCAAAAATAGTTTCCATTACATACCCAAGTTACCACATTCTTCTCCCATTTTATCATTTCAATTTTTATTAAAAAATACCTTTCATCAACCCATCACAATGAGATAGTTTATCAATGAAATAAATGACTCCTAAAACCATTTTATTTGCTCAAATCAAGGGAAAAAGTTTAAAATACTGATGATTAATAAAATAATCCATCATATCTATCCAAAAATGGGTTGAAATAATGAAAAATCATTTATAAAACAAGAGAAAAAAATAAACCATTCCAACTAGTCTATTATAATTGACTTTAGAAATCAATTCAAAATGTTTTTTTAAATGATATTTGAGTACTCAATTTCAATTCATAAGATTTCCATTGATTATATCCATATATATTTATTCATAAAGAAACACACATACAAAAATATATATCTCCCATTAAATAAAGTCTCAAACTATGATGTGAAGATATATATATTTATGTAAACCCATGTATATGTGTATTACCATCCAACAAGGTATAAGACATTTTCAACCTTCACATTTAATTAAAAACCAATCTGGAAAATATTGTATCAACATTTTTAATTTAAAGTATTACTTTAAATTCATATTAAAACCCAAGATCCATTTTAGAATTAATGTTATGTTTTTAAAAACCCATTTAAAATCACCTCATTCATCAAAAATATACGTTTGGGAAATCATTCATTCACATGGTGTGTATGGGAAAATATTACCAAATTTAAAACGTTATTCAAAGTAAACAATCTCTTTGATATCGGTGAATACTATGCCAAAATATATTTTTCATTTTTTTAAATCCCATCAACATGAACCATAATACAATTAGTATTGGATTGAAATAGAAAATGAGATTCTCAATTACAAGAGGTGGGGGTGAATTTCCTGTTTTAAAACATTCATTTTTATCCTTATGAAAATATATATTTAACAATGATAAACAAGGTGGATTCAAAAACCCAATTTATTTGTAAACAAAGGGATAATCGGAAGGGACTACATATAATTATAAAGAACATAGACTTAAAAATTATTATCTTGAAGAAACATAAGAAAGTATATCTTAGATAAAAATTAATTCGTAAAGAGTATAGAATCATATTTATCCAAGAAAACAAATACAGAAATGTATAAGAAAGGTTTACATTATTTCATCAATAAATACAATAGAAATAAAAACGTGTAATAGAATAAGAACAAGTGGGAAGTATTTTAACACAAAGAGAAGGGTATCCAAAAACCTTAGACAAAGGTCCATTGATTTGTAGTTTCATGGAAGTATTTGTTACCCATGCTAGGGTAATCCCTCTATAAGAATATTAGAGTATATATTTCTATTCCCACAAGCTATAAAACTTTAAGGTTGCCTGTACCTATTTCTTCTTATCCCCAGAATTCCACAAACATTAAGGTAGTTGACACCTCAGTTTTTCTACCCCAAAATACCTTGATTATACAAATAATAATCAGTGTCCCTCTAAACAGGATGAACAAGTAGTTCTTGAAAGAACAATGTGTTCATAGGTTTCAAAAGGCATGAGAGTATATCTCTCTAGAAATCACTTCAATACATCAGAAAATGTAATATATAGATGTGTCTTAAACTATTAAATGTATGTGGTACTAGTAGGTAGAAAATATAATGATCATTACCTCCTCCAATGGTCATATTTTTCTATAAATTTTTGAGGGACATTGACACATGTCACTCAACCAATGGATAGTTAGAAACAGAATGTACAACATTGTTCCATTGTAGTATAATCATGTATAAGTAATTAAATCATGTAAAACATTATTATAAATATTAAGAAACTTAAGTAAACAACAATTAGATAATTTTATAAAAATATCATTAATAAATATAAGTAACTTTAACATGTATGAATAATTATAGTCAGATTATAATGGAAAACAGAGTCTAAATAGGTATATAAACAAAGTCTTATTTTCAGAGAAAATATAGTATGATTTTATGAGGAAACATAGTCTGATTTTATGAGAAAAGAGTATTACTTCATGAGTAAATCATAGTATGAATTATAATGAATTAAGAGTCTAAATTTATGCTAATTTGGAGTCTGAATTTTATAGAATTAAATGTTTAAATTTCAACGAAATTCAAAGTCTAAATTTCATAGATATCATAGTAAAATTTTTGAAAATTAAAAATCTTAATTTCGTAGAATTTAGTGTCTAATTTTTGTGAAACATAGAGTAAAAAATCAGGATGAAACAGAGTATAAAAAAATATGGAATCGGAGTCTCAAAAAAGTGTTAGTCGTTATCTAAGAAACTATAAGCTTCTGAGCTTTTGGTAAGGATTTTATTGTTCTAAATGTAATTCTGTCTTCAGAGAAATAAGTTTATGTTTAGATAAGGATCATCAATCATAAAACATAAAAGTATGTTAAGGTTAAAGAAAATAAATTTCAGAAGTGAAAGAAAATAATCTTTAAGAAAAAAGTGTTTGTAAATTTCCAAACATGAAGTAATAGAAAATTCATAACATATATTATTAACATAACAATCTCCCCATTTTTGAATGAATAAAAAAATTTTCCATAATGAATACTATCTTTGAAAAAAATGTATCCCTCTTATATTTTTGGATTATTGAATATGAATAACTCCTACTTAGTTTTTTTCACCATAAGGATCGTATTCTTTGGCTCATGAAATTATCTTGAGAAGGATCTTATTTTTATAGTGAATAGTTTCTTTAAGAGTAAGCTCGCCTTTTATAATAAATTTATTTTATTGGATAAACTACCCCTTAATATGATATTCTTTTTAAACTACCCTTCGGCTCTTTGATTTTCAAAAATGAATGGAGGGGAGAAAAAAATTGGTACCTGAATGTTTAGAAAAAAATGAATATGAATCAAAGTATAAAAATAAATTTAATAATCTTAAAAAAACGTTTTATTACAAAAAATTACTAGAGTTTTAAAGTTAATAAATTTTCCTTATTATTCTCTAGAAGATGCTTCTTGAGGATGACCTTTATTTTCTTTATCTCCACATGATCTTCTAGTGTCTTCTGGAGAAACTCTTCTGGTTCCTAGTTCTTCTTCTTGAGATTCTGAATTCATTCATGTTGAGACTTAATTACTTCTTCTAGTGATTTGACATTTTATGCTAAATAAAATGTGGTATTAGATTCTCTATATTGGTTAATAGCAACATAATTAATATTTCCATAGAGATCATTATCTTTTGGAATATGGGCATCCTTCTCTTGATTCATGCAGTAAAAAATATTCTTGAACTTCTCATTAAGCATGTTGAAGGCATCTTTGAATGAATCCATATAATCACCAACCATCTTAAGAACATCAACTACATACTTCAACCAAGTTGTAATATTCTATCAAGACATTAAATAAGCTTCATAGTTTATCATGGATAATTTGAAATCATTATCTTTTTTGATTAATTTTTCAATACAAAAATTTGTTGAATCCATTTTTATGTCGACTGACTACTGAACAAGAATACCCCCTGATTCATTGTTTGGAATGAACCAAATTGAATCAACAATATCTTTCAAATATTTCAGCACAAAGTCATGTCCCATGGATGATGACAATTCTAAATATGAATCACCTCTCTCTAAAGAGTATCTATAACTTTCTTACCACCCCTTTCTCTGGGTGATTTTTCAAAGTCACCTTTATAAGGTGTATCAAGAAGGAGTAATTTTCTTTTAGAAATATCCTTTTCACCTGCACTATCCATATCATGATCTTGTTCTTTAATATTAACTTCTTCATCATCTTCAAGAACAATTTCTTCATATTCCTCCATCTCGTCAACAAAATAGGCATTGTTAATGTCCCCTTCTTTAGAATTTTCCTTCTGCTTATCTAAATCAATTTTAGTGGATGAATCATGGTAAGTACTTATTGAGAGTGTATTAGAGGGAATCTTCTTTTCCTTGTATTCTCTATCCATTTTGATCATATATTCACATTCTTACTCCTCTTCTTATTCTTCATGTTGTATTTCATCTTCTTAAACATCCTGTTTTTGAACAGGAGCTTCTTTTAAGAAGGATTCTAGTACCTAAATCTATTTGAAATCATTCTCAAAAACTTTTAATAACAATTTAATAACTTGAGCATTCAACTCTTTTTATTTTTTTATTTTTCCCATTTGCTTGTTTCTCAAGATTTTATGAACCAATGATTTCTAAGGCCTTAGCCTTTATAGGTTCATGTCCAAATTTATGAACACCTTATTTTCTCCTTTTCTTCTGCTCCCTCCACATAGAAACTACTTCATCAGAAAATATATTTTGCTTATTTGGTTTAGGGGGTGTTGATTGTGGTTACATAATGGGTTCAGTTGGATGTTCTTCAATCTCCTTAGACTTTTTTTTGAAGGATCAAGAACTTCATATTTCTTCACTTAAAAATGTTCATATTTATCAATAAGATCATAAAACTATTCATATTCAATATTGGACAATATTTTAATTCTTCTTAGTGTATCATCACTGAGTAACATAATCTTGAAATTCATAGCCTTTGAGGTGTAAGGGATCTTGAAAGATTTAAAGAACAAGACTATAATCTTCAAAATGATTACTAGACAGAATAAGATTTGAGACTTTATGTTTCCACTTTTGATGTTACACATTGTGAGAAGGATATATTTCACCAAATTTAACTTTTTTATGTTTAGCATGAATTATAAAAGAAATATATCAAATATATTTCTTGAATCCTTATCACCCTTCCTTGGAACAAGGAAACCTTGCATCCAAAAAGTTACCAACCTCTGGTTTGTTGATAGATGTGAAATAATGGGTTTCTTTAAAATCTTGAGACATAGTCATTCATAAGATTTATTCTTCAAAAAAGATTATTCATTGATGGGTAATTGGTGTGATTAGAGAATAACTTGACCTTCATAACAGATATTTGGGATGCTATCTTCCTTGTAGAAGGATAGAGTGTATGATTCTCCATAGCTTGTGAACATAAACATAACTCATCCATATTTCTCATAGAAACAAAATGAATCCTAGAATTCCACTATAAGTTCAGAGTATACATGATCTTGATTCTTTTACATAACAACTAAAACACTTTCCCACCAGTTTAACATGATAATATTTTTAGTCAAAGAAATGTATTTCAAAAAGAAATTCTGAACCAATTACCTTTATCAGATTATTAACCAATTTTTGGTTCCTTTCTAGATTGATACTACATTAGAGACTGAGGATAATCTTCAAGAGACATTCATAATATAAGTAAAATGAAAAAAATGTAATTTCAGACTTAGTGAAGTGTAATGATTCAATGAAAAATGATGAGGGAACTGATGAGGGGAAAGAAGATGGGATTCCTTTAATTAGGTTTCATGGTGAAAATTTGAATTCTCAGATAGATACAATGGTTGAGGTTAACATGATCTGATATTATGGTTTATATTAATACTGAATAAGGACTTTAAGATTCCAATCTTTTCAGGTTTTAAGGAAAAATCATATTTAAGGGAAGTGAATATGATAAGGTTTTTTTAAAGAAGATAAAAATACCCACATGTAAAAATTATTATTATGAAGATTTAAGTAGGGAATCATACTTTCTGGATTACATAGAATGATTTATCATTATTGATATGGTTATTCTTGAAGAAACTAGGTACTAGAAATATTTTTAGGGAAATAAAATTTAGTTTAAAAAAATTTAATGAAAAGGAAAAATTTAGAATCTGAAAATTGTATAAACATATGTTCTTCCACTATGAAAAGAAGTAACTTAATGTTTGTAGATTGGTCTAAAAAAATAATATGAAATATTAACTTACATTTTTTTAATGTATTCAGATCTATCAAAGGGTAAATATTTTTAAAAAATGTCCGCAAAATGATCTAGTGATCTGATAAATTGTAAAATAATATATCCATTTAGTGTGTGATCCCTAAGAAAGAGATACCAAAAGTATATGTTCTTTTCACAAGAGTGATGTGAGTGATTCTTTATTAGAGAAATGACATTATTATAATCAAACATTATCTTTGTTTTGGAAAAGCTCATGTCATTGTTTTTTAGTTTTCTTTTCATCCACAACACTTGATCAAAACAACTTATAACTGCTACATATTTATCCTCTGTAGTGGAAAGTGCTTCTGAGTGTTGATTCATTAATATAAAATAAACTAATGAATCTATTAAGAAATGAAATGTTCCAGATATAATTTCCTTATCAAGTATAACTCTACCAAAAGCATCATATGAAAAAGATTCAAAAACCAAATCATTTCTAGAAGAATATAAAATTCCCAAATTTATGGTTCCCTTCAAATAGCAAAAAAATTCTTTTCTCAATTTTTAAATGAGATTTATTTGCATTAGATTGATATAATGAAAAAAAATCATACTAAAAACATAATGTCTGGATGACTAGATATTAAATAAAATAAACTTCATATCATACCTCTAAAAGATGTTTGATCTACTGGTTTCTTAGCTTCATCATGATCAATAGAATTTGAAGTACCAATTTGAGTGTTTATACATTTAGTGTTGTCATATCCATGATGATATTTGATTTAATTATGTTGAGATTTATATGTTTTTATGCATTTTGAGAAAATTAAAAACCAATGGAAAATGTTATCTCACCCATCATACTCATTTCAAACTCAAATTTCATAAAAGTAGAAAAAGAATCAGTTAAATATTGCTTAGTTTATATGAATATAATGTCATCAAAATATATTTGAATAATCAAAAAAAAATTCTTATATTTATTTTTAAAAAGGGTTGTATGCACAGTTCCCTTAATATATTTAATTTGTAAACTAAATTTTTTAAGTGAATCATACCAGGCTATTGGGTTTTTTTATGTTTATATAATGCTTTGGTAAGATTTCAAACATGTTTAAGATGTTTTGGGTCTTCAAAATCAAGTGTTTGTTCAATATAATCTTCCTATTGAATATATCTGTTATGGAAATCACACTTCACATCCATTTGATAACGTTTGAAATTATATAATGCTACAAAGGTTAGTAGTATTTGAATAAATTCAATTCTATATACTAGAGCATAGGTTTTTTCATAGTCTATTCTTTATTGTTTTTTATTGCCTTTGGAAACTAAAATTAATTATTTCTTACAATGATTCTATTTTCATCACATTTATTTCTGAAGACCTATTATACACCAATTAGAAAAGATTACATAGGTCTTTCAACCAAGGTCCATACATTGTTCCTTTTGAATTTATTTAGTTAATCTTGTATGGATTAACTCAAATCATCATCATTTAAAGCTTAATCATTTCTTTTTGGTTTTATTTGGGAACAAAATTTTAGATTCTATAGTTCATTTATTTAAGAACATCTACTCCTTATAGGTTGATTTACATCACGAATGCTACTATAACTGAGATGATTCTTAAGAAACAACTAATCGCTGGTTTGTAAAACCTATTCATCTACATAATCTAGAAAATCATCTGTGGCAAATACATCAGGAATATTTTCTTGAGTTCTTTCTTTATTAAAATAATCTTCCATACAAGTTTGATAATTAGTACTTTAAAAGACATCTGACAATGTAAGTTGGTGTTGTTTAAAAACAAATAGACATGTTAAATCAAATTTAATATGCATTGTTTCTTTAATAGTATAATAATTTTTGTTAAAAATTATATAAGAATTAGATGTAGTGGAATAGCCTAATAAATTTCATTCATCGGATTTGGGTGTGAATTTATATAGGTTATCTTTAGTATTCAAGATGAATACTTTGCATCCTAATACATTGAAGTAATAAAATTTAGGTTTTTGACTAGTCCACAACTCATAAGGTTTTTTATTAAGAAAATTTATAATTAAAAATAGATTTATAGTGAAAAAAATAGTAAATATAGATTCATCCCAAAAATGTGTAGCAATAGAATATTCACTGAACATGATTCTATTTATCATTTTAAGAATTCAGTTTATCCATTAAAAAAAACCATATTATTGATAAATTCTTGGAGATGTGTAATGATTTTATTACTAAAAAAGGTTTCAATATCTGAATTTTCAAATTCACCCCCATGATGACTATGAATATTTATCAATGGAAGGTTTTTCTCATTTTTCCCTTTTTCTGAAAAAGTGTTAAAATAAGAAAAGAGGTCAGATTTTTTTTCTATAAAATTGAACCATGTAAATATATTATGATCATCTACTAAAACAAATACATAGTATTTTACTCTAATACTTTATGTTTGTGTGGGACTAACATTATCCATATGATCTAGCTTTAATTCATCATAAGTTTAGATGTAAGACCTTAGTTTTTGGAAAGGTATGCTTTTGTTGTATTTTGGGTTGAACCCTTTGTTTTGGGGAATATAAAAGTTTTCATGAAAGTATGAGAGGCCTTGAGGGTGTTCCGGGGGATCGGGGCATGGATGAAAATAAATATCGGCTAGATAGGTCAGAGCGCACATCCTACGCATAGCCAGGTAAACCGTGCAGCCTGCCCAGGCTAAACTGTACGACCCCTCCTCCTCCTCCGGACAGAAGCATGGACATGGTTTGTGCACGGTTTTCCCAACTGTGTGGCTAAATCGTGTGACCCCTCCTACTCTGGAAAGTGTCATGCACATGGTTTGCGCACAGTTTTCCAAATCGTGCCGAAAAATGGTGCGACCACATAAAGATAGGAAAAACTACAAGTTTTCCACTCCGGGCTTTTAAAACCCACTTGGGATTTCATCTCATTTCCTCCCTCTCCACCCTAGGCACAAACCGAATCGCCCAAAGGCTACAAGAGACCGATATCCTTCGATTCTGAGGAATTTTTGGAGCTGTTGGTTGCAGATCGAAGCTCCGGGTAAGGATAATTCTATACTTGCTTCTCTTTTTTGGTTTAGGGTTTGCATCTTATCTCCCCCTCATTCTGAAGTTCTAAAACACTAACTTTTGTGTGAGTTTTAGGTTGAAGCTCTAATGGTTGGTTGAATTGAGGTATAAGGACTCTATTGAGAGTGATTTCAACTGCGGTTTTGAGGTAGGGGGTCTACAAGTGATATCTCATAGTTATTTGGGGATTTGTGCATGTTTAGTTGTGTTCTTTTTTCCACTTGGTTATGTTTTTAATAACCTTGGCATGTTTGATAATAGTGGTGTTTAAAATGGAAAATGGGAACCCTCATGATCCCCATGGGATGTATTGGGATTGTCTTGGCCTAATTGGGGCCATCCATGGGATGTGCCTGCTTTTCCCGGGTATAGGGATTGATATTAAACAAGTGACCTTGTTGTAATGAATTGTAGAGCCCTTGATAAATATGTTGACATGATTGGTTGAACTTGGAATAGATGTTAGGTGATTCACCTAGACTTGGCACTAACCTAAAAGTTAAAGTGGAATGGGTAAATGGTTGATTCATGGGAATGATGAACGAGTTAAAATGGGTTAATGTGTAAACCGATTAAGGACCATAATGGGATTGATTTTGGGTTTAGTGTTGAATGCATAGTGAGATATGCATAACACATGATAATTGGGTGAATGGTTAAATAATGTGAAATGGTAATGTGTTAATGGGTTATGGCATGATGTGGATTCCCATGTGGGTTATTTTGAATAGTGGTTTCTGAAGGGAAGTGGTTTGGATGGTTGATGGTTACTTATATGTAAGCATGTGCGCACAGCTTCGTAGAGTGGGGTATGACATGAAGATCTATGCCCACGGGTCGAGTGAAGACTGTGGTCCTAAAATGCACCCTAAATGCATGGGTTAGGAAAGGGGACTTAGGGTCTATACTCCTAATGGTTGCATCCACCGGGACTAAGGCTTCAAGGAGAGGTTATGGTTGATATGAGGGGTTAGTCCTAGTGAGATAGGATAACGATGTGTTTACCCTCTTGAATGTGATTATTGGCCTTAGACCCATGTAACATAATGTATGTGATTGACCCATGGAAATGTGATGGAATGGTAAATGGTGATAATGGGTATGTAATGAATGGAAATGGAAATGGATTTGAATCTGAACTTGATAATGGCACCTTAATTAATTACATTAAAATTATCATTCATACTCCTTATGTATGCACTACATGTTCATATTGTATATTTTTGTAGAAGCCGTTGGAGGTGGCCTACTGAGATATACTCACACCCTGCTTGGGCCGCCGTTGGGTACCCGATCAGACTTCATGTTTGCAGGTTAGGAGAAGGGAAAAGGTCCTTGCTAGATATTGAGTGGACATGGGTAGCACTTGGTGGAGGATCCGGATTTGGAGTCGGGATCAATTTGGGGATTTTGGCCATTATCTTTATTTTGGGTTTTGTTCACTCTATCACTTGTAGTATGACATGGCATATTTATTGTTGGAAATGATTGTTGTACATGTTCCTTGTTTATTTGTTATTGTTTCCGCTATTTGGTTTATTTCTGTTGTAGCTTACTCTGATAAAAAGGGGATATAGTCTCCCAACTTGACCCATTAGACCCCCGCTTCTTGTCGGCAGCCTTTGGCGTATGGGGAGGCACGCATAAGGTCATGTAACCACCAGTCTCGGAGCTCCGGTTTAGTGGCTTCTGGGTCGGGGATGTTACAAATTGGTATCAGAGGAGGTCTTTATTCTCCTTCTCTTAGGTCTAGTTATTTGGGATTGGTAGCTAAGGTTTAAGAAGTGCTAGCCCTTGGTATTGAGCTCGTGCTTGGGAGTAGCTAACCCATGTACGAGGAAAACCCCAAGTCAACCTAAGTGGGAAATGTTGTTCTTGGTTGTGTGTTGTTAAAGTAGATGATATTTCACTATTGGGTGATACACATGTGGTTTGATGTGATTGTTTTATGGTATTTGGATCGTGGCCTTAACAACATGAGGATGGGAATTCATGCATCATTATATAAACCTAGGGAGATAGGTGACATACATTGTATTAGACACATGCACGAGGTGGGTGTGTGAGACAGGAAAGTAGGATGCCTCATTAATTTTATGAAACCAAGAAATAATGAGAAGAATGAAATAAAAAAAGTGGGTAAATGATGTTTAATGGAGTAATAGGGTTTGAAAAAAATAGGGAAATTGTTGTTGGGTTAGTGTATGAAAAATGGGTTGATGTAGCTAGTAAAGAGCTTTTGATAAAGTCATGAATGTTTTGTGGCATGCGTTTTAAAATATCGTTCTAGGCATTGTAGAGAAATCCCACCACGACGTCGGTTACCCGTTTGGAAACAAGAGGATGTCGGTGAGAACACTCCTCCAGTAGAGGAGAAAGAAAATGTGGAGATCAATGAAGGTAGAGAAGACCAGTTCTAGGGGAACTTGGCTCGCCTTATGCAGATGATGGATCGGGACCCAGGGCGGGTTGCACCAAGTATGTTTGAGCTGACCAGGGAATTCTAGCGGCAACACCCTCTGACCTTCACCGAAGAGAGCGGGCCAGAGGCAGTGGAGTTCTGGTTAGAGTCTATCTAGATGATACCGAATCATCTAGATACCCCTTTTGAAAAGTGAGTGAAGCTGGCCACTTATATGTTGTGAGGACAGGCGAAGCGTTTTTGGGACATTCAGGCTCAAATCAAGCAGGCTGATGGAATATCGTGGAAGGTTTTTACGTAAAGGTTTCTGGATAATTTCTACCCAGAGACTTTGAGATAGGATTGGGCTGCAGAGATTATCATCTTGACTCATGGATCCCTATCGGTGATGGACTATGCTAGTCGCTTCACTGATTTGGGACTCTTTTTCCCAGTGTTAGTAGGGGATGAGGCATCAGTAGAAATGAGTTTCTAGGATATGAGGATACATGAGATAAGGTCTCAAGTAATCATCTTCCGCATGAAGAGGTTCACAGATGTAGTAGATTAGGCACTAATCTCGGAAGGAAACCTGAAGGGAGGTTCGGGTAGTGGGCTTGTGGTGTCAGTTAGATAGATGAACGGTGCGGCTACCGAAGGTCAAAAGTGACGCCACGAAATCTCACAGAATGGAGGAAGTGTGCAAAGTGGCTGGAATAGGGGGTCAGCCTCTTATAGTGAAAATAAGGTGTTATTATTTCAGAATGGTAGGTCGTGGAATATGCGTGGTCAGTGTCCTCGACCTCTAGTTGAGTGTCATTCGTGTGGTAGAATGTGGCATGTGCAGAGGTTCTATAGGAATCCTATACAGGCGGGTGAGCATGATGGTGGAAGGAAAGTACCAGATATGGGAAGGGGATCAGTTTCCCCATACCAGGAAGACAATTAGAGATCCATGGTCCATATTGGCAGGGGCGGTCGACGTGGAACTCCAGGGCAAGATCTCTCACGCCAGCAGGGCAGTGCAGCGAAGGGTGTTCAGGCTGGGGCCCTAGGCGGAGGGGTAGGCCAGCTTTAGGCAGTTCAGTTTGTGCCTGGTGATGGAGAGGTTGGACCATCGACCGTTCAAGGTACGATCCATGTAGTATCTAATTTTTCTAGTGTGTTGTTTGACACAAGTGCCACACATTCTTTTATCTCTACTCACCTTGTGGTAGTGCTGGGTTTACCTGTGGAGAGGGTGTGTGGAGTTATGTCAATTGACACTCTGTTGGGGGTTCAGGTTAATGATATCATGCAGTGCAAGGGATGTTCCTTGGAAGATGATGGGTATCATTTTCTATGGGATTTTTTCGTTCTCGAGATGTCAGGGTTTGACATCATCTTGGGAATGGATAGTTTGGTGTTATATTGGACACACATAGACTTTTATCTTCACAAATTATTATTCAGGTCACTTGATGGCGACACTTATGTCCACAGTGGAGAATTGGACGTTCGAGCAGGGCGTGTAGGACCGATTGGTCAATGGTTGTGTGGACTCACAGATCAAGTGGCAATTATCATGCTTGATGAAAATGGAAGTGGGAGGCAGTCTGTTTTAACTCCTGTGGTGGATCGGTTTCAGGATGTGTTTCCTAAGGATTTCTCAAGGTTACCACCCGAGAGGGATATTGAGTTCACAGTCGAGTTACTACCGGGAGTGGAGCCAGTTTCCATTCCGCCATACTGAATGGCACTGGTAGAACTCTAGGAACTAAAGCTTCAGCTTGAGGAGGTGGAGCATAATGTGTTTATCCATCCTTGTACGTCTCCTTGGGGATTTCCCATGCTTTTTGCAAAGAAGTTCGATGGGTCGTTATGGCTTTGTGTTGAATATCGGATGTTGAATCAGATGATGGTGAAAAATCGGTACCCTATTCCTAAAATGGATGACATGTTCGATCAGGTTATGGATGAATCAGTGTTTTATAATATTGATCTGAGGTCGGATTATTACCAGTTAACGGTGAGGTCTTCCGACATACCGAAGATAGCTTCCGGAGTCAGTATGAGTTGTTTGAGTTTTTTGTAATGCCTTTCGGCTTGACCAACACATCGGTGGTGTTTATGGCTTTGATGAACCAGATATTTCATCCCTATCTAGATCGGTTTGTGGTTGTCTTTGTTGATGATATACTAGTGTACTCGAAAACTCACAATGATCATGCCCAACATCTTGACATCATCTTGGGTACGCTACGAGAAAATCGGCTATACACCAAGCCATCCAAGTGTCAATTATGAATAGGTGAGGTACATTTTCTGGGTCACATCATCTCAGAGGTAGGTGTGTTAGTGGATCTAGAGAAAGTGCAGACATTTGTATCTTGGGAACATCCCAAGAGTGTTTCTGATGTTCGGAGGTTTCTGGGTTTGGCTGGGCATTACCGAAGGTTCATTCAGGATTTCTATCACTTGGAAGCACCACTTTCGGGCTTGACCAAGAATGGAATCAGGTTTGAATGTTCTGAGGCTTGTGAGAATTCCTTCCAAGAGTTAAAGAAGTGGCCCAAGACTGCACCTATCTTGATCTTACCTGAGTCGGGTAAGATGTACATTGTTTTTTGTGATGTGTCCGGAATCAGACTTGGGGCAGTGTTGATGCAAGATGAGTGGGTGGTGGCTTACAGTTCAAGGCAGTTGAGACCCCATGAGCAGAATTATCCCACTCATGAACTTGATTTGGCTACAGTAGTGTACGCTTTGATGTGCTGGAGGCACTATCTGTTGGGAGAACGGTTTACCGTGTTTTCTGATCATAAGAGTTTAAAGTACATCTTCTCAGAGTGGGATCTGAATCATTGGCAATAAAGATGGGTTGAATATCTCCAATATTTTGATGTAGAGTTGGTGTAGGCACCGGGAAAGGGAAATAGTGTCGCTAATGCTCTGAGAAGGAAGGTTCTGAATTAGATGGTTTAGGAGTCCAACACCGAGTAGAAGGTGATGGCCTTGTTTTCTGAAATACAACTGGAGGTGCAGGAGGAGAGTGGTCAGGTCACTCATGATTCCTTAGTAATGGAGTCGACACTTTTTGGTTCGAGTTAATGAAGGTCAGCTTGATGATCCTGAGTGTTTAATCATGAAGTAAAAGATTAAAGGTCAGGAGCTAACTTCTGACTGGGCCGTTGGTGTGGACGATGTTGTTCGTGTTCATGATCGTGTGGTTATGCTAAAGTGTGTGCAAGAAGAGTTGATGTGAGAGTTCCATGCATCAATGTTTTTAGTGCATCCTGGTTTTACCAAGATGTACCGTGATCTACGAAGGAAGTTTTGGTGGCCTGGAATGAAGAAATAATTTGCGGGCATTGTAGCACAGTGTCTTACATGTCAGTAGGTGAAGGTCGTGCATCAACGCCCAGGTGGTTTGTTGCATCCATTTCCCATTCCGGAATGGAAGTGGGATGATGTGATAATGGATTTTGTTTTGGGTCTTCCCAGGACGCCGATAAAGAACGATGGAATATGGGTGCTTGTGGATCAGTTAATGAAAGTGGATCATTTCTCACCGATTCAAGAGACATTTATAGTCGACCAGTTGTGTGAGTTGTATGTTCGACAGATAGTGCGGTTGCATGGTGTGCTGCAGACCATAGTTTTGGACTGAGATCCGCATTTCACATCACGTTTCTGGAAAGGATTGCAGAAAGCGCTTGGTACGAAGGTGTTTTTGAGTACGACTTTCCACCCGCAGACGGACGTGCAGTCAAAATGTACGATCCAAGTGTTTGAAGATATGTTAAGAGCTTGTGTCTTGGACTTTGGTGGTTCTTGGGAGAGACACCTATCGTTGATTTAGTTTGCCTACAAAAATAGTTTTCGAGGTACGATTCAGATGTCACCATTTTTGGAACTTTACAGGAGGCCATGTAGATCTCTACTGTTTTGGCTAGAGGCCGGTGAATCTGAGTTGTTGGGACTAAGTCTCGTACATGAGACTTCAGAGAGAGTTAAGCTGATTAGGAAGCGAATGGATACGGGTCAGCGTAGGCAGAAGTCTTATGAAGATCGGAGGTATAGACCTCATGAGTTTGGGGTGGGTGATAAAGTGTTCCTTCGGGTGTCGCTAGGGTTAGGTCACCGTCTGATTCGAAATTAGGGTAAGTTAGCACCTAGGTATGTGGGACCTTTTGAGACTGTGGAGAGGATCAGACCAGTGGCTTACCGATTGGCTCTTCCATAGTGGTATGGTGGGATGAATGATGTGTTTCATTTGTCATAGCTTTGATGGTATCACCCTGAACCATCTCATGTGGTTGATGTTGAGGATTTGGAGCATGAGGATGATGCGTCCTTTGAGGAGAATCCGGTTCATGTGGCGGATCGTAGTGAAAAGGTCTTTCCAGTTAAGGTTGTGCCATTAGTGTGAGTACTATGGAATCATGGGAATGTTCAGGAAGAAACATGGGAGCGAGAATCAGATATGCGGGCTTAGTGGCCCAAACTCTTCCTTATGGTGGATCAACGAGGCTTGCAAACTCGGCTCGGGGACGATCCATTATAATGTGGGGAGGTTGTAAAACCCCTGTTTTTGGAAAGGAATGATATTGTTGTGTTTTGGGATTAACCCTTTGTTTTAGGGCTTAAAATTGTTTTCCTGAAAGTGTGAGAGGCCTTGAGGGTGTTCCGAGGGCTCGGGGTACAGAAGAAAGGAAATGTGGGTAAGAAAGGCCAGGGGCCATGGCCTGCGCACAGCCTGGTAAACTGTGCAGCCTGCCCAGGCTAAACCATGCGACCCCTCCTCCTCCGGATAGAAGCATGCACATGGTTTGTGCATGGTTTTCTAAACCATGCATCTAAATCGTGCAAACCCTCCTCCTCCGGATAGTGGCATGCGCACGATTTTCACACAGTTTGAAAAAACCATGCGGACAAACCGTGCAGCTACTTAAAGTTGGAAAAAATTACAACTTTTCCACTCCATGATTTTAAACCCCACTCAGGATTTCCTCTCATTTCCACCCTATCCACCCTAGGAATGAACTGAATAGCCCAAAGCTCCAAGAGACCGATCGACTTCGATTATAAAGTGTTTTTTTCCATTGGTTGTGGATTGAAGCTCCAGGTATGGCTAATCCCATCCTTGTTTCGCTTTTTGGTTTAGGGTTTGTATTTTCTCTCCCCCTCATTCCGAAGTTCTAAAACCCTAAAATTTGGCTGAGTTTTAGGTTGAATCTCCAAAGGTTGGTTGGATCAAGGTCTAGGGACTCGATTGAGAGTGCGTTCAACCTCGGTTTCTAGGTAGGTGTTCTACATGTGATATCCCATAGTTATTTAGGGATTTTTTCAGGTTTAGTTTGGTTCATCTTTCCACTTGGTTATGTTTTGTATGACCTTGGCACGTTTGATAATAATGGTGTTTAAAATGTCAAATTAGAACCCTCACGATCCCCATGGAATGTGTTGGTATTGGTTTGACCTAATTGGGTCTATCCATTGGATGTGCCGGATTTTCCTGGGTTTAGGGATTGATATTAAACAAGTGACCTTGTTGTAATGAATTGTAGAGGCCTTTGATAAATATGTTGACATGATTGGATGAACTTGGAATAGAAGTTAGGTGATGTACCTAGACTTGGAACTAACCTAAGGGTTAAAGTGGAATGGGTTAAATGGTTGATTCATCAAAATGATGAACATGTTAAAATGGGTTAATGTGTAAACTGATTAAGGACCATAATAGGATAGATTATGGGTTTAATGTTGAATTCTTAGTGAGATAAGAATAACACATGGGAATTGGGTGAGTGGTTAAATAATGTGAAATGGTAAGGATTCAAGGGGTTAAAACATGATGTGGATTCACATATGGGTTGTTGTGAATAGTGTTTGCCGAAGGGCAATGGTTTGGATGGTTGATGGTTACATATATATAATCATGTGCATATGGATTTGTAGAGTGGGGTATGTCATGAGGTTCTATGCCCTTGGGTCGAGTGAAGACTGAGGTTCTAAAATCCACCCTAAATGCACGGGTTAGGAAAGGGGACTGAGGGTCGATTCTCCTAACGGTTATATCCACCCGGACCGAGGCATTGAGGTGATATTATAGTTACAATAAGGGGTTAGTCCTAGTGAGATAGGATAATGATGTGTTTACCCTCTTTCATGTGATTGTTTGCCTTAGACCCACGTATCATAATGTATGTGATTGACCCATGGAAATGTAATGAAATGGTAAATGGTGATAATGGGTGTCTAATGAATAGTAATGGAAACAGAAATGGCTTTGACTCTGAACTTTTTAATGGAACCTTAATTAATTACAATGAAATTATCATTAATACTCCTTATGCATTCACTACCAGTTCATACTGGATATTTTGTAGACACTGTTGGTGGTGGCCTACTGAGTTGTACTCACACCCTACTCGGGCCGCCGTTGGGTACCTTAGAAGACTTCATGTTTTCAGACCAGGAGAAGGGAAATGGTCCGTGATATATAGTGGATGGACATGGGTAGCACTTAGAGGAGGATCCGGAATTAGTGTTGGGACCATTGTGGGGATTTTGGCCAATGTCTTTATTTTGGGGTTTTTTTCACTCTTGAACATATAATATGACATGGAATATTTATTGTTGTAAATGTTCCTTGTTTATTTTTTATTGTTTCCACTATTTGGTTTATTTCTATTACGGCTTAATCTGATAAAAAGGGGGGTATAGTCACCCCACATGACCCATTATACCCCCACTGCTGGTAGGAAGCCTTTGGAATACGAGGAGGCACGCTTAAAGTCATGTAACCACCTAGATCGGAGCTCCGGTTTAGTGGCTTCTAGGTTGGGGAGGTTACATGAGACTTCAATAATTGATTTAAAACATGACTTATGGTGCTTTCCATATTGACAAAGATCACTAACTTTTGAATAATAAAATCTAATATCTGGTAAATCCTTAAAAAGAATTATCTTTGAAAGTGTTCAAAGGTTCATAGGTGTATATGTTCCTAGTATTATATACCAAAACAAATATTGATCTTCCAATTCACTATGTCAAGGTAGATCTTGGCTCTTAAGTTCTTCTATGTTATGTGTATAAACATTATTATGCCTATGGACAGAGAGAATAAACTTTTCCTTGTAATTGTGTACTAATAATTTATGCTTCCTAAAATTCACAGGGTTACCTTAATCATATAATTTTCATATTCCTATAAGGTTATTATTATTAAATTTTACAAATAAATAATTTTAAATTAATCATTTCCCAAGATGTGTAATGTAACCTATACCAATAGTTTCTCCCTGAAAATTATCTCCAAAAGATACTTTTCCTCCTTTCGTTTTGATAATATTTTCAAATATTTTTTTCACCAATCAGGTGATGGGAACATAAACAATACATATACATTTTATTATTGATGGTACATCCTTTAGTTTTCTAAAAATAAAAGAGTTTGACTTTAAGAATCCAAGATTTTGATAGATCTAGAATTATGAGAAGGTAAAATCATTTGTATCCACATTTTCTTAGAAATTTAAACATAAGGATTGGGTTTTATTTAAAGAAAAAATTTTCTCCCAATATCCCCCACATTGACACATATTGAAAAAGGATCCTTTTTGGGAAAAAAATAATTATGACTAAAAAATGGTTTTGAGAGAGTATAACAAAATATAGAACTATTCATAAGAGAACAAAGTTATGAATACATTTTATCAAATTATGTACTTCCAAAAGTGAAATTTGATAAAATCTTCTTTAAGGAAAAAATTTCATATTTTAGTATAATGACTAAATTCTTATTCTCATAGTCATTAGTATTATAGTTTGAGTTATTCTCTAAATAATTTTTATTTGAAATAACATTTTCAAGATCCTTATAAAGTTTATCCTTCTCATAATTATCTTCCTTATGGTTTTTTGAAATATTTTCAAAATTAAGAGTTTTCTGATCAAGATCTTCAGAAAGATATGATACTTATTATGTTAAAATAGAAATTATTGACTTTCTTTTCTTTAAATTATACTTTATCTCAATGTTTTAATTCACAAGTAATTTAGAAAATCTAAAAACTTCTTCAAAGGAAGGAAAGGTATTATATTTTGATGAATATGATTATCCATCAAAAGATTCATAATATTCTTCATTAGGAAAATTTTAATTTAAAGAAATATTTGTTAAGGATTTATCATTGTGTACCTCATCCATAAGACAATTATTTTTAGAAGGTAATATGGATATAAGACCAATATCCTTCTTACTAGAAGATTAATAATTTGGAGATTGATATGAAGAGTCACCACCACTAGCACCCCAGGTGTCATTTTCCTTCTGGACTTTCATAGACCTAAAATTGAAGTACTTATTTATGTTTATTTTAGAATGATTTTCCTCTCTATCATTTCTCTTGAGCAAAGGATTATCAGGTTTGATATGTCGAGCCCTTTTTCATTCATAACAAGTTACTTATAAATCATTCTTGTCTTTTCTATTTTTCTTCTAATATCTATACAGAAAATCATTCTTTCCCTCAATATTTTTCATACTTCAAGAAGGATTGGATAATTCATTTTCATAGTGATCACTTCCATTTTCATTTAGATAATACAACAAATTTCATAGGTTTAGATATAGTTACCCTTTTTTGAGTTTTGGATTGGGATGTAGTAGTGAAATCTATACGTCCATTACAATTCTTCTACTTATTAAAATTATTAACTCTCTTTATTCTTGTTTCATGATAATGAAGAGTTCCAAATAACTTACAATGAGTAATGTGAGACACCATCACATTATCATCAATATATATCCTTTAAAATTCCCACTCAATGAGAATGATATCAATTATCTTGTCCACAATAAATTCATCTTCCAGAAATTTTTTTCTAATATACTGATGATTGTTTATGATAGTCATAAATCATTGTTGTAAATTACACAAAAGTTTGGAATAATGAAACATAAAACGCTAATATTTATCTCTTGGAATAGTTCTTTTAGTTTCCATCACTTTTGTTGTTCTTAAATGTACAACATTAAGTGTGTTCTAGATACTATTAGATGCTTCATAGGAAGATATTTGATTGTAGATATTCTTAGTCTTGGAACATTAAAGATTATCACGTACCTTTCAGTTTTGTTTATATTCTTGTTTTTATTATTTTTTGAAGGTCCTGATTTCATTGTCATGAATCTTGTATTAAAAAATAATAATGAAAAAGTTATCCACTTGAGTGATAATAATGAAATTATTCATCCTATCTATCCAATACTCATAATTATTATAATAAAAAATTAGTCATCTAATAGGATTTAAGTTTTTCATAGAATCGATATTCATTCCAACCATATATATAAGAAAAATACTTTTCCACCAAAAATATCAGTAGAAAAATTTTATAAACAAATACATTAAGAATATTAAAAAATCATAAGTTTGAAGCGTTATGCAAGAATAGTTGAGCAAGATAACTTATATATAAGTATATGTATTTCAGAGACCTGATCTAATACCAATTGTAGAATAGAAATAAAATATGATATGCTCTACTAAATGTGGGTGGGTGAATTGTATGTTTAAAAACATTTTTTTAACCATAAGAAATTATTTTTTTTAACAACGATAAAAAAGGTTAATTCACAAACCCTTTTTGATTCTTGAAAAAAGGGATAATCAGAAGGGACCAGGTCCAAATATAAAGAACACAAACTTTAAAAGGTTTATCTAAAATATTCTTATGCATGTTTATCTTAGGGAAAATGTCTACATTTAAGAGTATAGAATCTTATTTATTTGATAATACAAATATAATAAAGTATAAGAATGTTATACATTATTTATTTAACAAAATATATCAAAAATAAATATAATTAACAATGTAATAACAAGTAGGAAATATTTTAACCCAAATAGAAGGGTATCCGACAACCTTGGATAAAGGCACCCTGATTCGTACATTCAAGAAAGTATATCTTACCCACACCATTTTAATCCCGTGATAATAATATCAGAATCTTTCTTTCCATTCCCACAAGCCCTAAAAAAATATGGTATTTAGATATTATGTATTTATATCCATGAAATTACATGAACTTTAAGGTAGTGGAAACCTCAACAATCATATCCCCATAAGCCCTCAGTTATACATATCAATTATCTGAGTCTCACTAAGTAGGCTGGACTAGATGTTCAGGGCTGGTAAAGATGTTCACAGATTACACAACACCCAATATTCTCTCTCTATAAATCACTTCACAACATCGCAACATGTAATAACTAGATGTGTCTTGAAATCAGGAATTTTTTGGGGTATTTATAGGAAAAAACCCATTGGTCATATCCTCCTCCAATGATCATATTTTTCATTGTATTTTGGAGGGACCTGGATACATGTCACTCAACCAATGATTAGATAGAATAAAATTTTATAACAACATTCTGTTGTAAAATAATCACGTGTAAGGAATCATAACATCTAATGAAATTATTTTTATGTTTAAGACTCTTAAGTTAATTATAATCTGATAATACCGGAACAATATATTTAAGGAATATAATAATAATTAACAAGTATGAATAATCAGTATCTAAATATAATGGAAAAAGTGTCTCAATATGTATACAAACAGAGTCTGATTTACCATGAAAACAGAGTCTGATTTTATAATGAAAAAAGTCTAATTTTATGTGGAAATTGAGTCAGATTTTTTGTTGAAACTGTAGTCTGAATTATGTGGAATTCAAGGTCTGAATTCTGAGAAATTTGGAGTTTGAAATCTGAGGAATTCAGAGTCTTAATTTCAATGAATTAAAATTCTGAATTTCATATAATTCAAAGTGTAAATTATAGATAATTCACAGTCTAAATTTTAGATAATTCAGAGTCTGATTTCTATGAAACTTGAAGTAAAAAATCAGGATGAAACGAATTCGGAAAACATATGGAATCAGAGACTAAAATAATGAGACTCAGTATCTAAGAAATGATATGGTTCCAAGGTTTGGATAAGTATCCGATTATTAATAATGTAATTTGATATTAAGAGAAATAAGGTTAATCATATATAAGGAACATCAATCATAATATAGAAAATTATGTTTCGGTTAAATAAAATACATTTCCTTTTAGAATGAAAATAATATTTAATGAAAAAGTGTTTGTGATTTTCAAAACATGAAGGAATGGATAATTCATAAGATAAATTATTGAATTATCAATTATAAATGAAAAATAATTTTATAGAAGCCATGAAATGAATCGTTTTAAAATTAAGGATCTATGAATGTGGAAAAACATTAAGTAACTCAATGATTTTGATAAAAAATATCTAATATCACTGAAAAATGTTAAAAAATAATCCATGAGGGTTATGTAATGGCCTCTACCTCTCTAGTCCATTCTTTAGGGAAAATATGGTGTTTGAGGTGATTCGGGAGGTCAAGGGGACTTATCCCCAACACTTTGCCAATTTTACAGTTTAGTGAACAGTTCAATGGTAGACAGTTGTGAAAAATGACATCGGTGACCCTTGGTGAACAATGTCACCAATAACCTTCTATGAACAATTCCATCAGTGAACAGTTCTATTGGTAACCACTAATGGTAAACTCTCTTTCCTTTTCGAAATTTCTAATTCTATGAACAGTTCTATTGGTGACCTCCAATGGTGACCTTTTATTTACTTTTCCAAATTTTGAGTTCATGAACAATGTTTCTAGAATAAGGACCTTCTAACTATGACATTTTCTTTCCTTTTCCAAATATTGAGTTCATCTATAGTGTTTCTGGAATGGCGAGGTTCTAACTGTGACCTTTTCTTTCCTTTTCCAAATTTTGAGTTCATGAACAGTGTTTGCAGAATGGTGAGGTTCAAACTGTGACCTTTACTTTCCTTTGTCAAATTTTTAGTTCATGAACAGTGTTTCCAGAACTGTGACCTTCTAACTGTGACGTTTTCTTTCCTTATCAAAATTTTGAGTTAATGAATAGTGTTTCCAGAATGGTGAGGTTCTAACTGTGACCTTTTCTTTCCTTTTCCAAATTTTGAGTTCATGAACAATGTTTCCAGAATAGTGACCTTCTAACTATGAACTTATCTTTCCTTCACCAAATTTTGAGTTCAAGAACATTGTTTCCAGAATGGTGACCTTATAATTGTTACCTTTTGATTCCTTTTCCAAAATTCGATTTTGTGAACATTGTTCCCAGCATCCTACAGTTTCAACCCTTTAACATTTCCTTTGATATAAAATACATTTAATACCTCATTTTAAGGACTCTAAGGCCGATTCAAAGGCCATAACACCTATATTAATTATTCATAAGGCTCGAGATGTTTTTAATTGGTCAAATATTGTAGTTTAATGTGATCCGATTTTAAGGGGAAATCAATCATATCTTAAACTGCCGCTCTGTTGAATATTTTAAAGGGACGAGATATCTTCCTCCCCAATTCTTCCTCTTTGTTCTTTACTATGACATTCTAGAACCATTCATTCTATTATGTAGTAGTTTCATAATTAAACAGTCATCCTTAGACTATTTCCTCTCTGTTTTGATGCAACCAAGCTGTGTCGATCAATCTTCAATATAAGGTATGTTTTATCATTTTTCTTTTAGGGTACATCTTCTTATATTTATCCTTTCCATTTTTTATATCATGTAACCTCCATTATTATAATGGAGTCTTCTTGGGATTTGGTTGGTGCGGTCATACCGTGGTATCCTTCGGTGGAAGCAGTTGTTGTGAGAGGAGGATCGTGACCCGTTGTGTGGATAAAGAACATCAATAACTGTTTAAGGTACGAGATTCATTTCTCCCATTTTATTTTACATGAAACATTATTGTTATCATTTTTTATCCCACCATAACACAATGGAATTGATATAATAAATATTTCAACAGGAAAAATAAATTGATATTGGTCATATGTTATTTCCCCTTATTTTCTAGATATTGTGATACCCATGCTTGCTTCGTTTAGCTGTTCGTTATTATTGAAGATTAATAAAGAATGTAAACCAGAATAAATTGATAACTGTTGGCTATAGATAAAGAGGCATGTAAATGAATCTGGTTTTTCTTGTTTTAATTTTATTTTAATCAAATTGGTACAATGATCATGTTTAATTATTTATGATATCTTACTAATTAGGTTTCCCAAATTTGGATCCTTTTAATAATGAATCGGTTAATTCAAGATGGATTAAAGAACTTATTGTTTGATAATTCGCTGAAGGGTTCTAAGATTCCCTCTTTATTGATAAAGGGCCTAGAGCCCAATTGTTAAGATGTTTGTTTTCAGGTAGCTTGTGTTGTGATGCGAGCATGCAGGGCTGTTGTGATATTTGGGGGCATGTAAGCCTTTTGGTTGTGGAAGAAAATGATGCCTAGGGTGGTGAGATGCATTAGTTTATAGATGTGGGTGTTAGGGAGGACACTGGGGATGATGGAATGGGATGGCTGTGTTTGTTGGTTGCTTGCTGTTTCTTTTTGGTTGATTATCTGTTTTACTTTTCACCACATCCTAAAGCAGCTGGTCTTTATTACCTGTCTTCCAAAAGAGGCGAAGATGCGAGGGGTGTGCCACGTATATTCTGTGTTTAGCTACTCAATGGAGGACGGGTCTACTCTCTTACTATAGGAAGAAAAGACTCGACGGGTAGTACATCTACTCGCCGTGTTGAGCCCCCTTGTGTTTAGTTGCTTAGAATGTTTTTATAGAATTCCTGAGAATTTTAGAAAGTAATTGTGTAATGAATAATTAAATAAATTGGGTTAACCCATGGGGTTGGAGTTTGCTGGACCATAATGATGAGGTTGTAATTTTAAATGGATAGTGGACTTTGGGTGTGATGTCAAAGAAATTTAATGAGTAATTTTATTGGTTGATTAATGTTTAAATAATTAATTAACGTAAAGTGAAAGTGATAAAAAGGGAATGAAATAATGTAATAAATCTCTTTAAATGGTTGTGTGGATATAGGATACCTAATCTTAGAAATATCATCCCAGAGTCCATGAGATGTTAGCTGTAGTTGAGTCTAAGACTAGGTTATGCCTATAGTGTGGTTGTGAGATATAGTATATTCTATACTTTTTTTGTTTCTATATGTTACTCCACCCTTTCAGTAAGGGCAACTGACCACCTAGGGATTCTGAGCCCAGAGGATTTTCCCCCAATATTTTGGTTGGAGGATGAATGGATGACTACCCACTTTGGCCCTACTCTCTTCTCTTGGTAGATACATGTGCTGGTAGGCACAATGGTTAGTTTTCCCCATATATTTGTGTAGATGGTTTTAATGGCTTGTAATTATTCAGACACATATATTCAGGATATAGTATCCTATGGACTACTATAGGTTTAGTGTGTATCGGCTGTGATGGGTAGAATATTCTTACTTGGCGTATGAGAAGTAATGGCTTGAGGTATAATACCCGATGCATGATACATGATATGCAGGATGCGGTGGCTCCTAGAAACTACCTGAATACTTTTCTTACGTGGACATGGTGGTTTTGTTTCATGAGGGGAATGTTGTGGAGCTTCGCCCATGTGTCTACAGGCAAGTCTTTTTGGAGAGAGATGCTTAGGATGTGCGACGTTGGGGAAAAATGGCAAACCAGTGGGGACGTAGTAGTAGGGTACCCTTGATATTCTTTATTATATGATATATTCTTGTATACTTTAATTGGTGAGAGTAGCTAGGGTAAGGATGGAATCATAGTATACCTATTTAGGTTAGGAGTTAGTTTCACTTGTTGTTCTCCGTGCTTTAGCATGAATTCTTTACTTGTTCATGAGAGGCTTTGGGGAGGATCCTTTAGAGTATACTATTATACTCACCCTATGTATATATAAATTGTTTTTAGGTCACTTGGACCTGGTTGGAGATCAAGCTAGTTTCTTCTAGCTTTGGGTTATAAGATCTGTTTGGGATTGTGGTTGCTACTGTTTTTAATTTCATTTGGGTACTAGCAGTTTTTCCCTTCTAGTTGTAGTAATTTTTCTTGACATTACATATGTGCACTTATTTTTTCTTTTATATTTCAGTTTTGAGATGGAGTTGGTTGGTGTCTATCTTATCTCTTTCTTCCACATGTTTTATCATAGAGGGTAATGCCTCCCATCCGTGTGTTTAATATTCCCTTAGTGCTAGTCGCCACCCCGGGGCCTACTGGAGGCGGGACAAAGGGGTCATTATCTCCCTTCTCACATTGCCTACTGAGGAGGGTTACACATTGTGGGGAGGTGGTCATGATAGGGTGGTATCTGAGGAAGGTTGAGGGATTGGATGGAGTTTGAAGTTAGGAAAATGTGAGGTTACATGGGTTTGTAGGGCAAATATTTCATTCATGTTTAGTAAGTGAGGTAAACACTAGTGACTGGCTGAGACATAGGCATTTAAGGCTCCCAACGTTCTAATGTACAGAAGTTTAGGTTTACAATAGATACTAAATATGGGATACTAGTAGAAGGGTAGATATCTAGGAAAGGATCATGCATCATTCTTATTTGTGTTTGGGTTTGAATGGGTAGGCCTCGATATAGTTTAATCTAAAATGAATAAATGAAAAAAATTAATTAATTAATGTTGAGTCTTCCATATTTTAGGTTTAGGAGCTCTAACGGTTTGTTATTTTACAGGTATGTCTCCAGGTAGGCGTCCTCATCCGGTTTTCACAGATAATTTCCAGAAGGCTATTCTTGTAGATTACCGCAGGGTAGAGGTTGAAAACGATGAAACATGGATGAAGACACTCCGAAAGCTTCAACGCTAGTGTCTGCATAATTATGAGGGATACATTTTAGATGCAGTGATGGAAGAATGGTTGGAGGAGGTTGAGATAGGATTCAGTTAGATCCGTGCTTGAAGGAGAAATAGGTATCCTCGGTTGTGACAATGTTGCGTGGAGTAGCGAGGTAGTGGTGGTTCTTGTTCCTCAAGGACCGTGAGGAGTCATTGACCTTAGGGGAGGAGTTCTGAGACAAGTTTAGATTCGAGTTTCTTTCTTCAACTGTGAAGGCATCCAGTCGCCAGGAGCTTCTTACCCATCGACAGGGGAGCTCTAGTGTTGGAGAGTTTGGAATCTGTTTCAGGAACCTTTTACGATATGATTCAGACCTGTTTCTAGAAGATGAGGCCAGGGGGAGGCATTTCGAGGAGGCTTTGCATCCATATATCCAGTGCTAGGTCACCCCATTTATGCTAAAGAAATATCTTGAGGTTCTTGCGAGGAAAGAAGTTGTCGAGAGGAATTTGGCCAGGACAGATCACCACGAGAGGGGAATTGTCCTGATTCCTCATGAAGTAGAGATGTGGTCCGAGGTTCCTGGTTTTTAGGGAAAAAGAGCTTCCATTCTACCGGGGGTAGGTCCCACCCCTTCAAATCGGGTTTCTCTAAAGTTAGCAACTCTCAGGCCTATGCAAAGGGATCATGCGTTTGTTTTTCTTGTGGTGGTCATTTTCATTAGTAGCGGGGGTTCCCTAACTTTTATAGCAGTCATCGTGCACCAAGTGCTATGCTCCAAGTTCCTCCATTGAGGCAATTTCAGCTGATGACGTAGCAGTAGGTTGCACCAGCTTTAGATCAGCAGAGGGTAGATGGGGTAGGTAGAGGACAACCCCATGACGCTCCCCTTCCTCTAAGAGTAGAGCATGGCCGTGGTGGTGGTCCTCATCAGGGTCAGAGAGGTTGTGGGGCGGTCGTGGTTAGCTTCATGCTCTAGCGTTTCCAGCTCCAGGTGAGCCAGACGTCATTCGAGGTACCCTATGCATGTTTTCTACCTTGGTGTATACATTATTTGATTTAGGAGTGACACACTCCTTCAAATCACCTACCCTTGTCCATGCTTTGGCACTTGATATAGAGAGTCTTCCAGTGCCCTTGGTGTTGACTACGACAGTTGGAGGTCAAGCTGACATGTTTGAAGTATGTTAAGATTGTGAGCTAGTGTTGGGGAAGCACCAATCTTGGAGATATTTCTTATGTTTATAAATAAAAACATATGATTTCATCCTCAGGATAGATTGGTTGTATTCAGTGAACGCTATCATTGATTGCTTCAGGAATACATTCCTTTTCTTTGGTGGAAATGGAGAGACGGTGGTGTTTGTTGGCGAGCAAGTTCCACTGATGGGTCGTAGACACACTTCGTCCTTATCATCCATGATGGCTGAGAAAAAATTGATTTCTTTAGAGGTTCAACAGTTGGAGTTTCCTAGGGTCATAGAAGAGTACCCTAATGTCTTTCCAGAAGAGGTTGTAGTATTAATCCCTTGATGAGAGATCGAGTTTGGGATCGAGCTACAACCAGGAGCATCTACTATCTCGTTCACTTCATATAGGATGGACCCTTATGAGTTATGAGATCTACGTATACATCTTGATGTTCTATAACAGTGCAGTTTTGTTTGGCCAAGTGTGTCCCCATGGGGTGCCCTAATTTTGTTCGTGAAGAAGGCTGACGACAGTTTGCGGTTGTGTGTCAATTATTGTCGCTTAAACAAAGTGAAAATAAAGAATATATATCCTCTTTCATGGATTGATGATTTATTTGATCAATTGAAGGGTGCAAGTTGGTTCTAAAAGATCTACTTGCGGTCAGGATATCATCATATTTGTGTAAAGGATGAGGATATCTTGAAGACTGCTTTCCATGGTCGTCATGGTCATTATGAGTTCATTATAATCTCATTCTACATGATGAATGATCCAGATGTGTTCATTGGATTGATGAATGTTGTGTTCCATGAGTTTATGGACATGTTTGAAGTGGTTTTCATTGAAGAAATACTTTTATAATCCATGTATGAAGGGGCTCATGCAGAGTATCTACATGCCATTTTGAGAGTTCTTCGCCAACATCAGCTATTTGGGAAGTTTGTCGAAGTGGGAGTTTTGGGATTGAGAAGTCCATTTCATGGGGGAAGTTATGTCACAGTAGGAAGCAGTTGTGGATCCATTGAAGATAGAAGTAGTTGTGTCTTAGGAATCCCCCAAGAGAGTGTCATAGGTGTGGGGTTTCCTTGGTCTCTCAGGATACTACACGAGGTTCGTAGCCGATTTCTCATGAGTTGTTACTCATCTGACATCTTTTACCATGAAGGATTAGGAATTCATATGGACTGGTCAGTTTTATGCCGCTTTTGAGTGTCTAAAAGAGAAGTTAGTATGTGCTCTAGTTCTTTGTCTTCTAGATGAGGGAGTTCAGTTTGATGTTTTTTGTGACGCTTCGCATGTAAGTTTATGTTGTGTTCTGATGCAGTAGAGATCAATTGTTTTTATGGTTTTCGAAAGTTATGTCCCCATAAATGTAACTATTCCATGCATGATATTGAGTTGGAATCCATGGTGTTTTCTCTGATGTTGTGGATACATTACCTTATTGGTGAGCACTTTTTGGTTTTCACCGATCATAAGAGTTTGAGGTTTGTTTTCTCCCAGTGCGACTTAAACTTACGACAGTGTCGGTGGATGGAGTTCTTATAGGAATACGACTTTGAAATATCGTATATACCTATAAAAGGGAATGTTATAGATAATGTGATTGGTCGAAAGTCATGTAGTGATGCTGGGCGTGAATCCAGTGATTCCCAGAGAGTAATGGAAGAGCTGTTAGCGTTACATCTTGATATATGAGAAGTTGGTGGTATAGTTTGCCTTTTTCAGATGATGGTGCAACCATATCTTGTGAATAAATTGGATTATTACTATTTGGGAGATCTTGAGTTGGAGGTGTAGAGGGACTGAGTTGATTGTAGTGATTCCTCTAATGGTTGGTTAGAGGATGAACTACACTAAGTGTTGTATCACGTAAGGATTTTTTTCCCTTGACAAAGTGTGATATGGTTCTCCAAGATTTTCCTAGTTTGCCTTTAGCAGTGTAACCTAGCATGACAAAGATGTACCGATCCTTGAGGAGCTAGTTTTGGTGGCCTTGGCTGAAGCGTTCAGTTGTAGAGTTTGTGTCTCGATGTTTGGTCTTCTAGAAGGTGAAAGCCGAACACCGTTTTACTGGTGTTCTTCTCCAACCATTAAGGATTTCATCAATGGAAGTGAGACGACATCTCAATGGACATTGTTACTAGATTACCACGAGCTCTGGGAGGACATGATGGTATTTGGGTGGTAGTATATAATTTAACAAAATAGGCCCACTTCATAGCGATCATGGAGTCGATCTTAGTGGATGTTTTATCGATGAAGTATCTAGAGGATATGGAGAGATGTCATGGATTCCCAAGGAAAATAATTTCTGATCGACATCCACATTTTACCTCTTGGGTGTGGAGGGGTCTCCATCATGATTTCGGTTCACAACGATGCCTTAGCACTACTTTTCTTCCTCAAATAGATGGCCAGACCGAGTGAACCATCTAGAATCTTGAAGACATGTTATGCTCTTGTATTTTTTTAGGTTCGTGGATGAGGTACTTACCGTTGGTGTATTTCACTTACAATAATAGTTTTCACTCCACCATCGGTATGGCACCCTTCTAAGCCTTGTATGGACATCCATGCCATTTTCCGTTGTGCTGGACTAGGGTAGTAGATTCATCAATTCTTGGATCGGAACTAGTGTAGAATAAAACAGAGATGGTTTAAATGATTAGTGAGAGGATTAAGACAACACAAGATCATCAGAAATCATATGTTGATCAAAGAAGGAGACCCTTAGAGGTTAATGTTTGAGATCATGTGTTTCTGAAGATGACTCCCCATTGTGGGAAGTGATGGTTTGGTCATGGGAGTAAGCTATATCCTCAATTTTTTGGTCTTTTCGAGGAGTAAGCTCGTGTTTTAGCTATGGCCTATCGAGTAGCACTTCCCCCAAAGATGAGTTGGATACATGATTTTTTCCATGTATCACATCTCTGGCGTTATCTTCATGATGAATCTCACATCATCAATTGGAGAGAGAGCAGTGTTGATAATGATGCAACCATTGAGGAGTGAACTATGGAGATACAAGAACACAAGGATAAGGTGCTACATGGGAATTATATTCCCTTGGTTTATGTCTTTTGGAGACAAAATTGCATGGAGGAGAGTACCAGGGAAAGTGAGTCATAAATACATGATTAGTACCCACAATTGTTTGATGTTTAACTCTTTTCATGTATTGATGTAGCCTTTGTGGTTCTGAACCATTCATGTTTATGAGATGTATCACTTTGTTTCTTTGGTTTCTTACTCTCTTTTGAGAGGTATATCGATGGGTGGTTGTTCGAACCCATTTCTTTTTTTCCCTTTAGGTGGGTTTTGAATTCTCGAGGACAAGAATGTTTTGAGAGGTATCTAATGCAATGTCCTGGACCTCTCCCGTCCATTTATTTGTGAAGATATGGTGTTTCAGATGTTCTAGGAGGCCATGGGGACTTATCCCGAACACTTTTCCTATTTTATAGTTTGGTTAACATTTCGAATGGTAGACAATTGTGAACTGTGTCGTCGTTGACCCTTGGTGAATAGTGTCATCAGTAACCTTCTATGAACAGTTCCTTTAGTGAGAAGTTCTATCAGTAACCTCTAATGATAAACACTCTTTCCTTTTCCAAATTTCTAATTCTATGAACAGTTCCATTAGGGAATAGTTCTATCGGTAACCTCCGATGGTGACCTTTTCATTCCATTTCCAAATTTCGAGTTCGTGAACAGTGTTTCCAGCTTCCTAGAGTTTCACCCCTTTAACATTTCTTTTTATGTAAAATAAATTTAAAGCCTAATTTTAAGAACTTTAAGGCCGATTAATAGGACATAACTCATATATTAATTACTCCTATGGCTCAAGATGCTTTTATTTGGTCAAACCGCGTGGTTTAATGCGATCTGCTTTTAATGGAAATCAAGCGTATCTTAAATGTCCACTCCATTGAATCATCTAAAGGGATGGGATATCTTCCACCCTAATTCATCCTCATTGTTATCAGTTATGAGATGCTTGAACCATTCATTCTATTACGTATGAGTATTAAAATCAAACTTTCCTCCTTAGATTGTTTATGCTCTGATTTAATGAAAATAAGTTGTATTGATAAATCATCGATATAAGGTATGTTTTATCGTTCTTATATTGGGGTTGATCTTCTTCTATTTCTCCTTTACATTATTATATCATGTAATCTCCATGCTTTTAATTGAATTTTACTAGGGTTTTTATGGTGCGGTCATACCGTGGAATCCTTGGGTTGATGCAGTTGTCGATAGAGGAGGATCGTGACCCATTATGTGGATAAAGAACGTCAAGAACTATTTGAGGTATGGGATTCGTTGCTTTTCATTTTTTACATGAAACATTATTGTTATCCTCTTTCCCTATGGACCATAATAGAATTGACATAATAAATATTTGAACCAGATAAATAAATTGATATTGATCGTATGTTATTGCCCCTTGTTTTCTAGATAGTGTGACATCCATGCTTGTTTTGTTTAGCTATTCATTCTTGATGAAAATTGCTAATTAATATAAACTGTAATTAATTGCTAATTGTGGGATATGGATAAAGAGGAATATAAATTAATCTTGTTCTTCTTGTTTTAATTTGATATTAATCAAATTGATGTAGTAATCCTATTTAATTACTTGTGATAACTTACTGAGTAGGTTTCCCAAATTTGGATCTTATGAATATTGAACCAGTTAATTTAGGATGGACTAAAGAACTGATTTTTTGATAATTCCTTAAAGGGTTATGAGTTACCATCTTGACTGTAAAAGGGCATAGAGCCCAATTATTAAGATGTTTTTTTCATGCTGCTTGTGTTGTGATGTGAGCATAGAGGGCTGTTGTGATATTTGGGGGGCCTAGAGGTATTTTGGTCGTGGCATAAAATGACACCTATGGTGGAAAGATGAATTAGTATATGTATGTGGGTGACATGGAGGACACTAGGGATGATGGAATGGGATGGATGTGTTTATTGGATGATTACTGTTTCTTTTTGGTCGACTATCTATTTTACTTTTCCCCAATTCCAAAGGCAGCAGGTCTTTCTTACCCTTCTTCCAAAATAGGTGAATACACACAGTGTATGCCACATGATTTCCATGTTTAGCTTATCAAGGGAGGATGGGTCTATGCTCTTTCTATATGAGGAAAAGACTCGACAGGTAGTACATCTACTCACCGTGTTTATCCCCCTTATGTTTAGAAGCATATAATGTTTTTTCTAGAATGACTAGGAATGTGGGAATGTAATTATATAATGAATAATTGAATAAATGGTGTTAAACCATGGGGTTGGAGTTTTCTGTAACATAATGATGAGGTTATAATTTTAAAGGGATAGTGGACTTTGGGTGTGGTGTGAATAAAATTTAATGTGGAATGTTATTGGTTAATTAATGTTTAAATAATTAATAAACGTAAAGTGAAACTGATAAAAAGGGAATGAAATAATATATTAAAGATCTTTAAATGGTTGTGTGCCTATAAGATACCTAGTCTTAGAAGTAGCAGCCCAAAGTCTGAGAGACGTTATCTGTAGTTGAGTCTAAGACTAGGTTACGCCCATAGTGTGGTTGTGAGATATAGTATATTCTATACTTTTTGTGTTTCTATATGCAACTCCACCCTTTCAGTAAGGGAAACTAACATCCTAGGGTTTCTGAGCTCTAGGGGGTGTTTTACCCAACATTCTAGTGGGTGGATGAATGGATGACAACCCCCTTAGGCCCCCACTCTCTTCTCTTGGTAGATACTTGTTTTGGTAGGAAAAGTGGTTAGTTTTCCCCATATATGTGTGTAGAGGGCTGTAATGGCCTGTGGTTACTCACACACATATATTCTGGATATAGTACCCTATGGACAACTATAGTTGTAACATGTATATGCTATAACATATTGGGGATCCTTACTCGGTGTATGGGCTATAATGGCTTGAGGTAGAACACCCGATGTATGATACACGTAATGTGGGTCGTGGTGGCTCTTAGAAACTACATGTTTACTTTTCTTTCGTGGATGTGGTGGTTTGGTGGCATGAGCTGCATGTTGTGTTTCTTTACCTAGATGTCTATGGGAATGCCTTTTTGGAGAGAGAATCTCGTGATGTGTGACATTGGGGAAAAGCGGAAAACCTATGGGGAAGTAGTAGCAGGGTACCCTTGATATTCTTTATTATATGATATATTCTTGTATGCATTACTTAGTGAGAGTCGCCATGGTAAGTTTGGGAACATAGTATATATGTTTAGGTGATGAGTAAGTTTCACTTGTTGTTCACTGGGGTTTAACATGATTTCTTTACTTTTTCACTAGAGGCTTTAGGGAGAATCCTACCGATTATACTATTATACTCACCCTATGTATATGTAAACTGTTTTTCAGGTCACCTAGAGTAGGATGGAGATCAAGCTTGTTTCTACTAGCTTGGGGTTGCAGGATCTGTTTAGGCTTATGGTTGATTCTGTTTTTACTTTCTTTTGGGTACTTGTAGTATTCCCCTTCTAGTTGTAGTACTTTTTCAGGACATTACATATGTTCACTTATGTTTTCTTTTATATTTCAGTTATGAGATGGAGTTGGTTGGTGTCAATCTTATCTCTCTCTTTCACATGTTTTCTCTTAGAGGGTAATGCCTCCCATCTATGTTTTTACTATACCCTCGATGCTAGTCGCCAACCCGGGGCCTACTAGAGGCAGGACATGGGGGTCATTATCTCCCTTCTCACATTGTCAGCCCTAGAGGGGTAAAATTTGTGGGGAGGTGGTCTTGATAGAGTGGTTTGAGAGGAAGGGGGAGGTATAGGATGGAGTTTAGAGTTATGAATAGGTGAGGTTGCAAGGGATGGTAGGGGTACATTGTCAATCATGTTTAGCAAGTGAGGTAAACACTGGATACCAGATGAGACATAGACATTTAGGGACCCCTGTGATCTGATGTACATACCTTTAAGTGTACAATGGCTACTAAAGAAGGGGATGCTAGATGCTAGGTAGAGACCTTGGAAAGGATCATGCATCATTCTTCTTTGTGCCTGTGTTTGAATGGGTATACCTTGGGATAGGATAACATAAAAATAAGTAAATGAAAAAAATTAATTAATTAATGTCGAGTCTTCCATATTCTAGGTTTATGTTCTCTTACAGTCTGTTATTTTACAAGTATAGATCTAGGTCGACATCCTCGTCAGGTTTCAAAAGAAAATGTCCAGCAGACTGTTCCGGCAGATTGCCACAGGGTAGGGGTTGACGACGATGACAGTTGGAGGAATTCACTCCACGACTTTCAGGTCCAGAGTCTACAGAAGTACGGGGGAAACGTTTCAGACACAGTCACAGAAGACATGTTGGAGGAGGTCGAGATATACTTTAGTTTGATCCGTGCTCAGAAGGAGCACTGGGTGTCCCTGGTTGTGACAATGTCGTGTGGAGGAGAGAAGAAATGGTGGTTCTTATTACTCAGGGATCGTGAGGAGTCTAAGATCCCATGGGAGTTGTTCCGAGACAAGTTTAGAGTCGAGTTTCTTTCCTCGACTGCGAAGGCGTCCAGTCGCCATGAGCTTCTTACCCTTAGATAGGGGATCTCTGGAGTTCGAGAGTTTGTATTATGTTTCAGGAACCTTTTACGATATTCTTCGGACTAGTTACCATATGAGGAGGCCATGGCGAGGAATTTCGAGGAGGCTTTGTGTCCAGAGATCCAGCGCCGGGTCACCCCTTTTATGTCGAATACATTTCTTGACGTTCCGGTGAGGGTAGAGGTTGTCGAGAGGACTTTGGTCTGAACTAGATCATCACGAGAGGGGAATAATCATGATTCCTCATGAATAAGTGTTGTGGTCCGGGGTTCCCAGTTTTGAAGGAAGAAGAGTTTACATTCCACCAGGGGTAAGTCCCATCCCTTCACATCTCATTTCTCCAGCGGCTGTAAATATCAGGCCTATACCAAGGGAACATATGATTTATTTTCTTGTGTTGGTCGTGGTCATCATAAGTGGGAGTGACCGAACTTTCAAAGCAGTCATCATGCACTAGGTGCTACACTCCAGGTTCCTTCGTTGAGGTAGCAGCAGCAGGTTTCATAAGATTTAGATCAGCTGAGGGTAGATGGGGCAGGCAGATGACAACCCCATGATGCTCTCCATCCCTATAGAGTAGAGAATGGCCATGGTGGTGGTCGTAATCAAGGTCAGAGAGGCCATGGAGGAGGTCAGAGTCATCTTCATGCTCTAGAAGTTCCAGCTCCAGGTGAGCCATATGTCGTTCGAGGTACCCTTTTCATGTTTTCTACCATGGTGTATGCCATGTTTGATTCAGGAGTGACAAACTCCTTCATGTCACCTACCCTTTTCTATGATTTGGGAATTGAGGTAGTGAAGCTTCCAGTGCCCTTGGTGTTGACTACACTAGTTGGAGGTCGAGCTGACTTGATTGAAGTATGTAAAGACTATGAGCCAGTGTTGGGGGTAGCACTGTTCATGGGGAGATTTCCGATGTTTATGAATACAACCATATGATGTCATCCTCAGCATGCATTGGTTGTATTCGGTGCAGGATATCATGGATTTCTTCTGGAAGAAGGCTATTTTCTTCATTGCGGATGGAGATCCATTAGTGTGTGTTGACAAGCAATATCCTCAGATAGGTTATAGGCATGCTACATCCTTATCATGTGTGATGTTTGAGATAATGTTGAGTTCCTTAGAGGTTCAGTAGTTGGAGTTTCCTAGGATCGTAGAAGAGTACCCTAATGTCTTTCCAGAAGAGGTTGTAGCATTACCCCCTCGATGAGAGGTCAAGTTTGGGATCAAGCTACAACCAGTAGCATATCCTATATCTATGTCTCTATATATGATGGCCCCATATGAGATACGAGAGCTACATATATTTATTTTTGGTATGTTACATTGCGGTTTTGTTCGACCAAGTGTGTCACCATGGGCTGCACCAGTTTTGTTCATGAAGAAGGATGATGACAGTTTGCGGTTGTGTTTCGATTATTTCTACTTAAACAAAGTGACAATAAAGAATCACTATCCTCTTCTATGGATTTATAATGTTTTCGATCAACTGAATGGTGAAATTTGGTTCTAAAAGATTCACTTGCGGTCATGATATCATCAGATGCATGTAAAGGATGAGGATATCCCGACGACTTCTTTTTTTTTGTCATCATTGGCATTATGAGTTCATTGTAACGCAGTTAGGCATGAAAAATGATTCAGATGTGTTCAAGGGATTGATGAATGTTGTGTTCTGTGAGTTCCTAGACAAGTTCTTGGTGGTTTTCATTGATGAAAACCTTGTATATTCCATGTCTGAAGAGGATCATGCAGAGAATCTATATCCCGTTTTTGAGAGTTCTTCATTAACATCAGCTATTTGGGAATTTATTGAAGTGTGAGTTTTGGGATTGAGAATTTCGTTTCTTGGGGAATGTTGTGTCCCAACATGGAGTAGATGCGGATCCATTGAATATAGAAGAAGTTGTGTCTTGGGCATCCCCCAAGACAGTGTGAGAGGTGCGAAGTTTCCATGGTCTCGTAGGCTACTATAGGAGGTTCGTAGCCGATTTCTCATGAGTTGCAACTCCTATGACATCTTTGGCTAGGAAGGATCAAGCAATAATATTGACTGATCAGTGTCAGGTATCATTTAAGTATCTAATAAGATGTTAGTATCTTCTCCAGTTCTTTGTCTTCCAGATGAGGGAGTTCAGTTTGATGTTTTATACAAAACGTCACATCTGAGGTTAAGCAGTGTTCTGATGTTGCAGAGATCAATTTTTTCTTATGGGTCTCGATACTTACGTCCCCATGAATGTAACTATTCCATGAATGATCTTGAGTTGACTTCCATGGTGTTTTATCTAAATTTGTGGAGGCATTACCTAATTGGTGATTACTTTGTGGTCTTCATTGATCATAAGAGTTTGAGGTATGTTTTCTCCCAACATGACATGAAATTAAGACAACGTCTGTGGATGGAGTTCATATAGGAATACGAATATAAGATATTATATACACCTAGAAAAGGGAATTTTGTAGCTGATGTTCTGAGTTGAAAGTCACATAGTGATGCTGTGTGTGAATCTGGTGATTCCTAGAGAGGAATGGAAGAGCTTTCAGCATTACATCTTGATATGGGAGAAGTTTGGGGTAGAAGTTGTCTTTTTCAGATGATGGTGTAGTCATATCTCCTGAAGCAAGTGGAAGATACCCAGTTGGGTGATCTTGAGGTGGAGGTGTGCAGAGACTAGGTTATTTGTGGTGAGGCCCCTGATTGTTGGTTGGAGGATGAACAACACCGAGTTTTGTATGACATAATGCTTTTCGTTTGCTTGAAAATGCGTGAGATGGTTCTCAAAGAGTTTCAAATTTCTCCTTTAGCGGTGCATCCATGCGTGACAAAGATGTACAAATCCTTGAGGAGCCAGTTTTGGTGGCCTGGGCTGAAGCGTTCAGGTGTGGGTTTTTTGTCTTGATGTTCGGTCTTCCAGATGGTGGAGGTCGAACACCATATTCCTGGTGATCTTCTCTAACCATTAAAGACTCCTCAATGGAAGTGGGGTGGCATCTCAATGGACTTTCTTACTAGTTTAACTCGATATCTAGGAGGACATGATATTATTTGTGTGGTAGTAGATTGTTTAACAAAATCGGACCACACCATAGCGATCAAGGAGTCGATCTCAGTGGATTTTTTATCATGGAAGTATCTAGAGGAGGTGGTGATACGTCATGGAGTCCCAAGAACGATCATTTATTCTTGAGATCCTCATTTTACCTCCATGGTGTGGAGAGGTCTCCAACATGCTATCGGTTCACAACTTTGCCTTAGCACTTCTTTTCATCCTCAAATGGATGGTAAGATAGTACGAACCATCGAGACTCTTAAAGATATGTTACACTCTTGTATTCTTGATTTTGGAGGTTCATGAATGAGGCACTTACCCTTGGTGGAGTTTGCTTAAAATAATTGTTTTCACTCCACTATCGGTATGGAACCATTTGAAGCCTAGTATGGACGACCATGCCATTCTCTGTTGTACTGTACTGGGGTCAGAGAGTCAGCAATTATTGGACTGGAACTAGTGAAAAATACAAAAGGGATGGTTCATGTGATTCATGAGTGGATGAAGACAGTGCAAGATCATCATAAATCATATGTTGATCAAATAAGGAGACCCTTAGAGTTTAATGTTGGGGATCATGTGTTTATGAAGGTGACACCCCGTCGTGGGTAGTGAAGGATTGTTTTTGGGAGTAAGATTTCTCCCCAGTTTGTTGGGCCTTTCGATGTGTTAGCTCGTGTTGGAGCTGTAGAGTATCGAGTAACACTTCCCCCATAGATGAGCCAGATACATGATGTTTTCCATGTATCACAGCTCTATCATTATCTTCATGATGACTCTCACTCCATCGATTGGGGATAGATTGATGTTGTTGATGATGAAACCTTTTAGGAGTGACCCGTGGAGATACAAGACTGTAAGGAGAAGGTGTAGTGCGGGCATTCCATTCCCTTGGTTCATGTCTTGTGGTAACATGGTGGCATGGTTAAGAGTACCTGGGAACAGGAGTTACAGATACGTGCTCGGTACCCATAGTTTTTTGATGATTAACTGTTTTCATATATTTATGTATCCTTTTTGGTTATGAACCTTTCATGTTTACGAGATGGATCCCTTTGTTGCTTTTGTGGCTTGATCTCTTTTGAGAGGTATCTCGATGGGTGGTTGTTTGGACGCATTTCTTTTTTTCCCTTTAGGTGGGTTTTGAATTCTCGAGGACGAGAATGTTTTGAGAGGTATATGATGTAATGGCCTAGACCTCTCCGATCAATTCCTTTATGAAAATATGGTGTTTGAGTTGTTCTGGGAGGTCATGGGGACTTATCCACAACACTTTGCCAATTTTCCAGTTTCATGAACAATTTCAACGGTAGATAGTTGTGAACAGTGTCATTGGTGACCCTTAGTGAACAGTGTCATCGGTATCCTTCTATGAACAGTTCCATTTGTGAATAGTTCTATTGGTATCCTCTAATGGTAAAATATATTTTGTTTGACAATTTTCCAATTCTATGAGCAATTCCATCGGTGAACAGTTCTATCGGTAACCTCCAACAGTGACCTTTTCTTTCCATTGCCAAATTTCGAGTTCGTGAACAGTGTTTCTAGCTTCCAACAGTTTCACCCCTTTAACATTTCCTTTGACATAAAATACATTTAAATCCTCATTTTAATGTCTTTAAGGCTGATTCAAATGATATAACTCATATATTAATTATTCCTAAGGATCGAGATGTTTTTTTATTGTCAAATCGCATGGTTTAATGCAATCCTTTTTAATGGGAAATCAAGAATATCTAAAACTGCCACTCGGCTGAATCTTCTAAAGGGACAAGATATATTCCTCACCCATTCATCCTATTTGTTATTGGCTATGAGATGATAGAACCATTCATTATATTCCACAAAAGTTTCATAGTAAAAAATTCCTCCTCAGATTGGTTCTGCTCTGTTTTGATGCAACCAAGCTGTATTGGTCAATATTCTATATGAGGTATGTTTTATCATTGTTCATTTGGGGTTCATCTTCTCCTGTTTCTCCTTTAAATTTTTATAGCAAGTAATCTCATACTTCTAATGGAGTTTTCTAGGGGTTCAGTCGTTGCGGTCGTACCGTGGTATCCTCGGGTGGATGTAGTTGTTGCAAGAGGAGGATCATGACCCGTTGTGTGGATAATGAATGTCAAGAACTATTTGAGGTAGGGGATTCATTTCTTCTCTTTTCTTTTACGTGAAACTGTATTGTTAGCATGTTTTATCCCACTGGACCATAATGGAATTGACATAATAAATATTTGAACTGGATAAATAAATTGATATCGATTGTATGTTATTGCCCCTTTGATTTCTAGATAGTGTGATATCGATGCATTCTTCATTTAGCTATTCGTTCTTGATATGAATTGCTAAAGAACATAAACCAGAATTAATTGATAACTATTGGCTATGCATAATGAGGGATGTAAATGAATATTTTTCTTCTTGTTTTAATTTTATGTTAATAAAATTGGTGTCGTAAGAGAGTTCAAATATTAGTGATAGGTTACAGGTTTGGTTTACAGAATTTGGGACATATGAATAATGAATCAGTTAATTCAAGATGGATTTAAGAACTAATTGTTTGATAATTCATTGAAGGGTTCTGATTTACCCAATTGATTGTTATAGGGCCTAGAGCTAAATTGTTAAGATGTTTGTTTTCATGCTGTTGGTTTGCGATGTGAGAATGGAGGGCTATTGTGATATTTGGGGGCATGGAGGCCTTTTGGTTGTGGCAGAAAATGATGCATAGGGTGCAAAGATTCTTTAGTTTATGCATTTGGGTGTCAGGGAGGACACCGAGGATGATGGAATGGGATGGATGAGTTTGTTGGATGCTTCCTATTTCTTTTTTGTCGATTATCAGTTTTACTTTTCCCCAAAGCCTAAGGCAGCTAGTCTTGCTTACCCTTCTTCTGAAAGAGGCAAAGAAGCATGATGTATGCCGGATGCTTTATGTGGTTAGCTTCTCAAGGGAGGATGGGTCTACGCTCTTTCTATAGGCGGAAAAGACTCGACGGGTAGTACATCTACTCACAGTGTAGATCCCCCTTGTTTTTATTAGCATAAAATGTTTTTCTCGAATACTTTGGAATGTGGGAAAGTAATTATATAATGGAAAATTGAATAAATTGTGTTAACCAATGGGGTTGGAGTTTTCTGGAACATAATGATGAGGTTGTAATTTTAAGGGGACAGTGGACTTTGGGAGTGATGTGAATGAAATTTAATGTGGAATTTTATTGGTTAATTAATGATTAAATAATTAATTAACGTAAAGTGAAACTAATAAAAAGTGAATGAAATAATGTAATAAATCTCTTAAAATGGTTGTTTTATTATAGGATACTGAGTCTTAGAAGTAGCATCCAGAGTCCGAGAGACGTTAGCTGGAGTTGAGACTATGTCTAGGTTATGACCATAGTGAGGTGGTGAGATAAAGAATATTCTATACTTTTTGTGTTTCTATATGATACTCCACCTTTTCAGTAAGGGAAACTAACACCCCATTGATTTTGAGCCCTGGGGGTGTTTTACCCAACATTCTGGTGGGGGGATGAATGGTAGACAAACCCCTTTTGCCCCACTCTCCTCTCTTGGTAGATAATTCTACTGGTAGGCCTAGTGGTTAGTTTCCCCTTATATGTATATAGAGGGATGTAATGGCTTGTTGTTATTCACACACATATAATCTGCATATAGTATCCTAGGGACTATAATAGGTGTAACGTGTATAAGGTGTGATGGCATGAGGATCCTCACACGGTGTATGGGATGTAATGGCTTGAAGAATAATACCAGATGTATGATACACGTTATGCAGGTTGTGGTGGCTTTTAGAAACTACCTGGTTACTTTTCTTACATGGACATGGTGGTTTTGTTGCCTGAGGTTCATATTGTGGTGCTTTGCCCTGGCGTCTGTAGGAAAGCCTTTTTGGAGAGAGATGCTTTGGACGTGCAGCGTTGGGGCCAAGCGGCAAAACAGTGGGGAATTAGTACCAAGGTACCCTAGATATTCTTTATTATATAATATATTATTTTATGTGTTACATGATGAGAAAAACCATGGTATGGTTGGGGACGTAGTTTATATGTTTTGGCGACGAGTTAGTTTCACTTGTTGTTCACTGTGCATTAGCATGATTTCATTACATTTGCATGAGAGGCTTCAGGGAGGATCCTATTGAGTATACTGTTATACTCACCCTATGTATATATAAATTGTTTTTAGGTCACTTGGATTAGGTTGGAGATCATGATGGTTTCAACTAGCTTGGGGTTGAAGGAGCTATTCAGGCTTGTGGTTGCTGCTGTTTTTACTTTCTTTTGTGTACTTGTAGTTTTCCCATTCCAGTTGTATTACTTTTTCATGAAATTACATATGTGCACTTATTTTTTCTATTATATTTCAATTCTGAGATGGAAATGGTTGGTGTAAATATTATCTCTCTCTTCCTCATGTTCTCTCATTGAGGGTAATGCCTCCCATCTGTGTGTTTACTATACCCACGGTGCTTGTCGCCAACCTAAGGCCTATCGGAGACGGGACTTGGGGGGTCATTATCTCCCTTCTCACAATTTCGGCCTAGGAGGGTTACACTTTATGGGGAGGGGTTGTGACATTTAGGTGAACCACAAAATAAAAGAAACCCTATGAAAACTGGGAGATCACAAGACCTACATAACCGATACCTTTCTATGGTCCGGAATAAAGAGGGGAGAAAATGAAAACAAGGAGATAGTGATAAAGAAGAAAAATGCAACATATACCATGAGAATATAAGGTGGAATCAGTGAAAATTGGAATAATTTCATTGATGGATAAATGGGGGAGCTGGGGCTCGGCCTACCTGGATGTGTTGTGTGCGAGGGGTGAAATAAGTGTAGTAGGGAATTAGTTATTTTGAAGGGATGTTTATATATTTTTAAATATTTAAAAACTATGTAGAATACATGGTATGGTCACATGATTTTCCATTTTTTCACTACAATAAGCATCAGGGAACTCTAATAGTTTGTCGGCATGGATTAGTTAGCTATATACCAAATATAAAAATTTTCACTTTCATGTGGTAGATACATGAACACATTTTTGTCATAATTTCTACTAACCATGCACTGCCCATTATCCAATACCGAAGTCCCAAAATTCTTAATTTTTTTAATGGAATTTGACTAAAAAAAATAGAAAAATAAAAAAGATCAATATGTTAATTATAAAAATATGAAAATTCATTGTTGGGTTGTGATAGAATTAAAAAATATACAAATTTCATTCCAATGAAAGCCCCAATCTCAATGGGAATAATTAATGTGGAAAAGTTAATCACAAAAAATGATATGATATCCTCGACACTCCAAAATTAACTTGAAAAAAACATTAGAAGTATCAATAAAGACCATATAATTTTTGAAATACTTATGTAATAACTCACACATGACCAATTATTGATAAATATAATAGAATAGAGACCATTAGTGGGTATCTCTACCATATAATAATTGAAATAAAACACTTTCCCCCTATGAATGAAAACCACACTTGATTACTAAATACAAATAAAACACTAATATAATTATTATTCCTAAATATGAGAACACAAATTCCGAATTTATTTAAGATTCATCTTCAATATCGCTAAAAAATGGTGTTTAATTTATATTTGAGGAAAATATATTAAGTATCCCAATGGAAAATCGACTTATGAAATATCATAAAGATCATACGATAAGAACCATTAATCCACTTTGTAACACCCTATGGTTTAGAAACAATTGAGTTGGAATCCAACAAGTACATGCCCTTAAAACCACATGGATCCAACTTTGGATCAAACAAACAAGGATGAGTAACCAAGTATCTAATTTCTAGGACACCAACCAAAGTGGTCCCATAAAAATCAAACCACCATCACCCAATGTGTAATCTTAACTAGTTTGACATCTATCACATTAATCCAATAAACACACCCATGGTTTTTACTATCTAAAAAAACCCAAAATAAATATCAATCAAACTATATAAATAAAGATCCCACCATTATTAAACAACATCAACATGGTTTAAGAAGAATCTCAAAAGAGATGCCATTCATGAACAAAAAATTGAAATACACTTAAGAAAACACACCCAATAAGAATTACACATGGAACCAATCGTATGGAAAACCAATGATATGATTTCTACGACACAATAAGGATTGATTCCTTTATTTTATGAATAATCTAAATAATGGGGGAAACCCAAGGTACAATCAATCAAATTTTAATCAAAATTCACACCTAAAAAAATTACATCCCAAACCAAAATGAAAAAACTAAATAATTACTCAAAATCACTATAGAGGAAATTTAAAACGCTGAAAAAATAAAAAAAATACTCTTAAAAAATTTGAAATATCAAACTTAAAGTTTCAAATTGTAAGAATTCACTAGTAAGTCCATTTTAAAATAAGATTCCATTAGTTGAAAATAATTAAAATTTTACTATAATGACGTAACTTTAAAAAATCTATAAATTGAATATTTAAACAAGAAATCATATTTTGGAAAACCCAAAAATCATTTAGTTTTATTTTTTTATAGTGTTAGGTAATCACACCCACATAATAAAATATTACATCAAAAGTTGGAAATTTAAAATAACAATCCATTTTTCCCTATATACAAAAATTTTATGATGAAAAACATGACTTTTCATGAAATATATTCACCATTTTCATTCTTACATCTTCTTTAAACCCAATCTCCCTTCAAAACCTATAAAAAATTTAAAAACATGGGATGAGGATAAAATTCTCAGTAATGGACTTATATAAAGAATTAATTGGACATCCTGATCCATTAATACTCAATATAAAAATCAATCAGTTTTATAGTAAACATCGATCTCAAATTTATCATTTTTTCCCAAGAAATAAAATTCACTAAAAAAATATTTTACTAAAACACATCATTATAAATTTTAGTGGAAAAAATGAAAATTATCATGTTTTCTTTAAAATAAATAAAACATCCTGAAATATCTATCTTAAAGTTATACATTTTAGCCTTAATAAGTTGCATAAAAATTACTTTAAATTTAATCATATTATCTTTCCTTGTAAAATCAAAAGATTTCCATAAAAAACATATAATTTATAAATAAATAAGGTCAGTATCTTGGGAAATCATTTTTATATCACACTTAAAATAACACTACAAATGAAACCTAATAAATTAAAATAATATCCTAAGAGGATCTCATAACAGGTTAACACCATCAATTTATCTAAATAATTAGAGAGCCATATTAGGATCACCCATCATCATGACCTATATCGTGATCACCCATAATCATGATCTCTATCAGGCTCATCGATCTTTATGAACAATGCCTAAGAACCATATCAAAATCTTAATAAATGAAATCTAAAATTTTTATCATAACACTCATTATAATATTCTATGAACAGATAATAAAATCATTATTTATATGAAAATATCAATTCTATTAAATATGTTTTGAAAATACCTAAAACAAAGGGAAGAAAGGTTTTTATTTGAAGAAAACATAGAATATTATAAATATTTTAAACATTAATTAATGGGTTTGGTTATGTAAAAATCATTTAAATCCAAAAATGTTAAAATATAACATTCATTTCTTTCTTTTTATAAGAGCATTTTGTATAAAATACATAAAACATTCTTTTGAAAATATTTAAAATAAATTCAAAAGATCATAAAATGTAATTTTTAATTCAATTATGTCAATATAAATAAATTTATAAAATATTTTTATGATTGTGGTGATGGAAGTAAATGATTAATAAAATAAGAATTTAATTTATTTAAAATGAGGTTTTAAAAGTAATTTGTCCCCTACCTTTATCCCGTCTTGTTACAAACAATATTTATCTTCTATATAATAAAATTTTATCAATTATTTAATTTCATAATAAAAATTTACATGATAAAAATATTACCATTAAACCATTTATTTAGTTTTTATTTATAATATATTTAATTACTTAGTAAATTATGTCCATGTTGGGTGTCACGAGAATGTTTGTTTCATAATTTCAAAATGACTTTGGTACATGGACCATGGTCAAAGAGTTAATTATTAAATTATCTCCATAATAATAATAATGAAATGATTATAATTTTTATTATTTAATAAATCTTTTTATAACCAATATTGTATGGTGGTTATGTATAATTAATTATGGTACAATCTTGGACGGAATAAGACATTTGTACGCATTAAAACGTTTCTATTTTTCAATGAACTTGGGGGAAATATGGGAATAAAATTTCAGATATCGATAATTGTTTTTATGAAATTAATATATTATAACATAATTTAACATAGTTATATGTACCATCCATGTGATTTTTAGATGATAAGTGAATCACATTGCTTCATGTAGGTGATCATTCACACCAACATACGAATACCATTATCATTTTTTCAATGGACGAATTTTAATAAACTGGATTATATATTATCTTTAAAAAATGATAATCATGTCATTCATATAATATATATACTTTAAATAAATCATTATAACCATCCTTGAGAGGTAGTGAACGAAAATGAAACACATCAGTTCACGGGGTTGTTGTCCTCCGAAAACATGAATGATGATTTTATTTCCCATTAGATAAATAAGTAGATGGATTAATGTTAAGAAATAAACATAATAATATCTCAGTATATTATAGGTACTTATTTTTTATATCACAATAGTTATAATATTTTTAAATGAGGTATTAAAATAAATAAAACAAAAACAATAATTTAAAATTAATACATCTCATTCAGAAAATCTCTTTCATTTCACACCTTAATCCCTCAATTGATGGTATTATGTCAAAACGATAAACTATAGTACAAGGGAATGTATTTTAGGATTCTTTTTTAGTTATTGTTTGTAAAAGTGGATTTTCATTTGTGCATAGGAGAAGAGAGGCCGTGTCTTTCTATTTGTAGGGGATATAACACACATGGAAAGTTTCAATGGACTAATATATATTAACATATTCATCATGATAAATGGATCTATAATGGACCATTTATGAATATTATATGTTATTGGGTATATATAGTTCCAAAAAATAAAATTTCGATAAGTGTTGAGGTCATTCTATAGGTTATCACATCAGTTCAGTCCCCTTGTAAACTTGTTTTAAACTTATCTTTGGTAACAAATTTTTACTATTTTACAATTCATTATAACAAAAAATTAAGTTGAAATTATGAAATAATTCCATTTATGATGATTCCAATTAACGTATAAATTTTTTCAAATTTAATTTATAGATGTTGTACAATTAAATTTCAAATTATACCTGAAAAATTTGATGAACAACAGTTTTCTATAAAACAATATTTACTTATGTTTTATAAGTTTATACACCAAAATAAATCATAAAATTGATTCAAATGAAATAAATTATATTATTAATAATAAAAATTTACCAATTAAATTATGTATCCATTTTATAAAAATTTAAAAATTTAAATTCATGCAATGAAAATACAATCTTCAATAAAAAATTATTGTTTTCACTATTCATTTGAAAATGAAATGTTTTTAGAAAATTCTCAAAAAATCATTATTGGATAATTATGAAATGACGAATTCAAAAATTATACCATTTTTTAAAATTATATTTTTAAAATTTTAAAATTTTATTTTTAAATAAACCCATATAATGTTTGAAAATATCACATGGATAGAAATAATGATTTTTTCCTTTTGACTAAAAAATGGCCAAATTTTATTATAATGATAATAATTTTATAAATTCTAATTTATGAATATTAATAGCATATGAAAATTATTTTTTTAAAATACATAGTTTTTCAAATTTTTAGACATTATTTAATTGTAATTTATTTATATAGTCACATTAATATATCTAAATCCCATTTAATTTGTTTTAAACTAGGTCCTTTAAATAAAAATAGAAAAAAATGTATACATAATGATATTACTAGTTACAAAACCACCTAAATAAATCCCAAAAAAATAAATGTTTTAAATGATTTAAAAACATGTAGCCCCATTTTAGAATCAAAAAACATACATGAAAATAATTTTAAAATCTCACAAGTTATGTTATTAAAATAATTCACCCACTATTGAACATTTAACCCATTGGAATTCATTTTCAAAATCTCTTCCCCAAATTTTAAATTTCTCATTTAGAAAATGTTTTCATTAAAAAATCCTTTAATCATGTTCAAAAACAAAAAAATGAATCTTCCATTCTAAATAACTTCCATATATTATTTATATTTACCCAAACAACATTTATAATCCTATTTTATAACATAATGGTACTTTTATCAATTTAAAAAAATAAATCCTTTTACTCTTTAAATCTAGGTTGTTTTTTTTACCAAAAAATAAAAATCTAATCGATAACACTATGTAATTCAAAAACATCTCTTTGTGGGACTAGTCGTTGTGAGTGAATTTATCACATGGTTTAGTGGACCATTTTATAATAATGAAACCCCCAGAAAAAGTCATGTAAATCCATTCACTAAAACCCCACTTGGATTTTTTGGCCATGTAAGCTCACCGCATAGCATCAATTTGACTCCCACTTCATTCCCACTAAACATGTTAATCTCTTAAAGGATCTAAAATACTATCAATATAAACCAAAATACAACAGTAAAATATACCATAAACCATAAAATGAAAATAAATATATCACAGTCCAAAGGAAACTCAGGTCTCATAATGTGATGTGGTAATTAGGAATCGACCCACGACCTACCTCATCAATACTAATCCAATATATATAACATAACACATTAAAAGCGTGTCTATTGATCCTTGGTCCTCTAATGAACAGATGATATGAATATGTTTTTCCATAAACCAACTTGTGTTATCTATTTATTATATGCCCAAGTCTGCATGTGACATAACTGAGTTGAATTCTGGATCACCTCAGTCTAGTGAAAAAAAAAACAGACACAAAAAATAAGATTTTGTGAGTACCATTTCTCCCATAATTTTTTCTGAATGAAAACATTTTCTATAAAAATCTATATATGAATAATTATTAAGTCAAAAGAAGACACCAAATCACATATTAAGTAATAGTAAAAAAATAAATTTGATATGGTGTAAATAAATTCCCTTAACTGTCCTCCAACTCCATATCATAGAAAAAACATCTACTTCAAGATACATGACTTTATAGAAATAATGCACCCATGATTAAATTAAATAATGTATAAAAATGATGATTTTCATTTTATGGTAAGAAAAAAAATAAAAAATAACTTACATCCTCCATGTGACTCAACTATTCACCATCCAAACCCTAAATATTACATGTTATTAGAGTGGTCATAATGAAAGCCAGAAACAAAAACTAAAATTTAAATATATGAATGAGTACAAAAATGACTAGTAGGCCACCACCTACATTTATGAATAAATAATCTTTATTAAAAAACTCATTTTCATGTTATTTTTAAAATAAAATTTAAAATAATATTTTCATTCACAATTTCATGAAAAAAATCATATAAATTATCATTTGAGAAATATACATATATTATCCTTAAATGAAACAATTACTTTGAAGACATTTTTTGGTCCATTCCACCCTCATCAAAACTCATTCTCAAACAACCACATAATTCAACAATTGACCAAAATTTAAAAAAATGATAAATACACAGTTTAAGATCTTTTAGGGGCATTTTAGTAAAACAATCCAATAGTTGGTAATATAAAATAATAAACTCACATTACAATTTTCAAAGGAAGAACAAGTGGAAAAACAGATACCATTCCCTAAATAAGCATGACCATTGTAACAACTTATAGAAATTTAAATAGTAAATCAATTTAATTCTTTATTAATATCCATAAAATATATTAGGTAGATTTATATTAAATATAATAATATTAATTATTTTTTTCAAGATTTTTTTTATTTTTACCATGTTTTTTATATTAATTATACTAAAAATAATAATTCTAAAACATTATAAATTGAATTTAAAAAATGACATTTTTTTATATCATTATGTCAATATAAATAAATGTTTATTTTTTATAATTTTATAAAAAAGTTTTTTTGATTGAATAATAGATAATAGAATGTTTTATGAAAATCCTTCTTTTTTCCTTTCATGTATTTACAAAGCCACATCATTTTTTGTATTATTTGCAAAATAAAATTAGTTACATTTAATTAAATAAAATACAATAAATTTAATTATAATAAATATTATACTTTATTTTTGTAAAAAATATTTTTTACTTAAAAGGTATTTTATTAAAAATATTGTTTCATATCATATTACAAGATTATATTAAAGGTAATATCCACCCCTTATAGAAATTTAATTTGATAAAATGTAATATATATTTTAAATAAAATTTTATTAATTTTTTAATGATTCCAAATCAATGTTTAATAATTATTAATAGTAAATTAGGAAAAAAAATTGTTTCCATGGTTAGAGTTAAAATTGGTTAAAAGAGTTTAAACTAAAATGAAATGGGTTAAAATGACAAAACAATTATATAAATCCCATTGGATGGAAATATTTTGACCCGATATTATCTATTAGAAGAATATTAATTTAATTTATTCCATGTATATTAATTAATAGTATAATAGATTTTAGTCTTTTGAAAAATTCCATATGTTTCTTCTCCCTCACTTATTAAAGAGAACCCCATATCCTCTATTATAAACACATACAAAACCCCTTTTCTCAAGAATGATGTCCCAAAATACCTTAGTATAATACATCCAAATTTTTAGAGGTATTTTAATTCAAAATATTATTCTATGAAGGATTTTGGAATAAATATAAGGATGTTTTCCAAATATGAGGTATAGTTCTTTACCGAGTGTTTCCATTTTATTTCTTCTTATACTTTCTTAAAATACTATTCAAAATAAGATGAAATAACAACATTATCATCCTAATTATATTTTAATACTATTATTTTTATACTATAGACCTTCACAATCCACATAACCATCAAATGAAAAATAAAAAACATCGCTTGTGGGTATGTGTACAGTACCCCCCTCACGAGATAATGCATTTAATTTTTCATCCTAGAATATTATATCTATTCATAATAATGGATTAAAATGTAATAAAATGATAAACATGTTATAAATGTAATTATATAATGATAAATAAATATTCTACTTATTTCTTTACCATTCAATGAAAATTGAAACATTTGTAGATTGTATCTCCATACAACCTCTTCTTGAGGCAATGTATTTTTTTCACCACCCCACAATAGATTTTATATATAGGTATATTTGATGATGTAATTTGATAATTATGATATAATAATTTCTAAAAAGATATATAAGTGACATATTTGAATAAATTAAACCTACCGAAGTCATTTAGGATATACGAACCAAACAACTCAAAAAATATGAAGTAATCATATTTAATTAAATAGTAAAAACAACGTGGTTAAAAGAGAAATTAAATGAATAAAAACATTAAAATGGTTATTAATAATGTAAAAAATTAAAATTTAATTATTATTCATTAATATGAATAATGCATGTGAAAATACTAACTCAATGTAAGGGAAACTCTACCATAAAATATTAGTTTAAATGATTTAAATATTTATTTTGAAATTTTTTGTCTTCCATGAACATATTCTAAAAATTATATTATGGGTATATTTATATGATAATTTATTAATTATAAATTAGATTTTATATCTATTTAATTTTTTTTCAAAGGATATGAAAAAGAATTTTTTTTTACATTTTTTACACAAAATGATTTAAGGTTCATTAAAAAAGGAAAAAAGAATCTTTTATTTTAATGTATATGTAATAATAAAAATTTACCTCTATCATGATTTCTATTTTTATGAATTTCCCATTACATTTTTTAATTTTTTTAAAATACCATTTCACATTGTTCTAAGAATTAATTTTTAAATATTCTTCATATAAAAAAGATTTTTGTCTATATTTTAATGTGATGAAAAAAACTACTTCAACATATGTGTAGAACATAAAATTATATAAGATTTTTTAAAATAAAATATTATATGTGGTTAATGTATATTATTGTCCTTTTATATTTTCTATGATTGTGGTTGGGCCCAATATGCCTCTTCCAATCATTTGGTAATTATTATGTTCCCTAAAGATTTATTTTTGAATTAATATATTTGGTTATTCTTTTTTAAGGGTTCTTATATGGGTTTTATGAAGATGATTTTTAGGAACCTACATGAATTTTTTATTCTTAATTTTTCTCATGGAAATACCTTCATTTCATATGTCAAAAAGATTATTTTTTTTGTTTAAATAAATTATTATCCCCTTTAATGATAAAAAGATATTATTTTAAGAAAATATTTTCGATGGGCTATCATGTTTTTAAGAAGGACTTATATTTATTATTTCAAATTTATATATTCATTTAAATTATTTTATAAAACAAATTTGGACATGATGTTAATTTAATGTGTATGTAAATGATTATTTGTTCACAATTTTTATGATTTATCAAAATACTCCCTTATATGATGTTATGGTTTTGAAAAACACTAACAAGTTTAATTCAATATTTTTATTTTTCTTTTAATGATATTTTTTGGTTATTCCCAATTTTCATGTTTTATTCATATGGAATGAAAAATTATATAAATAATGATTTATTCAAGTTATAAATCATGATGTTTGGACTTGAAAAAAAATATTTCCCTTTTTAGAAGTTTTTTACTATTGGAACAACATACACTAATATGATGGGTCCACTTTTTAGTTTATATATTTATTACATAAGAGTTAAGAACTAATTATCAAAAACTCTAAACATGAAATGTACATAGGGAATGAAAGAAACTCAATTATTTTGTAAAAAATTATGAGTTGAATTAGAATTAATTTCTTATATTTGGAATCATAGCATGGTTTAGATAATATTAGAGGTTATGATAATGTGAGTACGTACCCTTAAAAGAATAAATATTTTTTCTACCATGATATAGAATTTGAATATTACCATGTTTCTTCATATAAACCATGTCTATTAAAATTTGTATTTTATAAAGAAACCATTGAATATTATATATAAAGGCTCAAAGAGTAAAATATCCTTCCAAATTAACAACATTGAATTGTTTGAATTGGAATTTTTTAGTTTTTTATTGTGATTTCTTAGTTGAAAGAAGATATGAATTGTTATGGTATCCATATAAGGCATCAATCACATTAAATGAAAATGAAAATTTTCATTATAGTTAATTTTTTATAAAAAAACCTCTAGAAATTAGTTGATCATTTGACCATGTGTAACACCACAATCTTTCATGGTACGCTTCTCTTTCAATAATACAATAGCGTGTGTTGTATGCAACTTCGAGTTATAACACACCACAACTAATCATACTTCCCGTTATGAATAGTAATACCCACTTTTTTGAAATTTTTTAAATTTTATCTTTCGAAATGGACTTCATTTTTGGATTCGGAATATTATAATTAGATTAGGATGAATTTATGGTATTTTTTGAAGACATTCAATTTTTGATGAATAGTGAAAACCACTGAGTCATAGTATAAAACCGAATTTTTATTTAAATAAATAAATATTTTATTTAAATTTATTTTAGGTCAAAATAGACACATAATACCTATATAAGTTCAATGTAATTCATTGGAGTCAATTTATAATAATTTTAGTTATATAAAAATTCTATAGAGCTTTTCACCGTCTATTACCCATCTCCTAAGAGAATTTGAAAATTCACATAAAACATAATTTTACCACTTATGCGAGTGAAATTTCAATAATCCAGGAGACACGATTGATATCAGTACGTAAATGTGGTTCAATAAGATAAAAATAATTATCAGTCAATAGAAACATTTTACTTTTATTTACCACGATTATAATTAAATAGGGTAATTAAAGGTAAAAATTATATTATTATTAACCTATAACATGTATTAATTCTATTGGACAAGTATATTTCGAGAAAAAAAACCTTAGGAATAAAATATTATCCTCTTTGTTCCACTTCGAATAGATTAGGACATTTATTATTATTTAATTCAAAGAAGAGTTAAAAGTGTTAAAATCAAAGTTTAATAACTAAAACATTTCTAATATAGGGTTATACAGAAGAGAAATTAGACTATAATTATTAATTATAAATATAAAAATATTTCCTACTTAATGATATTTTATTTATATTTTTTAGACATTAAATAATTTAATTTATTTTTGACACAATGCTGATGCAGTAATTACATAATTAAAGAAAATATTAAAATAATTGACATTATAAATATCCAAATATATGTAATTTCAGACATTGTATGAATTAAACTAATTTTATAGGTTAATATGACATATTAGGGTTGGTTATATTAATTTTTTTCGAAGTAATAATGATTTTATGAATTTTTCAAAAACAAAATACCCAATAGTGTCAAGATTTACAGAAAAGAGTTTTATAAAAAAATATTATATTATTAATTGATATTATATTCCTAAAAAACTATGGTTCGGAGAAATTACCTATATAATGATATGAGAATCACTAATGAACAACTTTTTGTTCTGTTGGAATTATATAGTAAGTTTATTAACCATAGAATTATAAAAATACAAAGAGACATGGTAAATGTCAATCTATTTAACTAGGAGTTAAATAAAAAAGATAAAGTTAATATAGTGACCCAAACCTGTCTAAAACCTATTAGTTGAGTGGTTATATACCCCTACCAACATTATCCCTTAAATAATATCTTTTTGAGCAATTAGAAACCGAAAATGATTTTTTTATAAAATAATATTTCTAGCTTTTCCTATGGTGCCCCTCACCCCTCTTATAAAAGGGCTCTCCCCCTTCTCTCTTATTCACACCTTCAATGCCATTTGGGTCGGCCAAAACCTTCTCAAATACCATCTCAACTATCCTACCTTCATCTTATAAGAATTAATTTAGTCAGAAAGCCAACCTAAGAATCCCTTTTTATCAAATCAAATGGAATAACCCTAAGAAGAGGTAAATATATCACCACCTCTTTGAAGTTCCTTTCTTCTTCCACATCCTTTTTCTTTGTTGTTTACATTATAAAATAATAACTACAATATATTATATATAATGTGATGTTATTATAAATACGGTACAACCAAATTCATTATTATATCCACCCTTTTAATGACATGTCACCATACGTGTGTGCGTACGGCTTACCGTCTCCATGTCGTGGTGTAATTATTATACAATACATGATTATTTGGATGGGTATAATAATGATGTGTATTTTATTTAAATAATAAATATAACATGATAATTATTCTCTATATATGATATACCATACAATTATATATTATATTAATAAAAAATGAGTGATATTATCGCTCGTGCGTACGTACGGATTACCGTCTCCACGAACGCGATGAGATTCATTCCCCATCGTATCCATTCAAGACTAATTTCCATTAGATGATTAAAAATAATGTTTAAAGACTTGATATCATTCTGTATATGAATAAGATACATCCCATACATAACAATTATGATTCACATTACAAATAATATAAAGGAAAACGAATCCATTAACACTCGAAATGACGATAATATTAAGATATTATTAACAAAACAATGTTAAAATATCATATATGATATCATATTAATGTATATGATTCTTTTAAAATTTAATAACAATTATATAACCATTATTCATGAGTTTATCCTACCCTCCACCAGGGAAAAGTACAAAGTAAGGGTTTATTTCACAATCTATTCATTATCGGAGGTTGTTTATATGTAATTTTCTACTGGGACCTCTTTATCATCTACATCCATGTCAATTAAAAATGTGTTTAAAAACATTCATACTATTTTATAGACTATGGGTTAAAGTAATTTATACCCTTTTTGACTTTTTATAAGATGTTTATAAATGAATCTTTCCGTCATTTTCCAATCAATGTGCTTTTTAACATTTTCGACAAAATTAAGGTCAGAATGTCTTTTTTTAACTTATACGGAGGGTACAGCTATTTTCTGGCGTAATAAAATCGTCAAAGATTCCCTTACAAGCTTATAAGAATATTTTAAAATTAAATGTTTTATTTTATATTTATGTGACTTTTAAATTATTTCATCAAACGAGATATTTCTCTAATATATTTTTGATTTCATCTATGTCAACATCCATTGATGGATTTTATGCTTATTTGAAGTTGATTTATTATGATATAAAACTTCCATATAATATTGATATTTTTGTGATAGGTTTGACTGTGGATGTGGTATTTTTATACCCTTCATGGTTTATGGATAAATTATTGACATTTCTTATGCTATTTTTAATATGAATGTTTATGTTATGTTTAAACCTGTTCAGATGGGGAATTAATTGGACTTAGTAAGTGACGGGTGGAGCCCACTATAGCTCCTAGATACATCGGTAGGTCTAATAAAACGAACTAGTTTCTTGGAATAAGGCTTTGAAAAAATATTATTTGTAGTCTTGGCATAATTCCTTGACTATGTGGTTATGATAGTCAGGAATTTTTCATTCCATCATTATGAAAGTGGTTATTGATATTGCATGTGATTATTTGACTAGTAGAATATCCATGTGAATTAATAAATAGCATTATTTCATTTTATTTTTTCCATATTATTCTTATGTTCTTGTTTAAAAGGATATTGTTTTAGTTATACATTTCTTTAAATGTTTATGCTTATTTATGAAAGTTTCCACTATATTGTTATCCTTACTAAGCATCTGAGCTCACCCCTTTCTATGTTTTATTTTTCCCTAGATGTGAAGAATTATTTTATGGCTAACCTGCAAGGACAGTCTAAGTGGATATGAGTGTGGACTGGAGACTTTGTTGTTTTAGTTTTTAACATTATCATTTAATGTAAGACTTATGAATGTATCAAGTGTTTCCAAGGCTACTAAACTAATCGGTCTTTCGACACTTGATCTTTTGTGATCATGCCAATTTTATGTAATAATGCACCGATGTTTCCTCTGGAATTGGGGATTACCTTGTTGATTTATGATTCAAACATTCCAATCAGTTTCTAACAGGTTTGTTCATAGAACCAAAAATATCCCACGATTCCATATCCAATTGGTCCTACTTTCCAAAGGTAGGCGCTCATAATTTGTGGACCGATGAGGCTTAGGAATTTGCATTGGTCGAGAGGATGGGAGGTCAGACTCATCAATCCTTTTTGAGGGGAATTATTGTCTACTCTAGGACTCTATTTGTAGATTTTAGTTATGTTTGTGAATAATTATTAAATTACCAAGTATAATAATGAGCTTTCCTTTAGAAATTGCAATCGATGATTGATATGTAGAAATTTAGAGAATCTTTTTATATGTATTCTAGGTTCTTCATCGATAGATAATCATCTGTATTTGTTTAGAGAATCCTAGTCAATGGTATCCTTCAACATATTATATATATATCTCTTGGTCATTATGATGACCATATTAGTTTTAAAGCCACTCAGTGGGGCACAAGATGTTTATTGCCATTCAGAAAGAAATGGATTATTTTAGAGTTGGGATCGTACCCGTAGATGGGCTACCTATATATCCTTGTTCAGAAAAGGAATATTAACCCACGTAGTTCGAGTAAAGAAGTATGATATTTTATGCATGATTGATGGATCAATGAAAGATGTCATAATTACTTCTACACTCTAAGCTCAAATGAGTCATGCTCGGTTTGAGAAACAAGAGGTATTGGTAAAACTTGACAATTTTTTCCATGAATGATGCAATCATGAGAAATAATTATGTGCTTATGTATGTAGGACTTCCCAGATAGATAAAGATTAGGTTTGGAGTTTATTTCAGGGCTGAAACCTAAAAATAAGGTCCATAAGGGTGTATGTGCTTTATGGTGATTTGGATACTTAACTTAGGAATTAATCCGGAGAAGGATGACCAAATTAGAAGTGGACTTATGATTGGGTTTTACTCCTGAGAAGGATGCCCTAATCAAAAAGTGAATTACGGCTGTTTAAGTAGAATTTTGACTGGGGCTTATTCCTGAAAAGGAGGCCTATGTGAAAGGACTTTAGAATTTGGGAACATAGGGCTTACTTCTAAGGAGGATGCCCATATTCATAGGAATTATGATTGGGGATTACTCCTGAGGAGGATGCCCAGATTAAGTCCTACGTTAGGTATCCAAATCTCCATAAAGCACATTCACCTTTATGGACCTTGTTCCTGGGTTTCTTCCCTGAAATAAAATCCAAACCTAGTATTCATCTATCTAGGAATTCATACACACATAAGCCCTGCATTATTTCTCATGATTGCATCTTTTGTGGCACAAATTGTAAGGTTTTACCAATTCCTCTTGTTTCTCACACCGAGCATGACTCATGGGAGCTTAGAGCATAAAATTAATTTTGAAATGTTTCATTGAGCCATAAATCATGCATAAAACCTCATACTTACTTACTCAAACTACGTGGGTTATGATTCATTTTCTAAACAAGGATACGCAGGTAGCTCATCTGCGGGTACGATCCCAACTCTGAAATAATCCATGTCCTTCTGAATGACAATAAACTTCAAGTGCCCCATTGAGTGGATTTAAAACTAGTATGGTCATCATAATGACCAAGAGATATCTATATAATATGTTTAAGCATACCATCGACTACGATTCATTAAACAAATACAGATGATTCTCTATCGATGAAGAACCTAGAATACATATAAAAAGATTCTCTAAATTCCTATATATCATTCATTGATTGGAGGTTCTAAAGGAAATCTCATTCTTATACATGGTAATTTAATAAGTATTCTCAAACATAAATCAAATATAAAAAGAGAGTCATGGAGTAGACAATAATTCCCCTAAAAAGGTGTGATGAGTCTGACCTCCCATCCTATCGACCAATGCAAATTCCTAAGACTCATCAGTCCACAACTAATGAGCGCCTACCTTTGGAAAGTATGTTAAAATGGGTATGGAATCATTGGATGTTTCCGATTTTACGAACAAACCCGTAAGAAACCGATTGGAATGTTTGAACCTTCAATCAATAATGTCATCCCCAATTCTAGAGGAAACAAAAAATGGTGAACTCGACCTGAATCCATAACCATGTTGAAATGATTTTTTCCCTATTTTTAGGACCCTATTTAAACTCAATGAGAGGGCCAAAAAGACAATCATAACATATGTTCTTATCCAAAAGATGTAGTGGCCAGAATTATCTTGATTACGTCTGTTATAACAAACAGACACTCTTTTCCAAGATCTTATTTGTTACAGAAATGGATTCTCTTAAGTTTACACCTGTGAATACTTCTGCTGGGAAGGCCTCCGCTGCTACTGTTGCTGAATCGGCATCCTCTCTGAGGACGACATCACATACTCTGTATCATCAATGCTGGGTATCAAATGCGCTGGTTAAGGAGTACCATCAAAATGGTACTATTCTGAATCTGGAGCCTGCTTGACAAGCCCTCCATGCCAATAATTAACCCTGGTCGTCTGGACAGTGACGACTAGCAATCAAGAAGTAGGTGGTGCCAACCACCATCTCCAACCATTTTTTGTCATTATCCTCGGAACATAACCACCATTCCCTCCCATATTTTGGGTAGGTCAATGAGCATGTCCCTCAGGGCCTTAATTCAAGAGACATGAGTCCTTCCTGAGGGCTCCCATCAACAATCACCGCCAGACTCGTACAACAGTGCACCCTCAACATGATGAGGGTATCATCTCGAGGCATTCGTCTCAAGTTCCTCAAACCTGAGTAGGAAAGAGGAACCGCCAGAGGCGAAATCTGGTCAACAGTGAGTAGGCTCTCATCTCAGCCATCTCCATAGAAGTCCACCAACCTAACTTGGTGGAAAGCAATGAGTGAGCACTCACACCCTTCCATTTTAATTCTGCTGTCCAGCAGACTCATCTGGAAGTAGAACGCAAAACCCACAAGGAAATTTTGGCAGAGTACGATAGATAGGAACATACAACTGTTTATGAATCATCAGCTAGTCAGCAGGCTCGTCTGACTACATAAGATGGATCCCGCCAACCCAATGTGTTGACAACTAGTAAACAGGAACATACACCTTCTTACACTCATCAATCCTACCAGCATCCTCGTCTGTCAGTATTGAAGGAAGCCCGTCAAGAACATTCAGCAGAGTGCAATCAGCATGCAAATACATCTTCTAGTATTGATCAAGCCTACCAACAGTCTCGTTTGGTAGCATTCAGAGAAGTTATTCGAAAAGATCTGGTGACAAACAGGAGGTAGACTCAACTCTCTGCCCCCACACTTGAGTACTGTCAGGATTCACTAACAGGAAAAGGAGGACAGGAGTAGGAACACACACCTACTCCAAGCACAGAATGGACGTATATCCCTATTCCGGCAGTTGAAGTCCCCAAGCACATTTTTTCAATGGTGAAAGAGTAGAATAAAATACCTGCTAATATTCTAGATGCCTTCCAGGATATTATAACAGCTTCAACAGCATCTCAGGAAAAGACACAAAAATATATCCCTACCAGTGGAGTTACACATCAATAGTTCACTCCAGAACAGACACACACATCTATTCTAGCCCAAGAGGGTTGTGGGGTGTACTCCCCCATATCATATGAACAGCCGTGTCAGTCACATACACCTGATTTCAGTGGATATAATCAGCCTGACCTCATCATTTCTCCTGAGCAGGCACATAGACCTGCCCATAATTACTACTTTAGTCAACAATTGGTTCCTAAATTGTGTAAGAAGGAGTATAAAAAGAAGACCTGACCAACATAGTCAATAAGTAAAGAACCAATCTATAATAAGGCATTTCTCAATGCTGGAGTTCTTGATGCACTCAGACAATTATCTATTGGAATTCAATATTCTACTCCCTTATTTCCCAATAGTGGGAACATTAATTCTGAAGGTCTTCAATAGACAATTCCTCATGAAGGATTTCTTTATGACAATTCGATCGATCTCGAAGTTTCATTATCAGATGAGAGCCACAAGAACCATCTGTGTGGCCAGAAGACCAAGGAGCAAAATTTTTCATCTTTTGCTGTAACCCACCATAGTGGTCTTCCCGATGATGATGAATTTAGCTACCAAAGCCCTCTCTACAGTAGTGATTCACATTACGTGGAAAATACTTCAGTGGAAAATGTAGTGATGAGAAATCCCTCTTATCTTGAGGCACCTTGAAATGTAAGGCTAGTCATGTCTGAGGCCTTACCACTAATAGGTGAAATACTTTCTCAATCCGAATATAGCCCAGGGTGTAGGTCATTGTCCGAAACACCCATGGGTCGTTCATCTTCTAGTTTAATCAGTGAATTATCTACCAATCTTGTTGAATCCGATGAATCAACAAGGAAGCACCAGCTCAGGTCTAATCAGGTAGAAGAATCTTCATTGAATGATAAAGAGTAAGTATTGAATATGAGAGAATAGTTGGCAAAAGGTGAAGTTCTAGCCATGTTTTTGCCTTTGGTTGACTCTCAATATGACATTCCAGAGATGTTGACGGAATGTGGAATACATGATATTCGTCTCAACATATGGAAAACTCTTTGTCAGTTGAAAAAGAAAATATTATCTATGATTAATATGAAAATCATTTCAAGATAATAGAAGGGTTAAAACCTCAAATTGACTTGGAATCTCTCTCAGTTTCTCGATATCTGATGGCAGAAAAGTAGTAGAGAGCCCTTCAGCATTCATCCCTTGGCACACTAAGAATATTTCTCTAGTTAATTACCTATGCCCCATCTGGTATTCATATCAGAGGATGGGGTGTTCATGGAGCACTGCATTTTACGGTGCTCTTTTAAGAACCTGGAACATTGTTTCAGGTATGTTTTTCCTTTTTCTGCAGTTTTTGGAAAGAAATAATGTTTCTGGAAATTTTTGAAGTATACACCGTGTACTTTCTGAGTACACACCGTGTACTCTTTTCTCGCTCGAAGTCGTGTGATGTCCGTGTCCGGTCCATACACACGGTGTGTAGGGGTGAGGTGGAGGCCGATTTTTGAGGAGTACGGAAAAGAACTAGTACACACCATTTACTCTAAAAGTACACACCGTGTACTTTTTTATTAAACTCGCCGGGGTCATGTCAGATGGATAGAACACACCCCTTCTCTAGGTTCTTCATCCGAGAGTGACCCGTACGACCGCATTTATTCTCCAGATCCCCGAGCCTTTTCGGTTCTCCGATTCGAGCTCTGTCGATTGCATTGGATCTTAGCAGTGAGTTATCCCTTATGCTTGAGCCTTGTTTTCCAATTCTTTCCCTTTCTCAAGTTATCATAGGTTGAGAATTTTTGATGTTTTCTCAGATCTACGACATTCTAAGGGGAATCAATCGTCGTGGTTCATGTATATCGATCTCCTAGGATCGAGGTAGGTGGTTTGTGCCTTTATGTAGAATTTCTTTGAGTATTTTGTGCAACTTCCACTAATACCCTTGAATGAGGTATTGCGTTTTTTCCTGTTTTTCCCCTGTTATTGCCTGTTTTGCATGATTTCTTGAGTTGAGGTAAATTCTTGTAAATTTGGATAATTTATACTGTGTTCATGTGATTTGCCTTGCATGTTTTACTTATTAGGTTCTTTTCTAGCTTCCATGCCTAGTTGGAGGATAGTGGAACTGTTATAATTTTATGAAGTTGAGCCTTAGAATGATAGCCAAGTAGTTCCTGAGGTTTACTTAGACGATACACGCGTGATATTCATGCTTATTTTACATAGGGATGCGAGAACCTAGTGTAGTGAACTATAGGGAGAATGCACGAAAGGGATTCTCTAGAGTTTCCTTAACTTATGATGTGAGACCACATGGGGAATTAATGTTGAGTACTTCCCCAGTGAGTCTATAGATCCTCGACGTAGGCCACATGGGGAATTGACATTAGGTTCTTCCCCAGAGAGCCTTTAGCAAGATACGAGACTATAGGGGGAATTGACGGTGAGTGCTTCCCCATAGATTCTATTAATTCTTTAGATTTACGAGAGGGGTGAGACTGTGTGTGCCTCCCAGAGGGTTGCTAGTACATGTAGGATGACCCTTAGGGGTTAGGCTCTAAGAACTACCCAGAGGTTACCTTTTTGTTCTGATTTCTTGAGTGGGTGTTTCTTGTGTACTATATATGTTAGAACTTTGGATTATAGCTGCTGTGTGCTTTCCTGTTTATTGCTTCCTGTTTTATTAGTTCCATGTATTCACTGACTATTAGTCACAGATCTTTCGGTGATTTCCTACTGGGACTTTGTCTCACACCCTGTTTGGGTCTTGGTTTTGGGCCCAAACAGACTATGTTGTCGCAGGTATAGATAACGGAAAGCACCCTTCTACTTCAGGTACCTGACTTTCTGTGGAGCTGGAGAGCAGGGGACCAAGCTAGTGCTTGCGATGCTGAGGAGTTTACTTTGTTTTCTTTTGCACTCTGTTTTCAGTCGTATTTCAGTATGTTGGTTTGTTTACTGCTTTCCATAGATATATGTACCATGTTGCATCATTATTATTTTATACATTACTTCCACTATTCAGTTCAGTTGTTGTATGCTGTTTATTGTTTCCTCTATTATGTTTGGTTATTCTTCTGCTGTATACTTTACCGGATGAAGGCATAGTTTCCCCACCAACTCACCAAGCCCCTCGCTGCTAGTTGGTAGCCTCTGGAGTTTGGGGAAACGCACTTGAGGTCATGTGACTGACCGGGTACGGGGCGCCTTTGGGTGGCTTCCGGAACTGGGATGTTGAAAAGTGGTATCAGAGGATTTCTTTTCTCTAGATTTACTGTTTGGAGACATTAGCCAAGGATAGGAAATATTCAGTACTTGGTATTAAGCTGTGCCCAGGAGTAGCTAACCCGTGTACAGGGAAAAGCCATACTACCTCGATTATTGTAGTTTACTGGTTTTGAGATTTTATGGTTGATATGATTTCACCGAGAGTGATTCACATGACTTGTGCTATTATTGTTTTGATGTTACGGTTCTATTTCTGTCGCAACCCGATGAGATGAGGGTATGCCATCTTATGCATCATATAGACACTTGTTTGAAATCACATGCCATGCATTATTACCATGTCATCTAGGATGCATTAGCAATTTCATGTTGTTGTGATCGACGTTGTGTAGATTATGCATGCTGTTGTGATAGATACATGATAGAATCACTGCTGTTATATTAGGGAACTGTTTGTTTTGTGCTTTGCTTAAGTTAACACCAAATTTTGGTTCTTGAAGTGTTATGGGCCCTCATTAATTGAATCATGGTTGATCATGTTCCTGTTTTCTCTTGTTTGTGACTGTAGGAGATTCCAAGCTTTGATTTGCGGGGAGTATGGGCCCTCATGGATCAGAATGTGGCACCTCTATGCCTTGTTTTCTCTGTTTATGGGATTCTGTGCTGTTTCTTGATCCACTGCCCAGAAAAACCCAAAATACACGGTGTGTAATTTTTGGATACACACTGTGTAGTTTTCAGGCCGTTTCACTGACCGTGTGAGCAGAAACATGGTGTCATGAAAGTATCTTCAGGAACACGCCGTGTACGGTAGGTACACGCCCTGTAGTAGTGAGCCGTCTGCCCGGCCGTGTCGCAAATAACACGGTTCGAGGAAGCTCGTGTGATACAAGCCGTGTGTTGTATGAACACGCCGTGTATCATTATCCTCAGTACCCGACCGTGTAACGAAAAAAACGGTACGATGTTCTCTCCTCTCATACACACCGTGTTTGTTTGGAACACACCGTGTAATGGTTAGACATGTAATTGGCCGTGTTTCCAACAACACAGGTAGGGAAATCCTCAAGTACACGTCATGTTTGTTCGGAACACACTGTGACGTCTCAGTCATGTAGCCGACCGTGTAACTAACAACACGGGACGTGAAACCTTTTCCACTACACGTCGTGTCTATTGGGAACACGCCTTGTAGTCTCAGTTAAGAAAACTGTGTGGGTTAGCCGTGTAAAGGGGAATTGGGCAGGTGAGTAGAGTTCAAGTACACTCCGTGTGTGGGGATGACACGCCGTGTAGTCTGGGGTTTTACATGACCAGGGGTGGTAGAGTTACATGCCAATGTCTATGGTTTAAGGGAACACACCATGTATTATATATACATGCTGTGTAGCCATGTTTAGTAAAACATAACTGTTTTCTCTCCTCTTCCCGTTTTTATCTCTTGTGTTCTCTGTATTTGATAATACTGATCTAAGGAGTGCATTTTATCTTTTAGAGTTATTTCTCCGAGATGTCCTTCGGTTGTACGTCAGCTTCCAGACAGTGATCCTACACCGAATATGGACGATCAGGGAACTCCTGATGATCCTCTAGTCATGTCAGCCTTGGAACCGGCTGTCATTCCTGCTTCGGGCGCTGATGTGCAGTTCAGGGAAGGATTTATGAGGATGATGCAGACTTTCCAGGGAGGGCCACATCCTTCCACGAATATGGAATACTTGACGCAGGTTTTCCAATAGAATCACCCTCCTACTTTCTCAGGGGAAGGAGGACCACAGGCTGCAGAGTCATGTCTGGAAACCATGCTGACTATCTTCGAGCATCTGGAGATGCCTCTAGAGAGGTGGGTCAAGCTCGCAACCTAGATTCTACAAGACTCCGCCAAGAGGTGGTGTGACGTGATCTCACCGGCGGTTCATCAATAGTTAATGGCTTGGGAGGAGTTCAAGTGCGTGTTTTATGACTACTTCTACCTGGAGACCCTAAGGGCCGACCGAGTCCAGGAGTTCATGAGCCTAGAGAAGGGTACTCTTTCAGTTATGGAGTACTCCTCTCGTTTCACCGAGATGCAGCATTTCAAACCCCTTCGGGATGGAAGTGGGGTGTTCTTAGCAAGGAAATTTGAGGATGGTCTCAGGAGGGAGATCCACTCGCAGGTGAACATCTTCCTGCTGACTTCCATCACTTCCATCGTCAACCATGCACTGATTGCAGAGCGCAATCTGAGAAACTTCCGAGCTGTGAGTTAGGGCGGTTCTGCTTCTAGAGAAAGTGTTCCTCTAGTTGATAGCAAGAAGTGTCGTATGGAGCCTACGCATGGTGATCTGAGGAGGCGAGATACATCTTACGGTATCCAGGTAGTATGCTACCTGTGTAGAAGGGTAGGGCACACAAGGCCACAATGCGGGAGAGACCTAGTGGAGTGCCAATCATGTGGCAAGATGGGTCAACTTCAGCGTTTATACCAGGTTTTCTCACCAGTATCTAGAGACAGGGGTTCTTCTATGACTCCTCATTCAGGAGCAGTGCCACCAGTTTCTCACCAGTTGGAAAACTGGAGTTCTTCCGGTCGTTCAGGCCGAGGTGGAGGCTGAGGCTGTGGCGGTCAGTCACCGTTCCTTCAGCGTCAACAGGGGGGATTAGCTCAGAGTGGTCTGGCAGGGTTACATGACAACGGGGCAGGCCAAGCTTTTGCGATAGAGCAGACCTATCAGGAGTAAGATCTCGAACCTTATACTGTTTGAGGTAAGATTTTAATAGCCTCAGTTTTATCTTCAGCACTTTTCGATACTGGTGATACACATAGCTTTATCTCTGTTGTTGTTGTGGAGAGCCTGGGGCTCTGTATCATTTCTTCTGCTGACTCGTTGACACTAGACACACCTTTGGGGACGAGGAAATCTAGTGTACGCTAGTGTAGAGAGTGCCCTCTCGAGGTTGCAGGGTATCGTTTCTCAGGGGATCTCTATATCCTAGAGATAACGGGCTATGATGTCTTTCTCAGAATGGACTAGCTAGTTCCCTTCCTGGAAGTCATCGACTGTTACCGCCATAGGGTCAGTTTCATCTCACCAGAGGGTGAATCCTTTCTTCATATAGGTGAATGGGACGTTCGGGCAAGTTGAGCGGGACTCAAGAATCTTGGGCTAGGAGGGGTGATGACCCAGATTTCTAGTCTTTATCTGGATGATCAGGGTACTCCATAGTTGGACTTTTCTCCAGTGGTGGATCGCTTTAGGGATGTCTTTCTAGAGGACTTTTCAGGTTTTCCTCTAGAGCATGAGGTAGACTTCTCTATTGATCTCTTTCCAGGAGAGGCACTAGTGTCCATTCCTCCCTATAGGATGGCTACACCTAAGTTGCAGAAGCTGAAGAAGTAGTTGGAGGAGTTAAAAGCAATGGTTTTCAACCGACCAAGTACTTCTCCTTGGGGTTCGCCTGTCCTGTTTGTGAAGAAGGCAGACGGTACCCTTAGGCTCTATGCGGATTATCGGAAGCTGAACCAGTTGACGGTAAATACCGATATCCATTTCCAAGGATTGATGACCTTTTCGATCATCTTCGAGGAGCCTGTGTGTTCTTGAAGATCGATTTGAGGTTCGTTTATCATCAGTTACACTCTAGACCATCCGATATACCTCTGAAAGCCTTCTGGAGAAGGTATGGTCTCTAGAAGTACACGATTATGCCGTTCGGTCTCACAAATGCGCCGATAGTTTTCATGGCACTGATGTACCAAGTGTTCCATCCTTAATTGTATTCCTTCATCGTGGTCTTCGTGGACAATATCTTGGGGTACTCGCACACTCGGCACGACCATGATACATATCTTGAGATCGTTCTGAGTACACTGAGAGAGCATCGGTTTTATGCCAATCTCTCGAAGTGCCACTTCTAGATGGATCAGATACACTTCTTGGGTCACGTCATCTCAAATGAAGGAGTATCAGTGGACCCAGAGAAAGTGAGAGTTGTAGTTTCTTGAGAGCATCCAAAGAACATATTTGAGGTACGAAGTTTCCTAGAGCTGGCTGGATACTACAGATGCTTCATTTAGGACTTTTCTTGTCTAGCATCACCTTTGATAGGTATGACCAAGAAGGGGGAGATGTTATTATGGTCAGATTCTTGTGAGTCAGCCTTTCAAGAGCTGAAAGGGAGGTTAACATCAGCACCAATACTAGTCTTGCCAGATCCAGGCAAGAGATACACTGTTTACTGTGATGCTTCAGGTATCGGTCTAGGAGACGTGCTTTTGTAGGGAGATGGAGTCGTTGCGTACGGGTCTCAGCAGTTGAGGCCACATGAGAGGAACTACCCGACGCACGATCTGGAGTTAGTAGCTGTTGTTCATGCCTTATGCTATTGGAGACACTACCTTTTGGGAGAGAACTTTGTGGTTTTCACCGATCACAAAAGTCTCAAGTACATCATAACTCAGCGTGATCTAAATATGAGACAGTAGATGTGGGTCGAGTATCTTCAGTCTTTCGACTTTGAGATCGCCAATACGCCGGGAATAGGAAATGCAGTGGCAGATGCGTTGAGTAGGAGAACTCAGATACAGGTAGTTCAGGAGGCCAGTAGTGAGTGGCAGCTGATGGTTCTATTCTCTGAGATGCATCTGGAGGTTCATGACAGACAGGGGCAGACTTACCTATCTTCTGTAGCTGTTAACTCTACACTTCTTGATCGGGTACGGATGAGGCATCTATCAGACTCAGAAGGCTTAGTCATGCGGGAGAGTGTGTCAGGAGAGGACCCTCTTTCTGGATGGACAGTGGGCGAGGATTAGATGCTGCATTTCCAGAGATGTGTATGGGTTCCAATAGACATATGCAAGGAGATGATGTGGGATTTTCATTCCTCTGTTTGGGCATGTTCATCCTAGCGTCACCAGGATGTATCGAGATCTTCATCTCCAATACTGGTGGCCCGGTATGAAGAAGGATGTTGCTGGTTTCGTCATGAGGTGGTCTACTTGTCAGTAGGTGAAGGCAGAGCATCAGCGACCAGCATGCCTTTTACATCAGTTACCCATTCCAGAGTGGAAGTGGAATGATGTCGCGATGGACTTCGTGACCGGGTTGCTTTGGTCACCTTTAAGGAACGATGCTGTTTGGGTTGTCGTCAACATGCTTACGAAGGTTGCACACTTCATACCGATCCAGGAGACCTTCATTGTTGATGATCTGGGTAGACTATACATCCGAGAGATTTTGTGTCTTCTTGGAGTTCCACACTCCATTTTTTCAAACAGAGATGCGCATTTTACTTCTCGGTTCTGGAAGGGGCTTCAGAAGGATTTGGGTACCCAGGTACTTATGAGTACGGCATACCATCCCGAGACAGATGTCCAGTCCGAGCATACGATCCTGGTGCTTGAGGATATGCTCCGAGCTTTCATTCTAGACTTTGGCGGTTTATGGGAGAAGCATATTCCTCTAGAAGAGTTTGGCTACAATAATAGTTTTCAGGCCACTCTTCAGATGTCACCTTATGAGGCTTTGTATGTTAGGCCATACCGACCACCATTATCCTAGATGGAGGTAGGAGAGGAAGCTTTTCTGGGACCTTATCTTGTACAGGAGACCTTAGACCAGATAGAGTTGATTTGGAAGAGGATGGCTATATAATATTCACGACAGAAGTCTTTTGCTGATCAGCAGAGACGAACTCTGGAGTTCGAGGTCGGTGATCAGTTTTTCCTGCGTGTCGCACCGAGATTGGGACACAAGAGGATTCGGAGATAGGGTAATCTTGCACCATGATACATCAGGCCGTTTAAGGTATTGGGGAGAGTGGGGCCTGTTTCTTATCAGTTTCAATTAACTCAGATATATCGAGCCATGCACGACGTCTTCCACGTCTCTCATCCCCGAAGTTACTTTTCAGACCTGTCTCATGTCTTTCAGCCTGAGGAAGTTGATCTTGAAGCAGATGCGTCATTTGAGCAGCATCCCATCTAGATTGTCGATCGCAGTACGAAGGTTCTCCGTGGGTGGTATGTTCCTCTAGTATATGTGCTATGGCAGTATGGGTGAGTATAGGACGAGAACTGGGAGAGGGGGCCGATGTACGATCGCAGTGGCCGAAGCTGTTCGGGGTTTCTCATTTTCCACCTCGTTAGAGAAATTCGAGGATGAATTTCATTAAGGGGGGGAAGTTTGTAAGAACCCGAATCTTCGTTTCAGGTAAGTTTTTCCTTTTTATGGAGTTTTTGGGAAAAAAATAATGTTTATGGATATTTTTGAAGTACAGGTTGTGTACTTTCTGATTACACGCAGTGTACTCTTTTCCCACTCGAAGCCGTGTGCTGGCCGTGTCCGGGCCACACACACGGTGTGTAGGGGTGATGTGGAGGCCGATTTTGGCGGAGTATGGAAAAGACCTAGTACACGCCTTGTACTCTAATAGTACACGTCGTGTACTTTTTTTTCATTAAATGCACCGGGGTCGTGCCTGACGGACATAACACACCCCTTCTCATGGTTCTTCATCCGAGAACAACCCGTACGATCGCGTTTCTTCTCTGGATCCCCGAGCTTCCATCCATTCTCTGATTCGAGCTCTGTCGATTGCGTTGTAATCGCAATGGTGAGTTCTCCCTTCTAATTGAGCCTTATTTTCCTATTATTTCCCTTTCTCAATTTATCATAGGTTGAGCGTTTTTGACGTTTTTTCATATCTACGACGTTCTAAGGGGAATCAATCATCGTGGTTCACGTATATCGATCTCCTAGGATCGAGGTAGGTGGTTTGTGCCTTTCTATAGAAAGTATTTGTGTATTTTGTGCAACTTCCACCAATACCCTTGAATGGGGTATTGCATGTTTTCCTTTTTTCCCCTATTATTTCCTTCTTTTCCTGATTTCTTGAGTATAAGTAAATTCTTTTAAATTTGGATAATTTATACTACATTCATGTGATTTTCCTTGCATGTTTTTCTTATTAGGCGCTTTTCCCATTTCCATTCCTAGTTGTAGGATAGTAGAGCTGTTATACTTTTATGCATTTGAGCCTTAAAATGATAGCCAAATTGTTCTTGAGGTTTACTTGGATGATTCATGCGCTCTATGCATGCTTATTTTACATAGGGGTGCAAGAACCTAGTGTAGTGGACCATAAAGATAATGGACAGAAGGGCTTCTCCAGAGTGTCCTTAAATTATGATATGAGACCATAGGAGGAATTGACCTTCAGTGCTTCCCCAGAGAGTCTGTAGGTCCTTGACGTGGGCCACCAAGGGAATTGATGTTGAGTGCTTCCCAAGAGAGCTTTTAGCACGATACTAGATTATATTGGGAACTGACGGTGAGTGATTCCCCAGAGATTATATTAATTATTTAGCTTAATAAGAGGGGTGAGACTGTGTGTGCCTCCTAGAGGGTTTCTAGTACTTTGAACCTTAGCGGTTAGGCGACGAGAACTACCAAGAGGTTACCTTTTTGTTCTTCTTACTTGAGTGGCTATTTCTTGTGTAATATATATGTTAGAACTGTGGATTGTAGCTGCTGTGTGTTTTCCGGTTTACTACTTCCAGTTTTATTATTTCCTTGTATTCACTGGCTGTTAGGCACAGATCTTTGGGTGATTTCCTACGGGGACTTAGTCTCACACCCTTTTTGGGACGTGATTTTTTGCCCAAACAGATTATGTTGTTGCATGTATAGATTTTGACAAGCGTCCTTCTACTTCAGGTACCTCACTTGCTGTGGAGTTGGAGAGCAGGGGACCAAGCTATGGCTTGCGATGCTGAGGAGTTTACTTTCTTTTATTTTGGACTCTGTTTTCAGTTCTATTTTAGCACATTAGATTGTTTACTGCTTTTAATAGACATATGTACCATGTTGCATCATTATTATTTTATACATTGCTTCTGCTTTCCAGTTCAGTTGTTGTATGATGTTTATTGTTTCTGCTATTGTGTTTGGTTTTTCATCTACTGTATTCTTTACCGAATGAGGGAATTGTTTCCCCACTGACTCACCAAGGCCCTCACTGCTAGTCGGCAGCCTCTGGAATTTGGGGAAATGTGCTTGAGGTCAAGTGACCGACCGGGTACGGGGCGCCTCTGGGTGGCTTCTGGAACTGGGACTTTACAGCTCTCCAGTCAGAAAATCCCGCAAAAAATTGTCTCATTCAATGTTATTGACCATGGATGGCCACAGTCAATTGGGTTTGTTTGTAATTAAAGGCTTGCCCAAGAACAAACCTCAACTAGTTCTTCTCAAAATCAAGAATACAGAGAACAAGTTATTGAATTACTCATGCATCAAGCCAACGAGAATATTGAACATGTCTCTCATTTTAAGCAAGCACATCATCATGTGACAGAAGTGTCAGAAATCATCCAATGGTCTTTTGATCCGGGTGACAAAAGTGGATGCAGGTTGATGCATCCAGCTAATTTCCAGACTAAGGTCTGCAAGATCAAGAGAGATTTAATGAAAGTCTCAGATATAGCATGTCAAGAACCACCCCAACTTTCCAGACTGGGGACTCTTTTAACCCAACCCTCAGAATCAACAAATAGGATTCGTGGAGTTGAGCAGGAACAACAAGAACAGCTCCAGTACACCGGACTGGGGACTTTTTTTAAATCTTCAATCTCTCCCTCAGAGGAAGTCAGTCTTCTCTCGATTAGGGAAGAAGCCCCAAGAGGATCTAAGAGCCAAATTATCATGAGATTCCATCCAAATTTCTGTTTTTCAACAAGTTCCATAGGGATAAAATTGATAAAAGGCAATGTCTCATCAGGGACATCGAAGAAGACAATATCACAGAAATGCCGATAGAAGGGATGAAATGCATTATGAATCAATAAATGTCATCAATGCCATTATTGCGGATACTCCAGATGAGTCTCACTTAGAGGGATCAGATGAAGAGGTTCCTGCCCAAGAATTTGTACATACAAACATAAATAAAGAAGGTGTGCATTTAAGAAATCAAAGGATTACCCAGAATCTGGGTGTTCCTTCATGTAACCCAATTCCCCCTCTCCGAAAGGGATCAATCAAGCAGAATGTAAAGAATCAGGTTACATACCCTTCCTCTAGAGAATGCCAATTGCTCTCACTAGAGCAATGATTTTCACAACAGGAGGAAGAAATGAAGGAATTGAGGAGGATAAATGAAGAACTACTTCAGGGTAGTCTTCCTTATAAACGTGCCGGAGTCAGTCAGCCAAGGGAATTAGTTGCAGCTACTATGATGGATCAAGAATATCCTCCTTTATTAGTACACCGTCATAGGTATAATCCTACAGGTCATGTGAAACAATAATCGGCAGTGCTGCCATCGGTTGCAGTACCTGCTGCCACATCTGTCCAAGCTATAGTCATTGCACCTGTTCAAGTCCAAGCTCCACCGGATGTTTCTCAAAAGTTAATAACTACTATTGAGTCATTAATAGCTCGGATGAAGGATATAGAGGGAAAAAGAGCTCAAATTAAACAAGAAAAGGGCGATTACCCAGAATGGGTTGATGCAATTCCTCCCCCATCAAATTTTTAAAGTACCACATTCCCAATATATAATGGTTTGGGAGACCCAGAGCAACACTTAACACATTTTGTTTCTCATTGTGATCCTATGATTGGAACCCTTCAGCAACAAGAAGCAGTTAAGCTCAGGTGTTTTGTACAGTCATTACAAGGACATGCTTTTGTCTGGTACACAATCTTGCAATCCCGGTCAATTATCGGATGAGAGGATCTTTGTCAAAATTCTTTCTTCAATTCAGCTCAACGTTTCCAATGAAAATAGTTTTTTATCTTTCAAAATGTAAGAAAAGGGAGAATGAAAGGGTTTCAGATTTCATTTCTCGCTGGAAGGGATTAACATATTCATTGAGCTTAGCACTACCTCTAGAATAATTTTTGCCAATATGTGTGGAAAATCTGTGTTATGAGTTACGCACGCAGTTGATCCTTGTGAAATACACAGGAGGGTTTTGAGACCTTACTTCAATCTCTCAACAGATTGATGATCTTCTTATAAATACTATGGAAAAAATCATATAATTCCATCAGCTCCTGGAAGGAGAATTGGTAGAGCAGAAAATGCTATAGGCATGCTTAAACAAGCACTTGTACCTGCTTCTACTTCAAAACCTTCATCTTCTCGAAGGGATTCACCTCATGAGTGCCAGAAATAGAGGCCGTTTTGTCAAGACAATCAAATAGATCAAATATGGAAACAATTTTAGGATTTGAATAACAAAGTTTCTCTTTCTGAAATGATCAGGTTCCTGGATACTTCATTTCCGCTCTGGAAAATAATTTTGTTCAATTTACAAGGACCAAAAGGCAGAACAAAGAAGGAGATGAAGATTGTCCCAACTATTGACCCTTTCATCGGATATTGGGGCATCCTATTCAAGAGCTTTTTGTCTTTAAGGACCACCTGCAAAAAATGATCGACTCAGGACAAGTCAAACTGAAAGGTGATTTATCTCAGGTAGAATGTGTAACTGCTACAAATCCCGAGGAAGAAGGCAAGTGGCAGGAAGTCAAAAAAAATGTGCAGAAATATGATGATTGGATGGTCAGAAAAACGATCAAACAAACTCATTCCATTTTGTGAACACAATTGAAGAAACCAATTGTGTCTTCTGCTCTGAAATCCATAGGAAAACCCTCTTCATCATAGGGAAAATCCTCAAAGAAACAACATAATTAAATGAAAGAATAAGAATAAGATGAAGATGAGTATGTGTCAAATCCCAAGTTGTCTTGGACTTTGGAAGATTTTATGCCATCTACTTCGAAGCCACATGAACCATCCTACCAAACGGCACAACCGAAATTGGCTATTCGGGCAGAGTCTTCATTAGATGAAGAATTAATCTTCGATTCTGTTAATATGATTCACTTAACAGATCCTTATGCCAGTCACAGTTTCGATCTCAATGAACCTGGGTTCCCTGTATCAAACAGAGGAATATGAGGGAGTTTTAGAGGCTTAGGGTATAGGAGAATAAGTCGATCTCCCATATGCCACTATTCCAATTCTACCCCTTCTAGAACTGTGAATGCGGCAGAAACTCATGGAAGAGCCCTTCAACAAGCTCCCCAAGAACCAGCAAGTCCTTCCACACAAGGCAGATTCAGTCCTGGCATAGTTATTCTGGAAGATTGATTGGAAGTTACACCTTCTTCCTCTCAACAAGTAAATAGACCTATTCGGTCTAATCTTCCAAATCTAGGAGTATTACCAAATCCTACCCCGGTACAAGATGCATTAACTTCCAAAGCATAAAATTCCAAGCCACCTTCCAAATCACATGTTCCTGTTGGGAAACACTGACTTTTGGATCAAATGTATGATGTATTGAAACACCTGTCCCATGTACCGGACAAGTTATCAATTCTGGATGCCTTGAATTTATCAAAGGATCTTCGGGAGGAACTCGTTGAAGCTTTGTCATGTTCTCCGGAGTTTAAAACTGAAATTTCTATAGCTGAGGCCAACCATGTAGAGAATAATCTTACAGAATGCCATGCAGTGATATATTTCATAGATGAAGATGAAGATGATGTCGTGCGTGGACATATTAGACCTTTTTATTTATCTGGAAAGGTCAATGATGTAGACATCTAAAGAGATTTCATTGATAATGTTTCAAGAGTCAACCTCATTCCCATTCGTACACTTCGTCGATTGGTCCTCATGAAATCTGATTGATCTCATTCTACTATGATGTTACAAGGATATGATAAAAATGAACAAGAACCACTGGGCGAGATTAAACTCAGAACTTAGTTTAGAGATCTTGTATCCAATTCAGATTTCATGGTTGTTGATCAAGACTCAGCCTTCAAAATCTTGCTTGGATGACCCTGACTACATCAACATGCGGCTATCCCGTCATCATACCATCAATGTATCAAGTATTTGTTTGATGGTCAAGTTGGGACATTGTATGGTGATAAGGCCCCATTCAAGACATGTGAATCTCAATACATTAAGGCGGAATTCTATCACATGAAGGGAAATGAGAAATCCAAAACAAGGGAGATTACCAAAGTTATTGCTCCATATGGTTTGGAAAAGATTCTAGAAAATCCATTTACACATGTGAGTACAACTTATGTGTTTCCTATCAGTTAAATTGATAGGATAGACTCAAATCCAAATATTGTTATAGAAACATCCACATTGTCAATTACGACAATCAAACTAGACAACATGGGAGAAATTGATGATTCACCACGCAATGATGAAAGCTCAAATGGGGTTGTCTTCATTTCATCTGCTAAAATCCAGTAGGTCTATGCTTTTCCAACCAGGACAAAATAATTTATAGCATTTTCTGAGGTGAACAATGATGTCGATTTTTAATACATCATATCCTATTTAATAAACAGTGAGGACCCTTCATCATCAATCTGGTCAGAAATGGAAGCCTCTTCTTCAAGATGTTCAAATTTTAACATCTCTTATGATCATGGAAATTCTGCTTCATCATATACTATGCAAGTTGAAATAGAAGAGATAACACATGTTGAAGAAGAAGAGGAATATCTCAGGGATGCTCCTCCAACATTTGAAGAGGGTATCTCTACTACTATGGATGAACTCAGAGAAATAAATATGGGTACAAAAGAAGATCCACATCCCACTTTAATTAGTGCAGCCTTGAATCTTGAAGAGCAAGAAATGTATATTTCATTTTTGAAGAAAAATAGAGATATATTTTCTTGGAACTGTACAGAGATGCCCGACCTTGTTCCTGATGTTGCTACCCATCATTTGGGTTTACCCGAAGAACATCAAGGATTTAAGCAAGCCACATGAAGAACACACCCAACTTATGCTTCCAAAATTGAGGCTGATGTGGATAAGATTATCAAAGCTAAATTCATCATAGAAGTTCAATATCCCAAAGGGATAGATAATATTGTCCCTGTGAAGAAGAAGAATGGACAAATTAGAGTTTGCATTTATTTCAGAGATCTTAATTGGCATTGTCCTAGGGGTGATTTTCCTGTTTCGATCACAGAACTCTTAATTGATGCAATTGCCGGCTGTGATGCACTTTCCTTCATGGATGAATATTACGGGTATAATCAAATCTAAATGGCTCTAGAAGATGAATAATCTAAATCCTTTAGAGCCCCTCAGGGTGTGTTCTGCTATTGGTTAATGCCCTTTGGCCTAAATAATGAAGGCAGAACATATCGCCGTGCCATGCATCATATCTTCAAACCCTTTTTAGGGAAGTTTGTTGAATGTTATGTGGAATATTTGGTGGTTAAATAAAAAAACGTTCTAATTACTTGGCTGATTTGGAAATCATATTTCACAAACTTCAGCAGCATAATTTGAAGATGAACCCCTTAAAATGTGCTTTTGGGGTAACCTCATGAAAATTTCTTAGATTTTTTGTACGCCATCGTGCTATCGAAGTCGATCCTGAGAAGGCAAAATAAATCCTTGGAATGTCACCTCCTCAAAATTTGAAAGAATTGAGAAGGGTTCAGGGTAGTTAGCCAATATTCGGTGTTTCAACACCAATTTGGCTGGCAAAAGTTTACCATTCACCAAAATTGATGAAGAAGGGAGTCACTTAGCAGTGGACCGAAGAATGTCAAGAAGCGTTCAATATTCCCAAGATGTATATCTTGAGTCCACTGGTATTAATTCCACCCGCTGAAAGAAGATCACATATCCCTTATGTGACAGATTTTTAGCGATCATTGGGTGCCTTTCTTGCTCATAAGAATGATGCTGGGAATGAAAATAGCCTCAACTATCTTAGTCGGACTATGCTTGAAGAAGAAACCCAGTACTAAAGTATTGAGAAATGCTTCCTAGAATTAATATTCGCAGTTCCGAAGTTGAGACACTACCTGCAACATCACGAGGTATAGTTGGTATCTCTTAATAGCCCTCTCAAATTCATCCTTAGTCGTCCAATGATTACAGGACGTCTGGCAAGGTGGGAAGCTATTTTACAGCAATTTTATATCCAATATGTGTCTCAAAAGGCAATAAAGGGCCAAGGTCTAGCTGATTTCCTTGCAGAACACCCTTCAGTAGAAGATACTTCTTCAAATATTGATCTTCCTGATGAAGAAGTAATCTTTATTAAAGATAGTTTTCAATCATCAGAAATGTACTTTGATGGTGCTTCCAGAAGTCCAACATGGAGGAAAATGGAAAATCCTAATTTCAAGAAAGTTGGGTTAGGAATTGTGCTCATTTCTCCAGAAAAGGCAGTGTTACCCTATTCCTTCTCATTGTTGGGAGGTGGTACAGATAATGAAGCGGAATACCAAGCTCTCATCGCAGGCTTGGAGTTGGCGCTTCAAGCACAAGTGAATCACTTAAAGGTGAAAGGTGATTCAGACCTAGTAATCAAACAAGTCAATGGGGAATATTCCATTAGAAAAGAAGAAATAATCTCTTTGTATGATTACGTCAGAAAGTTAATAGAGGAATTTACTACATAACTGGCATTTTCTTATGTCTCGTTGTCACAAAATGCCCAAGATGATGCATTGGCTAATAAAGCCATAGCTCTGGAAGATCTAAATCAGAAAAAAAACCATCAGTATTGCCCACATTCGTACAATTTCACCTTATGTTCAAACTTGAATAGAGGAAATCAATGAAATTAGTCATATTCCTAAACCATATGGTCATACTATAGGATGGATGACACATATCAGGGAATATCTTCAAAATAGAACACATCCACCTAATAGATCCGCGAAAGAACAAATCCAGTGACATGTGGTAAATTTTAATCATTATGATAGCCCAGATCACCTAGAGAAAATTCTCTACAAGCGTGGTTCTGATAGAGTTCTATTCAGATGTATTGATGGTGAAGAGACAATGGCTATCATGAAAGAAGTGCATGAAGGAGTCTGTGGTGCCCACCAGTCTGGACATAGACTGTCTGATCAAATTCAAATGCATGGATACTTTTGGCCTTCAATGATACAAGAGTGTGTTGATTTCACAAAAGAGTGTCATTCATTCCATGTACATTCCAACTTCATTCATCTTCCCCTAGATTTTCTTCATACAACTAAATACATGTGGCCATTTTCCACATGGGGAATGGATGTGGTGAGACCTTACCCTTCAGCAACAGCCAAGCAGTTTAAGTATATACTTACTGCTACTGACTTCCTTTCCAAATGGTCAGAGCCAATACCTCTGAAAGAAGTTAGTTATAAAAGCATTGTTAGCTTCATCAATGCTAACATCATTAACAAATTTGGCGTCCCTTATACCATATTGACGGATAACGGTACCAACTTCTGTTCATCCGAGGTGAAGAAGTTGTATCAAGAATACAACATCAAATCCAACCATTAATCTCGGTATCATGAAGCGGCCAATGGCCATATAGAATCCGTCAACAAGAAACATTGAAATATACTACAAAAGATGGTGGATAAAGATAAGAGGTCATGGAATGATAAACTCTTCCATTCTTTATGGTGTTATCGGACCACCACCCACACTGCAATGCGGTCAACTCCATATTCACTGGAATATGGAACGGATTCAGCCTTTCCCATTGAATTTTAATTACCTTTTCTTAGAGTAGCCATTTGTGATCAGTAATCTACAAATGAACAATATCAAAAGTGATTGAATGAATTTGAACAGTTAGATGAGAAACGATTGTGCACCCTGCACCACTTGGAAGTCTACCAGAATCAAATAGCACGAGCTTTCAACAAAAAAGTTCTTCTTCATTCATTCATTCATGGAGAATTGGTATTGGTTTTCAGAACTCCAATGATACCAGGAAATAAACCTCCCAAGATTGAACCAAAATAGGAAGAACCTTACTCAATACATATGGTCTATTCCAATGGAGCTTATTCTTTAATCTTAATGGATAGAGAACTCATCACTACTCCAATCAATGCCAGATTTCTGAAGAAGTATTTTTTATAAACACAAAATCCATCATTTATGGTCCATGCATATGACCTTAAACTATTTTCATCCTTCATCATCCTTACTATATGATGTTAAACTATACAACAATGGTCTAGGCATATGACCTTAAACTATTTTTCATGCTTCATCGTCCTGGATATATGATGTTAAACTATACAACAACGGTCCATGCATATGACCTTAAACTATTCACACCATCGTCCAACATGACGCTAAAATGTATCATCTCTTTTCGTCTAACATGATGTTAAACTGTGAAAAAGTACCTAATATGTCCAACATGACGTTAAAATGTGCCATCTTTTGTCCTTATTGCATGACATTAAATTGCACAGTCCCCCGTTTTGTCCAACATGACATTAAACTGTATTGTCCTCATCATCCTAACTACATGATGCTAAACTGTACAGAAATCCCTTAATACGTCCTACATGTCGTTAAACAATATTTTGTCCCTGTTACATGACATAGAACTATACAGCACCAGTAGTCTTCACAACAAGACTTTAAACTACATAGTCCCTTCATATGTCCTACATGATATTATACTGTGCATCGTTAGGTTTGTTGCTAACTCTTGTTTCTCACACCGAGTATGACTCATGTGAGCTTAGAGTAAAACTCAACCATAACACCCTCTCTGGGCTGCTAACCATGTGTAAATCCCAACATCATTTGTTTAGGTCATTGTCCCCAATAACAACTTGATCACTAATTCATTTTTTTAATTGGACTACGTGGACTTTGATCCTTGCCTTCTTGGCTGGGTACTTAGGCAACCTCCTGAGGTTCAAGAACAAAACCAATCACTTCACATCGGTTCCCCTCCCTCTCATACGATGTTGATTTGTGAAACCACCCCTAGAATCAATATCTTTACATTGGTTCACCTTCGTCCTTGCTATACGACGTTAAGATGTACAACACTTATTTCCTTTACGACAATAAACTAAAACATTCTTTGATACCCTTACCTAAGAGGGAATCATTATTTATATTGATTTCCAATCATGTTACATTCCAAAGACTACGTGCATACATGGAAATTCCCAAACCTTTTATCTTGGGTCTAACCATAATGGCACTAAAGTCCCCTTTCATCCTTCACATGTATGAACAAAATTTGTACAGAGGGTATTTCTAGAACTACATGGGCTTGATTCCCATACTTATGGGATACGTAGGAATGTTCAAGTGTCCCTCGAATCCATCCCCAAGTCTTTTGGGCCTAACCCCAAATTCCACTTTCAGTCCCCTGGCTAAAAATCCCTATGAAAACACACACTGTGTATTTATTATAATGGTCTGAGTTCTATGACCCTAAACTAAGATCTCTTACAATTTTATACCACACGATGTAAAACTATATTTCAAGAACTATGTATGGCTTGATTCCCATCCTTATGGGATATATAGTGAAGTCCAATATTTCAATTCAGGACCCATCCACAGCAGGATTATGGTTAGCATTGGTATGTGTTTCTCTACATGTATTGAAAAAATGACCATTTTTATGTTTCACAATCCTAACCTTAAATATTTTCTGATCTTCATAATCCTTTTCCTGACATCTAGTCACAAAATGTCCAATTTCTGAGAGTTATTTTTCTTGACTATACAGCACGTGCCCTTAGGTGGCCTTGCATAAGTAATCTACATAATAGACCTGTTAGCCAAAAGATTTTATTATTTGACTATGCATCCAATTCCCTTAGGTGTCCATGCATAATTCAACCCCCTAACGGGTTTGTTAAATAATGGTAACTTCATTCATGGTAATAAAACCATTTTTGCCCTTAGTTGTCTTAATGACATTATGTAAATATCTATCCTTAATATATTTGTCTCATACACTTATTCATGATCCGAAAGTATTCACGTCTATGGTTTATATTTTCCTTCCCTACGCATGGGTCATACCTTCTTAGGAGTGACATTCATCCAGTTCTTAAACAATCTTATTTGGAAATATCTTCTCCATATTCAAGTACCTCTCTCCATATAGAAAACTCCATGATTTAGAAAAATTGAATCCCCATAAACATTCAATGGATTTTTATCAGTAGATAAGTAAATTTTTGAGAGTTATTTTTCCTAACTATGCATCACGTGCCCTTAGGCGGTCTTACATAAGTAGTCTACATAACGGACCTGTCAGTCAAAAGATACTATTATTTGACTATGCATCCAATTCCCTTAGGTGGCCCTGCATAATTAAACCCCCTAACGAGTTTGTTAAGTAATGGCAACTTCATTCTTTAGAACTACTTCTTCTAATGCCTTTTAGCCCTTTTTCATATCATTCCTCATATTCAAAATTTATTAAGTCACAGTTTACATGTTTTCCTTAATACTTGAGTGTGGTAAAATGTTTTCAGATAAATTGTAAAGGAATTGAGTCAATTTTCATCCATTAGGTCAAAGCTATTTCGACCTTAAACATTAGCCTTTTTATGTCTGAAATGCATGAATATAAACTGCCAATAGGAGAATACAAGTAGAAATGATTGAAGATGAAAGTATTTTTCATTGACGCACAAGAGTTAGAAGGACATCCACAGATTGGAGTCTCTTCACATTTTCAAGGAATTACAAGAGTCTTTCAACAAAACTCTACATTTTCTTCACAGCATCCCAAGTTTCATCAGAAGCCACATATGATTCATTCATTCAACTGGATACAATAAGAGATGCAATGATACCATCTCTTCTTAGAACAATTATAAAAGTATGTTCTTGAGTGCGGTTAGAGAAAATTTTCTGCTGATCAAACAGTGACTCTGTTTCTGTCCATGAGATTTGGAAGATGGATACCTGGATTTGAGAATGGATCATTGGAAGTAAAGAGCCATTTGGAGAGAGTAATATTTTCCGATATTGTTCTAATGCCAGGTTTTTCTTCTCTCCACCAACTGGAAGTGGAAAACATTTCATCCCATGGGTTTTCCATTTTCATATATTTAAGGAAATGGCATGGAGGAAAATTTAGAAATTTCACACCATTGTTGTTGCTCTTAATGCACAACATAACCGAAATAGAGGAGTAGTAGTGCAGATGTATCTCAGGAATATAGTTCTTTGCATCTCGAACATCGACTCCTTGCAGATGACCATGACCATACAGAGGCATGTAGAAGTTCTGTGGGAAATTAAGATGATATTTCTCAAGTACATAGCCAAATCTGGGAGAGTGATATCGTATATAACATAGTAATCATGGCCATACAATGTTCATAATGTCATCAATCCTCTTGATATCCAGTTCATCAGCCGTTCTGATTATATTGGGAGCTATTGAATCTACACAAAGGTTGAATAAATTAACTCTTAAGTAATTTGATTTTTCATAATTTTTTTGAAGAAAAGTGAAAAAATGGAAAAGGCATTAAGGAACGCGAGTCTAAAATTTGGTGCACAAGTATGAATGTTTCGCGCAAGTATGGATGTTCCGCGCATGTGTTTGGCGTGCAAGTATCACCGCGCATGTCCAAATACCTCTACAGCAGCACGACAACAAATAAACAGTGGAAAACAGAGAAACCTATGAGGCAAAGGTAACTTGCGCGGAGAGAGCTCGAAAATATGAAATCTCGGTACTTTGTGAGAGAATGGCCGCATATATATAGGCCAGGCTTCAACCCTACGCAACTAAATGCCAACACGCTCTGAAGACAGCATGATCAACACCTGCGTGACGCCATCTGTGCACTCAACACTTGTGCACTGATGTTTCCTTGGATTTATTCTTTCCTCAGAGTTATATCCTCCTTTCTTTCAGATCCATCTCTGCGGGGGGAATTTCGTTGACGCTCCTTTCCGACATAGAGTCAAAAAAATTGAAAATGGAAATACCTTGAACCCAGAGTGATTAATCCTTTTAAGAAACATCAAAAATTGACAAAGTAATGAACCAGGATTCAAATTCACTTTGGTCGTGCAAGTTCCCTCAAAGTCACACAAGTATACTTGTGCGCTTCCCATTGGTTGCGCATGTGACTTGCACGACCTCTTTGAAATTCGCCCAAGGTCTTCTCCAGCCTATAAAAACCTCATGTGGGCCCCCTATTTGAGGAGGAAAAATTCAAGAAACTAATATTTGAGCTCTCAGCGCCCTAGTCTCTTATCAATGATTCCGAACACTTATAAGGTAATTTCTTACCTAGAACGGAAAATCTAAAGAGGGGGAGTAAGGCCTATGTGTGTAAACGCATCAACACTTGCACGCCTAAGTGGCTAGCCCTTAAGGGAAATGACCACACTTGCGCGCCGCCGTACTCCATCACCAGAACTTGCGCGCCACCCTTTTTGAAGCCTCTAGAAGTAGTACTACGGGCTTGAGACAAGTCTCGCCCCTGTATTACCCCATGGGTTGACCATCACTCAAGTACCCATGTGTCGCGCAGGTACACTTTCACAACCAGGACTTGTGCCCCCACACAGTACTTGCACGCCCACACCGTACATGCATGCCTTTGTCTTTTTGGGTTCCCTTCCTACCTATTTTATCTCTCTTATTACTATCCACCTTTCCTCTTCAATATTAAGCCCTCATATCTCTCTTCAATTCTATTTATGGCATGATTTCTTGATTGGATTCCTTATTTGAAAGGAATTCTGTGGAAACAACTCTCAAAACCTAGTGATTTACATATCTTTATGTCACTAAGGTTAGAGATTTAATTCATTCAACCTCATCCTTCAAGATGAGAGGATCCATAACCTTGGTATCCTTTTCAAGAGTATGCCCCAGTCCATGTTCTCTTAATTCAGGCATCCCCCATAGGAGTAATCCCCAGTCTTCAATGTTCCCAAATCTGGTCATCCTCCTCAGGAGTAAGCCCCAATCATAATTCCTCTAAATATGGGAATCCTCCTTAGAAGTAAGGCTAACGTACCCTAACCTAGGATTCCATTTCAAGAGTAAGCCCCAGTTTCAAGTCTCCTTAACCTGGGATTCCTTTTCAAGCGTAAGCCCCAGTTTCAAGTATCCTTAACCTAGGCCTAATTTTTAAGAGTAGGCCCCAGTTTCTTGTCTCCTTACCCTGGGCCTCCCTTTTAGGAGTAAGCCCCAGTTTCAAGTCTCCATAACTTGGGTCTCCATTTCAGGAGTATGCCCCATTCATAATTTCTATGAATATGGAATCCTCTTTAGGAGTAAGCCCCATGATCCCAAATTATAAAGTTCATTAACCTGGGACTCCTTTTTAAGAATAAGACCCATTAATAATTCTACTTAACCAGTCTTAATTTAATTTTTGATTTGAGTTTCCTTTTCAGGAGTAAAACCCAATCATAAGTCCCATTCTAATTTGGGAATCCTTCTCAGGATTAAGTCCTAAGTTAAGTATCCAAAATATCCATAAATCACATACACTTTATTGACCTTGTTCCTAAATTTCATCCTTGAATTAAACTCCAAAAATAATCTTCATCTATCTGGGAAGTCATACATACATAATCCCCGAATTTTTTCTCATGATTGCATCTTTCGTGACACAAATTGTTAGGTTTTAACGATACCTCTGGTTTCTCACACCAAGCATGACTCACATGAGCTTAGAGTGTAAAAGTAATTATGACATCTTTCATTGATCCAACAATAATTCTTAAAACCTCATACTTCTTTATTTAAGCTACGTGGGTTCTGATTCCTTTTCTAAACAAGGATAAGTAGGTAGCCCATCTGCGGGTACAATCCTAACTATGAAATAATCCATGTCCTTCTGAATGACAATAAACTTTCAGTGCCCCACTGAGTGGCTATAAAACCAGTATGGTCATCATAATGACCAAGAGATATCGATATAATATGTTGAAGGATACCATTGACTAAGAATCTCTAAACAAATACAGATGATTCTCTATTTATGACGAACCTAGAATACATATAAAAAGATTCTGTAAATTCCTACATATCAATCATTGATTGCAAGTTCTAAAGGAAATATCATTCTTATACTTGGTAATTTAATAAGGATTCATGAACTTAACTCAAATATTCAAAGAGAGTCCTGAAGTAGACAATAATTCCCCTAAAAAATGTGTGATGAGTCCGATCTCCCATCCTCTCGACCAATGAAAATTCCGAAGCCTCATCGGTCAACAATTAATGAGCGCCTACCATTGGAAAGTAGGTCCAAATGGATATGGAATCATTGTATGTTTCCTGTTCTATGAACAAACCAGTTATAAACCGATTAGAATGTTTGAACCTTAAATCAACAAGGTCATCCCCAATTCCAGAGGAAACAACTGACTCTAGGTAACCGGGGTTGGGGTGTTACAGTTGATATTAGAGGAAGTTTAGTACAATCCTTGGAAACTATATTTAGAGAAACTCTGATTAGAGAAGATAGCCCTAAGATAGACTTTGAGGATTAGTATAAAAGAACTTCCTAAAATTTTGGTATTTTAGATATTTTATGAGTTTCATCAGGAAATAAAACCCTGTCTAGATATGAGCAGGTAGAGGTGGCTCTGGCACAGATGTACCTAGGAGTTAAAACTCCGACAAGGAGTTTTAGGCATGACCTGAGGTATCTTGGTACATGACAACGGGCCTTGCTGCACTCTTGGTTATGACACTCCCGAGGTATATACTTTGGATATTTATCATTTTATTTAAAAACCATTATGAAAGATTTATGATTATATACATTGTCAAAGAAGACATTTTTATGATTATGGATTATATCCATAAACTGTTCAATTTAAGTTAAGTGTTTTAGAATTTTGGAATTATATATTTCGATTCATAAACGAATCAATTTTATGCCATTCTTTAGAAATGCTACCTAGTGGAGGGAATGAAAACTGTATCAATGCACGCACTCCGTTTAGGGATTTACCTCCTAATGAAGATAATTATAGTGGAGTTGTTGATACAATCGGTGCTGATCATCTTATCACAATACTAGAACCACTCACCCAGGTTATGAATAATAACCTTACCCATTTGGAGCACTTTGATCCACATCATGGAAGATCAATGTTTGATCTGCTCATGAGGTAACAGCCAACAACATTCAATGGGAGTAAAAATCTATTTATATATGAGGAAAGGATAAATTCCTTAGAGAAAATATTCCATTCCTTGGGGAGTAGTGAAAAAAATTTATCATGGCAGTTTACCACCTCACTGGAGATGTTGATCAATGGTGGTCATTAATTCAAAACACAAAGGAAGATGATAAAGTACTAAATATGGAATGGAGGGTGTTCAAACATCTTTTCTTAGAAAAATACTTTCCTCGAGACCATCGACCAGATATGGAAAGGCAATTTCTATGTCTGAGGTAAAAAAGGATGAGAATGTTGCAAAGTATAAGGCTAACATTACAAGGATAGCGAGGTATGCTGCAGATTATATACGTAACCAAAGAAGTAAGACTGCTCGTTTCATTGATGGGTTAAAATGGTTTCTCCATCCAGCATTAATATCACAATCCTTCTCGTTGTATGAAGATATTGTGTTATGTGCTATCAAGACTGAAAATGAATTATCTAAGCCTTACAAATTTAAATCAAGTCAAGAGAGTAAGAGATATGCTGATCACTCTAGAAATGGAAATAAGGGGAAAAGGGAAAAGATGATTATCCATCCTTCAGTAAATGTGGGAAGAAACACCTCGGTAATTACTTGAAAGGAATGAGAGTCTGGTACAAGTGTGGTGAAAAAGGACCCCAAGGTCGTGACTACAAGGGGAAGAAAGAAGCTACCAATGTTCAATTATACAACTGAAGGGAGATGGGACATTATGCAAATGTATTTATTAAGTGTTAGGAGAACTTACCATCGAAAAGGACAAGGGATCAAAGGCCAAGCTGATTCTATCACTACTGCTGATGTAGATGCTCCGAAAGATGATGAGTAAGGTAATTTAATGGTTTCCTCAAGTTTAGAAAATGCATTATTTGATTATGGATAATCACATTGTTTCATATCTTCCAAGTTTTCTATGAAAACTAGATATTTCCAATTTGATTTAACAAGGGATTTGTCAGTCAAAACTCTTATGGGACATATCATCGAAACAATGATTTGTGGATCCGTTCCCATTAGAGCATATACGTGTTCTTTATCTACTGATCTCATCGTCATACCCATTATTGAATTTTATATAATCCTCGGTATGGATTGGATTTCAGACCATGATGTGATGATTTATTGTAAAAGAAAGTGGTTACAATTTTGGATGATTATGATAAAGAACACCTTATCTTAAGAGAATAATCGTCACAACCTAATTATTATCTAGATCCACCCCCAGTAGCTCAACTATATTCAATTATTGGGGAGGAATAGAATGAAATAACTGTGGGTGAGGAAAGGATTGTTCAAATAGAGGATGTACCTATTGTGAAATAATATGTTGATGTGTTTCCAGAAGATTTACTTGGACATCCTCCAGAACGAGAAATTGATTTTTCCATTGATTTAATTCCTGGTTCAAAGCCCATATCGATGACCCCTTATAGAATGGCCATTGTGGAATTATTTGAACTAAAGAAAAAACTATAGGAATTGAGTAATAAGGGATTTATTCACCCCAGTGTTTCTCTATGGGTAGCCCCTATCCTTTTTGTTAAGAATAACGATGGATCTATGAGGTTATATATCAACTACTGGGAAATGAATGCTATAACAATAAAGAATAAGTATCACCAACGTTACATTGATGATTTATATGACCAAATGCATGGAGCTAAATGCTTTTCAATGATTGACCTTCGTTTTGGATAACATCAGTTGTGTTTGAAGAAGGAAGTCATTATGAAGAGAACATTTAGAACCAGGTAAGGGCATTACGAGTTTACAATAATGCCTTTTTGATTGACTAATGAACACTCTATCTTCATAGATATAATGAACATAGTTTTCCAGGAATATCTCGATGATTTTGTAGTGGTATTTATTGATTATATCTTGTTATTCTCTAAAATATATGAAGATTATGAAAATAACTTTCTCATTATCCTAAAGACTCTTAGAAGACATGAATTATATTGGATGTTTAGAAAGTGCGAATTCTAGATTTAGGATATTTCTTTTCATGTCCATATTTTCTCCAAGGATGGAATATCAATTGATCCTTATAATACAAGAGAAATACAAGAATGTCCAGCACCTACTAGTATAACTAAGGTACACAGTTTTATTGGTTTAGTTGGTTATTATCAAAATTTTGTCTAGAATTTTGATCGGTTGGCTAACCCATTAAGTAAGCTTACATGTAAGGGTGTTAAATTTGATTGGAAAAAAAGTGTGAAGAATATTTTGAAGAACATGGGAGAAGATTAGTCAATGCTCATATATTGACTCTATCATCGGGGAATGATTGGTTCACAATTTATAGTGTTGCATCGAATAAAGTACTTTGTTGTGTCCTTATACAGAATGATATGATTATTTCCTATGCATAACAACAAATGAAAATTCATCAGAAAAACTATCCTACTCATGATCTTGAGTTACCAACTATAATCTTTGCTTTGAATATTTGCTGACACTACCTTTATGGTGAAAAATGTGAGATTTATACAGATCACAAGATTTTGAAGTATATTTTCTCACAGAAAGAACTCAACATGAGGCAAAAGAGATGGCTTGAACTACTCAAAGGTTTATGATTTCATGATACACTACCAATCGGGGAAGGAAAATAAGGTGGAAGATGCTTTGAGTAGAATGGATCATGGAATTTTGAGCAATGTGAGTGTTGAAAAGGATCTTATTTTCATGGATCTAGTAAAGATGGATATGATAATCCCCATGGAAGGTGAAATATCAATACCTTTTCAAATGTTTCCAAACCATATTTACCAGAAAGGATAAAGCGTTCTTAGACCATTGATAAAGAGTTTAAAATGAAGATTAATGCTATGAATGATGGGAGATTGAGTGAATTTGTGTATGAATATGGAATTTTGAAATTTGGGAAGAGACTTTGTGTTCCCAATATACCTGATCGAAAAAGAGAATTGTTGGATGATTCTCATCATTCAAATTTCACTATAAACCCTGGGAGAATGAAAATTTATAGTGATTTGAAGGAACATTTTTGGTTGGACAACATGAAGAGGGTGATTGATGATTTTGTGTCAAGATGTATAGTTTCTCAACAAGTGAAAGCTCAAAGGCAACAACCTCGAGGAGTCATGAAACCTCTTCCCATACCAGAGTAGAAATGGGATGATATTATGATATACTTTGTCATGGTACTACCAATGAATCCTAGAAGGAACGATGCAGTATGGGTAATTGTTGATTGTCTTACCAAGCCAGCACATTTTCTTGCTATAAGTGAAGATCTACCACGTTTTATAAAAGTTAATTCTCTGATCAAAGACCAAAGCACCATTTATTGATAAGAAAAAAGATTAAAAAAGTCGGAAGGATAGGATATTTTTTACAATCTCTATCAAACACATATAATAAGTCAGCTGGTAGAGTGTCCAGCCAAGTCATGCTCTGATGTACTCCTTTATCTTCAAGGGTATCTGCAACAACATTCACTTCATGGTAGGCATGAGTAGCTATGTAATCAATCCCATGGAGCGAATTCAGACAATTCATCCAAAGTGTGGTAAGCGGCCAGCCAAGATGAATATTTTCATTCCAGATGTTATGATTGATAGTGGTAGAATAACTCTCAATCCAAAGATTTTTCCATCCTCTTTGAAGTGAAAAATCAACTACATGGATGACCCCCAGCATTTCATCCTCTAGAGATGAAGAATGTGCACATCCAACATAAAAGCAACCCTGAAACTGGCCAGCTGAGTCTCTGAAGATGGCACCACAACTGGAAGGGCTTGGATTGCCTTTATAAGAACCATCAATGTTCACCTTGATCCATCCCGAAATCGATGATTGACAGAATACTTCAAAGGAACATTTGGGCTTTTGGTATATTCCAGGCACACGAAGACGATGAAAGATCTCAATGTCACCATCCGAGTTGTTGCAATAATATTTTTGAATTGAATAAGCTTCATGAATCGCAATAAGAATCCGAGATTTTCTGGTATTGAGACTAAATGAGTGTTTATTATGAATGAGATCATTTCTAAAATACCAGATCTCATGCAGGAGTTCCGCCAACGCTGCAAGAAAAATATTTTTAAAATGTAGAGAGGCTTCATATCTAATTCATTTTTATAAAAACAATCAAATAGAGTCAGATAAGGGCCATCTGCAATTAAATAATTTAAGAACATAATTCCATAAAGTAGAGGCTGTCGCACAAGACAAAAAAAGAGGATCAACATCCTCCCTATGCTGATTACACAAGTGACATTTAGAGACGAGTTGTATGCTAAAAGTTTGCAGACCGGCTTCAGTAGGAAATCTATTATGAGAAATGCACCAAATAAAGGTGAGCCTAGAAGGTTTGATCAAAGGATTGTTAAATTGACTCAGCCAGTGATTATTAGATTCATTTCCAGAAAATTTATGCTTATAATAGTTTTTAGAGTCTTGGATGCCATTTGATGCATGTTCCCAAACAAGGAAGTCACCATTAGAAGAGAAAGGGTGATTATCAATGATCTGCGCAATATATTCAGGGAGTTCATGTCTATGAAATTATAAGACATCCTTTATAGAATGACTATTACCTTCAAGAATAATAATAGGTGGTAACAATGATATCAGGGGGTTACCAAACCATTTTTCACACCAACAATTGATGGAAGAATCAGCACTAACCATCCATCTATAATTTCCCATGATCTTGGGGTATGAGTCCATAATAGAAGGCCAGATAAAAGAGTTGATGTTATTAAAATTCCCATTTAAGAGTTTAAAGAGGAATTTACAGTTCAAAAATTCGTAAGCTTTAGAATTACAATTAATAATACGCCAAGTAAGATGGGCTTGAAGAGCCTTATTGAAAAACTTTTAATTTCTTATACAAATGCCACCTTTATCAAGGGGTTTACAACAGGATTTCCAAGGGATAGGGACAAGTTTCTTTTCAAAAATACTTCCCGTCCAATGATGTTTTTAATATAAGTATTAATTTTCCAGAAGATGCTGACAGGGCATTTATAAATCATAAGAGAGTAGACCATTTTAGAGACAATGGCCGATTTGACCAAACATATTCTTCCAGCCATGGAGAGATATTTACCTTTCCAAGTAGAAAGTTGGTTTATGATTTGATCAATGATATTAGAAAAGTATCTTGCTTTAGGATGACCCCAAAATATTGGGACGCCCAAATAAGTGAAAGGTAAGAGGCCTTATTTAATTCCAAGATAATTGGTAGTGCTAGATTTCCTTCTGACAGGAAAGATCATTCCAAAAAAATATACAATTTATTCCAGGAAATCACACATCCTGAGACTTCCTCATAGTGATTAAGAGCTTGCTTGAGGACATGAATATTTTTTTGATCCGCTTGGAGAAACAGGATGATATCACCTGCATATAAAATGAGGGTTGGGGTATTTAGGTTTCTGTAAACTTGTATAGGATTTAACATACTTTGATCAACCAGATTATTGAGAAGCCTACTTATGTAATCCTCAACAATAACAAAGAGGATGGCAGAAAGAGGGTCGCCCTGCCTGACAGCTTTAGAGCATTTGAATAAACATCAAGGGGTGCCATTAATCAGAATAGAAATAAAAGCTGAGCGAAATAATGTTTTAAGTCTTCCAATGAATGAATCATGAAATCCAAAGTTTTTTAAGACTTTGAAAATAAAATTCCAGTCTATGGGGGAAAATTCATTTCTGATATCAAGATTGATGGCCACACACCCCCTCTCGTGTTTTTATTTAAACTATTGGTACATTCGGAGGTATGAAAAATAAAGTCTTGGATGTAACTTCCTTTAAAAAAACCAAACTGATTCCATGAGACTATTTTATTGCAAATAGTCGCAAGTCTATTCGTAATAATTTTGTTAATGATATTATAATGTGTGTTAATAAGATCAATAGGTCTCAATTGATGGATCTCTAAGGAATTTTCAACCTTAGGTATTAATGTTAGAAATTGAGCATTGATTCCATGAGGAAGAGATCCATGAATAAAAAAGGTCTTAACAAGGTTACAAACATCATTGTGGATTAAATCCTAATTCTTTTGGTAGAAACCATTATTGAACCCATTCGGACCAGGCACACTGTCTGGATTAAGGCCAAAAACTGCATCCTTAATTTCAGGATTAAGAGGAGTGCTTAAAAGAGACTCATTGTCTCTTTTATCCACCATTAAGGGAATAATATCAGATCTGAGATCAATATTTATCTCCGAACCATTAAAAATGTTGTAAAAGTATGAGATAACATGATCCATTATGGACTCCTTATAATCAATGATCAAATAATTATGAATAAGATTAGAAAGAGGACGATTGTCCTTTCTGATTCTTTGAAGGGAATTATAAAATTTAGTATTACGATCACCATCTGTAAGACATTTAGTCCTAAACATTTGCTTAAGAATATTATCCTTAAATGTGAGAAAGGAATTATGTTTAAGGGAGATATTTCCTTCCAATTGAGGATCCATATTAAAATATGAATTAGTTATTTGTGTTTGGACACGACTAAGTTCATTTTCAAGAGATGAAATATTTAGGCCTATTTTAGAATTTGTAGTTTCACACCATCCTTTAAGGCCCTGTTTTAGGATTTTCAATGTGTGCATACAAGAAAAGGAATCCTTATGGTGTTTCATTGAGTTCCATGTGTTATGAATAAAAGTGTCACAATCAGGATTTGGAGACCAGTCATTATTAAATTTAAAAGGAAGAACAAGCTTATGATCATTCATAAGGAAGATAACTAGAATAGGATGATGGTCAGAGTTAAGTCTATGTAGTGTTACACATGATATATTATCCCAAATATCAAGTGACTTCATGTTAAAAAAATCCCTGTCGAGCTTACTAGCAACAATTTTTTAATAGTGTTTTCTATTCCAAGTATATTTGGCACCAGTAAGACTAACATCAAAAAGGCTACAGTCTTTAATAGTAGACTTGAATTCCCTTGAGGATATAGAGAGGTGTGAGGGACCAATTTTTTCACAAGAGTTAAGAATGGCATTGAAGTCTCCCATAATAACCCAAGGATCCTGAATAGAGTTGGCCATATCAAAATGTTCATGCCATAAACTCTTTTATCTTGATATCTATTATTTTCATAAACCATAATGCAAATGGTATGCCGACCAATACACAAGAAATCACAGGTATGTTTTTGTTCAGTCTTTTTAATGATGATGATATTTTGTAGGGTATTGGGATGAAAGATCCACATAGAGCCAGTTTTGGATCGCGATCCGCATTTTACTTCAAGATTCAGGAAAAGTCTTCAGAAAGACTTGGATACTGAACTTCGTTTGAACACTACTTACCACCCCCAAACTGATGGACAATCAGAATGGACTATTCAAACCATAGAAGACATGATGAGATCATTCTCACATGACTTTCAAGGTATGTGGGATCATTATTTACGTTTGGTAGAGTTTTCCGGTAACAATAACATCTATTCAAGTACTCATATGGAACTATATAAAGCATTGCATGGAAAGAGATTTCACACATCAACCCGTTGGGATGATGTTGGTGAAAGAAAACTCATAGGACCATAAATTATGGATGAAACGTTGGATAAAGTGAAGTTAATCCAAACCCACATCAAAGTAGCTCAAAGTAGGCAGAAGAGCTATGTCGATAACCGAAGGAAAGATTTGGAATTTCATGTAGGAGATCATGTCTTCTTGAAGGTATCCTCATGGAAGGGTGTTATACGTTTTAGTAAGAAGGGAAAATTGAGTCCCAGGTATATCGGACCTTTCGAAATTCTAGAACGAATTGGGGCTCTAGGTTACTATTTGGTAATGCTGCCAAGTCTCACCAAAGTTCACAATGTGCTCCACATATCACTGCTGAGAAATTATATACCTGACCCGATGCATGTACTCACCTACAAGGAATTAGAAATGGAACCTGATATTTCTTATTGCGAAGAGCCTATCAGGATTATTGATACAAGAGAACAAGTACTGAAAAACCAGACGAATCGACTGGTTAATGTTCTATGGAGAAACCATAATATGGAAGAGGCAATGTGGGAACCTGAGGAACTTATGATGAAGAACCACCCGAGTCTTTTCAGGTGGTAGTATTCTAGAAATTTTGAGGACAAAATTATTTGATGGAGGGGAGAATGTAACACCCTAAGCATCCACGATATGCTTCTCTTTGAATAATATAGTAGCATGTGTTGTATGAAACTTCGAATTCCAACACACCACAACCCATTAAACTAGCCATTATGAATAGTAATACCCTCTTTTTTGAAATTTTATAAATTTTATCTTTCTAAATGGACTTCATTTTAGGATTCCTCTTATCAAAATTATCTTCGGGTGAATTTTTGGTATTTGTTTGATAACATTCAATTTTTGATGAATAGTGAAACCACTGAGTTATAGTTTAAAACCGAATTTTTATTTAAATAATTAGTTATTTTATTTAAATTTATTTTAGGTCAAAATAGACACATAATAAATATATAATTTCAATGTAATCAATTGTAGTCAATTTATAATAGTTTTAGATATATAAAAATTTTATTGAACTTTTCACATTCTTTAACCCACCTCCTAGGAGAATTTGCAAATTCACATAAAACATAATTTTACCACTTCTGTGAGTGGAATTTCAAAAATCTGAGAGGCACGGTTGATATTACTTAGTAAAATTTGGTACAATAATATGAAAATAATTTTTGGTGTATAGTAACCTTTTACTTTTATTTACCACGGTTAAAAGTAAATAGGATAATTAATGGTAAAAATGATATTATTATTACCCTAACACATGTTCTAATTCAATTAGATAAGTATACTTCGACAAAAAACAACAATAGGAATAAAATGTGATCCTATTTGGTCCACATGGATTAGATTAGGACATTTATTATTATTTAATTCAAAGAAGAGTGAAAAGAGTTAAAATCAAAGTTTAATAACTAATTTTTTTTTAATATAGGGTTGTACATATGATAAATTCAACTATAAATATTAATTATAAATATAATACTATTTCCTACATAATTATATTATATTTATAGTTTTTTGACATTAAATAATTTAATTTATTTTTGACACAATGATGATGCAGTAATTACTTAATTAATAAAATATTAAAATAATTGATATTATAAATATCCAAAAAATGTAATTTGAGACTTTTTATGAAGTCAAATAATTTTTTTGGTTAATATGACATATTAGGATTGGTTATATTAATTTGTTTCTACGTAATAATGCTGTTATGAATTTATCAAAAACAAAATACCCAATAGTGTCAAAATTGACATAGAAGAGTTTTTAAAACAAATATTATATTATTAATTGATATTCTATTCCTAAAAATATAAGCCTCAAGAAAAGTATCTATATATTGATAATTTATTCATTAATGAACCACTTGGGGTTGTTTGGAAGTATATAATAAGTTCATTAGCCATATAATATAAAATTAAAAAGAGACATGGTAATTGTCAAACTATTTAACAAAGAGTTAAATCTAAATGATAAAGTTAATATAGTGTCCCAAACCTGTCTAAAACCTATTGGATGAATGGTTTGTGACCCATCCCAACCTAATCCTTTAAATAATCCCTTTTAGATAAATTATAAACCGAAAATTATTTGTTTATAAAATAATATTTCTAGCTTTTCAAAAGGTGCCCCTCAACCCTCTTAAAAAAGTGCACTCCCGCTTCTCTATTATTTAGACCTTCAAATCCATTTGGATCGGTCAAAATCTGCCCAAATAACCTCTAAAATATCATCCCTTCATCCTAGAGTCCTTACTTTAGTCATAAATCCAACCTAATTATCCCTTTTGATCAAATCAAAAGGAAGAACCTGAAGAAGAGGTAAATATATCACCATCTCTTTCATGTTTCTTCTTCCACGTACTTTTTTCTTTGTTATTTACATTCAAAAATAATAACTCCAGTATCTTATATATTTTGGGATGTTATTATAAATATTGTACAACGAAATTAATTATTCTATCCATCCATTGAATGAAATGTCACCATACGTGCGTACATACGACTTATCGTCTCCACCCCGTGGTGTAATTGTTATTCAATACATGATTATTTGGATGGGTATAATAATGATGTTTATTTGATGTAAATAATAAATATAACATGATAATGATTATTTATATATTATAAAACATCCAATTATATATTATTTTCATATCAAAAGAGTGATATTGTCGCTCGTGCGTACGTACAGATTACCGTCTCCACTAACGCGGTGAGATTAATTCCCCATCATATCCATTCAAGACTAATTTCCATTATATGATTAAAAATAATGTTTAAAGACTTGATATCATTCTGAATATGAATAAGATACATACCATACATAAAAATGTTGACTCACATAACAAAGAATATAAAGGAAAACGAATCTCTTAACACCCGAAACGATGAGAATACTAAGATATTATTATGAAAGCAATGTTAATAGATCATATATGATATAATATTTATGTATATGATTATTTTATAAGTTAATAAAAATTATTTCACCATTATATAGAAGGTTAACCTACCCTCGACCAATGAAAAGTATATTTTAAGGGTTTATTTCACAATCTCATCATTATCTGAGGTTGTTTTTAAGTAATTATCCACTGGGACCGCGTTATCATCCACATCCAAGTCTCTTAAACATTTATTTCAAAAAATTATTCCTATTTTACAGAATATGGGTTAATTTCATTTATACCCTTTTTTGACTTTTTATAAGATTTTTATAAAGTAATATTTCCGGTGTTTTCCAAACAAGGTGATTTTTAACCTTTTCGACAAAATGAAGGTAAGAATGTCTTTTTTTAACTTATATGGTGGGTGCGGCTATTTTCCATCATTATAAAATCGTCTAAGCATCCCATAAAATCTTATAAGAATATTTTAAAACTAAATTTTTTATTTTGTATTTATGTTAATTTTAAATTATTTAAAAAAAATAGATATTTCTCTAAAATAGTCTTGATTTCATCTATGTCAACATCCCTTGATGGATTTTATGCTTATTTGACGTTGATTTATTATGATAAAAAACTTCCATATAGTATTGAAAGTTTTGTGATATGTTTTACTGTGGATGTGTTATTTTTATACCATTCATGGTTTATGGATAAAGTATTGACATTTAGTATGCTAGTTTTAATATGAATGTTTATGTTATGTTTAAACCAGTTCTTATAATGAATGCATTGGACTTAGTAAGTGATGGGTGGAGCCCACTATAGCTCCGCAATTCATCGGTAGGTCTCATGAGACAAAATAGTTGTCTTGGCACAAGGCCTTTGAAAAATATTATTTTTAGTCTTGGAACAAGGACTTGACTATGTGGTTATGATATTATGGAATTAGGCATTTCATTATTATGAAAGTGGTTATTGATATTCCATGTGATTATTGGACTAGTAAAATATCCATGTGAATTAGTAAATGTCATTAATTCATTTTATTTGTTTCATATTATGATGATGTTCAAGTTTAAAAGGCTATTGTTTTAGTTATACATTGCCTTAAATGTTAATGCTTATTTATGAATGTTTCCTCTATATTATTATCCTTACTGATCATATGATCTAACCCCTTTCTATGTTTTATTTTTTCCAGTATGTGAAGAAGTATTTTATGACTGACCTGCAGGGATAGTCTGAGGTGATATGACTGTGGACTGGAGACTATGTTATTTTAGTTTTTCACTTTATTAAGTAATGTAATACTTATGAATTTATCTAATGTTTCCTAGGATACTAAAATAATCGGTCTTTTGAGTGTTGATCTTTTGTGATCAGGCTAATGTTATGTAATAATGAACCGACTCTGGGTAACTGGGGTTGGGGCGTTACACTATGTGGTAGTATGAGGATTGGTTAAGATTTTTGATAAGATATCTAATATAATGGGGTATTCAAAAAATCAAAAGGAAAGTATTTTTATTTTCCATTATTAAGGTGAATCTGATCAGTGGTGGTCAATGATAAAGAATACCTAAGAAAGAAAAGATATTGATGCCTTGGAATGGGATGAATTTAAAAATATATTTCTTGAGAAATATTTTCCTAAGGATTTTAAACATAAGATGGAATATTAATTGTAGATATTGAGGTAGATGGGGGAATATTTAGTATCCAAGTATGGATAAAACTTCACCAAATTGGAAAAGTATGCACCAAATTGTTTCTGAGATATTTATTATTAACTTAATTGGTTATATATAGGTGTAAAAAAATTATACAAAAATAAAATGGACTCTTATTAATTTATAGGTTATAATATTTCTTATTATATTCTGAAATAGTAGAAATAAATTTTTCTAATGATCACATACTCTAATACAACATGAATATAAAGTGGTATGGAAGGTATGAAATGGAGAAGAACGCATAAAATAAATCCAAAGGCAAGAAAATAAAGTTTCTATATTATTAAATTTGTGGTAAAAATAATAATAGTGTGTTTATTATAAAATATAGTTAGTGTTTATGATATGTTTAGATTGAATATTTTTCTACTGACTACAAAATAAATGATCAGAATAATGATTGGAAAAATAAAGAATGTTTGGGAGAAAGATACTTTAATTATAATTCTAAAAGTCATTTTGAGAGTATTTATCTAATGATTGGATTAAAGGATTGATGTATTCAAGATAACAAGTACATTTTTTAAGTTAAATCCTTTAAAACTACATCAGTTAATATTAGAAGATCTAGTGATGTGGTGTTAGGTATATTAAATGATTATTTAGATTATTCAATGTATTATTTGATTCGGGATATAAAAATTATTTTATTACTAAGAAAATTTCTAATATATTATAAGTTTAACCTCAATAAAGTAATATATATTTTATTTGGTAAAAACACCTAGTGGTAGTGTTGATGGAATGTTTTTAGAATATCCCTTTTATTGTCAATGGAAAGGCATTACCTGCAAACCTTTTTAATTCCCCCTTGTATAGTTTAATGTTATTATGGGAATGTATTGGATTTTCATTTTTCATGAAAATGTTTATTAAATAGTTAAATAAGTTGTTTTTTAAAAAGATTAAATGCTTTTATATAAGAAATAATCCATGCCTTTTATAATATATAATGATTCTAAGAAAATGGATAAATATATAAATGAATGTTATCTTGAACATATTGTTGAGATGATGGGGGGAGTTCAAATTAGGGATTTCAATTTAGTAAATAAATATCTAGATTAATTTATCTATTAATTTCATTATATTATACTTTAAAATTATATTTAATTTAGTATTTATTTATTTTTAATGTTATGACAATATATCAAAATGTCCTTATTTAATGGATTTAATAAAAATTCTAGAATTGAAATTTTTTTAATAGTTTATCTATAAATGATTAATTCATCTTAGCACTCCACTATGGTGTTATCTTTTTTTTTATAAATATAATTAGCTGTGGTTTTTCATAGATTATAAATCATTATTTAACATCATTGTTATGATTAGGTATCTTTTTCATTATATAAGATACATGTTTGATGAGATCTATGGAGCTCAATATTTTTCAAAGGATGATATTAGTTTAAGGTACTATGAATTGAAAGTGATAGAGGTTGATATTCTGAAAATAGGATTTATGAATAAGTACAAAAATATTTATCATTTTTGAATATAATATTTAAATTGATAAATTTTACATATTTGATTATGGAACTTAATAATAGAGTTCTTATTATTTCTTAGATAAATGTTTTGTTGTTTTTATCAATATAATAATGATATATTCTAAATTTAATGATGAACTTGAGAAAAAATTAATTGTTTTTATAAAAAAACAAAATTAATAGAAGTTATATAGAAAAATGATTAATGTGAATTGTGATTATGACATGTTACCTTCCTTTTAAATATTGTAAATAAATTTGTTATAAAAAATTATACAGTAAAACATAATGTGGACTAAGAGTGGAAAAACCTAGAAGTGTCAAAGAGATTTATTGATTTATTATATTAGTGTGTTACGAGTGACATTTCTTTAATGCATTTCTCACTTATCTTGAAAGCAAAATTAGTTAATTTGAAAAGGAATTAAATTAAACTATATGAAATAATGTGATAAATGTTTCCAATAATTGAAAATAATATGATTGAATTATCCAATTTTAGTCTTGCCATCCAGAAATGGTTATTATGTTATTAACAACAATTTTTCTTTGAAGGATATTTGTTTGGTTATAATATAAAATAATATTGTAATAGATTATGATACACATCATTTGAATCTTAATGAGGTAGATTATCCTACACAAGACCTTGGATTGGATATTATGGTTTTTACTTTAAATAGTATGAGAAATAATTTATATGGATCTAGTGTGAAATATATACAGATAAATTGTTATTGAATTTTATATTCTCTAATAGGTAGGTGAACATGAGATATAGAAGATAGATTGAACTTAATAAGTATTATTAATGTACAATTCTTTTCAATCATTGAAAATGAAATATAATATCTTCGACTTTTAGTCAAAAAGATAATGCATCATTACTCTATGCTAGGTTTGGAACATGATCCTTTGGTAAATAATTTGACAATTTTTGGTCTAGAAATTATTCATGTAGGAACATCACATTTTTTTGTTCTTACGTCGCGTTAGTCATCAATTTCAGATGAAATTAATAATGATCCTAAAAAGGGCCATGTATTTTAGGGAAATGTGGAATTGGATAGGTGGGGTATGTATCCTAATTTTAATATTGGCAAATAAGGTATTATAAGTTTTCGAAAGAGATTATGTGTTACCTTTGTTTTCTAGTTAGATAAATAATTGTTGAGGTATTCTCATAGAACAACTTTTTTTTCATCCCAAAAAGATTAATATATATTTCTACCTTAGGGAACATTTCTAGTGGGATTTAATGAAAATAAATATTGAAACAATTACCATGAAATGTAGGACTTGTAAAGAGATTAATGTACAATGAAAATTACTAAAGGGGATGCTTCATCCTTTTATACTGATGGAACAGAAATGAGAGAATATATCTATGGATTTTGAATAATGATTTCCAATGAAATATCAAAGAAATAATTAAATATTATTTATTAATGTTTGATTGATTAGACCTAAAAATTTATTTCCCCTTCAATATACTATGTATTTTTTCTCATCTTTCTTGACAACATCTAAATGACATAGTCTGGTTATGTGGAGTTTCTCTCTCCATTTTATCTAACCATGATCCCAGAATTACATTAACTTTTTCAAAAGGTTTCCAAAAGACATTGGGTAAATTTTTTTATTTTTTTTCATCCTCAATCTAACATATAGTCAAATAAATTTATTCAAACATTATAATACATTCCTTCATCTTGATTAATAGTTTATCAAGGAATTTTGGATTAATTTCTATCATTTGATGAATTGTTTTATAATAATGTTTTTTATTCCAACATAAAAATTGAACTATTTGAGAAATTATATGGAAAATGGTTTCATATTGTAACACCTTTTTACTTTACAATATCACTATATCTTATAGTGTATAAATATAAAATACTAAATTTAAATAAACTAAGATATATTATTAAAACATTATTATTTAAATATGATTGTTTTAACACAACCTTTAAATTAGTGGGTATTAATAAGATTAAATTATTTATCAAATATATATATATATACATATATCCTAATAAATATAAATTTATTTAAAAATTCTAATTATCTAGTTAGTCAATTTGATGAAAATTTATTTTATGAATTAAAAAAAATTTCTTCAAAAAACAATTTCTACTTCTTATTATGAGAAATAATATAATTATTTTTATTCCATTTTTGGAAAATATATTCAATAAAATAGAAATAATTTTTTAAACTAGTATGTAATTATTAACTCAATGTGTAATTTCATGATTTCGTTTGTAAAATATTACTTTTCTGGTGAACTGTGTTATTTTTTTTTAATTTTTTTTAAAATATTCTATTATTTTAAATGAATTAAAAAAATTAATTGCCCCATTTTTATTTTAATTGGATTTAAAATTAATATATGTATTATTTATTTATTTTAAGTCAATTTTATTACATTCAAATTTTTTTATTCAATATTATATTATATGTTTATTTTAATACATTTATTTAAAAACCTTATTAAAGTGCATAATATTTTTCAAATATAAATAATACAAATGAAAACAAATAAAGAATGGTTTAAATGAAATATTTAGATTATATATCTATAAAAACATATTTCAATTCATTTAATTATTACCACCTTTCAAATAGAAAATTAAGATCATCCTTTCTTGAAAAAAAATACAATTATTGAAAAACTATTTTTTGAGATGTTTTGATGATTAATTTTAAATTAAATTATAAAAATTCACTGATATTAAATAGGAAAAAATAATTTAATATTTATAATTAGAATAATTTATATTATAATATATGTTCAATTTTTTTTGGACTCAAATTAATAGTGAAAATATAAAAATTAATTACCACATATAAGATAAAAATGGGTTTATCGAGGGGTTACACTAAACATTTAAGGGTTCAATTGATCCAAAAAATTCATAATTTATACTTTATGGTATTATATCAAACACATATATTATAATTTTCAAATATGGGCCATTTTTATCATATTTCCATGATAAAAACAAGGTGGGAATTCTTTCTTTTAATATATAGTAAATGTGTCCTCTCCCACACTTATAAAAGGCCACCAACTCTCTTCTTCTTTAAGAACTTAAAAACCCCATTTGATTGAAATATTACTTCCCATAACAATTACATTATCACTTACCAATATCCTATTTGAATGTTTCTGATCATAAATCCAATACATATTGTCTTTTGGTGCAATCCTAATGATTTGTTTTGTAGAAGAGTCACCATTATGGATATATCTTTTTGTATTATTTCAACCTCGACCACATTTAAATATTATTAATCCATGAAAATATAATAACCTCTGCATATAAAATATACTAATATTTTTTTATGTTAACTTACAAGAATATATCAATCCTCTCCTCCCTCAAAAGGGAAATGAATCTGTTGATTGTGTGTATGGAGGACTACAACATCATGCACCAAGAGAATTCATTTTCCATCACTAACTCTCACAAATAAATATAAGGATTTATTTATTATATATATATATATGATATAAATGATACTTTTATACTTATATAAAAATAATATCACATACCAATTATTAAATTCCATTCCATAGGGAACACATTAACGTCGCTCTTGTATTCTACGAACTACCGCCTCATGAAAGGACATGATTTGTTTTTTAATTACAAATTACATAAAATGTAATAAAGTTAAATTTTATGTTTATATATTATATTCATGACATATAAATAATTCTAAAAAATAAATATATTATTTATTCTCATACAACACCGTCCATTGAATAAATTATAACATCGTTCATGTGAACGGATGACTACTACCTTGCAAAGAGACATGATCAATTTTTATTACCGAATCATATGGATAGTAAAATTAAGGTTGTTTATAGAAATAATATGTTATTTATGATATTATTATCATCGTGGAGAGTTAAAATATCAATTATCTTCTTTCCATTATGATCTTCGAAAATTGGAAATATTACTCATGTATAAGTATATCATATTGTTTGCATGATGGTAATGAAAATAATTTTTCAAAACTACATTTCATAGTTATTTTTAAAAGTATAAATTTTGTATAAGAATTATAATTATTATATTATTAATATTTCAGATATTTTTAAATAATAACCTCTTTGATCTTAGTCAACTCACCATTGTGAATTTTGACAAATGATCCATTTATCGTTTAAAAGTTTGTAAAGTAATTAAATTGTTAATAAATTGAATATAAAATATTAAAAAATAAATGAAAAGGAATAATAATCTTTCAAATGGTTATTAGTAATTTCAATACTTAATATATGGTTATTTTTCTAGAATATATGGGACGCACATGCAGATCTAGGCTCGAGGTAAGGGTTTCTTCTCCAAACTTCCTTCTAAGAGACACAAGTTCATATATGAGCCTAACTTCATTAAAATGGTGTGTATAAAACAACTTTACATATTATATAATTAATTATTAATAATACATTATGTTTCATGTTATAATTCATGTAGATAAATAATGGTAAGTTAGGATTCAAAAGTTACCAAATCGATACAGGTTTATGTTTGAATCTTATTTTAATATGTATTGTTTATTATTGAATTTTCATTGTTTGAAATTATATAACTGTTGTATAGTAAAAACCTTAAATATTAATCTTCTCTATTAATTTATGAAAATGTTAATTAATTATACCATTTTCAAATATTTTGTACTTAAAACGATTAATAAAATAATTTAAGGACAATCGACTTTATTTCTCTCTTCGTTAGAAAACTATTTTACTTTGATTTATATTTTTTTGCACATTATTTCAGAAAATAAATTTAATATTATAATAGAATTTTAAAATTTATTTTTTACCCATATTGGATTTTAAAAATAATTTTTAGAGTAATATTACTATTGGATTCCTAACAATGTAAGAATGTTTTTTTCATAAGAATATATTTAAAATTAGTTCAATTATTCAATAAAAACAACCTATAATATTATAGAATTCTTTAAAATTACATTTATATATATATTATATATATACCTTGCTCACAATATGTTACATTGATGTAATAATGAATTCCTTGTACACATTTTCCAAAATCCTTCATTTTCAAATTTACCTTGATTATGACATGATTCAAGATTAGATACCATATTTGATTTAATTAGGTAATTCCATGTATAAGCATTATGATTGATTTACTTTGGTGGAGCAATAATTATGAACATGTTATGATGGGTTCACCTAGATAGTGTTCTAATTAATTTTATAAATATTTAGACACATGATATGTCATATATGGTATTTGGGAGTAATTCTAATCCACTATGGGATTTTTTCTACCATGGGATATTGTTTAATGATTAAACTGTGAATCATGTTTATATCATTATATGTTTTTAACATATTTCATATGTTAACATGATATTATTAATCCATTTAATTTACATTATCTTCCATCAGATAATTGACTTGAATTCTCTTTTCTGATATCATGTTATTTTCTTAATTCATATATTATGTTTCCTTATCTAGTTTATTTTCATATTGAGATTTTTTACCACCCCTTTTGTATATTTATTCCCTAGGTTATCACATCTAGTTTTAGAAGTTCAAAAGGATTTAGGTGATCATTATAGATATTATAAAAAAAATTATTTTATATTCACTTTGATTTATTATGTACCTAGTATTCCAAATACATTAATCCTTATGATCTTTGGGTTTTAATTAATTAATGATTTGTTTAAAATCTTGTAATACTATTTGTAAATGGAAAGGTTCATTATAAAGGCTCTATCTTGTTGGTTGATGTTGGTAAAAGAAAGTATTTTGGACAATAAATGGTAGAATTAATTTTCAAAAAGTAGAATATGATTCTGAATGATACGAGGATGGATTATAGAAGCCACAAAAGATTTATAGATTATAGCAGGAAAGATCTTTTATTTGTTGTAAACAATTATATTTTTATTAAATTATCTCCAAAGAAATATGTTTTGTTTTTTTAACAAGGTAAATTTTAATATTTGGTTTACTAGACCATATTAAATCATAGAAAAGGTTAATATATTGATAATAAATTGGGCATTCCTATAATTTTATCCCAATCACATGATGTGTTACATGTTTTTTTATAATAAATAATATCCCAGACACATCTCATGTTTATGAACTAATGATGTAGAATTGGAATATAATATTTTGTATGATGAAAATACTATTAAAATTATTGACTATTGATTGATGGTTTGTAAGAATATGGTGACTCACAAGGATAAGGGTTTTTGAAAAAACCATATTATTGAAGAAGCTACATGGGAATATAACAATTCTATAAATGAAAAATACTTCTACCTACATAAGTAAAGAATAAAATTAGGATGATTAAATATATAAAAATTATAATAATTTAACATTATATGTAATGGTGAATATACTTCATTCATTATTAATTTTCATGAATTATATTTTATAGAGTTACCATAATTATATAAATATTAAGCAAAATTTTAATTAAAAAGTATATAGTTTTAGTTTTTCTAAATTTTGTAATAAATATTATATAGAAAATCAGAATTTCAGATTTTTCAAAATAAATTTTATAAAATAATATTATTTCTGATATAAAATAGTGAAAAATTTCTTCTATTAATATTTTTAGAAAATGTTCAAAAAAAGTTAATTGTTGAGTGAATACTAAAAAAGTCCAATTTTGAAGAAGAATTGTAATTTTTTCCTTTTAATGTATTTAAAAATTAAAATTATTATTTTTTATTAATTTTATAATTAAATCTGCGGATTTGATCAAAAATAAATAATTTAATTTTACTTTAATCAATATTATACTTTAGTTCTTTAAGAATTGTTTTTAATATTTTAAAAGGCATCTTTTATGGAAATACATTTTTTTCATAACGTCATGTGGGTTTCTTTTAAAAGTAATTTGTTCCAATTATAGAAATTTAATTTAATAATATCTACACCATATTTTAAATAATAATTTCCTAATTTTTTAATGAGGGAACCTTCATTTTTTGTGATTATGAATAGTAACTTTGGAAAAAATAGTTATCATAGTGATATATAATACATGTTAAAAGGGATTAAACCAAAATGATAGGGGTAAAAATGAACTTAATACATCTATAAATCCTATTTGATTCCATATTTAGACTCTTCATTATCACTTAATTTAATAAGATTCATTTTGGAGAAATTTTTTTTTGATTAATACATTGATATATTTTAATCTTTTGATATATTCATAGTACGTCCTATCCTTCTTTTATAAATGTAAACCCCATATATTCTTTTATATTCATTTAAAATTTTCCTCTATCTCATCCAATCCCAACCCAAAACTATTTCTAACGTACCTATTCACATTCTAGTTTTCTAATTTGGATCCGAATATTATCTTAGGAAGGATTTAGGTATACACCAATGAAGGTTATCTAAATAAGATATATAATTCTCGATTAATTATTTTCATTTTATTTCTTCTTCATCCTCCTTAAAATATTCATAATTAATTATAAAATATAATAATAAATATATTCTAAATAATTTTATAATTTTATATTTATTTTTTAAACATTTTTAATTACTTAACCACCAAACAAAAATTATGAAACATTGCATGTCCGTATGTACTCATAACCATCTCACGAGATGATATATTTATATTTTTTTAATCGACTCTTATAGTTCGTCATAATATTGGATCCTAGTGAAATTATATGATATATATGACATAAATATTATATTGAAATGGAAAATAAGTATTTTACTTCTTTCATTACCATCCAATGAAAAATAAAAATATCACTCCTTTTTACTTACGGGCTACCACCGAACGAACCGTTGTATTTTATATTTCATCACTACCTTGCATTTATTGTATATATAGTTGGATTTTAATAAATAATATGATATTTATGATTTATTATTAATTCTATAATTTATTTAATCATGATTTATTTTATCAAATTCAACCTAATGAATTCATTTTCGACTTATGAACCAAATATCCACAAAACATTTGATGTAAGCATAATAAATTAAGTAATTAATTATGTGATGGATAAAAGTGAAATAAAATTAATAATAGAATTTAAAAAGGTTACTAAATATATAAATATTTTTTATATATTTTTTATAAATATAAACAATGTAAGTTTTAATTTAGACTCCAGGTAAGGTAAACTTCAACTTAAAACCTCATTTTAAACAGTTTAATGATTTATTATATATATATTGTTCATCCATATACATATTAATAGAATAAATTTATTTTTATATTTTAGATATAAATAAATATATTATAAATTTAAAATTTATATCACTTTTTAAATTATTTTAATTATTTTTATGAGGACTCATTCTACAAATTTTATTGAGAATGTTTCGACTTTTTTTAGATATGCCAAAATGAATATTTTATTTTAATATATATGGAATGAGAATAATATTTTGTTAACGTAAAATTTATTCATTAATATGTTTCCAATTCAATATTACATTTTTTTTAAAATATCCAAATAACCATTATTTTAAGAATATTAAATTAAGTAGATTTCAAACAAAAAATTTCATCCATATTTTTCCATAAATCCCATAATACATTATGAATATGCGTTGATTAGAATATTTAAAACAATTTTATTAGAAAAATGAATATTACTAGGAATTTTATGTATGGTGTAGTCCATGTGATTATTTTTTTGTTATGATAGGAGAGCCCTATGCATATTTCTAATGCAATGGGTAATGATTATGTTTTTTATAGAATTATGTTGGAAATAACTGATTAGGTTATTAAATTTTTAAGTGTTATTATAAAGGATATATAAAGATAATTTCCCATGGAGACTAACTAAATTTTCTTTGTTATCTAAGTAGTTTTCACAGAAAGGTATTCATTTCATAAGGTTATATAATGACCTTTTAATTAAACTAATTATGATGTCCTTTTAGGGTAAAATATATAGATTTTTATGTAAAATTTTTTAGGTTCTCAAATTTTCTAAGAAACACTATTTTTTGGATTTTACATTTTGGTTTTTTTGGAATTTATTTTTTAAAAATATTTTGGTATTAATGCTGATTTCTGTTCTATGTAACTTATTACTAGTGTTTAATGATTATTATATTAAAGAAAAAAAAATCAATTATATGATCTTGTTATTTTGAAATGGACTAATTATTTTCTTTCTTTATATATATATATATTCCTCACTAATATTTTTATCATTATACCAAATTTTTGAATGTTTTTTATTGGGTTGAATGATGAGTAGGAACAATTATAAATTCATTTTCAAAATTTTGTACCTTTTTAATGAAAATAAAATGTGGTTATTTTTAAATGTTTTTATTGAAAATAAATTTATACTGAGAATATGTGACCAATTTGTAATGTATTTTTCTGTTATATAACGTTTATGATGTCTTTATATAAAATAATAAAACTAAAAATATCATTAAGAATTCACAGAAATGAAGCTATGTTTAAACAATTATTGGTTAAATAAGGATATTTCCCTTCTAATAGGAGAGTCCAAGTCATATACGGTATGTAGTGACCCTAGGCCTTCATATGAAGTTGTGACAAAATAGTCAATATATTTGTACAAAAACAATCATTATGGAGGTCATGGATTAGACAAGATGTATGGTTTCACCCATCTGATAACATAACATCCAATCAACTACTAAAGAATACATATCTTGGCCTTGTGCCATGGTATCACCACACCATGGAACCACAACCCTTATCAAAGATTTATTAGGTTTTAATGTGGGTTAAAAATAGATACTTAAAAATTGTGTTTACCCTTATACAGGGGGGTTACCATGTGATTTTTCCATTTTAACATGACAAATTTCTTTTAAAAGTGCCTTCCATCAACCAATCATAAGAATCATGTTTATTAACAAATTAGATGCCTCTCTATACAATTTAATTTGGTTATATCATGGGAAAATATTTAAAATACCAAAAATAAATATTTTAAATCATGAAATCCATCACAAAATGGGAAAATATAATTAAAAAACCATTATAAAACAAGGAAAATATGTCAAATCATTCCAAAAGCCTTTATAATTAACTTATTAAATCTATTAATTTTTTTTTGAAAAATGAGTTTGGTTCTCCAATTTAAATTCACAATATTTTAACCTCAATTTCCCATATAATTTATCAAAAACTCACAAAAATATATATTTTATCATTTAATAATTTCATATAATCTCATGTGAAATTTTAGACACACACACACACACAAATATATATATGCATATCCCTATAGGTGTTCATGACCAGAAAAATTAAAAACCATAAGTATATTATTCAAAATTAAACTTGAAAAAACATATCAATGCATAGAATTTCATGTATTAATGAAAATGATATGTAAAAATCCATACCCTTTTAATAAATCACTTTAAAAACTCAAAAATCCTTTCAAAATCACCACATTCACTCACAAGATGAATTTTTACAATGTTTCAAACACATGGAGTGCAAAGTAAAAGAAAAAATTAAATCATTATCCAAAATAGAAAAAAAATAAACTTTTGGTGAAAATAATTTTGAAATATTATTATTTTTGAAATTTTATAGACATACACAATACTAACATTAGAAATAAAAACAGGCTCTTATAGGTAAAACAATTAGTGGTTCTAAAATTAAAGGGCCATGTAATTGGGTAATCCTATCTAAAAAGATATAAATTCAATTATCGACATATTAATACTCCTAAGAAAATATAAATACCCTATGAGGGTACATGGAACTCTAAATTTATAAAATGAAAATAAAAAAATAGAGTATTCCCTTTCACTAGCCACTAAGACCTTGATACAGTTGGAAATAAGTGGGGAAGAAACCTGAGAAATGAATGAGATATTTGAGGCCCATACCATCAGAAACTCAAGATTAATTAGATGATAAAGGATTGATTTCATAGAGAGATAATGGGGGATCCCTAAAATGATCTTATTAGTAATGGAATTTGGGAGTGGTGGGAGGATATGATGGTGATTTAATTTGGAGGTTGGATAGTATAGGTATTTTTAAATTTGTGAGCACATTGTATGTTTCATTGTTTGATGCATGGTTTAATAACCTTGCACCAACCGTGCACCACATAAATAATGAATTTTGGAATAGACATGTCATAGAGAAATGTTTAAGGATAATTTATTCCTACCATATAAAAAGGATACATTCATGTTGCATATAGATACAAAATGTTTCTACATAGTTTCTAATAATCATGTGGAACCTGTGAACATGTGATAGATTCTAAAAATTCAAAGAAAATTAAATTTTTATGAACTAAAAAACTGATGAGTTTAATAAAAATTTATAATAAATAAATAAATAAACTAATTGAAGGTAATGGTGTGATATCTATTGTGACACATGGTGTTACATTATCCCAACTCTTTCACTTTCTTTCATATAAATTTCTTTTTCAGAAGTGGATATACCAGAATTCAATCATTAAAACATGTAGTGAAAAGAGATGGGTTAGGATTAACAATAAACCTTAATTAATTTTAAATAAATATGTATTTAATTCAAAAAAATATCCGAAAGTTATTAAATATCAAAATAATTCTCAATCATCTCTGAGTAAAAAAGAACTTGGATCACCTAATAAGTTACCTGATAGATATGTAGACCAAGTTCACATATCCCCCATTTAGAAGCAATATTAAATTATTAATATAATGAGATAAAAAATAATAAAAAACATAAACCATAACTATTTTTTACATTCTGAGAATTTAAAAGAACTATATGTTCGATAAAGTATACAACACACAACACTCAATATAAATGAACCATAAAATATTATTATAGTATAACCAAGATATTAAATTTGTTGGTATTAATAGAATTACCCAAATAATGATATATATAGTTCAATCATTATAATATTTATGATTAATTCTTATGATAGATTTACTCAATTTTTAGTAAATTTATTTTATTCTACAAAAAAATACGTTTTCTTTAAAAAAGTCATTTTATTATTTTTTGTAAGAAAATATTATAATTAATTATTAGAATTTTAAGAAAATTTATTTTATTAGATGAAAATATTATTTTAAATCATAATATTTAAATAATCATAGGATTAATGTTTGGAAATTTCAAAAAATAATTAATTTTCAATAAATAATGAAAAACATTGATTTTCATTGGAAAAAATATTTTATTTACATGAATTTACTATGTAATATTTTATTTTGGATAAGGTTTAAAATTTAATAAGTTAATTTTAATAGAAAAAATCCCATTATAGTATTTTTTTGGAATTCTATAATTTAATCTGGTATAAAAATATTTTTATACATAAAAGTATATTTCCATGAAATAAATTGTCATTGAATTTTTCATTTTATACATATATTAATTTATGAAACTTAAGGAAATTTAATCTTAGAAAAAGGATTAAATATTTCAATATTGGAGGTATAAATTGTATTAATAGGTCTCTTTTAGTTTTTTTTATTTTGATTTATAACCATAGTAAATAATCATCACCATGATAATTGTAAATCAAGTAAATATGGTTAAAAATAATATGATAAAGACAAAGAAAAGACCCTAAAAATTTACTTTATCATATGAGATGACTGGAGATTATCCATTTCCAATTGAATTTTAAAATATATTAACATTCTTATATATTTCATTGATTTTGATCTTTATATTTTTATGTAAATAAAAGTGTAAAATCTCATTTGTTTTGTTTTATTTTCTATATGATTTTGAAATATAAGAAAGAGGTGAATAAGTATAGTTCTAAAAATGTAATTTGAAACATAAAGGATTTTTTAACTTGTTAATTTTTTTATAATTTTATTTGATGAAATAATTTTCTTAAATTCTTACATAATGCGAAGACTTATCTTATCAATTAATAGAGAAATAAAATAAATGATTTTGAAAGTTAAAGGGAATATAATTTAATTAATTTTTATATCCCAATAAATTTTAATATAATAAAACCATATTATAGAAGTGGTATATGATTATTTTCTAATTCCATTTTATTCATGTTTCTTTCAAATTCAATTTAAATGAATAGTTCCAATAATGGCATTAGTGTTATTTTATAATAAATAGACTTTTATAAAATAAAGTAAAATTACTAAAAATCATATATTTATCCATTGGATTGATATTTTTTAAAAATTATCAATAATGTTCCATTTATGGAAGAATTTTCCTTTTACTCTAATTATATTGCCACCAAACGGGTAAAACATTCATTATATTTGTAATTGTAAAAAAAAGGTAAATAAGGACTTAAAAAAAATATAAGTCTAGAAAACTAGCATCAAATTTAAATGTTTTATTAGATGAAATTATTTTAACCCATTATCATCATATATTATAATTATATCATTTTTTCCCTATTTTTATTAATTTATATTTATTTAATAATTTATGTTATTCCTAGAGTGCAACTCCACTTATTAATAAAAGGGCACCTGAAGTCCGCTTTTCATCATTCATAAAAATAATTTTAGTTTATAAAAAACACTAAAAAACAAAACTATCATACCTTAACCTGTTCAAATATATTTTCATTTGGTGTAATAAAATCCTTATATGGTTAAAGTATTTATGAATTGATTTTTTCTAAAGAAGATGTAATTTGTTTAACTGAATGTATTAGTTTTGTTTCTCCATTTACCTCCTTAAAATACTGTTAAAAAAATATAGAATAAGAAATAAATTCTATAAATTTATATTATTTTATGTTATTATAATACTATGCTTCCAACTCCTCTTCTATATAATAGGAAATGAAATCACTCTTCAGGTGCACGGCAAACTACCACCTTGTGAACCTGGGTAATTCGTTTTCCTAAACCATCTCCAGCAAATGGTTATAATGATGTATTAAATAAATATATATAATATTTATGAAATTATTATAATTAAATATAGTTGAATTTTTTATTTACCTTTATGTCAGTCCATCCATCGAATGTGGAAAAAACATTCACGCATAGGTACGACATACCATCTTCCAGAATGGTGTAATTAATTTTCCATATCTATCATTAATGGATGAAACTACGTATATAAAGAATATAATTGATAGTAATATCATGGTTCATATTCATGAGATTATTTATCCATGATAGATATAAAAATACTGAGACTACCAATCCAAAATGTGCTACAAAAACAATGAAATTATCAACCAGAACAATAAATTTATAGTGAATTGTTAATAAATGGGTGGTATGATATTATTAAAAAATAATATATTATTTGATATATATTATTATTGTTCTAGAGTAAATTTATAATAAACAGTAAATTATATACTACCTTTTAATGTATATTATGAAATACAATACTTGAGTTTTGGGATGTCTCTAAACCTCCTTTTTTTCTTAATGTTATAACTATTCTCTATCTTAATAAATTTCTCTATTTATATAATATAAAGGTTTGATTATGAATTATATATAAATATTTTTCTCAAATACATACCTGTATCATTATACCTTCTTTTTATGGTATATTACATACTCTATAATCATTTCTCAAATTCCTTATTCAAAATCATATCCGATTAAGGGTTACATTTTTATTCCTTAATCCTTTTATGTAATAATATTTTAATGTTTTTAACCCCAAATTAACACCTAATTTTGAGACCTAATATTTTTTAATTAGATATGAAATTAATAAATATTTAATTACTTATTCTATTTGTAATATTTTTGAAATTTCATTTGATTATGATATGAGTATTGATAATTCAACACATTTCATTTCAGGTATAATTATTATTATTGTTATTAATGGTTGATTTAAATTTTTGGCACAAATAATCAGGAAAATGTTATGATGGGAATTCCCAAATAGCACTCCAAGTCATTGGGTAAATTTTTTTGTCTCCTCGGATGTCATGTATGGGGTACTAGAGTAAACCTAATACACTATTTGACTATGTCCCCCCAAGTGATGCTATCGTGACAGTTTTCCTGGAATTATGCTTATGTCATGTATTTTATTCAGGAAATGTTTTCTACATTTACATGATATTGTTATACCATGTTATTTATTTTATTCTTCCATATGATTACTCCAGATAGTTTTAATAAATGATATCATTTTATATCTATGAATCACATATGATTTCTTAATATATTTATTCACAAACAAGGATATTTTTCTCATAACTTTTGAATATGAATAGCCTTGGATATTCTATTCATTATTTGGAGTCCAAAAGGAATTATAGCCTCACTATGTAGATCCAAATAAATTCATTTTATATTCATGTAGATATTTTATGTACATAGTCTTCCATATATACAAGGGATTTTAATACTTATTTTGTATTCAATAGAATAATTATGTTAAAAACCATGTAACAATTTGATTCAAATGAAGGTGTTTATGTAATTATAATCGAATGAAGGAATTGTTTTTTTGGGTAATTGAACTAGAATACTTTAGTGTTAGACATAGTGATTATTATAAGTATATTAAAATATCTTTGAATTGTTGTGAGGTACAAAACATGTGTCTTTAAAAAAATTTCATCCCTATCTAGATTCTAAATGTTGATATGGATGTGGAATAGTTGTACCTAGGGGTAATAAATATGAAAAGGTATAAATCATCAATGATTTGGTCATCACATGGTGTAGACAGAGGTCTCTTGCTTCAAAAGTAGTTTACAATTCCAATGGATATTATTTAGGAACTATGAAACTATTTTTGACACATTATAAAGGACATAAACTAATATAGGTTATAAAAATTAGAAATGAAATTACCATTAATTACCTATTTTGAATATAAGAGACTCAAAAGTTGTGATATATGTTCATTTATAATATATTCCATGTATGATTATAATTTATATTTTTATAAGTTTATTAGTTAAATTATTTCATCCCATTTACCTAGTTTCTGGTTAATTTTCATAAATAAAGGAAACTATTATAATAACCAAAATGAATGAAAATTTTAATTTTAAGCTAATTATATTCCCATCTTTGTGGGTGAAAAGTTAGAAAAGTCATGGTACTACCTGAACTGCTGACTAAAGTTGGGAATAAATAATTGAATTATCTGGAATACCCTCCTTATACTTTGAAAGATAATACTGTGCTCGGTAATTTTATAAAAAAAGGACTAACATTTAGTGTATATTTTAATTCCCTCTTTATATAAAAATTTATTTACTCCATTGATAATATATGCACATCCTCCAAATGATTAGAATAAAAAATGTTGTTATGGCCATTTATCCCATAGAGGTGGAAGCTGATTAGTGGTGATAGCTGATCAACAATATAATGTATAAACAGGAAATTGACTCAATGGAATGGGAATAAGTGAAAAAATATTTTTTAGTAAATTTTTTCCATAAACTATCCTTCTCGAAATAGAGAGGGAGTTCCTCAGACTAATGAAAAATAAAGATGAGTGAATTGGTGTAAATAAGATAAAATTCACTAGGCATAAATGATACACACCTATATTTTTATTATAATGTAAAGAAACCACTTATTTAATGGATTAAATCCAATAATGTGAAAATATTTGGTTATTTGAGACTTTGAAATATATGAAGATATCCTTTATTTTTACCTTAATCTCAAGATGGCAATTGGTGACTCTTAGTTGACTCATTGGTCATGTTATAAGTAGTATAAAATGGTTTTATATTTTGGAGTATCAATAGATACATTTAATAGAGCAAAGAAAAACCAACATCCCATGTGTCAAAAGTTTCAGATGACGAATCATTGAAACTATCTAAATGGAACTTCAAGATTCATTAACTTTGGAAAATATAGGAATCAGTAAATCATTTTTAATGGGATATAAAGAGTCCCACTTATGTGAAGAAGGATAAGGAGGTTCATATCAACACTCGACCTATGTTATATTTTCAAACTACATAGAATAAGACAATTACAAAATGAAATTCCCTAATAAGGGTTTATAGAGACAATAAAATAAAAATTACCTCCAATGCCTAAAGATAATGGGGGGTTAATTCTATCACTACAACTTAGGTCAACCCCGACAATGACCTAGTGAGAGGTACATTCGTTATTCATTAAATAATATAAAATATTACATTATATTAATTTTATATGAATAAATATATGTCTTTTCGGTTTAGTTGCACTACTCAATCACTGCCTCAAAACACAGTGGTTGAGCTATCTATGAAAAAATAAAATGAAGAAATTGTTGTATCCAATGTATTTAACTCCCCAACTCAATTTTTGTGGACAAAATGTTTTATAAAATCTCTTGTTACTTCCATTATTGTAATTTTATGCTATATTGGGAATGGATTGGATGTCCTTATATAAATATTACATCATTTATAAGAGAAAGAGATGACTATTAATATCAAAAGTCATATTCTAATTTTATAAGTGTAAAGTGGTGGATAAATCTCCCTTGGAATCTAAAAATTAAAAATTTATATAATTTCCTTATTATAAATAATTTATAGAAAAAATTATTGATAAAATAAGAGAATCAATCTTGAATATATGTCCATTATGAGGGATTATATAAATGTATTCTTCCAAGGAGTAACTAGTTTGTCTGACTAACCTTGAAGTTGAGATATCAATCAAATTTACACAGGTATATCTAGACATATTCCATAATCATTATAAAATGAACTCCATTTAATCATTATACCTGAAAACATAGTTAGAAGAGAATTTTGAAAAGGGTTTTATATGCTCAATTTCTTCACCATGGGTTTTTACATCCACAACATCATGAAAAAGGATGAGTAAATGAGCCTTTGTAGTAGTTATAATGTACTCAATTAAACCATAATATTAAACAAGTATACCCAAAAAATAGATAGATGACATGTTTAATCATTTATATGATAAGCACTATTTTTTAAGGTGGAACATCTATAGGGATAACACCAATTAATGTTGAATAAAGAAGATATTCCAAATATTTCATTTATATTAAGATATGAAAATTATGTGTTCATAATGATGCTCTTCAAAGACACCAATTCTCTAAAAATAATTACATACTAAATTAATATAGTTTTTGTGATTATATCAAAAAACATTTGGTAGTATTTAGTGAAAATTTTATAACATGATCCAAATGAAAGGATGATAAGGAGTATTAGAACAATCATAATACTATGATAACAAATTTTCAAAAGGATAATATTTATGAAAAGTATAGTAAATTTCAGTTATGGATGAAATAAATATCATTCATAGGGAATGTTATCACCAGTAAATAGATATTTTTGGTCCTTTATAAGACAATGATAATTAAGTAGTGATTGAGACTAGTATCTTAAATGGACAACCATAGTTTTTTTGGGTTATCTGGGTATCACCTATTATTTATTAGTAAATTGTCATGATTTACTAAACAATTATCCAAGATAAATTATAAGGAGGTAAATTATTTCTTGACTGATTAAGGAAATGAGATATTCAAGAAATTGTAAAATAGCTTTATCACTACAATTTTCCTCACACGACACACTAGTGGTAACTTTTTGAGGATTACAACTATGATTCAAGGGAATGATTTAGATGTGTATTTACACAGATTCCTAAAGTGATAAACAATAACTTATTATATTTGAAATGTAATGATAAGAAATATCCAAAACATGATTTATAGTTTTCTATAGTGATCACTGTATAGAAAATATGGCTAAATTAACTCTATGGGGGAGAAGATTGAAATAAATATAGACCATAAGAGGCTCAAATATATATTCTCATAGAAGAAGATTAATATCCACAAGGAAAGATGGTCAAAGATGATCATGAACTATTAGTATTGGATCCAATACCACCCTGGGAGATATAATAATGTTTAAGATTCTCTAATTATAAAATATCGAACAACCTTATCAGTATTGAGATTTGTGATAGATTTAATCTTTTTATAGTTTCAAAGTAAAGTCAAGGTAATTATAATTTAAGTAACATCATCTTTTATTTATCAAATTATTTCTCAACCATCCAATCTGGAGAAGATAATGGTTTTTTATAATATATATTGTATAAATTCAAAATAAATATGAATATATGAGAAAAACGAATTCCTCAAAGGTAAAAATTAATGAAGAAGGAGTTATAAGATCTGGGTAAGAACTATGTGTGCCATCAAATCCTGAGATAATGGTGTTATTGAATTATGCACATATCTTGACCATATATATCCACCTAGAGTGTATGAAGATGTATAAATACCCCCCAAGATTAGTATTTTTTGGGATAATATGATGAATGATATCATAGAATATACATCAAAGTGTTTAGTATTTTTGAAAGTGAATTCTTAATGAAACCTAACTAAGGGGATTATGAAACAATTACCCATAATTATTTGGAAATGAGAAAAATAAATATGAAATTTGTCACTAGTTTTCAAAATAAATAAATAACATATAATTCTATATTGGTTTTAGGGGATTACCTTATGAATATTTATCACTTTATTTTTAATTGAGAGGACTTATGAATTGGTTATCTTACATGGATATAAATCAGATAAGTAGTGATTCTTCCTAGAGAACCCCTATCAATAAAATCATAACAATATCTAATATTTACTAAAATGTATTTTAAGAGTGTCCAATGTTCCGTAAATAATGAATTTAACTTTATTATGGGTCATTAAACCGAAATGAAAGGATAATTTATATATCCTATCTAAACACTGGAAGAGGTGGTTTGAGAATGCTCAATGTTCATCAAAGAAGGATGATATCAACAACTTCCTCTAGAAAAGTTTTTGTATAATAATAGTATTAAATTAATTATAAAAATGGATACCTATGAATCCATTTATGAGAATATAAGTAGAAAAACTATGTGCTCAGAGATAAAATTGTTGATATAATGGTAGTGATTGTCATGAATATTCCTAAAAACATTATTGGTGGACATAGTTGAAAAAAAGTAATTTCTATTATCATCGATGGAACATTTAGTTTTAGGTCATATATATAGTTTTTTCCTCATATATACATGGAATAGAAACAATATATTTGAGGAGAAGTGGATGGTATGCACTAGGTACATCATCCCTTTTGAAATTCTCAATCGCATTGGTGTTAGGGAATATCGACTAACCCTCTAATTAACCCTCTATCAAGTATAAGACATATTCCACATATCCCTCCTGAAGATGTATATACCAAATACCTTACATGTAATAAATATATTGGTTCTAATGTAGGAAGATGATCTCTCTTATAAGGAGATGTTAGGGATGATGTGGGATCGTATTAATATAGTTCTACGCAATAAGAAAACTCACCTAGTCAATATACTATGGTAAAACCATAAGTATGAGGAAGAAAATTGGGAATTGGAGTAGTCCATTATGAAAAAAGAAAACATAATCTATTTTAAAATTATAACGTAATAAAAAATTCAAATGTTTTAATTTATTAAGGGGGATGATTGTGATAGTTTTTGATTTTAAAAGAACACTATGTATGATAGCCAATAGAACATTTAACACCATGCTTCAATGAATAATTAATATTATTATAGCATAACCATGAAATTGAATTGGTAGATATGAATATGATTGAATTCATTATGAAGTATATATAAAACATTCATAATTAATAAAAATGTCAATATTTTTTTATCGGAACTAAGCACACAATTTTATGTAAATCCATTTCTTCTAAAAACAAAATTTTATTAAAATTGATTTTATTAATTATTAATTGAAAATAATATAAATAATTTCTAAAATTTTAAAATAATTATTTTTTCAAGTGAAATTCCTTTTTTTAAATCATCGTATTAAAATTTTTTTATTGGTGAATATTTGGTTTGTTTTGAAAAGATTTATTTTTTCATTGAATGGTGAAAAGTAACAATTCATGTTAGAAAATGTTATTTATTATCTAATATTTATATAGTAAGATTATATTTTATATTAGATTTTACGTTTTTTAGTTAATTTTTATTAATAATAATACAATTATAGTATTTTGATGTAATTTTACACACTAAGTTCGTAAAAAAACATTATACTTAAAAGTAATTTTTATTAAATACTGTTTTTCATTATGTTTATTGATTTAGTATTTTATTAATTTCATCTAATTCAAGAACATGAACCTATAAAAAGGGATTCCATTTTCAGAATCAGGAGTTAAAATTTTGAAAATATGATCCTTTTATTTTTGGTTATTATGAATATTAACCATAGTAAATAATTGTCACAACGGTAATGGTAAATTGTGTAATTAAGGTAATAAATAACATTATAAGGACTAAAAATTGACCTTAATACATTCTTATATTCTACTAAATTCGTGTATTTTAGACATTTCAATCCATTTTTTTGAGAATATGGAGGATATTTTCATCATTTATTTGATTTTTTCCTCTATATTATATTCTTCATTGAATTGAAATAAAAGGTCATTTTAATTGTTTTGTTATCTATAAATTTTTGATATAGGGATAAATAGATTCTATGTTAGGTTATAAAAGGGTTATTTAAAATATAAATGATTTTTTATCATGTTTTTTGTTTTCAAATTTTCATTAATTAAATAATTACCATAAATTATTATACAACTCTCATACAATATTTATTCAGAAAACGAAAAATAATTAAAAAAATGATATTAAAAATGTAAAATGTAATATAATAATAATAAATTATTGTGTCTTGTGAATATATTATTTAAAAAGAACATATAATTTAATTTATATTGGAGAGTATATTAATTATATAGCTGTAATGTTGTTTTCAAAGTCAAATTAATGTAATAATTCAAAAAATGAGGATAATTTTAATTTATAATAAATAATATTTTACTAAAAGATAAAAAATTAATAATAATAAAATCTGTGGAAATTTTATTTATATATGTTTAAAATTTACAAAAAAAAATTCATTTATGGACTTATTTTCTTTATATAGAAAATATATTAACCCATAAAGAGTAAAAATATCATTATCACATTATTTTTCAAAAAGGGTTAACACGCGTTAAAACAAAGAGATATGGATAAAAAATAATATAAACTTACAAAAAAACATATTGAAAATATTATTTTTATGGATACTCTTCCTAAATTCTTATTACATTATTTTTCATTATTTTCCCCTTGAATATTAATTTATTTCAATCTAATATTCTATATAATTTCAATGGTGACCCTCCCACCTAATCTTCTTTCTTTTTCATGATTAGAAATACTTTTAACTTATCCAAGACCTAACAAAATATATAAATAAAATTCCATACTACATTATAGAAGTACATTTTTTTTCAATAATACCATCTTTAGAGGGTTTAAGCAATAATGAAAAGGATATTGTTAGAAGAAGAGGTATAGTCATTTACCGAATGCTTTATTTTAATTTATTCTTCACTCTCTATCAAATATTATTCAAAAATGATATAATTATAAAAACAAAATATTACTTATATTTATATTTTATTATACTAATGTAATCACCTATATTTATCTCTAGTTCTATAAAATGGTAAATGAAATCATCATTCATTTGTACATTGACTACTATATTACAAATCAATATAATTCTGTTTACATCACCGCATGTCATGGTTGGTTATAATTTTGTATTTAGTAAAATTATATGTTAATTATAATATTATTATGAATATTTAAAGGTAAATTATTATTTTATTTTAATTCCTTCAACCCATTGAAAATTTAAATAAATTTCATGTGTTTGTATAACCCACTGTCTACCTAAATAATCCAATTAATTTTTTATCTATACCTTTTGTGGATAAAATTATATAAATTTGTGATTAATATATGTGATATTAATATCATGGTTAATATTAAATAAATGATTGAACCATGATAAATTTATAACTTCCAAGACTACCGAACAAAAACATAAATGAGAAACTAAGAAATTATCACCAATTAGAGTGATTTTAATAATCACTTTTTAATAAATGGGTGGTAATATGTTATAACCACTTCAGACCACCATGAGGGTTGTTCTTGTACCTCTTGTGTGTAGCGGCCCGAAGCTTGACGTACATGGACATTACATTACTTTTGCGGAATACTTAGTACATAACAAAAACACACACACAATGATCGTAATAGTTTAGTGTCTTTGGAAACTCGGAACGCAATCTTCTAATCGTGGTGAATGATCTTCAATATCTCCCATAAAGATCTTCCCTTTTTTTTACCTAAAACCATTCTTTATATCCTGGGGAAAATAAAACATAAAAGGGTGAGCTCAAATGCTCAGTAAGGGTAAACAAAAGAAAAATCAATCACATCATATTCATAAGAACATAACTTTTGGAAATCTTAACCTGTAAAAGAGAGCATAATTTCATAACGTGGGATAAATCATAGTAGTGAAATGAAATACCAATAATCATAACTTAAAACATGAAACTTTGTGGCATACACACATAATCATAGAGAATCATTTATTGTTAGTCAAGACTCATTGCCAAGACTATCTTAGTGGACAAAGTCACTTTCTGAACCGAGTCACCCTCGTTTCAGTCCTGTTTCACTGAACCGGTATAACCTACCCTTCTAGTCATGTCTATCTCATGATATATAAAATCTTTTCCCAATGCAATGGAGGGAGATATAGGTCCCACCCATCTCATAATGATACCATTCTTATGTGTGCCACATAATCATAAACCATACATCATTGCATAACCCATGTAATAAAAATGGGATTCTTGAAACATCATGACATCATAAAACAAATTATATAAGGTAAATGAATTCATAAAAATAATTCCCTCACAACATAGTCAAATCAATGTAATAATAGGGATAAAAGAAGAAACTTATATTATCTAAGATGGAAAATAATTTGATAAAACACTTGAACTCCATTCTTGAGGAAAATATCCTTTCTTCTTCAAAAACACTTTTCCTTTATTAACATTTCGTACAATTATAAACTAAAAGAAGTTGATTAAAAATAAACATTAAAACTTTTAAAGGAAGCTTCTTGGAAATAATGTTTTAAAAATCCATTCTTTCCGTATAAGTTAAAAAAAACATTCTTCGTACTTTTGTCGGAAAAGTCAAAAAAGTACCTCGTACGAAAAATGAAAAAAGATTCCTTTCATATCTTTTACTAAAAACTCACCGAAGGGTAAAATTGGATATAAAAAATGATAGGTGTATGGAAATAATATTACATATTGAGGAAACATGGATGTGGATGATAAAATACACCCCAGTAAATACTAAAGTATAAACAATCTCGGATAAAATGAGATTGTGATATTTCCCTTACCTTAGGTCCGACTTGTTTTGTAAGTGTCCGAAACTCCTGTATAATGATTTAAATCATGTTATTGACTTATTCCAGAATCATATTCATTGTTATTATATCATATATGGTCCACTTATGACTTTATATTACCCGTTCTTTTGTAAATTCATGTTAAAGTAGCATTTTGGGTAAAATCGTCTCATTTGTCGTTCGTGCTTTTAACTTGTAATTATTCATATGATTACTTAGAACATGATTACTTAATTCCAGAATATAAACATGATTTATATATTTATATTTAGAATATATATATATAATAAATCAGTAAATGGAAAGAAATACACCGTTCATGGAGACGGTAGTCCGTACGTACGCATGAACGCTGTTTTCGTTTCCTTATTGAATTGAATGAATTAAGTAGATGCCATACATATAAATATAAATAATTCCAGTATCATTATTAGGTCATATATTTCATTAGTACTTATTATATATACTTTATAATCATTTATGAATGGTTAATCATTGAGAATGAATCTCATTGCGTCGTGGAGACGGTAGTCCGTACGTACGCACGAGCGATGATATCGTTCCCATGGTCGTGGAATTGTGTTGAAGTGTATGTATACTATTTCAGTATTAATATCACTTTATAATAATCATATATAGTTACTCATTTCACCTTTATACCCATCCAATTAAGGTGGTGGCGGAAAATAGATTACACCACGGCGTGGAGACGGTATTCCGTACGTACGCACGCGCGGTGATTTCCTTTTTCCTTAGGATGGGTATAAGGTTAATTAGAGTTGTTTCATATTTATAATAACATATCAGTATATAATAAATACTGATGTTATTACTTTATCATGAAACAACTAAAGAAGAAGAAGTTGAAGAAGAAAGAAATTGAAAAAGATCGGTAATGGATATTACCTCTTTTTGACGCGCCTTTTCTTACCCTCCACTTAAAGAACTAAGGATGGTCTTTGAAGAATACCAGGACCTCTAGGATGATACTAGGGAAGTGGAGAATAGATTTTGGCAGGGGTTGGCCGAGCTTTAAGGCTCAAATTTGTGTGAGGAAGAGAGGGAGGAGGTGCCCTTTTATAAAGGAGGAGAGGGCACCTTAGGAATATCTCAAAATATTATTTTATATTAAAGTCAAAATCGGTTTATAATGGTTCCAAAGGGTGTTATTTCGAAGCTAAAGTGGGGATGGGTCAAAATACTATCAACCAATAGAATTTAGACAAGTTTAGGTTATTATTTTAACCTTATCAATTAGATTTAACATTAAGTTAAATAATTTAACTTTTACCGTGTCTTTTTGTTTTCTTACACTATATGGTTAATACACTTACTATAACATGCCAAACGAACCCCAAATTGTTTATTATTAATATATATATCCTTATATAAGTCATTTGTCCGAACCTTAGATTTTTAGGAATAAATTAACAATTAATAATATAGTATTTGATTTAAAAACTATTTTGTGTCAATTTTGACACTATTTGATATATGATTTTTGTGAAAGTCATAACAGAATTATATGTTCTAACCAAGTTGATTAAATCAACACTAATATATAATAGTAACATCGAAAATTAGTGGAATTCATAAAAAGTCTTAAATTACATTTATTTTGGTATTTATAATATCAATTATGTCAATATTTTATTAATAAGATAATTAATGCATTATCTTTGTGTCATAAATAAATTAACTTATTTGATGTCTAAAAATTAAAAATAAAATACCATTATGTAGGAAATCTTTTTATATTTATAATTAATATTTACAATCGAATTTATCTTATGTATAACCCTATATTAAAAATGCTTTAGTAAATAAACTTTGATTTTAACTCTTTTAACTCTTCTTTGAATTAAATAATAATAAATGTCCTAATCTAATCAATGTGGTCCTAAATGATAATATTTTACACTTAAGGTTGTTTTTTGTCGAGATACACTTGTCCAATAGGATTAGGACGTGTGTTAGGGTAATATTAATATCGTTGTTACCCTTAATTACCCTATTTACTTTTAACCGTGGTAAATAAAAGTAAAAAGTTACTATTCACCAAAACTTATTTTCATCTCATTGAACCACATTTTATTTACTGATATCAACCATGTCTCTCGGATTTTTGAAATTCCATTCACATAAGCGGTAAAGTTAAGTTTTATGAAAAATTCAGTTTTTTAACTACCACTTAGTAGTTTCACTATTCATCAAAAATTGATGTTTTTCAGAACAATGCCAAAATTTCATCCTAAGCTATATTTCATATTCTGAATTCAAAAATGAAGTCTATTTTACCAAATTCAAAACATAGAAGTTTCATTAATTAATTTTATAATTAAATCCCGCTGTTAAAACAAATAGCGTGTTTTTAAGAAACAATATCTATCAAAAGATTGACACTTGTTTATGTCTGGTTTAAATGTGAAATTACATCCAATGACCAACATTTTATTAAATTGTAAAAATATATTCTAAATATACTTTAAAACCACTCAAATTAATAATTTATCACTATTAATTATTTTGATTAAAAAATTTGTTTTTAATTATAATTTAGTAATTTTCACTATTCATCAGAATATGAAAGTTATCTGAAAAGTACCAAAATTTCACCTTAGGCTAAATTCGATACTCCGAATCCAAAAAAGAAATTCATTTTGAGAGAAAAAATTTCTAAAATTTTAAAAGGTGGTTATTACTATTCATAACGGCTAGTTATAATAATATTTTAATAGCATATCGTTGTTTAGTGAAACTCGGTATTGCGTACTACACACGCTATCGAGGAAGGTCGAGATTGTAATGCAAAGCAAGTCAAGGATGTTTGTTGTGCAAGCTCCTTTTGGTGTAGCGTACAACACAAGACATTAATAAAATTAAAAAGAATATTTTTCATAAAATCTCGGGCTGTTACATTCTACCCCCCTTAAAATGAATTTCACCCTCGAAATTCGTCGGGGTTATAAATAGTTTACTATTCGAAAGTTTCTTTAATAGAAACCCACATCGTAAAAAAGAATACCAAAACTTGGCTTTAAAAAATAAAGTATGAAATGTAACGATTACCCAAATAAACTAATTACTGGGTTTCCACATAGGTGAAAATATGGATATGGAAGAGAAATCTCACCATCATGTTCTGATGGAGAGTGGTAGAGAACATGGCTATGGAAAATCCCGTAATCACTAATCCATAGATTTGTGATGATATAAGGTATCATCTGATTCATCAGGTATAAGATCACTAGGACAACATTTTTGGTTTTCAAGATCATTTCCCAAAAGTTGAAAATATGAATTAGAATAAATACTTACTTTATTTTGGTACAATCTCACTGTTGTTCGTGCCTTGAACAATTTCCACTTCATCTCTTAAATAAATGAAGTTGAATTTGTTATTCGTGAAGTGTTAGCAGATCATGTGATAGAATGACGGGTCATTCCATCTATCTCAAACAAAAGGTTAGAAAAACTTATATACATAAGTCGATCTATAGTGAGATTAATCATATATGGTTCCTAAAATGGACTTATACTTCATATATCATACTGCTTAATATAATAAAAATAGTTTCTACCAAACAGGGACTTCTTGTAGGCTAGTGGTAGGTGATAAAGGCCAGTCGCACTTCGGTTGTGGGTTCGATTCCCACAGCATTGTTTGACGTGATGGGCTGTCGCCCGTTCTGCAGGTTGTCCTTTTTCTAAAACTATATTACTATAACATCCCATCAATAATATCAAAAAAAACTTCTATCCTTAAACAATACTAACTTATGTCCAACATAATCCATTCCAATCTTTAGGCTTATCCATAATACTGCAGTCCACTCTCATAACATAGTGAAAATGATTACCAGAGATTTAACACCATCGTCGATCCCCATATATCATAAGATATGTTTTGTTGGTCACATTCCAAACATTCAAAGTCCTTAATCATGTATTCTCTTGAATACCTTAGTGAATACATGAATGCAGTTAAAAGTTAACACTTTCCACATACCAAAATCCTCAAAATTCTATATACTCAAACCATGATATCACTTAGTCCTTATATCAATCATGAGCTCAGGAATACTGTTAAACATTTCGTTTTCTCGTTTTCCCTTCAATATGAGCATATCATCTTATTTCCAAAAATATCTCAATTACTTTGAAAACCACATTAGACCAATACATAAATATTCCAATACTCCATGATACAATATTAATTTGGAATCCCATTACATAAACACTTAATCATTCCACCACATTGTTGTCATATTCAACATCGCCAATAGTGATCGCATGTGACTTCCCATTGTCCTTTGCCTTCAGTGGTTGCTCATGTTGATCATCACTAACCCTTGGATTAGGGCATTTATTAGCATAATGCCCCATTTCCTTGCACTGGAAGCATTGAAGTGTTGGTGGTGCGTTCTCTGCAGCGTTTGCTTTATTCACATCATTAGAAACACTTTTTCCATTACTTCGACACTCAGCTACTCGATGACCTTCTTTTCCACACTTAAAACATTTTCTAGTCCCTTTAAGACAATCTCCACCATGCTTCTTTCCACACTTTGTGCATAAGGAAACATTCATCTTTTTTTCACCATTATTCCGAGATTTCTCCTTGAACTCCATCTTTCATTTCTTGTCAAAACCATGAGATGGATATGTAACACCAACTTCTATTTCTACCTTGATAGCACAATGCACAATTTCTTCATAGCTACTGAAGTCTATTATAGCTAATTCCCTTCGAAGACTTGGTTTTAAGCCACTAAAAAATTGATCAACTTTACTTTCAGTTTGGATGGTAATGCCAGATGCATACCTTGCAAGTCTTGTAAAATTCGCTTCGTATATACCAACAAATTCATCATCCTTTTGATTTAGTTCAAGAAAATCCTTCTCCATCTTTGTTCGAAGAATACGAGGAATGTACTTACTGAAAAACAAGTTCTTGAACTCGTCCCATTCCATGGACTCATTTTCATCTCTTGGCCTCGTATTCTTGATAATATTCCACCATTGATCAGCTTCACCTTCCAAACGATATACTGCTAAGATGACTTTATCATGTTCAGAACATTGAAGAACTGAAAATATCTTTTCAGTGGTACTGATTCATTGTTCAGAAACAAGTGGATCGGAAGTCCCACTGAAAGAAGGTGGACGTTGCCTCATGAAGGACTCAATAGAATACTGTTCCTTTCTCTTCTCATTTGGATGTCCAGAATGATTCATAGCTTGTGTAAGGATAGCAATAATATTTTTCACTCCATCTCCCATAACATTTGTTTGTTCAGGTGGACAATCATTGCATTGTCCATTGCATTTATCAACACCGTTCCTTCAGGTTCCAGCCATCGTCTAAAACCCAAAAAGAATAGTGTGAGAGGCAAAAATCATGCTAGGGAAAAAAACATAATAAAGGGGGAGTAACTTCAATATCTAACATCTTAGGTTTAATTCTATGATCATTAGCGTAGTCCTAGTACTATAACCTATACGTATACTTAAACTTAGGGACATCCCTAGACATACCATAGAAATATCTCTAGGAATATCACTAACGTTTTCGCATCCTAGTTTCCAAAGGTTGACTAAACCTGCCTCGGATACCAACTGTAGCGGCCCGAATCTTGATGTACATGGACATTACATTACTTTTGCGGAATACTTAGTACATAACAAAAACACACACACAAGGATTGTAATAGTTTAGTGTCTTTGGAAACTCGGAACATAATCTTCTAATCGTGGTGAAAGATCTTCAATATCTCCCATAAAGATCTTCCCTTTTTTTACCTAAAAACTTTCTTTATATCCTGGGGAAAAGAAAACATAAAAGGGTGAGCTCAAATGATCAGTAATGGTAAACAAAAGAAAAATCAATCACATCATATTCATAAGAACATAACTTTTGGAAATCTTAACCTGCAAAAGAGAGCATAATTTCATAACGTGGGATAAATCATAGTAGTGAAATGAAATCCCAATAAGCGTAACATAAAACATGAAACTTTGTGGCATACACACATAATCATAGAGAATCATTTCTTGTTAGTCAAGACTCATTTCCAAGACTATCTTAGTGGACAAAGTCCCTTTCTGAACCGAGTCAGCCTCATTTCAGTCCTGTTTCACTGAACCGGTATAACCTACCGTTCCAGCCATGTCTATCTCATGAGATATAAAATCTTTACCCAATGCATTGGAGGGAGATATAGGTCCCACCCATCTCATAATGATACCATTCTTATGTGTGCCACATAATCATAAACCATACATCATTGCATAACCCATGTAATAAAAATGGGATTCTTGAAACATCAGGACATCATAAAACAAATCATATAAGGTAAATGACTTCATAAAAATAATTCCCTCACAACATAATCAAATCAATGTAATAATAGGGATAAAATCAGAACCCTATATTATCTTAGATGGAAAATAATTTGATAAAACACTTGAACTCCATTCTTGAGGAAAATATCCTTTCTTCTTCAAAAACAATTTTCCTTTCTTAACATGTCGTACAATTATAAACTAAAAGAAGTTTATTAAAAATAAAATTTAAAACTTGTAAAGGAATCTTCTTGGAAATAATGTTCTAAAAATCCATTCTTGCTGTATAAGTTAAAAAAAACATTCTTCATACTTTTATCGGAAAAGTCAAAAAAGTACCTCGTACGAAAAAAGAAAAAAGATTCTTTTCATATCTTTTACTAAAAACTCACCGAAGGGTAAAATTGGATTTAAACAATTGTAGGTGTATGGAAATAATATTACATATTGAGGAAACATGTATGTGGATGATAAAATACACCCCAGTAAATACTAATGTATAAACAATCTCGGATAAAAATGAGATTGTGATATTTCCCTTACCTTAGGTCCAACTTGCTTTGTAAGTGTCCAATCCTCCTGTATAATGATTTAAATCATGTTATTGACTTATTCCAGAATCATATTCATTGTTATTATATCATATATGGTCCACTTATGACTTTATATTACCCATTCTTTTGTAAATTCATGTTAAAGTAGCGTTTTGGGTAAAATCGTCTCATTTGTCGTTCATGTTTTTAACTTGTAATTATTCATATGATTACTTAGATCATGATTACTTAATTCCAGAATATAAAAAATGATTTATATATATATATATATTCAGAATATACATATATAATAAATCAGTAAATGGAAAGAAATACACCGTTCATGGAGACAGTAGTCCGTACGTACGCATGAACGCTGTTTTGGTTTCCTTATTGAATTGAATGGAATTAAGTAGATGACATACATATAAATATAAATAATTCCAGTATCATTATTAGGTCATAAATTTTATTAGTACTTATTAAATATAATTTATAATCATTCATGAATGGTTAATCATTGAGAATGAATCTCATCGCGTCGTGGAGACGGTAGTCCCTACGTAGGCACGAGCGATGATATCGTTCCCATGGTCGTGGAGTTGTGTTGAAGTGTATGTATACTATATCAGTATCAATATCACTTTATAATAATCATATATAGTTACTCATTACACCTTTATACCCATCCAATTAAGGTGGTGGTGGAAAATATATTACACCATGGTGTGGAGACGGTATTCCGTACGTACGCACGCGCGACGATTTCCTTTTTCCTTATGATGGATAGAAGGTTAAATAGAGTTGTTTCATATTTATAATAACATATAAGTATAAATAAATACTGATGTTATTACTTTATCATGAAACAACTAAAGAAGAAGAAGTTGAAGAAGAAAGAAATTGAAAAAGATTGGTAATGGATATTACCTCTTTTTGACGCGCCTTTTCTTAGCCTCCACTTAAAGAACTATGGATGGTCTTTGAAGAATACCAGGACCTCTAGGATGATACTAGAGAAGTGGAGAAGGGATTTTGACAGGTTTTGTCCGAGCTTGAAGGCTCAAAGTTGTGTGAGGAAGAGAGGGAGGAGGTGCCCTTTTATATTGGAGGAGAGGGGCACCTTAGGAATATCTCAAAATATTATTTTATATTAAAGTAAAAATCGGTTTATAATGGTTCCAAAGGGTATTATTTCGAATCTAAAGTGGGGATGGGTCGAAATCCTATCAACCAATAGAATTTAGACAAGTTTAGGTTATTATTTTAACCTTATCAATTAGATTTAACTTTAAGTTAAATAATTTAACTTTTACCGTGTCTTTTTGTTTTCTTACACTATATGGTTAATACACTTTCTATAACATGCCAAACGAACCCCAAATTGTTTATTAATAATATATATATCCTTATCTAAGTCATTTGGCCGAACATTAGATTTTTATGAATAAAATAACAATTAATAATATTTTATTTTATTTAAAAACTATTTTGTGTCAATTTTGACACTATTTGATATATGATTTTTGTGAAACTCATAACAGAATTATATGTTCGAACCAAGTTGATTAAATCAACACTAATATATAATAGTAACCTAGAAAATTAGTGTAATTCATGAAAAGTCTTAAATTGCATTTATTTTTGTATTTATAATATCAATTATGTCAATATTTCATTAATAAGATAATTAATGCATCATCTTTGTGTCATAAATAAATTAACTTATTTGATGTCTAAAAATTACAAATAAAATACCATTATGTAGGAAAGATTTTTAGCTTTCTAATGAATATTTACAATTGAATTTATCTTATGTATAAACCTATATTAATTTTTTTTTAGTAAATAAACTTTGATTTTAACTCTTTTTACTCTTCTTTGAATTAAATAATAATAAATGTCCTAATCTAATCCAAGTGGGCGTAAATGATAATATTTTACACTTAAGGTTGTTTTTGGTCTAGATACACTTGTCCAATAGGATTAGGACATGTGTTAGGGTAATATTAATATCATTTTTACCCTTAATTACCCTATTTACTTTTATCCGTGGTAAATAAAAGTAAAAAGATACTATTCACCAAAAATTATTTTCATCTCATTGAACCACATTTTACTTAATGAAGTCAACCGTGTCTCTCAGATTTTTAAAATTACATTCACAGAAGCGGTAAAATTAAGTTTTATGAAAAATTCAGTTTTTTAACTACCACTTAGTAGTTTCACTATTCATAAAAAATTGATGTTTTTCAGAACAATGCCAAAATTTCATCCTAAGCTATATTTCATATTCTGAATTCAAAAAAGAAGTCTATTTTACCAAATTCATAACATAGAAGTTTCATTAATTTATTTTATAATTAAATCCCGCTGTTAAAACAAATAGCGTGTTTTTAAGAAACAATATCTATCAAAAGATTGACACTTGTTTATGTCTGGTTTAAATGTGAAATTACATCCAATGACCAAAATTGTATTAAATTGTAAAAATATATTCTAAATATACTTTAAAACCACTCAAATTAATAATTTATCACTATTAATTATTTTGATTAAAAAAGTTGTTTTTAATTATAATTTAGTAATTTTCACTATTCATCAGAATATGAAAGTTATCTGAAAAGTACCAAAATTTCACCTTAGGCTAAATTTGATACTCCGAATCAAAAAATGAAGTCCATTTTGAGAGCTAAAATTTCTAAAATTTTAAAAGGTGGTTATTACTATTCATAACGACTAGTTATAATAATATTTTAATAGCATATCGTTGTTTAGTGAAACTCGGTATTGCGTACTACACACGCTATCGAGGAAGGTCGCGATTGTAATGCAAGGCAAGTCAAGGATGTGTGTTGTGCAAGATCCTTTTGGTGTAGCATACAACACAAGACATTAATAAAATTAAAAATAATATTTTTCATAAAATCTCGGGCTGTTACATTGTGCCTCTTTATTTTATAAAAATTTACTCTTGATGATGGTGGTAATATGTTATAAAAAATAATATATGGTATGATATATATTGATAATTTAATGAAGTACTTTTCTATAATAACTTGACATTGGATCCCCTTAACCGGTTCCCTGAGCTGATGGGTGACATGGTCTCAAGCACTCCTCTTGTACACCAGAGTATACCGACTAGAAATGAGGGTCTATGGTGGTCTGGTGGGGATAATATAACCTCATATTAGAGGGGTATTATGTAATAAAAAAAATATTCTATAACATATGTAAAATATAACATACACCACATCAAAGAAAATTATAATAAATAACTATGGAAGCATAAAAAACCAAGAGAATGTTACAAGAATTAAAATCCATAGCATAATTAGATATATGATGATGTCATGGAATTATAATATACAACAAGGTGAATTGTGGTGAAAATATATGCTAAATGAAATAAAAAATTCAAAACAATAAATTATGGATCTAATAACATCATGAGAATATTCTTGGTCTTATACTCTCATGACCCATGCTAAAAAGGAAATAGATCAAGCATCAGTGACATGGTGCTTTCCATTATCCACTCATACAGTCATAATGTACACTCAATTACCAAAACTGGCTTGAGGAGGGGTGAGATAAACTTATCAATACACCACCAATGGTGTCTATATGTAATAAAACTAGTGTAAACATAATAAAAGTGTGATGGTATAATAGATAACAACAATAAGGAATTTTGAAGAATAAATACTCGCCGTTTTGGGTTTTTTTAGGACACCTGCCTTGCATTACCTACTTCTATGTATGAAACGATGAATATGATCAATAACCATGTAAATAATAATTATATATATATATATATATATTATATTTATACATTTATATGCACTATATATGTTTGAAAATTAATTGGAATATACACAACTACTAGTTTCTAGCTCGACTTGGGGCATAACTCAAGTGTGCATGACTTGTCTAATAAGCCAATGGATCCAGTAAGGGCACAAAAATAAATACCATATGAATGTAAGACATATTTTTTAAAGCATGATATTATTGGGATGATATTTCATTCTAAACACTAGAATCAAGTAATATCGAACGTCATAACCATCATCCATATTAATGTATAATAGTGTTATAAGCCATTCCCCAAACCCCCAAAAAGTCACCATGAGATACCCGACTCAACAAAACCCTTAATATTTTTTCAATATCCACTAACTTATGAATAATAATTATAATAATATCAAGGTTTATCCAAAAAAATATTTATTATCACTTAGAAAATTTTGAAAAATGGCGCTCAATATATATAGTTTACTTCTATAAATATAAAACATGAGTTGTGTAAATGACACCCTAATTTGATTAATTAAATCAAGCCATTTGATTATCAAAGAATGGTAGTTTGAATTCCAATTTTAGTATAATACTATTTCTTTTTATTTTCATTTAAAAATTTATATAAGGGTATGTAAATTTACATGGAAGACCTAAATTGGTTGAAAATAATGAGTTTGATGCCCTCTAATTATTCAAAATAGTGTTTCGGAGTAATTAGACATTGAATAATTATTATAATAATATTACCATATTTTAGTAAACACATATTAAAATCCTTATAATAATATCTATGGTGAAATACTATAATAAACTCTTAAACAATATGGAAATATTCTTAAAACACCTATCGTAGGTCCATTGACAACCACTCATATAGTATTAAAATTTAATTTGAAGAAAAATAGATGAAAATGGATCAATAATCCAACACCCAAAAAATAGGACTAAGATATTTCATAAAAAGTTCACAAGATATGGGAAAATTAAATATCATTAGAATAATTATCATTATATATCATACCACTATAGATCCAATGATATTGATTATGATGAAAATAGAGTCTGGATTGTGTAGTTATCTCAACCGCTAACAAGGAGGAGGAATAGATCAATCGGAGAAGGAAAACAAAGGCTATCTACTAGAGGGGGAAGGAAAATAAGATTGAGTGACTAAAAAAATTCATGGGAAAAATATAAAATCCCCTTAAGAAAAAGGGTCACACATTTTGGCCACATAATGTTTAAAATTGTACGCCATACATTATTCTTCCACTATCCATGAACCCCCTTCATAAGGGATAGGCACAGACTCGTCCCTATCATGATAAACCATGTAACAATCATCTACCCAATATCACAATAATATAATATGGGCATGCGAATGGATTGAAAGATTAAATAAAAACAATACAGCCTCTCCTATTCACTCAGTGCACTGTATGGTTGAGTCACACAACTAGAACTAACCATTCATTAACCAAGAAACCCACTCTCTTTGTCCAATTTATGAAACTATGGGATCCATACAATCCACAAACACTCCCAAAACCTTCTTTAGGGAATATGGATCAATTAATATGATAACATAAATTATTTGAACAAAAATTGTTGCACTCCTTTGTAAAAATATTGATCATCACAACACACCCTCTTTAGAGTAACCCATCCCTGAGTTGACCTTCTAAGGGTAAAGAGGGATCATATGAAAAAATATTATTCCATTGGGATCATATATCAACTTCCCTATCCGAGGACTAATCCTATACTTAGATGTGCTTCTGTTGAAACCATACTAAAGGTACTAACCTACCATAGAGAGTCATCACTCTCTCATCCATGATATAAACTAGATACAATTCAATAGAAGAATAAAATTCTAAATCAACCTCATCAATATGTAGAACTTTTGAAGGGTATTTATAATAATATTGAAGCTAAGGAGTGTTAAAAATTTCATTCATAGACTAGTATATTTTTGGAATGTTATATATCATTTTCTACTAGTATGATTTTCTATAAAACCGAAAAAGGTCTGATGAATCTATGTTATATTTTACCCTACATATGAAATCATCTATGTCATACTAGGAAAAAACACAAAAGAAAAATTGATCATCAACCATAAATTCAAGATGAAATTGGTTTTCGTTGTCTAGATATGGTAATCTATACAGAGATATCAACATGTGTTTCTATATCTATTGTAATTTTTCTGAAGTATCCTAAATAAGAGGTGGTCTATGAAAAGCTTCCCCACCTGATCGAGATGTAATATTAGATAATGCTTCATATTTATCCATATAAATGGTTTCCTAAAAGATATTATTATAATAAAATCCTCATAGGTGTATTTTTTCCCCTAGAACACCCGAGTTTATAGACACATGCATGAAGTGTGTCCTCCAACACCCAAATCATATGCTCTATCTATATATCATTTTGAGGGAGATAATCCATGCCTAGGATCAATAATATACCAAAGCCCCTTTTCTAACCTTAAAATAAATGATATGTATTGAAAGCATCCCTATTAGATATGATAGATCATATAGGCCAATAAAGACCTAAAAACTACCTGATGTTTAACCTCTCTATCCCATCTACTGAGAAATTATCTCGAATAGGTAAGAAGTGTAAAAACTTTTCCAATTTGTCAAAAAATACAAAACAATTTTACTTCCAGGTTGTGTTATAGGAAATCCTTACAAAATTGATGGGGAAATTATCCCATTTCCACTCGGGATGGGAAAGAATAGTAAAATTCATGTGAGTCACTAATGTTCCACCATTACATGCTAAAATGTAAAACACTGAGTGATAAAGCCAATTGTATCCAATTTCATTGCAGTACACTGACACAGATGGAATAAGTATCAATACATGTTGCTGACATCAAGATTTACTTCTCAAACTAAGGTTTGAGATACATGCTGTAGCTCCTCTCAGATGTCTACTAGGACCCAAACATACCCATGAAAGCCTATAAGTCACCCTCATTCATGGTCCAACCATTAGATAAATTTTTATATGAGATAATATCATTTAAACTATGTTGGGTCTTGTTTTTGTAAAAGAATTGAAATGATATCCTAATTAATAAAAGTGATGAAAAGAAATGAAATTATTTTCACTTCTCTCATTTAGTTTGGTTGAAAAATTTAGTAAAATAAAATAAACAATTCTAATTTATCTCTATAATATTTGGTGAGATTTTTTAAAAGAAAAGAAAATAAATTATTTGGGAATATGAAAAAATAACCTTTATTAAAAAATATATTTTTCCAATACTCAATTATTCTAGACCAAAAAAATGTTATGATTTCAAATTTGATCATTGATTTTCATATAAATAGATATATTTATTATAAATATTTATATAATTATAAATATATTTATTTACATATAATTTTATAAACATGAGTTTACAAATATATGTGTTTATAAAATAAAATTATTCTTATATAAATATATATATTTTAAATATATTAAATGTATATATACATATATAATTTGATATCAATATATGATTATTAATTTCGATGAGTTAAGATAATGTTTTTAAAAAATATCATTTTTGCGCACAAAATTATTCTACATAGAAATATATTATAATTTTAAATTGAATCATTGATTTTCATTTCATGACATTTATATTGACATTTAATTTCAAAAAATATATTATCAATGAAGTATGTATGATTTTTTTATCTTGTCAATTATATAAACAATATAATTTATTTTAATCAATCATTATTTTTTTTGTCACCAAAATTAGTTAATATTTATTAATTAAAAATAATTATTATTTCAAAATTATGAATTCTAAATAAATATTCATTAAAAAATATTAACTCAAAATTATTTTTAATTTATTTATATAAATTATTAATTAAAGATAAATAAAATTATTTATAATCAAAATTAACTATAATCAAAATTAACTATAATCAATATTATTTATAATTATTTATAATTGAATGTTTTTATTACATAAAAATTAAGTTGAAGTCATAAAATAATTATATAAAAAACATGTTTAACAAAATATTTATATACATAAACAAATACTAATTATTATTATTATTATTAGTCAAAGACATGATAATTTATTAAAATACTAGTTCAATAAAATATTAAATATAATAAAACATGTATAGGGGAATGTTTTGAATTTTATAAAATATCACATTGTTGGATCATTTCTTTCCAATTCACCCCGATTTTGGGGTGATTGTAAAACCACAGGAGAGGGAAATCAGTTTCTCCCCATTCCTTCACCAATCATTTCTTTACGTTGACCATTATCTCACTAAATAGTGGACATCCAATCACAGACCTCAGTTTCAATTCCTTTCATCCCAAATCATCCGTTCCAAATGTTGTCTTAGATCTAGGACCTATATATTAGAAAGTTCCATATTCACACATGTTCTTGAATGGTACATGCCACTGCTAATGTTTTGAGTAAAGTTATCCCATGATCGTACTGAACCTCAGTATACATATCTGAAAATATGTTTATGAGCTGCACTCACCATTGGATTCTTGATCTTCATGCATCTGATTCTTATGAATCATAGAATTAGTTACTATATTTCCTTTCTTAGGCTAATAGGCATGCTCAAAATTGAAGGACTGTAAAAATTCAACCTAACTGCACTACCTAAGATCCAGATCACATCGTGTAAAGATATAATTGTTTCTTTTATGATCGGTGAACAATAAAATTCTACTCAAGTAAATAGTTCCTCCAGTATCATATAGCATAAAAAATATTATCGAGCTCGAGATCAGGAGTCAGGTAATCCCACTAACTTTTCTTCAACTTATGAAACCCATACACCACAACTGAATCATCTTACATCAGGACTATTTATTCTGTATGATCTCAATATTTTGGCATGATAATAGTGAAAGATATAATACAGTATATTTTCATCTAAAAAGTCTAGCATGAATGAATCCATATGCAGTTGGAAAACCCATTTTGTTGGATCTATGAAAAATCTAGCATTTCTATGAGGCCGAATAACATTAATAGGTACTCATAAAAGCCGTTCCAACTCTAGAAAGATGTGTGAGGGATGTATGGAAACCTAAAAAACAACATGTGATATATTGAACTAAACCTAATCTTTGAGAACACCCTTTGTCCTCTGATTTAAACAAATATGTCTTAAATTTGAGGTAATGGATAATAATTTTTTCCCACAAGCTAGATGAAATATCACTAATCCACACAGAGCATGAGGGTAATGCTCACCTTCTTGGAAAAAATGTCTGGTGAACCATAAGGAGATGTTTTGGTGTATATAAATCCTTTATCCCCAAGGTCTTCTATTACTTATCGAGCTATACAGGATCTTTATGTGAAATCATGTAAGGAGAAATTGTCAATAGTGACACTCCTAGAACTAGATCAATAGAGAATTATGTATTTATCATTATAGGTAGACTGAGAAATTATCCAAGAAAGATATCCCTAAAATGATCCATCAAAGGAGGGAACATAGTAGGTTGTATTCCATGTTCATCTAAGAATATACTAGTATCTTTGGATATCACCATTCCCATCAACTAATTCGTAGGTCTACCTTGATATGAATGGGCATCCCATTCTCACTTATGAATGTGTCCACTACTCTTTGATGATATAAAATTTAGTATGCAATGATAATAATAAATGTGGGACTGATAGTGACCTAACCAACCCTTCACAATAATTATTTAAATACCTATCATATTGAGGAAAAAAATATTTTACACAAATTTATATCCATATATCTCTTGTGGGAAATATATATCAGAAAAAACTCTTGAATCAGACTCCCAAAGGGGTGTTGAGTTTCATAAGACCCCAAAAATACTTTATCTCAAGTACCCGACTCTCCAAAATTTCCTCATATGTAATAGAGTGTGGTGGTCCAATGTTTAATATAGTAGTCACTATCTTAGAGGATACTAGAAGAATATCTATAATAGTATAAGGTATGGCACAATGCTTCTTTGACATAGGTTGAACTGCATGTAACTCGACCATACCACAAAACTAAGTCATAACCTCAGTACCTCGAGAAAGCCCTCTCAATTGGTACTACAATTTCTATATCTGTTTCCTTATGCTATGAGAATCTGATTATATTCCAGTTGGATTCTTGGAGAGATACTTTCTAGTCTCTCTATAGAAAGTGGAGTCATTATTGAGACACAATCTCTTGGTACTTGTGCAACAGTTCTGTAGATGAACTAGATAATACCCATCCAACTATGTCCATTTCACTCCAATGGACCGCTCAAACACTAATGTTGTTTTGTGTTCTGGCATCCGAGACTGGTGGCATATATGAATTTTTTCATTATGAGATTATTAACAATTACATCCTCTATCAGTAGCCTTGAAATGATGTTTCCATACACTAAAAGAACCATTAGAAGGTCTATGTTATGGAATAACCTATCTAACAAACTTGTATTCCCTCAACTTCATCTTAGTAATGGGGGCATGGTTGACTATCTCAAAAAAAAATAATCAATCTGAATATGTTAGCCTATGATTTTATGACGTACAACATACCATACTTAAATCACATGATGACTATGAGATCATCACCAGATAATGGTTTTGAGAATCAATGTAGCTCATTAAATAATAAAACAAATCTATTATGGACATGAATGTATATTTAAATATCATGAAATCTCTATAATGGTCATCCTACAATGATTTTTGGAAGATGTAATCTTAAAATACTGCATGGAAATCCCTCCAGATCATGTATCAATGCTATTTTTCCAAGGTAATGACATACCATAATTGTTGGGAAGAATTAATAACATATAAGAGGTGTGATTTCACCTAAAAATTTGACTCCTCGCCAGATGTTTGAATACATAAATCATTTACTTCAACCATGACTCTATAGAATGAGTTCCACCATCCCCCTAAAAATGGGGGATTATGCTTCTACTGAAAATTCTGAGATAACTCTACCATAGTCATGGATGTTCAAGAAAATTCATGTGTATGATTAATCTTATAATGAAAAACCTCTCAAAACTAGGCATTTCTCCCCAATTCATTAATTTCAAGTGGTCCTAATGTTTGCACTATTATATGTATCATTTTAAGCTTAGTGCCTAGAACCTCTGGTGCATATTCTTCACTTCCCTCGTGGAATATAAATCAAGGCCGTCCAAATGGATGATTCTATAATAACAATGATTTCATTTTAATATAATTGAAAAATTGAAAAAATGTATATACATAACAAGATAGGTACATGGATTTCCCTTGAAATGATCAAACATCTCTTCCAACTCCAAAAAACAAGTATTGGTATTAAGAAAAAACCCTAAAAAGTCATTAAAATGTAAAAGATACTCCCAAATACCCACTACTATGGTAGGGTACGGGTTTGGGTCTCATATAATATAATATAGTTGTTGTTATATAAAGGTTAAATTTCAATGTATAGATGAAAAAGACATTTACTTTTCAATTTGAATCCCATTTTATTGTAAATATTTTATTATAATGTTTAAATTTTATTGATTTATTCCTCATATATATATATATATCATAGAATAGTTATATGAGTCCCCACTTCTAATTTTAAAAAGGTGCACTTCTTATAAATGGCTATAGAGACATAATTTAACTACAACCTATCATTGCCATCTAGTTTCAGGATCTATCAGTTCAAATTCAATGATTTGACTACATAAATCACTATTTAGTATTAATAAATGTACTTGATCTATAAATTACCTTTGGAATTCATTTAATCCAATCATATAACTTTGTTTCGGTCCTTGGAACTAGTATGTCTTGAAACCACAACATGGTACAATTTTTCAATTAAGGTGTCATCACAGATCTATGTGGGATTTTTTTATACTTATGTTAGAACATTAATTAATCAAATTATATTACACCTTCATAAAATGTTATCATATTTAATTTATAATTAACCCGGAACTATCTATGTATAGTAGTAAAATGCACGTACAAGGTAAATTTATCATGAAATATTTATGGAATATTAGTCATAATGGTGTATGACATTCTAATTACATTCTGTAATAGTCCAAGTAAAATGATTCTAAAAATAATAATATCAGTATCAATGATGTCACAAAATATTTCTTTCACCCAATGGTGAAATAAATACAACTATAATAGGCCAAAATTAGAATATAAATAAACCACCTAGGTAATTTGGGATTCCCCTATATGTAGGTTGGCTACTCCCAGGAACATATTCATTATCAAAATTCATTTTATCATAGTTTCCATATAATACCCAAATACTAAGACAAAATGAAATAGTGCTCTAAAACAACGTTGTAATGTCCTGACCTAGGACCCCCTTAACTGGTGCCCTGAGTCGATAGGCCACATGGCCTTAGGTACGCCTCCCCATACACCATAGGCTACTAACTAGTAGTGAGGTTCCATGGTGGTACGGTTGGGAGACTATACCCACATATTAAATTTGAATAGTGATAATAATAAATAAAATGAAAAAAATAAGAATAATATAATAGATGGAATTATAGAAACAATTATAATAAATAACTATAGAAGCATAAAGAACAATAAGACTATAATTATATCAATAATCCATAGGCAAAGTCATACACATGATGATGTCATGGATTGTTGATATAAAAATGGGGAATCATGAGAGAATAATATACTATATTCTATAGAAAAAGTAAAAAAATACTAAATGAATAATCTACTAGAATAATGATCATAATTTCAATCATCTTCTCTTATGTGCCATTCTAAAAATGAATCATATCATGAATTATTGATAAGGAACAAGACCTTATCCACTCATGAAGTAATATGGTATACTCAAGGACTAAAGGAAGCCTAACTAGAGTGTGAGATAAATTTGTTAGGCCACCAATCATGGTGTATATAAATAAAATAGATAGTGTACATAGCATAATAGCATGAATATATAATATATAATAATAATAAACAATGATGAATAATAAATACTTGCGAGATTAGGTTTCTGTTAGACACATGACTAGCTCTACCTACTTCGACATTGGATGGAATGAGCCTGATCAATAACTCTATATATAATAATTATATATATATATAATATGTATAAATTTAAATTCACTATATACATGAGGAAGTTTATAAGAATATAAGGGCTACAGGAGATTGTTAGACTCTAAGTGTTACTCCAACATCTATGACTTGCCTAATGCGATAATGACTCAAGTAATGGTACATGCCTAAAATCTTATATGAATTCATGAAATCATTCCAATAACTCAATATTGTGTGGCGATTAATCATGCCCAACACCCAAATAATTTAACAAGTAACATAATTCCCATCTCCCTAAAAAATATATGATAATGTGAGACTTCATTCCCAACACCCAAAATAAGGGAGAGTGAGATAACATACTCAATAAAACAGATATCCATTGTTCAAAAACAAATTATCTTAAGATATTAATAATAACAAAAGATATGGGTTGCATCTATAACATTTATCATCACTTAGAACAATTATCCAATGGTTATAATTTCATATAATCCACATTTATAATTATACAACATTTGTCTTAGCCAAGAAAACCACTTTAATTTAATTAAATCGATGAATTTTATTATCAAAGCAAGGAAATTCCGTTTCCAATTATATGAAACCAATTAGGTGGTGTACAGACAAATACATATTTATATAACAATAGAAAATTTAATTTTTCACATCCCAAGGGGTCTCAATCAAGGTGGTTTGTATCCTCTAATCATTAAATATATTTCATGGGAGTAATTAGACATGATAATTATTAAAATATGTTTAACACAATTTAGACATTGCGTGAGATTGTATTTTGTGAAAAACTATGGTGAAATACAATGAAAAAGACATAACAATTTGGGAAATATTTCTTGAACACATACCATAAGTCTATATAAGACGAATCCTCTAGTATAATACTTTGATTAGACGATGAAGTAAACAAAAATTACAAATAGTCTAACACATTGAAAATAGAGAAAATGATATTTCAATAAAATAGTAAAAGAGATGTGAATATAAAATACGATAGGTGGAAAGAGTTTTAAAGATATTAAATTTTCAAATACAATGATTTATACAATGATGAAAAACAATTTTAGATCAAAGATTTATGTCAACCCCTAGAGAGGAGGAGTTAGAGCCCCAGGGTAGAAGGAATCTAAATCCAGTCTACTGGAGGAGGATGGAATATAAGGGTGAGATATTATAAAAGTTTAAAAGGAAAAATATAAAATATCCCTAATCAACTGGGTCACATGGTTGTCCAAACAATGTACCCATCATGTTTTCTCTACTATTTATGAACCCCCTTGTAGGGATAGGTTCATATTTTTTCCAACATTGCACTAGCCATATGAAAAGCCTCTGTCAGAAATGACTGCAACACTACATGTGCATGTGGCCTAGATAACATGGTTTTAGAAAAAATGTGTGCCTTATCCTATGTATTATGTTCTTAATATGGCTGATTCACATTGATATCAATAACTATGTGATAACCATGTGACCAAATATATTTTTCCTATTTCTAAAACTCTGGTATCAAAACAAGCCTCATATACTCTCAAAACCATAATTAGACCATTAGAAAGGTTTACCATGATAATATAATGGATTTCCACCAAAAAACTAATGAGTCGCACCATCATGAAAATATTGGTCATTACAACACATAATAAATCAATATTTATTATACATGAATTTCTAATGAGTAAAAGAAAGAAAATTCTTAGGGTATGTGTTCTCTCTAAACATCCACTATTTGTTTCTAACCATTATCTCTTTAACTCACATTTTCTTTCCAATTTATTTTGTTGATTACTTATAAATTATAATTATTTACCTATTGCATATATACCATGATCATTATAACATCCTTTTATAGAGTAATAAATACCCTAACTTTGATTCATAAATTCCATCTTTAAAATAAATTACGATTGAGCGTAAATTTTCTATTTCAGATTCCATTATATATATCATTTAATGTTTTTATTCCCACACGAACAACTAATTTTAATAAATATGATTACGTACAAAGATATTAACCCACATAATGTTTAATTACTTCATCTATTTGAGAAAGTTTTAAATTTTCCATCAATTATGATATGTGGAAAGACTCTAGAACCCGTTTCATTCCATGAGATATTATAATAATGTTATCCTAGGATTGATTTAATTTTATGGAAAACATAATTATAAATATGATATGATGGGTGTGCCTATATAGAACCAAAAATTATTGGGAAAATATTCATCTCATGAGTAGTTATATATGGTATTAGGTAGTAAACCAAATCCATTGTAGGACTCTCCCCACCATGTGATATTCTCTTAGAAGTTTTCCTTAACTTATTATTATTTCATGTTTTTGGTTTTTAATATATTTCCATTGTTTCCATGATCTTTAAATACATTTTTATTTATGCTATACTTCCATGTGGCTACCCTTGATCCTTTAATTTTTATCATATCATGTTATACCTATGACACACATGTTATGATTTCTTATCATGTTTAATCTCTTACAATGATTTTTAGTTCACTAATTTTTTCTATGTATTCCATAGAATATCCTTTTTGGATTTAATAAATCAAATTTATTTAGGATATCATTATTAAGATTCAAATAAGAAGATTTTGTTTTCATATTTACGTTTTATGTACCTATTCTTCCAAATAAATGAGATCATTCGATCCATATTTTTTATTTAATGTAATATTTATTATAAACATTTTGTAATAATATGTGTAAAAGGAATGAGACAAAATAATTATTGTTTTAAAATTACATAATAATTTATCAATTTCCACAATATAAAAAAAAACTAAATAAATAATATTTTAATTATAAAGAAAACATGACCCCAAAAGGAATTAATCATTTAGAAATGACAACTACCAACAACCTCTATAATGCATCTGAAATATAAAATCTAGGAAGAAAAACTCCCAAATAAAGATTCTATAAGATTCTAAATGGAATGTATAGGTGAATCATATATTCATTGGGTAAACTTGGACATCAATTAGGAACACCATCCCATGACGAACCTAGGAAATCAAATGTAGCACTATCATATACTAAACAACCCCAAGATGACACATATCCTAGTAACCCATGCACCAACCCAAAGGTCATACATGCGAAACCCATTAATGAAACATTATCAAAATAGTTTCATCACACCACTAAGTAAAACACAACCCCATCATCTGGGTATAAAAATGATCCATAACTTGTCACCATCCAGATATGAAAACTATAAAAATGAGTTATACATACCAAACATAAAGTCTCTCAACTAAAAAACCATCTCACACTAGATTAATTACCGAAGGAACAACTACAAAAAGAACATACTAACCGAAAAGACATTCCACTAGAAAAAAATCCACATATTAAACTAGTTAGTCTCATTAACAACATCTCAATGATCCTGGAAGGGACCCATCCAAATCACAAGTCTCAAAAAAGTATAAATACATGAGAGAACAAGACTTCACCACTTAGTCCCGAGTTTAAGTAGTTTCAAGTGATTAATAACTACACCTAAGAACAAAATAATCACCTCAACTGTCATCAAGACACTTCTATGATCCATGTGTCACAAAAACGAAACATTGACTTTATCTTTCTATACTTCCAAGAATAATTCATACAACTCCAACATAATCCATTTTTTTAAAAATATATTTTTCAACCCCATTCTCAATACAAAAATCCATTGAACAAATTAATGTCAATTTGAATATTTGGAAAGAATCTATTTTTAAAAACCAAATTGGTTTATGAATTGTCATTATACAGTAAAAAAATAGAAAAATTAACAATGATGCCATAATAGATCAAAAAAATTCATTCTATAACACTTTAAAAAAAATTTAAATTATCCCCTAATGATTTTAAATTAATTCTAATAAAACAGAAACAAATTAAAAAATTAATATAATGAAATATTACTATAACATCATATATACTAATTTAATAGATCATATAATGTGTCTTTAAAAGGAAAAATCAATGCAAAAGACATAAACATCAACTAAAACTTATTGAATTTTCACATATAATTACATTATTAAGAATCACATCAATGGTAAAAACTAGTCCAGTATTTTTTCAAAGAAATGGAAGAAAAAAATCTAAAGGGAAACTACACTATGCAATTATTGTACACACATTCTCGTAAACAATGCACCAAATACAAGATATAATATAAAATAGCTATAAACCCATTATATATGGTCTTGGTATTGTTTAACAGACCATGAGGGAAAACCATGAAGCCCAAGTTCCTTTTCTACTTTTACCTCAAAAACTATCAGAAGTAATCAAATTCACTAATACACTCATTTGTAATAAATTTAGCGGTATCATATATCAAAATCCAATAGAGATATTAAAAAAATATCTCAAACTCAATTATCAAATCCAAAAAGCACTGGAAAACTCAATGTTTTTAAAAAGGGCGAGATTGTGAGGAACTACTATGAACTTAACTCATGATTTATGATGACACTTACAGTGTATATATAAACTAGACTCCCCAATTATAAATAGGATACTTTGATACCATTTTTTCCTAGACCAAGCCTTGAGATCCTTCAATTGGGTACCCTGATCCACATAGTAAAATGCGTGAGGAACATTACCGATCACCATGTAATGGAAAATATTTACAGGGCCTTTAATGAAACCCATTAACAATTATTTCATCCAAAGACTAATATAAATATCAAAAAAATAAACACATCCAAATGTGTGTAACATCCAAAAAATTTTGAATACTTTTTTCAAATAATATTACATTTGTTATATTATTCACATTAAACCTAGAACAGAAATGATACACTATATATTAGCTGAATATTATTAAAAAAAATTAGTATAATAAATATTCATGTTAATAAATTTTTTATAATAATTAATAAATGTACAAAAAATAAAATCAAGGACACTTAATGTTTTAAAATGTCATTTTTCAATAAAATTAGTTTTTCATTATATATTTTATTTTCATTTAAAAGATATGTTTATATATTATAGAATATTAATTTGATAAAATTAAAATTATTTTTGTATTCATGAAATAATAATTATCCAAATATGTGTTTTTTTCTAAAAAGTACATTTTTATATGAATAGTGAAAATACTAATTTTTGTATTACCATCACTTTTTTGAAATTATAATGAAACGTAATTACATAAAAATATTTCTAACATTTACATATAAAAATATTTTTTTTTTCAGGTAAAACAATTCCATTAAAACACTCTATTGAATATAAAAGCCAATGTTTTATATTTTATAAACTTAATATTTTATTCTTAAAACTATTTCTATTCGCTTATATTATAAATTATTTTTCATCCCTTGTAGAAGTTAAATATGACAATGTCAATTTAATATATTATATTAGAATATTTATATTATTTAATAATTTAAATTTCATTTCTCAGAATAATAAATAGATTAGTATGAGTAAAGTTAATTACTACGATAATGAAAAATTGTTAATTTCAAAGAATTATTTAATTAACATCGTATAATTTTTATCATATAAAATAAAATAATATATTCTAAATAAATAATTTAATATTTATTTTAAACTAAGATATAAACATATTAACACTAATTAAAATGTAAATGAATAATAAATATGATTAATAACACTTATTGTTGATTTTTTTTGAATATAAAATATTTTCAATATATTAGTAGTTTTAATTTAGGAATTATTTATACAATATATATAAATTTTAATAAAAAATATTGGTCTTAAATTTAATATATTCCCAACAAAATTTGGTAAGTGGGGAGATATTTATTTTTTATTAAACATAAATTAACTTGTTAAAAACGAGTTACCAAGGTAAAAAAAAAATGGTAATGTGTAAAAATATAGTAGTAAATGGCTTAAAATATGTTAAAAAATGTGACAAAATGAATGTTTAAGGATTTATTGACCCAGTATCACTCCAAAATAATTTATTTAAAATTTATGGATCCTTTTACCCTTTAATATTGACTTATCAAAAATGAAATGTAATGGGTAGTTCCAAAATATACATTATCTTTACCTATGAAACGGGAACAATTCCATCACATCATAATACACCAATCCTCTAGAAAATAATCCTCATACTCTTAAATTTTTATACTCATATTACCCCCTTAAATTTTAGTAATCATTTTATCTGAATTATTTATACCATGACCCCTATTTTCGTGGATTATTTTAATAGAAATCATAATTTCTCAATGGGAGTATTTCTTAATCATTATTTTTTCATCTAAATATTACCCTTCCAAAATTTTCTAGATAATAAAATGTAATGATATATTTTATTAATATAGATAAATTTTATAATGTTAATTTATAAACCATTATTACATCCTTTCCATTCACTATAAAAATCAACGCCACATTGATCATGCGTACGTGTGAACTAAAACATTCATGATGCGATTTGGTATATATTTCGTCATCACCTCTCAAGGATGAAAAAAAGAAGATTATGATATATTATTATTTGTATTATGTCACATGTTTTATTCTAAAATTTCTAATTATAATACCACTTAACCCAATCCTATTCGTTGAGAAATGGAAACATTAATTGTGAGTTTGTGCGTGTTACCGCCTCCAAGAAAAATGAATTTAGTTTTTCATAACCACCCTTTAGGGTAGTTTATATGAATTATTTTAATGAATATATATTATATTATTGACCCTATAAATATTTTTTTAAATATAACATTTCTCATTAGGTAATTTATATTTACAATAAATGATCATAGTGAACATAACTGCCTAAAATGAACAAATCAAGATACCTTTGATAATTTTTGACCATTATAGGAAAATATAAGAAAATACACTAATTTTATGCAAATTAAAAAATAAAATACATTTAAATATATAATTATAATGTTCAAAAATCTATTATTTAATGGCTTTTACTACTATAAATATACTATGAATTCTTGATATAAATTGACCGAACCACCTCATGTAACCACTATTGGTGAAAAATACGTAACAAATAATTATAATATAATAATAATTAGACCTCTTAAAATGATATATATATATAAGGATATTAATAATTTGTTTAATAATCTTAATTTTATTTTTAATGATGTTATACACATGAACATTGAAAATTAAGAACCTAGATAAGTGTTATTATTCTCTTTTTCAAATCAAAGATACATATAATATATTTCATACCATATTTCAAATTACATAGTGTATTTACTAACCGGTTAAATTATATTATAATTGAAATATTTTACATAATTATATTTTAATTTTTATTAACTATTAACCATCATATTCCTTCATTTCCATTATAATAAATGTTTTTGGAAACTCAATTCTCATTCAATGTGTTATTTTTGTTCTTCTTGAACTTATATGATAAATGTTAGGGACATTTTAATATTTAGTTTTCTTATGTGGTATAATATATTTATATTCTAGATAATTATATTTCATCCACATAAACACATTTTAACTTCACATTTCTTCAATAATTATTATATATATGGGATTTGGTTAACTCAAATTTCTTTTCTATGAGTAAAAATATTATTATTTGAAAAAAATTATATAGGTTTAATAAATTAATATATATTATATTTCATAATATATATACCCTCCATTGTATCTCGATAAAATAATATTTTTAACTGAAATATAATTTCATATTTAAATTAATGATCATAAAATTTCAATGTTTTTATGAAAAATTGCATCTCTTCCAATAACAATTTCTATAAATTTATGTGTTTATTATTAACAAACATATATTTATTTATTATTTTGAAGTCCATATAGGTTTTTACCAATATAACCATACTATTTTACTTTAACACATTTCAAAGTGAAATTTTAATAACTCTTTTAAGTCATCAGATTTCAAAAAAAGGTGTTTCTCAAGTTTTAAAAGGCTTTAAAGCCTTTCATAATAAATTTTTTTAACATAAACTACTAATTTATTTATATATAAATCTATATATTTAATATCTTTATTTATAATATTTCTTAAAAGTAAAATTATTTAATAAAATTCATGACACATTTTTAAAATATAATTTTATAGTAACCCATAACTTTATATTTTAAGAGTATAAGAAATCATTTTCTAAACTAAATTTTATTTTTTATCTCAATTTTTGAGAATTATTACCCAAGATACATCCTTTCCATTATTTAAAATGGTGTTTAAAATAATACAAATTCTTGGGGATTTTGAAAATAAAAGGATATAATATCATGTTATTCAAAAGTAAATGTTTGATTTTTAAAAGGAATTATTGTTTTGAAAAAGGTTTTTAATGGTTTGTGTTTTAAGAATGAATTATTTAATTGTTTTTATATCTCATCAAGGATTTTATTTGAGGAATATATCTATTATAAATTTTTATTAATGAAATACCACTTTATGGGTTTTCAATTAATATTTATATTGTTTTTTATAATGGTTATGAATATCATTTTAAATTAAACATATCTAAGGAGTTTTCATGGATTTTAAAAATTAAGTATTTCATCATATATTTGAAGATATATTTCTAAGGTTCTTAAAATGTTTTATCACATGTTTGAAAAAAATAATTTATAAAACTAATGTTACAATATTTATATTTTTAATAAACCACCCTTCTTCATTCATTGGATGTATTATAGAGTAATCCTGGAATTTATTTTAGGAAATATGTCTCTTTTCATGGGTTAATTAAGTAATGCATGAGGTATTATTGATATTTTGTTCTAGTGGAACACACAAGTATGGATGATAGTTATGATGAATTATGGGATCTTATATTACCCTCCAATGGTTTAGTTAATTATTTATATCCTAGTATATAATTATGGGAATCATGTTTTAATGCTCAATAAACTATGGGAATAAAAAAATTAATCCTTCTACCATATTTTGAGGGTATTTAGGGGTGATTCCTGGTACAATTTTTAATTGAATAAGGTAGTAAACCCTCCTCTAACATGATTATGGGAATCTAGAAGTGAGGAATTCTCTAGTTTTGGAGTCTCGTAGTGATGCATACTCCACCTTTTATTTGGAAATATGTAGAGATTCTTACTCAACTATTTTATAACCTATACACATATATTAGTTTCAGATCTTATTGTTAAGCTTAATTTCTATGACTTCCCATATAATTATGACTATTATTAGACATATGGGTCATTTTTATTTTCTCATGATTTAAAAATCTTTTTCTAAGATAATTTTTTGTTCAAATGATATTAAATTTCTTTCTTTCATGACTTATGGATAAAACTTATTGTCTAATCTCCATTTTAATAATATATTTTTATAAAGATGATATCAATTCATATGATTAAAATAAAACCATTGATGAAATGTTGATAATAATTCATATATTTAGCAATCTAGATCACAAAATTCTAATGATTCCCATGCCTTGGTTATAAAGATGAATACAATTTATGAGAAGTTTAGAATGTATTCTAGTGTGGTTTGATTATAGAGAAATGTTCAAAAGTTTTGAAAAATATATTTTGTAGTAGAATATTCATCACGGAAACAAAGCCTTACATTATTGTGATATTTATAGTATTTAAGAGTTTATATTAACAAATTATTGAAATTTTATTAAATAAACAAATGTTCATTGTAATTTGTATCAAAGATACTGCTTATAGAATGTGTTTTTAACACTATATCTTGAAGTGTGCATCTGGGGTACTATTATTTGTTTATTAACATGGATTAGTTATTCTAAATTATTATATTAGTTATTTTAGGTATTAAAATGAGATAAGACAATTGAAAACCATAATTATTAGTATAAGTATATGTAAAATAAATAATTTTTTAATAAAGTGGATATTATTTTGTTTTCAAGATATTACACCCCTATCTGGATACTAACATATCGATGTGGCTTCAGAATATATGCATGTAAGGGTAAACACACTAAAAATTTATAGTCTATTATTAAATATATCTTAACTATGGTGAAAGATGATATGGCCTAAGTCCGTACACCTTGCATGACAAGAAAAAACACTATTGATATAATAGTGATAATGAGTAAGTCCTTTTGAGGTTGAGTTTGAATGTAAATATCTTATAACAATTCCCTTATTGTGTTATTTTTCAGAAATCTTGTTAAATAATTTTGTATTCATTAATTTATGAAGTACGAATAAAAAAATTTAAAAATGAAATCCGTAGAAAATGTGGAATGTCTCCTGATGAGGAACTATATAGGATAAAATCTAGTGTTATGAAACTCAGGGACATGTATACCCAGCTTTTGCGAGTTATGATTAACAGCCGAAACCATAAAAATGTTTCATACATTCCAAATAAGATATGGGTGAAGTTTTATGGAATTTATAGGTATGAATAACATAGAGTAATATAGATTCACCTTCTTCTATGCCATGAATTTGGGAAGAGTTACCGAGAGAAATTACTATGGGGAACCATAAGGTGTTTTAACTATAGAATTGGTGGAATAGAGCTATAATAATTGGATTGATAATGAAAATATCTAATAAGATGATGGACGAAAATAAATTTAATCCTATGGTACATCCATTAGTTTAATGTGGGGAAATTGGGAATAATCCAAGTCAATTCCCTTATCCACTAACTAACAAGGATGGTGAGAATCAACAACCGATAAGACCAAGTAAACAATGGAGATACCATGTAATCACGTAGTTTAAGTGTACCATGATAATTTAGTAGTGAAATTAAAATTCAATATCAATAATTTTTAGGAATACTAATGTATTCTATTATATATTTTTTCAATATTTTTGTTGAATATATGGATTTTTCAAAAAGAATAATTATTTTGAGGTAAAATAAAAACGTTATGGTGATTATTAGAGGATTATTGACAATGAAATTGATTATATTTATTTAAATGGAATTTATAATGTTTTTATGAGATATTATCCCCACAATGGATATAAATATGTATGAAGGAAATAAACAAGTGAAGATAATAAATTGGAGTTTCACAAGTGTACAAACTAATAATGTAATAAAGATCATACAATATTGGTGTCTGTGGTGTAGGTTATAAAGGATACATCTAGATGATCCACACAATAGTATAGAACATTATGGAGAAGGAAATTCCAAACATGGGAAACTGTATAGGGGACACACTAGGGTGGTACCTTTTGTGGCGTTCCAAAGTACAAGTGCAATATAGTTAATCCCAACAGGGTCATAACAAGGAATATGTATCCACGGTGACAATTTTTATTGGATAATGCAAACATTAAGTTTTTTGAACTCAAAATTGTGTGATTGAGGTGTTATTAGGAAAAAAGGAACCATGTTTCCATTGTGGTGGATATAGTCAATATGAGGCATTATGTTGTGGTTCTGAAGTTCAAAATGGCCACCACAAGACAGGTCATTCCATAATGGTAGCCGTCGTAGCTTTATAGGATCCCAACAAAAAAAGAGTAATCCAATTACACACAAGGTGGAGCTTGTATGAGTCCATGTTTATGGTGAACCAATCATTTACCACATATTATTACATGACTTATAAACTTTAGTATCCATTAATACAATTCAAGGATCATAAAGTCCTTGTTCCTTTAGAAGGCTATATTTATAATACATCAAAGTGAGAATAAAAATAATTTTTTTTTATTTTTTTCCATAATGTGATCCTAAATACTTTGGATTTATTATAATGAATGGGTTAAGATTTGGAATACACAGACCAATGTGGTGACATAAAAAGATCAATATGGTCATAATGATGATAATGAAACATAACATGGGGGTCAATGGTATAACAAGATATCATAAAATAGAAGTATAATGATCAATTTAGTGGAATAATTTTACAAATAAACATTTATCATATGATCATGGAATCATAGAAAAAATTGGAACAACATTTTACATGACATAAATAGGATTCATGGATAACTTCCTAAAAAATATCATGTTGTGGAAAAAGTACCCTAATGAATTACGTTTACTTCCAAATCCCATACATGATGTCTAATGAGAATAATGCTTTCCCCAATATATTATATAAAAATATGGTCTACTCAATCATAATATATTTATGATCTATGTGTTCCTCATAATAAAATAAATCATAAGTCATAACATAAGTATTACCCACTAAAGGAAAATGGCCAGCATAATCTTTCTCATCTCACAAATATAGAAAAATTCAATCTTAATGAATTTGAGGAATGATCATAAGGAATATATTACCCTATATAAGGAAGGGATAATATTATAGGTATATATTAGAGAGGTAAATATAAATAATTTATAAGCAAACCATAACTTCAAAGGTCACTTTATTTTATAAAAATACTCTAAATTTATTAAAAAACATTCTTGATATAAAAGTTATATCCATTTATAAAATAATTATTTATAATATAAAACATGAAAAAAGTTTAAATACATTTAGATAAATTTTTAGATTTAAAAATTAATCATCACAAAATCGAGTGGTCATGATGGTGGTAGAGTTATGTTTATTCTGAATATGTTAATAATACAAATATAACATTGACATTTTTGTTAAAAAATGTAAATGATGATTTAAAAAATCATGAATATTTCTGTTAATGTTTTTTGAAAAATATAAATAAGTGTCAAAATGAATTTGAACAATAATATTATTTAATTTTTTAAAACATATTAAAAAACATGGATTTAAAGAATAAGATTTTTTACTAAATAGAGAAATGGTGCCGATTTTCATAAAAACATTTTCTCTGAAATTTCATGTACCAAAGAGAGGAAAACTATAATACTACAATAAAAAATCATGAATAAACTTGGGAGAATAAAACAATAGTGGGTTATTATACAATTATAAATAATTTAATTTAATATAAATTCAAACACAATCAATATCAATTTAAATGAGATTGAAATATAAACCTTTACCACTTTGAAAAAAATTGAATAAAAAATTATCCTGGATATAGTAGAAGAATGGTAATATTAAATCACATGATTTACACTGGTTAAATTATATAATATGTAATGTGGTTTTATATAATCCATTCAAAATAAATAAGGATAAAATATAACTTGTGTTTAAAAGTAAAAAGATTGAGAGAAAAGGATTACAAAGTTCATAACATTGAGGTGAGAGTTAATAAAAATATTGATTATGTTAAAAAAAATATATCCACACGAATAAATGTTGAAATAATACAAAAAGTAAATAAAATACATTTCACAAATAATTTTGGCCTAATATTATAAATGATGTAGTCATATAACCCAATGATTGGAAATTAAAATAAGAAACCCCTTTCCTCACACTTCCCTTTAGATGCGAATTCTTTAGCCTCATATATAGTGGTATTAAATTTGTTATAAAATTATAATTGAATCATATTATTTTTTATAATATCACATTGGATCTTGTTATAACATCTTATTACCTCTTTTTTAATAATCTATCATTATCACCATTGTTTCGGGTGTTAATTCCCTTGTTTTCTCTAGAACTTTTCATCATGAAATTCTTAGATGTTTAACCTAAGATAATGGTAAACTAATTCATAAATTAAATTAATGTTATAAATATAATTTTATTTCATTATATAAATCATTATAATCATTATCAAATTTTGAACATACATAATGAATCAAATCGCTTCGTAGAGATAGTTGGTCATACATATGCATGTGCGACATTATCATATCCTTAATGGGTGAATGGGTAAAGAAGTGGATTATAAAATAATATTAAAAAAATAATATCATTACATATATATAAAATATATTAATTAAATTTATCATTTTTTAGCTTCAATGTGAATCGCTAGTGAAAAATGTATGACCGTGCATTGTGAAGAAGTAGTCCTCCGTACACACGAATGAGGTAATCATTTATTAAATGAATGATAATGTAAGATAGTATATGATAATTTTATTTTTGAAATAATTAATATTAAATTTATATAATATATAAATATTAAATTAAATTAAATTAAATTCCATGTAAAGTTCCATTGTAGAATGAATCTCATCGATTCACGAGGCGGTAGTCTGCCACACACAGAGGCGATATTAAATTTTTCTCTATGTAATGGTTAGTTAGAAGGTATATATTACATTTTAATTCCATAAGAATAATTATATCATTAATATAATATATAAATATTGTATAGATAATTATATCCAAAAATGATATGTGGTATGGGAAAATGAATTATATTAGATTAAAAGGAGGTAGTATTCCTAACACATGAAAAATGGTTAAATTTATCATTTTAGGGAGGATTGAGTTTGTTAATTTATTAACATATCCTAAAATAATATGTTTATATTTTATAAAAAAATTATTCAAAAATCATCATTTTGTAGAATTTGAATTAGGTAGAAGAAGAAAAAATATAAAATGCTCGTATATGGATGTTACTACTTATCTATACATCTTGTTTTGGTTTTCTCCAAAAGAATTAATAGGTTGAATTTATGAGAAAAAATTAATTCTAGGATGAGGTTATGGAAGTTGTTAAGTAATTTTTGGAGGAGGTTTTTTTACAATTTTTCACGGAAATATGTTACAGAGTGGAGAGTGGGTGACCTTTTGTATGTGTGGGAGAGGGAACACATGAAATTTTTTAAAAGAAATAATTCCAACCACGTTTTTATCACACCATAGTGATAAAAAATGGACCATTTTAGATTCTTATAAGAGATAATGATGAAATATGACCATAAAAATAAATTATAAAAGTTTTCAATTATTTTTATCCCATTTTTTTTTTAGTTTAACCCTTCGATAAACACATTTTAATCATAGTAGTTTTAAATATTTTTTTTACTATTTTCACTAATAATTATTGAAAAAAATTAAGTTTAACTAATTAGATATAGGAAATTATGAATATTAAAAATATTTAATCCATTTATAAAAATTAAACTCACATAAGTGGCCTATGATAGTTTAATATTAAATCGATATAAGCGATGAAAAATCTATTTTTAAAGAAGTATATTTTTTCAAGGAAATGATGATTTAATATTAACTCAAGGAGTAAAAATAATTATTTTATTATTTTTGTTTAATATTTTGTTATATATAATATATATATTTCATTTACATCATTCCACATTAAGGGTTGTTCTAATTAATTAATGTTGAGAAACATTAGGCACTTTAAATCATTTTTCAAAAAAAATCCCTTTTTTTAACCCAAAAATAAACTTTTACAAAATAACATATTAAATATTATTTAATTATAAATAACTAGATTTAATTTAAATATATAATATTTTTTAAAATTTTAATCAATGTGTAAGAATAATGGTACATAATGTATTAATAAAATTATAATTTTATAAAAATTGACACTTTTCATTATTCACTAAAAAAATAATAATTTTGGAAAAAATAAATACAATTAATGTTATGTGAATCGATATATTGATTTCAAAAAATAAATGAAATTGTTTTGTTAAATTTTTTAAAAATAGTAAAAAATACTATTAATTAATGTGTAAAAATAACGATTAAACCACCATTTGGAAAAATACTAAAAAAATAATTTTGATTCTTTCAAATGGTTTCTATTTTATTTATAATTAATTGATCACCAATTAATTTGATTAATAAATTTTTTAAAATATTATTTTTCATAATTTATTTAGTTGTATTCGTAGAGACAAACTTAACGACTCGGTTATAATGACCATATTTAGATGATAATATCTTAATAGAGTATAATTTTTTGTTTACAACCAATTCTCCTTGCATCAAATGCTATTTAAGATATTGATTTTTTTAAAGGTGTTTTTATAAATTCTTGTGATTTTATATTATCTTCAATTTTTTGTTATTTTATGTCATATACTCTATGAAACAAGATGCTGGTCTTTTAAAATTTTGGGGTGTTACAGTGGTCCAAATGTGGTCCACCTATATAGAACTAGAAAAAGGTTAAGAACAAACCCTTATTTTTTTCATTTTGGAGTAAAATTGGATATACTATTAACACCCAACTACATTAAAGATAGTTAGATTAATTTTGGGGATAGATAGTATAGATATTTACATTTTTTTAATACTGGGTAAGATGTATAGTCTAGCCGCATGGTTTACTAACATGAAACCAAATGTGTACCCTATAGTAAAATAATTTTTAAAGCCACATATCGTAGACAAATAGACTTGGAAAATTTATTCCAACAATGGAAAGAGTCTTCTTTTAAGTTGCCTATATATTCACACAATTTTTGAAATCTTTCTAATAATCATGTGCAAACTGTGAACCTATTATAGAATCTAAAAGTTTGAAAAATATGTAATTGTTCTGACTGAAAAATTGATGAAGAAAATAAAAAATTCGGAAAAATAAATAAAATAATAAAAAAATTCATGTTAATAGTGTGATATATATAATGAAACATGGTATTACATTATCCCAAATCCCCCACTTTATTTATTAGAAAAAGTCCATAGTTAATATAGAAGTACCAGAATTCATGATTTAGAACACATAATGAAAAGTGGATGGTTGGATGGAATTATAAAATATAATAAATCCAAAATTAATAAATATTTAATGCCAAATAATCCTAAAAAAACCATTTCTAAAAATTCCCAATCATCTGCATGTATCAAAGAACTAAGATCTCCTGGTAAGAGACTCAGTTGAGATGTAGACTGAAAACATGTCTCCCCCATTTAGATGTAATATTAAATGAATAATATGATTATATAATCACAAAAAAAAAACTATATACCATGAGTATTATTTTCACACTATGATATTTTAAAAGAACTCTATGTTCGATAGAGTATCAACACACAACAATCAACATAAATGAACAATAAAATATTATGATAATATAACCAAGATGATAAATTATTGGGTATGAATAGGATTGTCTAAATTATGATATATATATATTCCATACTTATAATAATTTTTTTGGTTAACTCTTATGAACTAAACACTCTATTTTTTGTAATTTTTTTGGATTATTCAAAAAATACGTTTTCGTCAAAAAATGATTTTATTAATTTTTTTTGAGAAAATATTATAATCAATTATTGGAACACTAACAGAATTTATTTGATTAAATGATATTAATTTTGTTAAATAATAATATTAAAATTATCATTGGATAATTTTTTTGGGATTTTTCTGAATTGATTTCATTTTAATGAATAATGAAAAATACTTATTTTTATTGGAAACAATATTTTTGATTCATGTATTTACATAGTAAAATTTTTATTTGGATAATTTTTAAAATTTAATAAGTTCTCATTTATTAAATTTAATCCTATTTTATTATTTTTAATGAATTTTAAATTTTAATCTTGAAAAAAATATATTTATAAAGGATTTAAAAAAAATATTTATCATTTTGTGTTTTGTTTTATTGCTAAATTATATTATGAAATATATAGAAATTGAATCTTTTAATAAGATTCAATATTTTTAATTTTTAGGAACAAATTTGATAAATAGGCCTCTTTTGGTTTTGGTCATTATGAATAGTAACCCTAATAAGAAATTAGCACCACAGTAAGGGAAAATATAGTAAGTATAGTAAAATATAATATGATAAGGAAAACAATGACCCAAAATATTTATTTTATCTTATTTTATTAAATGAGTTTATTCATGTCAATTTATAATTTAAAAATATGGTATCTTTGTTTTATATTTCATTGATTTTGACCATTATATTATTATATATAATGAAAAGTGTAAAATTTCATTTGCATTGTTTTATTATCTCTAAATTTTTGAAATATCAGTAGAAAATGAGTATATCTGGTTCAAAAAGGGTTAATTGAAAACCAAAATTTATGTTGTTAATATATTTATAAATTATGGTGATGAAATATTTTCTTTGAATTATTATATTATGCCGACACTTATTTAATCAATTAAAAGGAAAATAATAAAATTAGTGAAAAATGTTTTAAGTAATACTGTTAAATTTATTATTATGTAGTAATAATTTCTAATATAAAAATATCATAATATTGAATAGGTATGGGATTATATTCTAAATTTAGGGTATTTAGGTTGTTTTCAAATTTCAATCAAATTAAAATTTCTAATAATAGAATTAATGTTATTTTTTAATAAATAATATTTTTTAAAATGATTATTATTACTAATAATTGTATATTAATCTAAATTATTGAAATATTTTTAAAAATGTCAACTATGGTCCATTTATGGATCAATTATCCTTTTATTTTAACTATAATGAATCTGAAAGAGTAAAAAAAAATTTATCTTTGTAATTGTCAAAAATGGTTAATATGGGTTAAAATAAAGAGATAAGGGTAGGAACAGAATATAAAATTTTCATTAGTTTATTATATGATATTATTTTGACCCATTAACATCATAAATTTTTATTATTTCATTTGGATCATATTTTCATTAATTTATATTAATTTATTAATTTATGTTCTTTCGATAGTGCCCATCAACTCACTAATAAAAGGGAACCTACACTGCACTTTTTATTACCCTTAAAAATAATATTTGTTCATGAAAACCCAAACAAACAACAATAACATCCCATAAAATTTTTATGGGGTTATTCGTTGGGAATAATACCATTCATATTTGGAAAATAGTCTTATAAAAATGAAGATTTCTAAAGAAGATGTAGAGTCTTCAACCAAATTTATTATTTTTATTTCATCTTATGCCTTTTTATATATTATTAAAACATGATTGAATAAAAAATATATTATATAAAATGATATTATGTTATTTTAAGGTAATAATATACATCCATATCTTCTTCTATCAAATATGAAACGAAATAACCATTCGTGTGTATAGCAGACTACCACCTTGTAAATCTATGTAATTCGTTTTCCAACACTGTCTCTCATAGCTGTTTATAATGACGTATTAAAAAAAATATATTATTTACTAAATTATTATCATTATATAAATTATAATTATTGTTTACTTTTATTTTATTCCATTCATTGATAGTGGAAACAATATTCATGCATACCTACACCCACCATCTCCCAGAATTGGGTAAATCATTTTTCAGATCTAACATTAATGGATGAAACTCTATATATTTATAATGGATATAATTGATATTAATATCATGGATAATAATCAATAGGTTATGTAACAATGATAAATATATAAATATTGAGAGTAACTATCAAAAATTAAATGAAAAATGAAGCAATTATCAACCAGAACAACAATTTTGATAGTGAACTGTTAATAAATGGGTGCTATGATATTATAACAATATCATATATGGTATGATATAAATGACTATGGTACTATAGTAGAATTTTAATAAAAATATATTAACTATATATGATTTATTAATGCATACAATGAAAGATAATACTTGAGGTAATAGATCTCTTTGAACATGCCTTATTCTTCAGGTCATACCCATTCTCAATCTTACTCACTTTCTTTCTACCCTTACTGTTATTGATTTCATATAAATTATATATATATCTAACCTGAATAAATGACGATATCATTAATTCTTAATTTTATGGGATAATATATACTATAAATTCATTTCACAGATTCCATCTCCAAAATCAAATACGATTAAGGGGTACATTTCTTTTTCTTAACAATTTTTTATAATTGAATTTTAATGTTTTTAATCCCAAATGAACACCTAATTTTTAATACTATTATTTTTTATTCATATAAGAAAGTAATTAATATTTATTTACTTATTATCTTTGGAATCCTTATAAAATTTCATTGGATTATGATATAAGAATTGATTATTCAACACTTTTCATTCCATGAGTAATTCTTATGATCATGCCTTATGGTTGATTTTACTTTTTGGAACACATAAGACTGAAAAAGTAATGATGGGTGTTCACAAATAGAACTCCAAATAATTTGGTAAATTTTTGGTCACATAATATGTTATGTTTTCCATACTTGAGTAAACCTAATACAATATTGGATTATGTCCTCCATGTGATGATGTCTTGACAGTTATCCTGGACTTATACTAATGTCATGTATTTTGTTTCTGCCAAATTTACTACATTTACATGATATTATTATTACATATTATAAATTTTATTCTTACATATACTTACTCATGAAGTTTTAATTTAATATATAAGGTTATACCAAGGACCAACAAATTATGCTTCCTTATCACGTATATTCACATACTTGGATTTTTAGCTCACACCTTTTATATGTGAATACCATTGGATATGTCATGTAGTTTTTAGTGTTCAAAATGATTTAAAAGCTTATATACCTTCTTCAGTGTAGGCATAAATGATCATGGTTACTAACCATATATATATATATATGTATAACATTTTCAAATGTATATGCATTAGATACTTGATGAAATTAATATGCATGTACATAGAAACTCAGTGCAAGTTGTTCTAGAGGCATTAATCAATAATCCATGACTAGTAAATTATGTTAATGTCTCTATTTAGGGTATACATTCTAAATATCATTTGAATTCATGAAATCATTCATATAAATCAGGATTGTATGGTGAGTAATCGTGACCAAAACCCAAAGAAATGAATGAGTAATGATATTTCTGTCACCCAAATTAAAATATAACAATTTAAAAAATCATTCCCAACACCCAATATAGGGGAGAGTGAAATTAAAAACATAATAAAACCCTTATCCATTATTCAAAAACCAATAAGCATGAGATACAAATAAAAATAGAAATGGGGGTTTTCATCTAAAACATTTATCATCTCTTAGAATAATTAACCAAGGTTGTTCAATTAATGTAATTCACATTTATAAAGATAAAACATATGTCATGGCCTTGAAATCCAATTTTATTAAATTAAATTCATCAATTTGATTATCCAAGGAAGGAAGTTCCAATTCCATTTCTTTCTAAACACTTATGTGTTGTTTGATCAACTACAAATTAATATAAAACGGGGGAATTTAAAATTTTAAACTCAAAGGGGTCTTGATAAATGAGGTATTAAACTTTTAATCATTAAACATAGGACATGGGAGTAATTAGATAATAAAATTATTAAACTAGGTTTGACCCATTTTAGAAAACACACAAGAATGTACGTTGTGCAGAACTATGGTTAAATACTATAAAAAAACATAAATATTTGGGAAATATTTCTATGCCACAGAACATAGGTCTATATAGGACGGATCATTAGGTATCATTATTTTATTCAAAAATGAATAGAATAAAATAGAAAAATGATCCAACACGATGAAAATTGAGCATAATATATTACACTAAAATAGTAAAAGAGATGGGGTGATAAAATACGATAGGGGGAAATATGATTTGAGATATTAAATTTGAAAATAAAAATTTCTACAATGACGAAAATTAGTTTGGCGTCATGGAGTTAACTTAACCCCTAACGTGGTGGAGGGAGATCTCCATGGGAGAAGGAAAATTATGGATTTCCACTGGAGGAGGAAGAAAAAGAAGGGTGGGGGATTATACAAATTTCAATGTAAAAAATTTAAAATCCCCCTAAAAAATTGGTCACATGGTTTTTCGAACAATGCACCCACCATGTTACCTACACTATCCATGAACCCCGTTTCATGGGATGGGTGCACATTTTCTCCAACCAAGAACAAGCCATGCGAAAATACATTTTAAAAAATGTCTGCAACACTACATTTGTGTGTGGCCTAGCTCACATGGATTTAGAAAAACTGTGATGCCTATATTATTCATTGGGTTCCTCATATGGTTTATTCATATGGTTGTCACTAAATGTGTTCTATCCATGTGAAACAACAGTTGTTTTTCTAATTTCTAAATATTTAGGCTCTAAACAAGCCTTAGAAACATCAGAAAACTTCCATAGACAATAGTTAAGTATTACCATGATAAAAGAGAGGATTTCCCCCAAAAATAAAATGAGTCTCTCCATAATAAAAATTTCTGTCATTAAAATGTATAATAAATCAATATTTATTATGTATGAGTTTCTAATGTGTATGAAAAAAGACAATACATATGGTTAGTGATCTCTCTGAACTTACATTTAACTTTTGGTTCATACCATTATCTATCAAACTCACTTTATCCCTGCATTTTATTTTAAAGATTACTTATATATTCTATATATTTATATTTTAAAAATACACCTACATCATTAAACATTTTTATGGGGTAATACAAAACCTAAATTAATTTCATAAAGTAATTCTTTAAAATAAAATAATATTGAGAGGACATTTTATATTCCATAATCCTTTTATATAAAGATGGTTTATTATTTTTATTTCATAGAAAACAACTTATTTTGAAATCTACTATTATGTACTCAAATGGTAACCCCATTAATTTTTAATTCCTTCATCTATTTGATAACTTTTAAAAATTTTATTTTATTATGATTTATGGAATGACTACGGAATCCATTTAACTCTATTGAATTTTTTTATTACTATAGCTTATGATTGTTAACCTTTTGTGGAAAATAATATCACAAACTTGTAATGATGGGTGTACCAAGATTGATCTATAAATTATTGTCAAAAGTATTCACCTCATGGTTTTTATGTATGAGATTAGGGAGTAAACCTATGAAAATGTTAGACTCTCTCCACCATGTGATACTCTCTTGAAAGCTTGCCATAACTTATTCTTATTTCATGTTTTGAGTCTTTACTATATTTAATTTGTTTACATCATATTTTGATACCATTTTATTTAAGTTATAATTCAATTTGGTTACTCATGATTCTTATTTTTTATGATATCATATTATATATATGAGATTCATGTTATGATGTCTTATCATTTTTATTCTCTTACAAGGGGTTTAAGCTCACCCAATTTTTATGTATTCCCTAGGAAATACTTATTGGTTTATAGAGATGAAAATTGATTTATGAGATCATTATTGACATTAATATAAAGAGATTTTAGTTTTATAATGATGATTTGTAGATCTAGTCTTCCAATGGAACTTGGCCCATCAATCCTTATTTTTGATTAAATATAATATTTTCGACAAAAATCATGTTATAATATGTGACAAATTCTTGGGTTACTATAAATAATTTATAATAATAACCTAATAATTACTAAATTTACCCAACAAAAATCAAATAAAAAAACTAGATCTAAATTCTAAATAAAACATGACTCCAAAAGGAATTAATCATACGAAAATGATAACTACCACAAATCTCAACAATGCATCTCAAATAATCAATCTATGAAGAAAAACAACCAAATAAAGATAAAATTAGGGTCAAAATGGGATGTATAGGTTGATCATATATTATATGGTTAAACTAGGATCTCAATTGGGAACATCATCCTATAAAAAACCTATGAAAATAAACATAACAATATTATGTGCTCAATAATCCCAAGGCGACACCCATCCTAGTTACCAAAGAACCCACCCAAAGGTTATCCCAGATCAACCCATTAAGAAAACATTCCCAAAATGGTTGCATCACACCTATGAGATTTCACAAACCTGTCCACTATGTATACACAATGATACCAAATTTTTCCCCATTCAAAAATAAAAAATCTAAAAATTAAATATAAATACAAAAAATAATGTCTCTAAACTAAAAAACCATCACCCACTAGATTAACTACAAAATGAACAACTAAAAAACACTCTAACAAACCTATAAATCATGGAACTAGAAAGAAACTCCACATAAGAAATAAATTAGTCCCAAAAAGAATAACTGAATGATCGAGTAGAGGACCAATCTGATTTAATAAGTCTCGAACAAGTTACAAGTTCATCAAAGAATATGGATCCACCACATAGTCATGAGTTTAAGTAGATTAAACACATGCATAACAACACCTAAAAATAAATGAATCACATTACATTTCTTTAATACAATTTTACGAGTTATGTATCACTTAAATGAAACATAGAGTTGATCTTTCTACATTTACAATATTGATTCATGAAAATGTAACATAATCAAAAACAAAATATTAAAAACCTCATTTTTTCCGACCCCCTTTCTGACAAAAACCCTTTGAAATAATTCATTAAAATTTAATTTAAAGATAATGTATTTTTCCAAATCAAATTATTTAATTAATTTCAATAAATAAATAATACAATTCTATGAAATTAACACACATGCCATAACAGATCCAAAAAATTTATTATATAACTCTTTAAAAATGTTAAATTATCCCCTAAAGTTTTTTATTTATATTTCATAAAATATAATCCAATTAAAAAAATAATCTAATGAAATTTACCTTTCTTATCCTAAATAATAATTTTATAAAACATATAATGAGCCTCTTAAAGGAAAAATTAAATAATAATACATGAACATTAACTAGAAACTATTATTTTTTCATGAATAATTCTTTTATTTAGTATCCCATTATTGGTAAAAAAATTTCTGATCATTTTGGAATGAAAAATAAGAAAAAACATCTAAAAGAGAAACTACACTATGCCTTGTTTCACCACACATACTGGTAAATTAGGAACCAAATGCAAGATATAATATTAATTGGCTATAAACCCATTTCTGAATCGGCTCATTATGCTTTACAAGACCATGGGGGATATACCTGAAGCCCTAGATCCTTTCAAACAATAACATTTAAAACTACATAAAATACTCAAATCCACTATTACAATCATGGATACTAAAATTTCTATCATCAAATATCAAAATCCATTATCGATACTAATATAATAACTCAAAATAAATTTCCAGATCGATTAAACAAACGAATACTCATGGTTTTTAACAATAAAGAGATTTTGAGGCCTTCCATGCAGATACCTATCATGTTATAATGATAGTTCTAGTGTCTATACATACCCGAAACACCCCACAATTAAAAAGAGGGTTCTTTGATACCATTTTTTTGTAGACCAAGCAATGAAATCCCAGAACTGGGTTCCTAAGAATCTCAATAAAATACATGAGGAACATCCCCATTCACCATGGGATAGAAAATATTTAGTGGGTATCAATTTAAAACCATTTGGAATGATTTCACCCTCATAATAATATACATATAAATAGAATAATCACATCCAAATAGAGCGTAACAACCCAAAATTTTTAAATACTTTTTTATATTAATTTTACATTTGATAGATTATTACAAATACAATATAGAGCTAAATTTATCCAATATATATTAGATAAATATTTGTATGAAAAATTAAAAATAAAAAATATAATTATAAATAAAAATATTATAATAATTTATAAATTTATATAAAATAATATTAAGAACAATTAATGTTTTGAAAAGTCATTTTACAATAAAACGAGTTTGGATTTATTTATTATATTAAATTTTAAAAGATAAATTTATAAATTATATAATATTAAATTGATAAAATGAAAATAAATTTGGAATTCCTGACATCATAATTTTCTTAATTAAAAAGTTCTTTTATTTTTCAAAAATAGTAGATTTCTATGTGAATAACGAAAATGCTGAATTTGGTAATACCATCAGTTTTATGAAATTATATTAAATATATATGACTAAAAAGTTTTTTAAACCATTTAATATAAATATAAATATTTTTTTATTATAATAAATCATTTAAAAAAAGTATATTTAATATATAATTCCAATGTTTAATATTTTAGAAACATATATAATATTGAACACTAAAAATAATTTTTTTTCAAATCTATTGAAAAATAGTTTTCATCAATAGTCGAAATTAAATATAAAAAGGTTGATTTAATATTTTATATAAATATAAATATATTATTTATTAATTTAAATTTCATTACTATAATGAAAAATAATATGACCAGGAATGAAGTTAATTACTGTGATAATGAAAATCAAAATTTTTCAAAAGAAAAATAAAATTCACATTGTGTAATTTTTTTCATAAAATAAATGAAGATCATATTTATAAACAAAAAATTTATATTTTAATATATATATATATTAACAATAATTATAAAGGTAATCAGTACTAAATAAGATTAAAAACAATTATTGGTGATTTTATTTACATAAAAGCTTCTCAATATATTAAATGTTTTAATTTAAAATTTATTTCTATCATTTATATGAATTGAAATAGAGAATATATGGATTAAATTTATCTTTATCACAACCAAATTTGGAAGGTGGGGTGATATTTAATTTTTAGTAAAAGAAAAAATATTTATTTGAAAACTAGTTAACAAGGGAAAAACAAAATAGTAAAATATAAATATTTAGTAGTAACTGACATACATTGTTTTTCTAACACGTGTAGAAATTAATTTTTGTGTCTTGATAGACCCAATATCAAACCAAAATCATTTATTTCAAATTTATCTATCCTTTTATCCTATAATATGGACATATCAAAAATGACAAGTAAGGGGTAGTTCCAAAATTTCCCCTCTCTTTACAAAAGATAGGGGATCAATTCCATTACATCATATAACCCATATCCTATTTAAATTCATCTTAAAATTATATATTTTTCTCCTGCTATAATACTATCACATTTTAAAAATCATTTTATATGAATTATGTATCCAAAAGCCTCTATTTTTACAGATAATTCCAAAAGAAATATTAATTTCCCAATGGGAGTATTTCTTACACCATAGTTTTTTCATCTTAATATCACGCTTAAAAATATTTTATAGATAGTGAAATATAATGATATATATATACATTATTAATATATATAAGCATTATTATGTTAATTTCTACACCAGTATTACATCCTTTTTATTCACAATGAAAAACAAAGAAACATCAATCATGCATACGTACGAACGACCACCTTCATGTAGCAATGTGGTTCTTTTTTAATTACCACCTCTTATGGATAAAAAAAGGATTATTATAACATTTTAGTATGTTTATTTTGAATAAATTTGATTCTAAATTGATATATTATCATATACCTTCATCCAATCCCATTCATTGAGAAATAAAAACGTTATTTATGCGTTTGTGTGGGTAACAACCTCCATGAACAAAGAATTTAATTTTTCAAAACACCCATTCATGGATGTTTCTAAGAATTATTTAAATGAATATATATTTCATTTATACCCATTTAAATATTTTTTACAAATAATATTTCCCATTCTGTAATTAATATTTACAATAAATGATCTTAGTGAACATAACTGTTTAAAATGAACATATCAAGATACCTTTGATAATTTTAGTCAATTTTTTTTTAAAATATATTAAAATGTATAAATTTTGGGAAAACAAAAAAATTAAATAAATTAACTTATATAATTATATAGATTCTAATTTTATTATTTAATATATTTGATTACAATCAATATACTATGAATGCTTCATAGAAATTGACGGAACCACCTCAAGTAACCACTATAAGGCAAAAAATTATTAGAAGATGATAATAATTAGACCATTTAAAATGAAATATAAACATAAAAGGATCTTAATTTTTTTTAATAAACTGAATTTTATATTTCACGAAGTTAGGCACATGCGCATAACCAACTAGGAACTAAGGTAAGGGTTATATTTCTCTATTTTCAACTCCATGAGACTTGTATGATATATCACTCCATAATTTATTTTATATGTTGTATTAAATAACCTATTACATTATATAATATTAGAACTATTAAAATGAATGATATTTTAAATTATATTTCATTTTAACCCTCATATTATTTAATTTCCATTATAATAGTAGTTTTTGGAAAATCAATTCTCATTCAACGGGTGTGTGTGTTCTTACTAAACTAATTTCAGAAATGTTAGGAACATTTTTATATTTGGTTTTTATCATTTATTTTCTATATATAATTATGTTATTTATATTTCTACCATATAATAAATTTTTTCAATTTCTATTTGTTGAATAATCATATATATATATCGGAGTTGGTTAACTAAATTTCTTTTCTCCATGTTAAAATATTATTCTTTGAAAATAATTCTTTTAACTTCTATAAATTATTATATTTAATATTTCCTAATATATATACTATTTTTTATATCATGGTAAAATAATGTTTTTAACTAAAATATTCTTTATTATGAAAAATCATGATCATAAAATTTCAATATATCTATGCAAAAATCCACATACATTAAAAATAGTTTCCATTCATTTCCATGATTAATATTACCAAATATGCATTTCTTTATTATTTTTAAATCCACATATGTATTTACCACTATTAACATAATATTTAGATTGGATATTTTTAAAGGGAAATTTTAAAATCTCTTTTTATTTCATTTGTTTTTAAAAACTTTATTTCAAAATATTCATAATGTTTTACATCCATTAATAATAAAATGTTTTACCTCACACTTCCTATTACATTTTTATTACCTTTATGTACTGAAATTATCAATTATTTTTATGTTTTTTTAAATTTAATATTATTAATAAAATTTATTATCTCATTTTTTAAAATAAATTTTGAATCAAGACCATAACGTAGTATTTTAGGAGTATAAGAAAAAAAATTCTAAAACATATTATATGATTTCGATCAATGTAATAGAATTATTACCTTTGAAACATCCTTTTCATTTTTTAAAATTGTGTTCCAAATAATTTTAATTGATGTATTTTTTTAAAATAAAAGGAAAAAATATTTTATTTTTCAAAAGTAAATGTTTAAATTTAAGAAGGAATACTTGATTTTAAAATTGATTTTAAAGGTTTGTGCTTTATGATATAATTCTTCAAGATTATTTATTTTTTCTAAAGGAAAATTATTTAAGTAATAAATACATTATAATTTTTTATTTATGAAATCCATCTTTTGGGTTTTAATTTCCAATTTATAAATCTTTCATCAATATTTAGAATTTTATTTTCATTAAAACAATTCGAGTGAGTTTCTAAGTCTATAAAAAATGGGTATTACCGATTACTTTTAATGTACATTTTTTAATTATCTTAAAATATATCATTTTATATTTTGAAAAATACTTAATAAAATTTATGTTACACTCAGTATATTTTTAAGACACCATCCACCTTTTTTCATTGGATGGATTATAAAATTATACAGGAATGTGTTTTGGGAAACTCCAATATTTTAAATGGGTTAGTCATAAAATGTTATTGGAATGGTTTTAATTAGGTTTTATTAGGAGAAATATTCACGGATGATTATTATAGTGAAATTTGGGATCCTATATTTCCCTTCAATGTATTAGTTAAGGTTTTATATCCAAATATATAATTATGGGTTCATATTTTAATCTGCACTCTAGTATGAAATCAAAACATGATTTTTACTCCCTTATTTTCTGGGAATACACCAGTGATGCATAATACACATTGATTATTGAATTATGTAGTTATACCTCTTATAATATTTTCATAGGAATCAGGTATTGATGCCTACTATACTTTTGGATTCTGGTAGTGATGACTTCTCCAAAATTTTATAGGAAACATGTAGTTATTCTCGTTCCACTATTTTATAATTTATAAACACACATTAGTTAAATATCTTAATATTATAATCAATATCCATGAAATTTCATATCATTATGACTATTATTTTTATCTATGGATCATGTTTATTATCTCATGATTCTAAAATACTTTTCCCTGATACATGTTGGTTCATATTATATCACATTTCCTTCTTTCATGAAATATAAATAAAAAATATTGTCCAATGTTATTTTTAATTAGATATTTCTCTCATGCTCTTGTTTTTTCAAATTCTTATGATCTTAATATTGAATAAATGTTGATAATAATTCAAATATTTATCAATCTAGATCACCCAATTATTTTGTTTCCCATTCCCAATTAGGAATATGAATATAATTAATTAGAAACCAGAAGAGGATTTTATTATGGTTTTATTATAAGGAAATTCCCCAAAGTTTTGAAATACAGCTTTTTTATGAAACTATTCTTCAAAAAACTAAAAAATTGATTCTGGTGATATTGATTGGATTTATTTGTTTTTATTTATATATTATAATGATTATATAAAAGAAATACTCGTTTATCATAATTTATATTAGTGCTTCGGCTTATAGAATTTGATTTTAACACTAGGTCTAGGTGTATGAATCGGGGGATCTATTGTTGGTATAATTAGATGGTTAGTTATTATTTCGGATTATATTAGTTATTTTAGGGATTATAATTAAAAGACCCTATTGAAAACCATAATGCTTAGTATATGTATTTTCAAGACAACATAATGTTTCAATAATGTTAGTTTTTTATAGCAAGTACATCCCTGTCTAGATACTGAAATGGTGATGTTGATTTATAATATATGAATTTAGGGTTAAACCCCCAAAAATTACTAATTGATTATAAATTCAATCTTCACACTAGTGAAAGATGAGTAGGCCTAAGTCTGTACACCTTACAAGACACTCTTGGGGATATGGATTTGTTAGTCACATATGGTTTACATTCCATTATATTGGATTTATTATGTTATGTAAATATGATATTAATTATGAGAGAAACCAAACTTAATAGACCTATAATTAATCTAGGGTGATTTAGGACTAACAAAAAAAAAGACTTATATAATCATTATAAGAAGTAATTCATTTTGAGGTTAATTTTTTCATGTAATTGTCTAACAATTGTTCTATTATGGTTTTTATTTTTCACAAATCATGTTAAATACTTTTGGACTTAGTTATATTTTAAAATTGAATACAAACATTTAACAATGGAATCCATAGAAAAGGGTAAAATATCTCATTTAGTAACTTTATGAGATAGAATCTAGTGTTAAAAATCTCTTAGTCAAGTTTATCCAGCTATTGGGGGTTATAATTCATAAACAGAACCATAAAAATCATTCAAACCTTCCAATTAAGAAAAGGTGAACTTTTATAGAAGCTATATGGTTTAATAACATATTAAAATATAGATTTAGCTTCTTAGGTGCCATTAATTTGGGAAGACTCACTAAGATAAATGACTCCAGAGATCTAGAATGTGGTTTAACTATGTAAATGAAGGAATAAATCACTACACATCAGATGAAAATTGAAAAGATTTATTTAGATGACTGAGGAATTTATTTAATCCTATGGTACACATATTTGTTTAATATGGTCTAGTAGTGAATTATCCAAGTCAATTCCCTTATCTAATTACTAACATGGATGGTGAGCATTAATATCCAGTTAGTCAATTTGAACATGGAAGAGACCATGTTATCATTTTATTGAAGTGGATTATGATAATTAAATAGTGAAATTAAAATTTAATATCAAGAATTTTTAGGAATTCGAATGTATTATATTTTATATTTTTAGTACATTTGTTAAAAATAAGGATTTTCACAAAAAGGAAAATTACATTGAATAAAAATATGAATCTTACGGTGATTATTGGGGGATTGTTGACAATGAACTACATTGATCATTGATTAGATTTATTTAAAATCAACATATAATGTTTTCCATTTTTGATATATTATCCATACAATGGAAGTACAAATTTCTTAAGGAATCAAGAAGTGAGGATAATAAAAGGGAGTTGCACAAGAGTTCATACTGAGAAACTAATAAATATGATGTTGTATTGGTGTCCATGGTGTAAGTTGTGATATATACATCTAGGTGAGCCGCAAAATTGAATAATACATGGTGGAGAAGAAAATTCCAAACAAGGGAAACTACATAGTGACCACCCCATAGCGGTCCCTATGGTGGTGTTCCAAAGTACTTGGGAAATATTGTTAATCCCATCATGGTCTTAACGAGGAATATGTATTCGTGTTGGATATTTCTGAAGGATAATGTAAATTTTACTTTGTTTTGGATATTAAAATAACATGATTGTGGTTTTACTAGAAAAAAGAAACAAATTGACCATTATGGTGGATACTGTTGATGTAAATAATTATATTGGGGATTTGAAGTTTAAAACAGCCACCACAGGATAGGTTATTCCGTAAAGGTAGTTGTTGTAGCTTTAGAGGATCCCTATAAAACAAGGGGAAAAAATTACATAAATGGGTGTGATAGTCATAGTACATGTTTATGGTGACCAAATCCTTTGATACATATGATTACATGATTTCTAATCATAAAAATCAATTAATAAAATTAAAAGATCATAAATTCCATGTTTCTTTGGAAGAGTAGATACATAAATCATCAAAGTGAGACTAAAAATAATGATTTTTAATTTTCCATAATTAGATCTTAAATCCTTTCAATTTATTAAATTTTATTGGATAAGATTTGGATTACATGGATAAAAGGGGTGAGATAAAAAAGATTAATACGGGAATAAAATGACAAGGAAACCTAATAAGCGAGTCAAAGGTATAATAAGATATAATGAAAGAGAAATATCATGATTAATTTAGTGGAATAATTTTATAAATAAAATTGTATCATATTATCATGAAATCATAGGTAAAATGGTGATGCCATATTACTTGACATAAACATGAGTCAAGGATAACTTCCTAGACAATATCACATTGTAGATAAAGTCATATACTAACTTATGTTAACACCATAATCCCATACAAGATATATAATGAGAATAAAGATTTACCCAACATATTATAGAAAAATATGGTCACCCAAATCCTAAAATATTCATGATATATGTGTTAGTAATAATAAAATCAATCCTAAGTCACAACATATAAATTACACTCAAAAGGAAATTAAGTTGCATTATCTTTCTCATCTCACTAACAAATAAAATTTTTAAATAAAGGAATTTGATGAATGGTCATAAGGAATAAATTACCCCATAAAAGGAAGGTATTATATTCTAGGATGATATGAGAGAGACATATATACATAATATAGAAGGAATCCAAAATTTCAAAGGTTACTATCATTGATAAAAATACTCTTTTGAGGAAAATATTATTTTCATTTTTAAATCACTTATTTAAAATATAAAAAATTAAAAAACATTAAATATGTTGTTAAAGTAACCATTCAAATTCAATAATTATTCTTTTAAACAATGAGTGGTCATAGAGGCGGAGGAGTTTCGTTCATGACGAATACATCAAAAAAATACACCTTTCACATATTCGTAAATAAGTGAAAGTTTAATTTTTTGGAAAACAAAAGTAATATTCCTTTAAAAAAATTGAAAAAATAAAATTAAGTGTAAAATGAATTTAAATAATTAAATTAATTAATTTTTTAAAAAATATTTTGAAAATAAAGATTTAGAAGAAACTGATTTTTTACTAAAGAGAGAAATGATGCTAGATTGAAACATAAAACATTAGTTATTTGGTTAAATTTGAATCATAAATTATGATGAATGAATTAGAAGATTTGTAAAATAAAATCTCATTATTTAAGAAGGATTAATTTTATATTATATAATGGGGTAGTATATAAACCATTCAAAATAAATTAGGAGCAAAAAAGAGCATGTGTCTTAAAAAAGGAATATTGACATGAAACCCATAAAATGTTCATATAATTGAGGTGAGAGTTAATAATGATGGTGATTATGATAAAAAAATTATTATACACACAAATAAAAGAAGAAATAAAACATAATGTAATCAAAATGCATTTCACACATAACATTGACATAATATTATCAACGATGTAGCTATATAACCCATTGAATGGAAATTGAGTTAAGAAACCCCCTTTGTCAGATTTACCTTTTAACGAGAAATATTTATGCTCATATATTGTCGTTTTAAACATGTTATAAAATAATATCTGAATAATATTATTGTTTATAATGTCACAAATGACCCTTTTATTACATCTAATTACTTTTTCTTTAATAATCGGTCATTATTACAATTTTTCATGTGTAAATTCTATTGTTTTATCCATAAAGTTTCATTTTGAATGTTCTTGATATTGAAAAGAGGATATAATTACATAATTTACTGAATTATATTAATGTTATAAATATAATTTTATTTCATTATATAAATATTTATAATCACTATTTAATTCTGAATATAGATAATTAATTACATCACTTCATGGAGTAGGATGGTCGTATATATGCATTTGCGATATTATCATATCCTTAACAGGTGAAAGGGTAAGGAAGTGGATTGTATAATAATTTTACATAATAAATATAATGTCATATATATAACATATATTTAATAAATTTATCATTTTTTTCATTCAATTTGAATCACTAGGGAAAAATGAATCACATTTCGCCATGATACAGTAGTCCTCCATACAAATGAATGACCTTATTGTTTATTAAATCAATGGAAAGGAAAGAAAGTATAAGATATATTTATTTTAAAAAATAATTAATATTTCTTGTATATCATATATAAATATCCAATATATTCTTACTAAATTCCATGGAAATCAAAATTGATAAAGGGATCCCATCACTTCGTGAGGTGGTAGTCAGCCGTACACACTAGTGACAATAAATTTTTGTCTATGGACTGGAATTCTAGAAGGTAAATTGGATATTTTAATTGAATAAGTATAATTAAATAATAAATAAAATATATAAATATTATATAAATCATTATATCCTTCCAAGTAAAGCATTATTGGAAAACAAATTATGCTAGTTCACAAGGATGTAGCCTACATTAAACATGCTAAACAGGTTAATTTTCCATTTGAGGGAGGATGGTGTTTTTTAGGCCATTAAAATTGAATAAAAATATATAAGTACAAATATGATAAAAATATTATTAAAATAATATGTTTTAGTTGGATTTATAGGGGTCAAATAAGAAATAATATAAAATGTCCAATTAAGGATATTCCATTTTCTTCAGACGACTTCTTTTGGTTTTACCCAGAAGAATTATGAGGTTGAATTTATGAGAAAAAAATTATTCTAGGATGAGGTGAGGGAATAATATAAGTTAATTTGGAGGGGGAAATTTTTATCCAATGATTTTTTGATGTTTTTAATAGATATGGGAGTGGGTGTTCTTTATTATGTAGGGGGTACACATGTAAAATTTGAAAAGAAAGAATTCCACTCATGTTTTTATCAGTACATAAGGATAAACAACGAATTTTTTTTGAAAATTTTAAGTGATAATGACATAATATGACCATAAAATAAGAATTAGACAGTTTTTTTGTTATTTTTATCGCTTTTTATTTTTAGTTTAACCCTTCTATAAACCCAATTTTAACTTAATAAGTTTACATAATTTTTTTTATTTTCACTATTCAAGATGGAAAAATATTATGTTTACCTCATTTGATAGTATAAATTATTCATATAGAAAATATTTATTCCTCTTAAAAAAATTAAACTCACATAAGTGGTAGAATTAAATTTAAAATAAAATCCACAGTCACAATGAAAAAGCTCTTTTTCTAGAAGTATATTTTCTCAAGAAAATGGTGATTTTATATTAACTCTATGACTAGAAATGATCATATTATCAATTTTAATTAATATTTAATTATATATAATCTCTAAATTTCATTCAAATATTTCTACATTTGGGGTTTTTAATTAATTAAAAATTAGAATCATTATGCACTTTAAGACAAATTTCATAAAAATCCAATTTTTTACCTAAAATTAAAATTATACCAAAATATAGTATAAATATGATTTATATATAATTATATGATTTTAATATCTATAAATAATAATTAGGTTAATTTTAAATCAAATTAAAATAATAATGAGACTCAAATTATTAAAAATATAACAGTTTTAAAAAATCGACACTTTTCACTATTCACTAAATAATTAATACTTTCTAAGAAATAAAAACATATAACTGTATGTTAAAATAGATATACTAGTTTCAAAAAATAAATTTAAATTCTAACATAAATTTTCTAAAATTATTAAAAATTAATTTTAATTTACGTGAACAAAGAATGATTAAACAACCTTTTAGAAAAAATACAATTTTTTTAAAAATATTTGTTGTTATTTAAAATTGTTTTTATTTTATTTATAATGAGTTGATAATAATTTAATTTATTTCATAAAATTGTAAAAATATAATTTTTAATAAATTTGTTCGTCCTATTCATTTCCACAAAATTAACGGCTAGGTCATAATGACCATGTTTATATAATAATATCATAATAGAGTATAAAATTGTGTTTAAAACTAGCACTCCTTATACTACAAGATATCAAAGAAATTTAATTTATTTAAAAATAATAATGTTATAAAGTCCCAAGATGTTACATTCTCTTTTATTTTTTTAATTTTTTGTCCTAAACTCTATCGAATATGATGTTCCTCTTTCAAAATCTTGTGGTGTTATAGTGGTCAATAAGAAGTCCACATATAAAATAATGAAAAAAGGATATGACCAAACCATAACGTTTTAATCTTGTATTTAAAATTGATAGAGTATTCTCTCCCCACCATAGTGAAGATAGTATCAATGTGTTATATATATATATTTAAAACAAATCATTACAAAAATGCATGAATGGGTATTGAATTCTTCCTTAATCAGGTGTCTTAGTTTTTGGCCATGATTCTAACATGATGTGAAATAGAATACAAAGTTATACATATGAATTAAATAGTTATTTAATTATATCTTCATTGGAGAGAAAAATGAACCAAAATAAATTTACTTGTGATGCATATAAATTTTAATTTTTATGAGATTTATTTGAGTTATGGGCGGTTTATTATCCCCTAATAATGATAACATGTGTTTATTAATGGGTGCATAAGCTCCAAAATTCAAGAGGGGTGATCGACTAAAAGCAAAAATTATGAATAGTTCAGAAAAGTCCATATCAAAATATCATAGGTGAAGAATAAAGGTGTTCATAGAGTGGGTCTAGAAGAATATGGTAACTATTTATGATATTTCCAATTATAATTAGTCAACACCTTTGTGCAGTAGAATAGATATTATAGAGTTACAATATAATTAGAAGATGTTCTTCAAAGAAGAATTCATATGAAATATATAAATTCTCCACGTATTTGGGCAACAAAAAGTCACCAATCTATATTTGAGGTGGAAAACCAAGGAATTGATTCTAGTGAATGCACCTAAATGGCCACAAACATTGTTGAGGTAGTCAATTACAACTTTAGTAACTATTGGAATGAAAATGTAATGGAGAAACCATTAGGAATTAGTAATCCTTCATAAATATATTATAATGATATAAAACCCAATTATGTGTAATGATAATAATTATAATTTTTCATAACATATTTTCAATGAATTTTCTTTGGATGTTTCCCAGTGAGGTTGAATCAAAGTGAATGATTTTTTCCCTTTATAATTTACTCATGCACACCAAAATAAGAAAATCAATTTAAAGAATATTAAGTAAAATATTATACTATGAGTCCTACATGGTTTGGATGTCAATTAAATTTATTAAAAGTGATACATAAAAATGAATAAGTGTATTAGTTATATAAATCCTTCCATGATTTCATTCACCCCCTCTCAGGGTATTCCAATTCAAAGCATCTATTTATGGGGAAATAATTATTAACAAAGTTATGGGTTTATCATTATTTTGGTATTATCATTATAACATTATCTAATGTGTTTTTAAAAGAAATAGAATATTTTATGAAGTATAGTATATTTTCTGGAAAGAACGTTAGTAAATGAAAAAGGGTTTTCATTTCCTATGTAGACGGTTCACTTGGAGTTCCATGAGAAGTTGTAGAGAAAGAGATTTTCTATTAAAAAGAAAAAATGGAATCATTGAAACATATCATGGAAATATTGATAATGAAAGCATAATAATAAAAATAATTAAAGCATTCCATAGATAATAATTGTTCATGTATATTATAAATAGATGTTTATCTAATGACATTTCGATTAAATTGGATGTACTATATGACACAGATTTTCAATAGTGTCTTTTGTCCTATGAAAATAAGAAAATGAATTATAGGACTTCATCTCTAAAGATGAACTATAACGCATATGTACAAATTTTAAATCCAATTCTCTAAAAAGTTCAAAATATATTTTTCATTAAGTTTGTATAATTTTAGTTACAATTTATGAGTTAATAAGAAGTGAAAAAGATGTGTAAAGGAGATGAGGTTTAGTAATGAAGAATTTGTTCAGGAAATGGAAAATAGAAGATCCACAGACAATAATAGAAATTAGAGAAATTGGAATTCATGTGTGAAGTATATTATTTTAATATATATTATTTGGACATGGAAAACAAGAAGTAAATATTAGAACAAGTGGGCATTAATTTCAGCATTAAGAAAGTGAGATCCAAGATTAATGATCAAAGTGACATGATTGAAGAGAGTTTTCAATTTGTTTTGAAGAAAATGAATGTGAAGAAGTAATTAAAGGTAAGAACCATTCCTCTCAAAACACAATTTGATGAAATATGTAATATATTAATGGATTATTCTTCTACTTTGAATGAAATAACTTCTAAATTGAAGTCAACGTATGTGTAGATTAGAGAACTCGAGGATAGGATAAAAACTAAAAGGGGAGGACAAAAGTATTTTAAAAAGTAGTATCAATAGGAAGAAATATTTCTAATAGGAAATATATAAAAAACTAGTATTCCCATCATAAATTTCAAAGAGATGATATATAAAATAAAGAGGATATAAAGTGAAGCTATTGTAGAAGGATCCATCACATTAGAGATGGGTGTTTGGAATACAACACACCCAAAGATTTGAGAACATCCCTAGCAGTTCCAATATCAGAATAACGGGGAGATAAATTAGGTATTATTATCATGTATGAAGATTTTTTTATAACCTTCATCATAAGTATTGTTATTGTATCAAGAATAATTCATGTCAGGGTAAATATTACATAGGCATAGTCTCCACTCATATAGAAAATTATTAAAGAGTTTATTTTAGGAGACAACCTATTAAGAAAGAAAACTAGTTCAATTTTCAAGGGAATAAATATGACCCTCAACCTAGTGCGTATTGAGAACGTTGATCTATAATCTCACAAAAACTATCCAATAATAAATTAAACAATCTTTTGTAAAAATCAAGATTTTATTTTAGTTGTGAAAGAGGTTTTAATAAAAGTAACCCATTTTTAAAGAATATGTTTTACAAAATAGAACTCTTAGACATCAGGGAATTTTTTTTCCATGTGGTTCCACAAAAATAACTAGAAAATATAAATATATAATGGAAAGGAATTGTTGAGGTGATATTAACTACTTATGAAACAATGTAGTTTACTTTATCATGTGAGATAAATTCCATTATTTTGTAAAATACCATGATAAGGAAGGATTAAAATGCTTATATCCATAAATTTAACAGTTTTAGTGGGATAATAAATGGTAGATCATTTGGTTGGAGTTTGAGGATCCAAACTACTAGAGATGTTGAAGATTATTATCTTAATAAGACGATGAGATTCCATTACCTACAACTTAAGAAGGGGAAAGGAAAGATTTATGTTTTATGGTTGGTTCGCCTTAACCAGACCCATTTCTATTTTGAGAACATTTTGGGCATCCCTCTCTCTATATTATTTATTATTTATAATTTTTTTTTTGTGTTTTGTTGAAAACTTAAAGAGGGGTTATGGTCCATTTGGTGATAGTGATATAAAATCACATGATATGGTGCTTAAAAAATATGTTATTTTATATATACAAAGAATATCCATTTTTATAAAAAACAATTTATTTCATGAGAAAATTGTTTTAGGGATTTTTTGAAAATATTAAAAAAAGTTAACTATAACGGAAGTATAAGACTCCTATAATGAATTGATAGAAAAATGAGTATCAATTATTATCAATGTGTATTTTAAAATTATTATTAATTTTTACATTATGCATGATACAAAATGAGAGTAATTTACTATTTTTAAACAAATTATATGGTTATAATGTGCAATGGAGTTCACTTGTTGTATATTGAAAAGCTAAAGATCCATAGATTCTTGATGTAACACCATAAGGATGTGAAACAAAATTAATAATAAATGTGTGAAACACATAGTTTATACAAAATAATACAATATTATAACCTCTCCAATGAAAATAATTTTCCAATTATGTGTTTTATATTTCAAAAATATGACATACACGGTTGCGTTTAGGGTGATTTTTGGAGTCTCATAAAAAAAACATAATTTTTTGTTGAATATTAACATAACATTATGAATTGTAACATACCCTTATGAATAGTAATGTAACCATATGAATAGTAATGTACCCTTATGAATAGTAACATCACCCATGTAAGTATAAATAATATTTATTCAAATTATAAATGCTAGTGAATAATTTTAAAAATTACTAATTATGTGTTAGAATTTTTGTGAGATATAAATATTTTATTATAATTTTATAATTAATAAATTTTTTTAAATGAAATATAATTTCTCATAAAATTTATACATAGATTAAAATTTTTCTTTCCTAGGATTTTGTGGTAATTTAATAAAAACACAGTTAATGTTTCAGGGCATTACATAACCAATTTTGGTTATAAAACTATATTTTATCAGTAAATGAATATTTTATTTAAAAATTTATTCTCACTTATTTTGAATATTATTTTGATAAAATAGAGTTCATATTTGTATTCTAAACATCTAAAAATGGTATGTGTAAATATTTGGGATTGTTATAAAATACAAAAAAATTTCCTTGAAAAGTGAAATACAGTAATTTACCATATTAATATATTATGAGTTAAATTCACTATTCATATAATCATCACTGATGTATGAACCCATGGTTTGAACTCACATGAACTTAATACTAATTTGATTCATGGAATCGTCACTATTGCATGTTTTATAAATAAATAATCTAATGATTAAAATTTTATAAAACCCCTCCTCTCCTCCATAATAAGAACCAACCACACTCCCCTCTACTCTTCATTCCATTAATGAATTTTTCATGGTCTAAAATCTGATAAAATATCTTCCCAATATCCTCCCCCACTTATAGAATCCCTTCATCTCATAATATGGCGAAATCCTCTCCCCTAAATATACTCTCAAGGAAGATTAATTCAAGAGGTCAATTCCACTATTCAATTCCTTTACTCTCTATTCATGTTCATTTTTTTTGTTTTTCTATCCTCGTGTCTCAAAATACTAATGTTATGACTAATCCTAAAACATAAATGTACTTTAATTTGTATATGATTATGCAATTAGTTATTATATTCTCTCATTTAACTTCATTTTATGCTAGTATTAAAAAAATAGCTTCTGAGATGTGCTAATTTACCACATTCAATGAATATGGGTTTTAAATTTATATTACTGTCATTAATTCTTGTAATAAAACAAATTTTTATGGTCGATACAGAATATAATATATGTATTGTCTGTCATCAATGGTTCATGAATAATTTTAATGCATTATTTTTATTACAATGAAAAATGATTTTGTTGAGTTCAAATACAGAAAATTAACCCCAACAATTATCATTAAATAATATATATAATGATTCATCTTCAATCCAAGTATACAAATAAAATTTATAACCAATTAACTTTATTAATGTTCAGTAATAACATATAACTTCAATTTTTAATATCCATCCTCATTTGAAAATATTATCCATTCATGTATATATGTATACAGATCTTGAAACATACAGACCTGAACAATGAAATAGAACTTCATAACCCATCAAAAAGGATATGAATGAACTTAATAAGGTTATAATAAATCAATTAAATGGAGAGTAGAATATTTTATTATTAATAAATGAACTTCAATTTAATTATTTAGGTCACTAACATCAAGTGGATAACTTCTTAATACATAATGTAAGGGTTTCTACTTCTCAATTATATTTTTGTGAGATATATTTTATTCACAAAAATATCATATGTATGGTTTATTATACTACCCATTAATGTTTCATATAATGAATCCATTTATTTTAATTATTTAAAATATATATCACATTCTAATTTTATTTTTTTTGGAAAATGAATAAAGTGTTTAGAATGTTGTAAGTATTTTCTACCTAAACCACCATTTTCATTCGGGTTACTATTATTCTCTACCCAACTCAATGAAATTTATATTTATTCTTATGTACTAATTATAAATTATTTTTTACTGTTCTATATATGATTACCTATAATAATAATTCTTCATTTTATTGGTATTTACATGTTTTAAAATAATATTTTAAAAACTCTCAAAAAATGACAGCCAAATTAATGAAACTTCCCTATATTTTACCTATTTTGATGATCACTCTATAATATATTTTAAGAAAGTTTAATCTTTCTAAAATCACAAATTTTAAAATAAAAAATATATTTTTGTAACTTTTTGTCTTCATGAAAGAAAACATGCCATTTTTCTTTAAATTCTCTTTAATGAATTTCTTAAACCACATTAAAATGTTTTAATTCAAAATCTTATTTATAATAAAATTTTACATGATTTCAATTCAGTGGGACATATTTTATGCCTAAAATGTAATCCCAATGTCCTTACCATTTATTTAATAGTATATACCACTTTAAAACCATATTTATGACAAATAAAAATTATTTTCCAAAACAACACTTCTTTCCAAAGTAAAATAGATTTCTCTCACCTCACTTTAAATTTTATGAGATATATGACTTTTTCAACAATTATTCTATAAATGTAGTGTATTTACTTACCATTTTGTATTATATAAAGATTATTTTTATTCTAATAATTTTCAAATGGATTTCTATTTGAATGTTTTAAGGCGATATGGGACACATTATAATGTTTAATGATTATTTCCTCATGATTTTCTCAAAAGTCTCATTTAAAAGTATCTTTTTTTAAGTCAACATCCATTGATGAATATGGTATTTCATAAGCGTTTTTATCTTATGATATCATCAATAATATTATGTGTTTAGGTTTATGATTATTTTTAATGTGGGTGTTCTTTCTTGATACAGTTAACCAACTTATGTCGAATAGTTAGTGTTTATGTATAATGTATGATGAATGTTTTTTATATTTCATATGTTAGATTCAATACGAATATATGTGTTGTTTATATTTACCACCATTAATAAGAGGAATTAATTTTACCTAGTAATTCATGGGTGGGGCATGCTATAGCCCCTCAATGCATCGGTAAGTCTCATGAGACAAACTATGTTCTTCGCACGAGGCCTTGACAAAATGGATATTTATGGTCATGGAAAAAATACTAGATGGTATGGTTGTTTTAACTCCCCATGATTTTGAAAATAATTATTGAATTCATAAAATACCCTATCCCTATAAAAAACACATTTTATAATCTTTTTTTTAGAAACAACTTTGCCTCTTCCATGTTTTGAATTATGAAAAATGACCATCTAGAGTTGTGATTAGTATGTCTTTTGGAGTCTGATAGAACAAACATGATTCTTGGTGAATAGTAACATACCCTTATGAATAGTAATTTTAAAATTAGTCTGGCCCTTATGAATTGAAAATAATGATAATAGTTTTTTAAAAATAATAATATAATGATATCCAAATTAATTTTTCAATGTGGTATAAAACTTATTATACCTTTAATATTGTTATTCTTCTATTTAATTATGATTTTAAAAAAAAAAATTAATCCATAATATTTATGAAATTATTTTTGAAAAATGGATTTCATTTTTGAATTCTAATCATTGAAAAATTGTTAGGGTGAATTTTGTGGTTTTTTCAGAAATTCTTGATGAATAGTGAAATACGGTAAAATACCGTACATAGAAATTATCACCTAAATACACTATTTATGACATCATGAGTGATACAAGGTCACTTGGTTCAAACACACATGAACTTGTTACTATTAGTGTTCACATGAATCAATACTATTGGTTTTCTCGATTGAAATAATAAAATATAGAATAAAATATGATTAACTCAGCCTGCTTCTCTACTATAAACCCCCCAATCGCTTCCTCTTCTCTTAACACCTCTAACAATGGAATCTCATCTATGTTCTTCCCAAATACCCTTCCCTGGTAACTCACCATGTTGAAGAATCTCTTGGTATTTAAAAAAGGCCAAAACTGTAACACCCCGCCCCTAACTCATTGACTTGAGGAGGCGGTGAGAGCTACATGGCCTTAAGCAACATTCCCAAGACGCCAAAGGATGGAAATAAATGCCGAGGGCTTCATGAACAAGGTGGGGAACGATTTTCCCTTAAGAAAAAAAATCCAAACCATCCACTAACATCGACTATATGATGCATTTCAATTAAATTACCGAATCATGCCTTCCCAAAATTCAACCAAGGTTGTTACACAATACAACACAAAGCCAATACAACCAGACGTGTACACACCACATCAAAGTGAACTTCGGAAACTAGACAACCAAACTCCACACAATCCATGACACCACCACAAATCCATACCAAGCTCCATGCACCATGCTCCACCAAGGGATCACAATGTTCCACTAAAGGATGTCGATGCCTTACCTTTTCACACGTCATGATACAAAACATCTACAAAGAAAACAACGTGCCAAGGTAGGGGTGAGTACTAAAAATCAGTAGGTTTTCCCTAAATGGCTTCCCTACACACACCACTAAGATAAACCCATTAGCACATTTATATAAAAAAATTTATATAAAATAATCACAAATGCATCCATTACCATAAGTCAACACACCCATACCAAGCCATCTTTCCTAAACCATGTAAACCTAGGGAAAGCCTAACAATCATGTCGTAAGCCAACCATGCCACACAAGGAAGCCAAATAATTAACCATGCCATGCAAGGAAGCCAAATCAACCATTTCACATTTCCACAACAAATTCCTTCTATGAAATGCAATACACAACAAAGCAACCATAATAGTGGGACTTCTCACCCTACTCATTCACCCCATTTTCAGTTAGCAAGACTTCCTAACCACCACCCGAAAACCCAAAATGGTAACGATGGGACATCCCGCCAAACTCGTTCATCCCATATTTATCTAGAAGGACTTCCCACCCACTACCTGATGACCCATGATGGTAACGATGGTACTTACTGCCCAACTCATTCACTTTTTATCTTGAGACTTCTCACCCACTAACCCACAACCAACACAGGCCATAGCCAAGCATGTAACCCTCCAATGCCACAACAATACGCAATTCACCATTACCTTTACATGACAATCCACTTCAATAAATCTAACATTTAATGAAAACACCCTTCAATCATTTTCCATACCCAACTACATTTCAATAAAAAAATCCTTTTGATTGTAAACCATTTTCTCAAATCATATTAATCAAACCAACAAAACAACTCATTTGAAAATCCCATTTTCAAATCACATCAAGAGCATTTCGCCACAAGCCCTTTTCCCAAAAATCCCCAAACCAAACCAAATGGTATTTCCATCCAATTTCGCACATCAACAACACAATTAATATTAAGAAGCACAAACTAATTTAATAAAAAAACACTAGTTCTAACCATGTGGAGTCGAGAGAGAAGCCACCTACCTTTAGGGTTCCCGAGAATTCGACCCACAAGCACCCGCACATCAAATCTGGAGAACACACCACCGAAACCTCCCTAGATCCCTTTCCCTAACATTCAGAAGCCTTAAAAACATCATACAAGGCAACCAAAACCCTAGATCTACACACAATAAGTGTAGATCTAGAAATCCAAGATAGAGAGAAGAAATGATCTAGAGGAAAACACAAGGAATCCAAGGGGAGTGACTTACCCAGGAGAAACCACCATCAATCTGCCAAGAAAACTCTTCAAAACCCTTCCAAATTGAGTAGGAGAGCCCCTACAACCCTTGATAACCAAATATACTGAGTGGGATTCGAGTGGGAGAAATTTTCTAGAGGAATGAGGCAAGCCCGAGTGAGCCCAGGTTTTAAAACCATATTTGTAAGTGGCCACACGGTTAGTACACACAGTTTGAAAAACCGTGAGCTAACCTTGCCCATGCTACTGCCTCGAGAGTAAGGGTCTGAATGGTTTCCTCGCACGGTTTGGAAAACCATACGCAGGCCGTTCGAAGCCTACTGTCTCCCCCTACAGGGTTTCTTGGGGAATCTACATGGTTTTCACTAACTGTTCTCCCTAAACAAAGCCTCCAAACTCATTAAAACCCATTCCAATCTCTCCCAACCTCTTTCCGACTCATCCCATGCACTTTAGACACCTAAAAAATGAATAAACAAAGGCCACATACCTCAAAACAGGGGCACTACATTCTCCCCACCATTTGACTTTCCATCCTCGAATAGTAGTGTACCCATCCCTCACCGAAATAGCTCGGGCCATTGCTCGACCATATATTTCTACTACTCCCAAGTATCCTCTTGAATATGACCTTGTTTCCACAAAACATGAACTAAACTGATAATTTTACCATGTAAGACTTTCTCTTGGCTTTCCACAACCCGCATTGGCACATGCACCAACAAAGCATCCGTTTCTAGCCCAACATGATCCCATCGAATCACATGTGTAACACCCCGAGATTTTATGAAAAAATATTATTTTTAATTTCACTAATGTCTTGTGTTGTACGCTACACAAAAAGGATCTTGCACAACACACATCCTTGACTTCCCTTGCATTACACGCAATCGCAACCTTCCTCGATAGTGTGTGTAGTACGCAATAACAAGTTTCACTAAACAGCAATATGCTATTAAAATATTATTAAAACTAGCTGTTATGAATAGTAATAACCACTTTTTGAAATTTTGGAATTTTATTTTTCAAAATGGAATTCATTTTTCGATTGATAATATCGAAATTAGCTTAGGGTGAAATTTTGGTACTTTTCGGATAACTTTTATTTTCTGATGAATAGTGAAAATTACTAAATTTTAATTAAAAACAACTTTTTTAATCGAAATAATTAATAGTGATAAATTATTAATTTGAGTGGTTTTAAAGTATATTTAGAATATATTTTTACAATTTAATACAATGTTGGTCATTGGATGTAATTTCACATTTAAACCAGACATAAACAAGTGTCAATCTTTTGATAGATATTGTTTCTTAAAAACACGCTATTTGTTTTAACAGCGGGATTTAATTATAAAATTAATTAATGCAAATTCTATGTTATGAATTTGGTAAAATAGACTTCATTTTTGAATTTGGAATATGAAATGTAGCTTAGGATGAAATTTTGGCATTGTTCTAAAAAACATCAATTTTTGAAGAATAGTGAAACTACTAAGTGGTAGTTAAAAAAACTGAATTTCTCATAGAACTTAATTTTACCGTTTCTGTGAATAAAATTTCAAAAATCCGAGAGACACGGTTGATGTCAGTATGTAAAATGTGGTTCAATGAGATTAAAATAATTTTTGGTGAATAGTAACTTTTTACTTTTATTTACCACGGTTAAAAGTAAATAGGGTAATTAAGGGTAAAAATGATATTAATATTACCCTAACACATGTCCTAATCCTATTGGACAAGTGTATCTCGACCAAAAACAACCTTAAGTGTAAAATATTATCATTTAGGCCCACTTGGATTAGATTAGGACATTTATTATTAATTTATTTAAAGAAGGGTTAAAATAGTTAAAATCAACGTTTAATAAGTAAATCATTTTTAATATGGGGTTATACATAAGATAAATTCGACTATAAATATTAATTAGAAATATAAAAAGATTTCCTACATAATGGTATTTTATTTATAATTTTTAGACATTAAATAATTTAATTTATTTATGACACAATTATGATGCAGTAATTATCTAATTAATGAAATATTGACAGAATTGATGTTATAAACACCAAAAATAAATTTAATTTGAGACTTTTTATGAATCCCACTAATTTTCTAGTTTACTATGATATATTAGTGTTGATTTAATCAACTTTTTTCGAACATATAATTCTGTTATGACTTTCACAAAATTCATATATCAAATAGTGTCAAAATTGACACAAAATAGTTTTTAAATAAAATATTATATTATTATTTGTTATTTTATTCCTAAAAATATAAGGTTCGGCCAAATGAATTATATAAGGATATATATATTAATAATAAACAACTTGGAGTTTGTTTGGCATGTTATAGTAAGTGTATTAACCATATAATGTAAGAAAACAAAAAGTCACGGTAAAAGATAAATTATTTAACTAAGAGTTAAATCTAATTGATAAGGTTAAAATAATAACCTAAACTTGTCTAAATCCTATTGGTTGATAGTATTTCGACCCATCCCCACTTTACCTTCTATATAATAACCTTTTGAACCATTATAAACCGATTTTGACTTTAATATAAAATAATATGTTGAGATATTCCTAAGGTGCCCCTCTCCTCTATTATAAAAGGACACCTCCTCCCCCTCCTCCTCACACCAATTTGAGCACTAAATCTCGGCCAACCCCAGCCAAAATCCCTTCTCCAATTCTCTAGAATAATCCTAGAGGTCCTGGTCTTCTTCAAAGACCAATCTTAGTTTCCTAAGTGGAGGATTCAAAGAGGCGTTCCAAAGAAGAGGTAATATCCATTACCGACCTTTCCAACTTCTTTCTTCTTCAACTTCTTCTTCTTTAGTTGTTTCATGATAAAGTAATAACATAAGTATTTCTTATATACTGATATGTAATTATAAATATGAAACAACTCTAATTAACCTTCTATCCATCCTACGGAAAAAGGAAATCACCGCGCGTGCGTACGTACGGAATACCGTCTCCACGCCGTGGTGTAATCTATTTTCCGCCACCACCTTAATTGGATGGGTATAATGGTGTAATGAGAAACTATATACGATTATTATAAAGTTATATTGATACTAAAATAGTATACAAACACTTCAACATAATTCCACGACCATGGGAACGATATCATCGCTCGTGCGTACGTACGGACTACTGTCTCCACGACGTGATGAGATTCATTCTCAATGATTAACCATTCATGAATGATTATAAAGTATATATAATAAGTACTAATGAAATATATGACATAATAATGATACTGGATTTATGTATATTTATATGTATGTCATCTACTTAATTCCATTCAATTCAATAAGGAAACGAAAACAGCGTTCTTGTGTACGTACGGTCTACCGTCTCCATGAATGGTGTATTTCATTCCAATTATCGATATTATATATATATATATATTCTGAATATATATTATATATAAATAATGTTTTACATTCTGGATATAAGTAATCATGATCCATTTAATCATATTAATAATTACAAGTTAAAAACACGAATGACAAATGAGACGATTTTACCCAAAACGCTACTTTAACATGAATTTACAAAAGAATGGGTAATATAAAGTCATAAGTGGACCATACATGATATAATAACAATGAATATGATTCTGGAATAAGTCAATAACATGATTTAAATCATTATACAGGAGGTTCGGACACTTACAAAGCAAATCGGACCTAAGGTAAGGGAAATATCACAGTCTTATTTTTATCCGAGATTGTTTATACTTTAGTATTTACTGGGGTTTATTTTATCATCCACAGCCTTGTTTCCTGAATATTTAATATTATTTCCATCCACCTACAATTTTTTAAATCCAATTTTAGCCTTCGGAGAGTTTTTACTAATGAATATGAAAGGAATCTTTTGTCATTTGTCGTACGAGGTACTTTTTGACTTTTCTGACAAAAGTACAAAGAATGTTTTTTTACTTATACGACATGAATGGATTTTTAATACATTATTTCTAAGAAAGATTCCTTTACAAGTTTTCAAGTTTTTTTAATCAACTTCTTTTAGTTTAAAGTTGTATGAAATGTTAAGAAAGGAAAAATGTTTTTGAAGAAGAAAGGATATTTTCCTCAATAATGGAGTTCAAGTGTTTTACCAAAATTATTTTCCATCTAAGATAATAAAGGGTTCTGTTTTTCTCCATATTATTACATTGATTTGATTATGTTGTGATGGAATTATTTTTATGAATTCCTTTATCTTATACGAATTGTTTTATGATGTCATGATGTTTAAGATTCCCATTTGTATTACATGGGTTATGCAATGATCTATGATTTATGATTTTGTGGCACACATAAGAATGGTATCATTATGAGATGGGTGGGACCTATATATCCCTCCAATTCATTGGGTAAATATTTTATATCTCATGAGATAGACATGGCTGGAATGGTAGGTTATACCAGTTCAGTGAAACAGGACTGAAACGAGGGTGACTCGGTTCAGAAAGGGACTTTGTCCACTAAGATAGTCTTGGCAATGAGTCTTGACTAACAAGAAATGATTCTCTATGATTATGTGTGTATTCCAAAAAGTTTAATGTTTTAAGTTATGATTATTGTGATTACATTTCACTGCCATGAGTTATCCCATGTTATGAAATTATGCTCTCTTTTGCAGGTTAAGATTTCCAAAAGTTATGTTCTTATGAATATGATGTGATTGATTTTTCTTTTGTTTACCCTTACTGAGCATTTGAGCTCACCCTTTTATGTTTTCTTTTCCCCAAGATATAAAGAAAGGTTTTAGGTATTAAAAAAAAGAAGATCTTTATGGGAGATGTTGAAGATATTTCACCAGGATTAGAAGATTATATTCTGAGTTTCCAAAGACACTAAACTATTAAGATCCTTGTGTGTGTTTTTGTTATGTACTAAGTAATCCGCAAATGTAATGTAATGTCTATGTACGTCTGGCTTCGGGTCTCTACAGTTGGTATCAGAGGAAAGGTTTAGTAAACCTTTGGAAACTAGGATGCGAAAACGTTAGTGAGATCCCTAGAGATATTTCTATGGTATGTCTGGGGATGTCCCTAAGGATAAGTATACGTATAAGATACAGTCCTAGAACTATGGTAACGATCATAGAATTTAACCTAAGAAGTTAGATATTGAGGATACCCCCTCTTTATAATGTTGTTTTCCCTAGCATGATTTTTGCCTCTCACACTATTCTTTGGGGGTTTTAGACGATGGCTGGAACCCGAAGGAACTGTGTTGATCAATGCAATGGACAATGCAATGATTGTCCTCCTGAACAAACAAATGTTATGGGAGATGGAGTGAAAAATATTATTGCTATACTTACACAATCTATGAATCATTCTAGACTTCCAAATGAACAGAGAAGGGAACAATATTCTATTGAGTCCTTCATGAGGCAACGTCCACCTTCATTCAGTGGGTCTTTTGATCCACTTGTTGCTGAACAATGGATCAGTACCACTGAAAAGATATTTTCAGTTCTTCAATGTTCTGAACATGATAAAGTCATCTTAGCAGTATATCGTTTGGAAGGTGAAGCTGATCAATGGTGGAATCTTATTAAGAATACGAGGCCAAGAGATGAAATTGAGTCCATGGAATGGGACGAGTTCAAGAACTTGTTTTTCAGTAAGTACTTCCGTTGTATTCTTCGAACAAAGATGGAGAAAGAGTTTCTTGAACTGAAGCAAAGGGATGATGAATCTTTTGGTACCTATGAAGAACATTTTACAAGACTTTGAAGGTACGCTTCTGGTATTATCATCCAACCTGAAAGTAAAGTTGATCGATTTTTCAGTGGCTTAAAACCAAGTATTCGAAGGGCATTAGCTATAAGAGACTTCAGTAGCTATGAAGAAATTGTTCTTTGTGCTATCAAGGTAGAAATGGAAGTTGGTGTTACATATCAATCTCATGGTTTTGACAAGAAACGAACGATGGAGTTCAAGGAGAAATCTCAGAATAATGGTGAAAAGAAGATGAATGTTTCCTTATGCACAAAGTGTGGAAAGAAGCATGGTGGAGATTGTCTTAAAGTGACTAGAAAATGTTTTAAGTGTGGAAAAGAAGGTCATCGAGCAGCTGAGTGTCAAAGTAATGGAAAAAGGGTTTCTAATGATGTGAATAAAGCAAACACTGCAGAGAACGCACCACTAACACTTCAATGCTTCAAGTGCAAGGAAATGGGGCATTATGCTAATAAATGCCCTAATCCAAGGGTTAGTGATGATCAACATGAGCAACCACTGAAGGCAAAGGACAAAGGGAAGTCACATGCGATCACTATTGGCGATGTTGAATATTATAATGATGTGGTAGAATGATTATGTTTTTATGTAATGGGATTCCAAAATAATGTGGTATCATAAAGTATTGGAATATTTATGTGTTGGTCTAATGTGGTATTCAAAGTGATTGAGATATTTTTTGGAAATAAGATGATATGCGCATAATGAAGGGATAAGTAGAAAATGAAATGTTTAAAAGTATTCATGATCTCATGATTGATATAAGGACTAAGTGATATCATGGTTTGAGTATATAGAATTTTGAGGATTTTGGTACGTGGAAGGTGTTAACTTTTAACTGCATTCATGTTTTCACTAAGGTTCAATGGGTATTCAAGAGAATACATGATTAAGGACTTTGAATGTTTGGAATGTGACCAACAAAAAATATCTTATGATATATGGGGATCAACGATGGTATTAAATCTCTGGTAATCATTTTCACTATGTTATGAGAGTGGACTGCAGTATTATGGATAAGCCTAAAGATTGGAATGGATTATGTTGGACATAAGTTAGTATTCTTTAAGGATAGTAGTTTTTTCGATATTATTGATGGGATGTTATAGTAATATAGCTTTAGAAAAAGCACAACCTGCAGGACGGGCGACATCCCATCGCGTCGGACAAGGCTGTGGGAATCGAACCCACAACCGAAGTGCGACTGGCCTTTATCGCCTACCACTGGCCTACAGGAAGTCCATGTTTAGTAGAAACTAGTTTTATAATATTAAGCAGTATGATATATGAAGTATAAGTCCATTTTAGGAACCATATATGATTAATCTCACTATAGATTTACTTATGTATATAAATTTTGCAAACCTTTTGAGACAGATGGAATGACCTGTAATTCTATCACATGATCTGCTAACACTTCACGAATAACAAATTCAACTTCATTTATTTAAGAGATGAAGTAGAAATTGTTCAAGGCACGAACAACAATGAGATTGTACCAAAATAATGTAAGTATTTATTCTAATTCAAACTCTTCAACTTTAGGAAAATGATCTTAAAAACCAAAAATGTTGTCCTAATGCCCTTATATCCGATGAATCAGATGGTACCCTAGATCGTCACAAATTTATGGCTTTGTGATTTCTGGCTTTTCCATATCCATGTTCTCTACCACTCTCCATCAGAACATGATGGTTAGATTTCTCTTCCATAACCATATTTTCACCTATTTGGAAACCCAGTGATTAGTTTATTTGGGTAACCGTTATGTTTCATACTTTTGTTTTTAAAGATTGGTTTTGGTATTCCTTTTTACGATGTGGGTTTCTATTAAAGAAACATTCGAATAGTAAACCATTTATAACCCCAACGAATTTCGAGGGTGAATTTCATTTTAAGGGGGGTAGAATGTAACACCCCGAGATTTTATGAAAAAATATTATTTTTAATTTCACTAATGTCTTGTGTTGTACGCTACACCAAAAGGAGCTTGCACAACACACATCCTTGACTTGCCTTTCATTACACGCAATCACGACCTTCCTCGATAGTGTGTGTAGTACGCAATAACGAGTTTCACTAAACAGCAATATGCTATTAAAATATTATTAAAACTAGCTGTTATGAATAGTAATAACCACTTTTTGAAATTTTGTAATTTTATTTTTCAAAATGGAATTCATTTTTGGATTCATAATATCGAAATTATCTTAGGGTGAAATTTTGGTAGTTTTCGGATAACTTTTATTTTCTGATGAATAGTGAAAATTAATAAATTTTAATTAAAAAAACTTTTTTAATCGAAGTAATTAATAGTGATAAATTATTAATTTGAGTGGTTTTAAAGTATATTTAGAATATATTTTTACAATTTAGTACAATGTTGGTCATTGGATGTAATTTCACATTTAAACCAGACATAAACAAGTGTCAATCTTTTGACAGATATTGTTTCTTAAAAACACGCTATTTGTTTTAACAGCGAGATTTAATTATAAAATTAATTAATGCAACTTCTATGTTATGAATTTGGTAAAATAGACTTCATTTTTTAATTCGGAATATGAAATATAGCTTAGGATGAAATTTTGGCATTGTTCTGAAAAACATCAATTTTTGATGAATAGTGAAACTACTAAGTGGTAGTTAAAAAAACTGAATTTTTCATAAAACTAAATTTTACCACTTCTGTGAATGGAATTTCAAATATCCGAGAGACACGATTGATGTCAGTAAGTAAAATGTGGTTCAATGAGATGAAAATAATTTTTGGTGAATATTAACTTTTTACTTTTATTTACCACGGTTAAAAGTAAATAGGGTAATTAAGGGTAAAAATGATATTAATATTACCCTAACACATGTCCTAATCCTATTTTACAAGTGTATCTCGACCAAAAACAACCTTAAGTGTAAAATATTATCATTTAGGCCCACTTGGATTAGATTAGGACATTTATTATTAATTTATTTAAAGAAGGGTTAAAATAGTTAAAATCAAAGTTTAATAAGTAAATCATTTTTAATATGGGGTTATACATAAGATAAATTCGACTGTAAATATTCATTATAAATATAAAAAGATTTCTTACAAAATTGTATTTTAATTATAATTTTTAGACATTAAATAATTTAATTTATTTATGACACAATGATGATGCAGTAATTATCTTATTAATGAAATATTGACATAATTGATGTTATAAACACCAAAATAAATGTAATTTGAGACTTTTTATGAATCCCACTAATTTTCTAGGTTACTATGATATATTAGTGTTGCTTTAATCAACTTGGTTCGAACATATAATTCTGTTATGACTTTCACAAAAATCATATATCAAATAGTGTCAAAATTGACACAAAATAGTTTTTAAATGAAATATTATATTATTAATTGTTATTTTATTCCTAAAAATCTAAGGTTTGGGAAAATGAATTAGATAAGGATATATATATTAATAATAAACAACTTGGGGTTCTTTTGGCATGTTATAGTAAGTGTATTAACCATATAATGTAAGAAAACAAAAAGTCACGGTAAAAGTTAAATTATTTAACTTAGAGTTAAATCTAATTGATAAGGTTAAAATAAAAACCTAAACTTGTCTAAATCCTAGTGTATGATAGGATTTCGACCCATCCCTACTTTACCTTCCAAATAAGACCCTTTGGAACCATTATAAACCGATTTTGACTTTAATATAAAATAATATTTTGAGATATTTCTAAGGTGCCCATCTCGTCCCTTATAAAAGGACACCTCCTCCCCCTCTTCCTCACACCAATTTGAGCACTCAAGCTCGGCCAACCCCTGCCCAAATCCCTTCACCACTTCTATAGAATAATCCTAGAGGTCCTGGTCTTCTTCAAAGACCAATCTTAGTATCCTAAGTGTAGGATTCAAAGAGGCGTTCCAAAGAAGAGGTAATATCCATTACCGATCTTTTCAACTTATTTATTCTTCAAATTATTCTTCTTTAGTTGTTTCATGATAAAGTAATAACATTAGTACTTATTATATACTGATATGTTATTATAAATATGAAACAACTCTAATTAACCTTCTATAGATCCTACGGAAAATGGAAATCACCGCGCGTGCGTACGTACGAAATACCGTCTCCACGCCGTGGTGTAATCTATGTTCCGCCACCACCTTAATTGGATGGGTATAATGGTGTAATGAGTAACTATATATGATTATTATAAAGTTATATTGATACTGAAATTTTATACAAACACTTCAACACAATTCCACGACCATGGGAACGATATCATCACTCGTGCGTACGTACGGACTACTGTCTCCACGATGCGATGAGATTCATTCTCAATGATTAACCATTCATGAATGATTATAAAGTATATATAATAAGTACTAATGAAATATATGACATAATAATGATACTGGATTTATGTATATTTATATGTATGTCATCTACTTAATTCCATTCAATTCAATAAGGAAACCAAAACAGCGTTCATGCGTACGTACGGTCTACCGTCTCCATGAATGGTGTATTTCATTCCATTTATCGATATTATATATATATATTCTTAATATATATTATATATAAATCATGTTTTACATTATGGATATAAGTAATCATGATCCATTTAATCATATTAATAATTACAAGTTAAAAACACGAATGACAAATGAGACGATTTTACCCAAAACACTACTTTAACATGAATTTACAAAAGAACGGGTAATATAAAGTCATAAGTGGACCATATATGATATAATAACAATGAATATGATTCTGGAATAAGTCAATAACATGATTTAAATCATTATACAGGAGGTTCGGACACTTACGAAGCAAATCGGACCTAAGGTAAGGGAAATATCACAATCTCATTTTTATCCGAGATTGTTTATACTTTAGTATTTACTGGAGATTATTTTATCATCCACAACCATGTTTCCTGAATATGTAATATTATTTCCATCCACCTACAATTTTTTAAATCCAATTTTACCCTTCGGTGAGTTTTTAGTAAAGAATATGAAAGGAATCTTTTGTCGTTTTTCGTACGAGGTACTTTTTGACTTTTCCGACAAAAGTACAAAGAATGTTTTTTTACTTATACGACATGAATGGATTTTTAATACATTGTTTCTAAGAAATATTCCTTTACAAGTTTTCAAGTTTATTTTTAATCAACTTCTTTTAGTTTAAAGTTGTATGAAATGTTAAGAAAGGAAAAATGTTTTTGAAGAAGAAAGTATATTTTCCTCAAGAATGGAGTTCAAGTGTTTTATCAAAATTATTTTCCATCTAAGATAATAAAGGGTTATGTTCATCTCCCTATTATTACATTGATTTGATTATGTTGTGATGGAATTATTTTTATGAATTCCTTTATCTTATATGAATTGTTTTATGATGTCATGATGTTTAAGATTCCCATTTGTATTACATGGGTTATGCAATGATCTATGATTTATGATTTTGTGGCACACATAAGAATGGTATCATTATGAGATGGGTGGGACCTATATCTCCCTCCAATGCATTGGGTAAAGATTTTATATCTCATGAGATAGACAAGGCTGGAATGGTAGGTTATACCGGTTCAGTGAAACAGGACTGAAACGAGGGTGACTCGGTTCAGAAAGGGACTTTGTCCAGTAAGATAGTATTGGCAATGAGTCTTGACTAACAAGAAATGATTCTCTATGATTATGTGTGTATGACACAGAGTTTAATGTTTTAAGTTATGATTATTGTGATTACATTTCACTGCCATGAGTTATCCCATGTTATGAAATTATGCTCTCTTTTGCAGGTTAAGATTTCCAAAAGTTATGTTCATATGAATATGATGTGATTGATTTTTCTTTTGTTTACCCTTAATGAGCATTTGAGCTCACCATTTTATGTTTTCGTTTCCCTAGGAAATAAAGAAAGGTTTTAGGTATTAAAAAAAAGAAGATCTTTATGGGAGATGTTGAAGATCTTTCACCAGGATTAGAAGATTATATTCCGAGTTTCCAAAGACACTAAACTATTACGATCCTTGTGTGTGTTTTTGTTATGTACTAAGTATTCCGCATATGTAATGTAATGTCCATGTACGTCAGGCTTCGGGTCTCTACAACATGGTCACGATCGGGCGGAAACTTTTTCAACCACGACACATGAAAGACATTGTGCATTGAACATAACCTAGGTGGAAAATCCAAATGAAAAGCCACCTCAACAACCCACACAAGAATATCAAAAGGTCATGTATACCTTGGAGACAACTTTCCATGCTTCCCAAACCGACGATGGCCCAACCTTGGAGAGATCCTCAAGAAAACATGATCAAACACCTCGAACGGCAATGGCCGTTGACGATGATCCACATACGATTTATGATGACACTGAGCCGTATCCATTATTTTCCTGATCAACATGATCTTATCCATAGTCTCCTAGACAAGGCTCGGTTCAACCATCGAGGAGTCACTAGTTTCCACCCCACATAGTAGAGAATGACATGACCACCCATACAATTCTTCAAAGGGAGCCATATGTATGGATTTATGATAACAGTTATTGTATGAAAACTCAACCAAATACAAGTGCTGCTCCCACGATCCACCAAAATCCATTACACAAGCCCGCAACATATCATCAAGAGTTTGTATCGTCCTCTAGGACTGAGCATCCGTATGAGGGTGAAACGTCGTGATCAGAGTCAACTGTGTTTCAAGGGATTGCTGCAAGGATTTCCAGAAATGAGATGTAATCCTTGGATCTCTATCTGATTCAATCGAGACTGGAAGACCATGCCACTTTACCAGCTCCCAGATATAGATTTTGGATAGATCCTCCACTGTAAGAGATTCACGAATCGGGATGAAATGGGCAGACTTCGTTAGACGATCCACTATCACCCAAATGGCATCGTTCTTTTTGACTATTCTTGGTAGTCCTGTAACAAAATCCATTGCTATTTTGTCCCACTTCCAAACAAGGATTGGTAAAGACTGAGACATTCCCATTGGCCTCTGATGATCTTCCTTGACTTGCTAATAAGTCAAGCCTCTCAAACCAAACATAGCCACACTTTTTTTCTTACCAGCCCACCAGAACTGCGCTTGCAACATTTTATACATTTTTTGAATTCCAGGATGAACAACCCACCTAGAATGATGATATTCCTGGAGAAGATCTTTATGACAAGAAACTTGTACAACCATCTGATTCTGAAAACACAAAACTGAATCTCCATTCAGTTGCTAACCCTCAATGGTATCGCCACCATTGAGTTTTTACCTCATGGTCACACACTCATAATCAAATATCAATGCCTCTTCAACCAGACCAACCAAGTCAGGAATCAGAAAATCTGGATAGAAGACCACTCTATCACCTTGGTCTTCACATTCCAACCACATATATGCTATAAATGACATCATCTTCCACTGGTCATCAAATTCCAAAAGTCACACGTTTATAATTTGGCGTACAACCGATGATCCCTCAAGATCCCCATCACTATTGCCAAGTGCCGCTCATGCTCCACCATTGTCTTAGAATACACCATAATATCATCTACAAAAACCGCCACAAATGTATACAGATATCTCTGAAATATCTGATTCATCAATGCCATGAACAATGTAGGCACATTCGTTAGACCAAAGGGCATAACCACATATTTATAATGGCTATATCTACTTCTGAAAGCTATTTTAGGAATATCGTCCTTCCTCACCCGTAATTGATGATATCATGACCTCAGGTCGATCTTGGAGAAGCATTGGGCTACCCTCAACTGGCCAAAAAATCCTCAATTCGTGGAAGTGGATATCTATTCTTTATCATAACTTGGTTAAGTCTACCATAATCAACACATAACTTCAATGTTCCATCCTCTTTTTTAACAAACACCACTGGTGCTGCCCATGGGGATGTGCTAGGCCAGATGGAACCTTTTTTTCTAACTCTTCCAACTAGATTTTCAATTCCCATAAATTAGTAAGTGGAACCCAGTAAGACGAAAGTGATATAGTACTGGTCCCCAAATGTAGATCAATCGTAAACTCCATTTCTCTTACGGGAGGTAACCCAGAGAATTATTCACGAAAAAAATCCATGAACCGATCCACCACTGCTGGAAGAACAGTCTTCTCAACACCGTCTACTGATTCCAATGACAACACCACCAACTCATATAATAACATGCCCACTACTAGTGCCAACAAATCTGTTGAACCCTTTCATTCATGCCACTCCTCTCTGAAGAGATGTCGAATGCCATCATGTGTCGTAAAAGCCACTAATCACTCATCACAGTCAATGTGGGCCTTAAAAGCCACCAGCCAATCCATTCCACAGAATATATCATACCCATCCATCTCAATCATTATGAGATTCCACATGTCATGAACCAACCCTACCCGGTTCGAGCCACAACTACCCCAAGCCTGCCTCCATAAGCCAGGGGCTGGCGACCAGCGTAGAAGGCACAATAACTCGGGGAGGCATTTTCCTAAGAACCTGTACACACACATGCAACACACTCAATGAAAAAGTGCAGAGTAAAAAAAAAGAAAAGGGAAAATTCTATATATAAACCGAAAATGTGCATCAACCTCTAAATATTACAAAGTAAAAGCTGAAAGGAAAGGGAAAAACATGCGCCCATCCCGAAAAGGTGCCACCACCCGGCAACAGGTAAACAAAAAGAAACAGTTAATGGGTCTCCCACCTGGAACCCGGCTACGACCACCGCACGTGGTCCAAGCTCCCATGCTCCTACGATCCATTGAAGTCACACTCCACCTGTCCGTTGTCTGCATGGGCACACCATGTTAGGGAAAAGATGAAGTAGGGGTTAGTATAAAAATACTCAGTAGGATACCCCAAAGGCTCGAGGGAGCAACAAGGGAGGTACCGAAGGGTGAGCAGTAGATCGAACAGGGAAAAGTAAAGGAGTAAAACCAAAGGTGCAGTAAAGAGTAAGAGCTCAACCCAACAAGATAAAGGTAGAAGACTCGTCCTAACACAAGGAGATAGGAACGATGAGAATATGAACTTCTCAACGAGCTTTCGCTGCCTATAGCAGGAGAGTAGACTCATCCAACCATGAGAATCTAGACGCAGAAAGAACGTGGCATACCCCGTGCGTCTTTGCCTCTCTTGGAAGGAGACCAACCAATCCCGAGAAGTGGGTACCAGAACATGGTATATACAAATCCATATGCTCTTTCAAGAAACCCGAACAAGACCGTAAGGGGATCTCCATCACGTAGCTCAGCCCAAGAAAAGTCAGTCGCCAACAGTCTTAGAAGTAAACTCCATTGATGCCCAGAATCCCATAAGTCTTCCCCAAAGCGCAATCCAAGGGGCTCAAACTCTGCACCTCGACAATATCCTCTTTGGGCGGCACTAACTCGCCCACACGGTTTTTGATCGCGTCACAAGGATGCGTCTCAGACGGGGAAAACACCCCTTGTACTTGAGAGTTTTGGGTTAAGTCAAACCACACCTCATCACTGCCCAACAGTCGATAGGTCTTCTCAATGTCAAAGCCGTCACAAAACTGACCCGTATAACCAAGGGTCCCGCTCCGGTAATCACGAAGGAAAACCTAAGACTAGCCTTGTTGAAAGGACTGAGCCTGGAATGCCAACAGGTGTCCCACTGCCCAGCCCTACTGGGGGGTAATTCATAACCAGATATTGGGTGACCCACTGCCCAGCCCTGCCGGAGGGTAAACCATAATACATCATCAGACGACCTACTGCCCAGCCCCAATGGAGGGTAGACCTTAATACATCATCAGGCGACCCACTAGCCAGCCCTTTCGGAGGGTAAACCCTAATACATCATCAGGAGACCCACTGCCCCGCCCCGTTTGAGGGAAGACCTTAATACATCATCAGGCGACCCACTGCCCAGCCCCGCTGGAGGGTATACATAGAATAGGTCGATAGGCGACCCACTGCCCAGCCCCACTGGAGGGTAGACCAGGAACTAGACGATGGGCGACCCACTGCCCAGCCCTGCTGGAGGGTAGTCCCTAAGGGGTCATCGGGTGAACCACTGCCCAATCTCTTCTGGATGGTAGACCCTAAGTGTGTCGGGTGACCCACTTCCCTGCCCCTCCTGGAGGGTAGACCCTAAGTGCGTCGGGTGACCCACTGCCCAGTCTCTGCTAGAGGGTAAACCCTAGAAGTCGATGAGTAACCCACTACCCAGCCCCGCTGGAGGGTAAAACACAGAACTGCCCTGGCCATCTCTACTGGAGGGTACAATTCTGGCCAACCAAACACGGAGTGGGTATCGCGTAATCACCCAACTCCAGAACAACTCCACCAAAAGAGGTTCAACGCATGTTCCATCATTGGGTGTCACTAGCACCGCTATCGCCCAATCCATCGAGAATAAAACCAGGGGAGAGCACTCAACCCTACTGGTCAAAAAAACGAGCACTGAGGTACCCTCTACGTAGAAAGAGGTCATAGTACGCAAAGCAGAGCTCGACATGCACCTTGGGCCCACACGACGTGTGTCCCCACTTAAATACCCAACCAAGCGCACAAACAGACTTAGGTACAAACCACATGTACCTCCAAATGCTCCTGTATACTCCCGGAGTATACCTCGTTCCAGCCCAAAGGCTACCATGCACACGACACCCAACGTCAACACGAAGGCATGATGTAACAACTCCAACTTGCCACCTCAACGGCTGAGGCACAATCAACCACATCTCTCTAAACACCAAACTAACTCTCCCAGGAGTGCACGCGATCACACGCAAATGGTCTGCTACAACCACACTAGAAGAACCGCCACCAGATCACCTTTAACATTTCCTCATTTAACAAGATCGCGCAAGAGGGTCCGCACAACCAGACGGATCACACCATTGTAATCCTCGCGGAAAAACATGCAAGATCGACTACTTACTCACCTCCAACAGATATCCGATGGAAAAGTCACCAACACCGCCTCATGCCTTAATGACATCCCATGATCCCGAGCCTTGGCCCCAAAAACAGTCGGGCACATCGCACCATTGGGATCCCCTCGGGTAAACACGTCAAAAGCACTACTCACTTGAGTGCAACGGATATCCGGAGAAAAAAGTGCATTCTGGCACACTGCACATGAACGGTGCTTCATGGGACCCACATCCCGGTCCTGAAACACAATGAACAGATCGTACCATTGCGATCCTCTCGAAAAAGAACAGAAGGTGGACTATTCACTTTTCCAACATGGTCGCCCGGTGATAGAGATGGAAAATCACCGTCGATGCCAAAAAGACCATCACGGGGCCCGCACCATCGTGCGAAATTACAGCAGGAAGACTGCGCCAACGCGATGCCCTCGGAAAAACACCCAACATCGACTACTCGCACGCCCCGAACGGACGTCCGATGAAAAAGTCATGCAACGCTGCACGCAGCTCAGAAGACGGGTCGTGGGACCCATGCCTCAAATTTGGCCTCAACACCTCAAACTATCTTGGACAGCTCCGTCTCGGTGCCAGGGTCCCAACGACACTGACGGCGCTTAAAATGGACGTCGGACGCGTCCGCGCCGTCCAAAACAAGAATCTCGGGAAAAACACTTGTCCACTTAAAGACATGTCGCGCCTCTGTGGCCCATCGTTTCTGGAATTAAAAATTCCTGAAACCACCTAAAAAACGTCCGCCTCAACATGAGGTCCGCACTTCAGCTGACGACACACAAAACAGACGCCCGTAGCGAATGTTACGGGCGTCAGAAGACTGAGGGGCAAAGTCCCCTTGGGCTGGACCGGGCTGGACCGACCGGTCCGCCCGACCGAGGCCGGCCGGCCCGGCTCGCAGCGCTTAGCCCACAGTTTGGCCATGCGGGCTGGCGGTGGACTCGGTCCGCTGCGTGGCCGGCCTATTGAAGCTGGTCGTCGCGCGACGACCCGCGTGACGCGAGTCATTGTCTCCGCACGGGGGTCGCGCTCTGCGACCCCGCCTCACCGTCACGCCAGCCCGTACCGACGGCGCCTCGCGGCTGTCTGGCCCGCGGCATCCTCCTGAGGCCGCCCCCTCGCCCTGGCCAGCCACCTCCTCACGCCACGACACCCGCAGAAGTCCGCAGACACCCCCCTGCTGCCGCTGTGAGCCCCCGACCACCTCAAGCTCAGCCGAACCACCGCGCCGCCCTGCTAATCCCCCAAATTCCCGCAAACTTCGGCGAATATCCATGAGCATCGCAGGACTCGGAATTGAAATCTTAAAGATGCATCAAAAATATCATAAAATCAACTACAAGATTATGGTATTTTTTCGAGGAACAAACAACAAATTGATGCATATACTCAAACTCAAAGAAAGGTTTGGAAATAAAAACACAACAAAACCTCCTACCTCGCTGGGCTTTGCCCGGAGCATCACGTCGATCCGCCGGCATCACTGCACCTCACTGGAGTCACCTTTCCGGAGATGGATGAGGTGAGGGGAGGGGTTTCACCAGGGGGTTCAATGGGGAGTAAGGGGAGGAGGGGAGAGTTTAAATAAATAAACTCTTTAATTAAAAGTCCTGACCCCTTAAACACCCATGACAAAACCATCTGGAGCGGTCAAGATTAAACTCCCCCCAGGGTAAACACTACCTCCTGAGCACAACATAGGTCTCATTATTTTTATCCGAGACCCCGTTCAAATGTTATTAAACATAGCGCCCGAGGCCACCAAATTATGAAAACGCCCCGGGGCCATTTTTCACAGACGACCCGCACCCGCAAAACATATACCTCTCCTAGGGTAAACGGTACATTACGAACTCAATGGTGCCCTCAGTTTTCTAATTCGAGCCAGAGTTTAATAAATACACAAGTTTAACCATTAAATGAATTAATTAATTTATTCCTTTATCCGTTTAATGTTATGGGGGCGGGCGAGGGGTCCAAACATCCAGCGCCAACAAGTTTTATGTTGTTACTAGGGTAAAAAAACCCATTCTAGACCCATCCGTACACTCAGATCTGTGATCTGAATCACCATTTAGGAGTTATCCCATTTATTTGGTGTTTCCAGTGTGAACGCACTTAAAATTTCATTTCGTCCACTCCGGGGCTCTGAATGGCACACCGTCTGATGGCGCTGCTCTGGAATATCATCAAGAATATTCAAAGACTTTCACAGCAAAAATTGGGTTCTTACACCACATTAGCTCAACCTCACCTACAATGATACAACATTCTCAACACAAGAAGGCTTGAAACTCTCTTCAACAAAGAGGAGATTAATGTTTTAAAACCAAGGGCTTCATTTACACCCTGAAACCCAACAAATCAACCACAAGTGAAATAATAATTGAGAGTGAAGCGCCCATATCATACATAACTTGCATCAAGGTAGAATCTAAAAGAATAGTACCTCACACTGTGGATGGTCCTGATTGATCATCCACTACAACCTGCTCAGCTCCGAACAGTGCCTTTTTCGCCACACTTGGCTCTTTATTTCTTTGCTAAGGCATTGTGGTATTCTGAGAATCAACATGCCCCACTTTGCTCTGCTGATGAAAGGTATGATGCTCTCCCCGTCCCATCGAAGCATACAACGTCGGCGATCCCTGAAGAGTGTCACACATAGCTAACCTTGGATCATTCCGACAATAACGCTGCAGAAGCCTAATATGCTTACAATTATGACATGATTAAGGTTGTTCCATACAATCCAGCTTGTTGTGGCCCATATAACCACACCTAAAACATCATGGATTGATCTGGGGCTTCGGAGGATGATTTTCCAATCTTAATGTCAGATTATATGCCATATTCCCACCCTAGAAATAAGTGTACCTCCTTCGCTTGAACTGAGCATTAGAGTTCCCAATATTCCCCATGGGTACCACCATGCTTCCTCCACACGGAGCGCCCAACAAATCCCGCTCATCCACCGAGGCTCTATTCACCATCTCTTTGTAATCATCTATACATTGTACTTCTATCTTTGAATGAATTTCTTTCCTTAACCCTGATTGAAGGATCCTTTCCTTCAACGACGTGCTACCCGCCACCTCAGGTGCAAACCACACTAAGTTCATAAAATTAGCTACACACTCTGCCACAATCATAAGATATTGCTTCAAACTGAATAAATCAGTCGTACATTGAATTACGAACATTTTTGGGTGGAAGTTTTTATTAAACAATTCTTCAAATCCTTCCTATGTCATACCCCAGTCCATCCCCTCTTGGAAAACCAACTCCCACCACTGAAGGGAAAGATCTTCTAACATATACATGGCCAACTTCACTTTCAACTCTAGCGGCGTTCCCAAGAACTCGAAGATCTTGTTCATTCTATTTAACCATGCTTTTGACCTCTGCGGCTCTAAATCACCCCTGATGATGGATGGATTTTATTTTTGAAACTGAACTGCATGATCCACATGCCTTGGTTCATCCACTTTGTTTCCACTTTCCATAGAATGGAAATCTTGCACTATGCTTTTCACTAGTAGCTGGTTCACCTGAGGCTCAGGTGCTACCACATTCTCAGCAGCCTCCTCTAGTTGGTCTCTACTTCGCCAACCCTGTGCCATTTCTATAAATAGATAACAAACAACCATGATTCTCACTTCCGTAGACATCACGAAATCGAATTCAAAATCACATTACACAATACTATCACAACGAGGCTTCCCACCTTTCTACATTTCCATGATTCCACAATTTGATAACCAATCAATTTTCAAAATACCAATTTTATTCACATTTCAATTTCACACATTTAAAAACCCATTTCTCAACTCATCCCATAAATCATTATTCCCAATGAAATATGCATCCTAGTGGGAAGTCATTTCTACCATCCATGCCATGATCATCTCATTGGCTTCATCCATGACAATGAGATATCCAATGCCTATAAGTGTCTCCAAAACACTTATGTACCCAACTCCATGGTAACTTGAAGTTTGGCATAAGAGGGTCAGCTACGTCCTTTTATGCTATACATTCCATGATCTTCCATTCCTACACCTTGCTACCATCCCGACACAAGGAATATACCACAATGAATGTCCACTCCAAAACCAAGGCGCCAAAGTGACCAAATAATTGCCCTCATGTGAAAGCTAAATACCGAACAAACATATACCACTTTTAACACCCCACACCTACCTCATTGGCTTGTTGAGGCGGTGAGGGAAACATCGCCTTAAGTGATGTTCCGAAGACATCAAATGCTGGAAATAAATGCTGAGGGCTTCAAGATCAAGTTGGGGAATGATTTTCCCTTAAGGAAAATCCAGCCAAACCAGCCACTAACAACCACTATATGATGCAAGTCATTTAAATTACCCAATCATGCATTCCCAAAACACCAAAAGTTATTGCACAATACAACACAACACCAAAATAACCAGACATGTCCCCACCACATCAGAGTGCTCTGTGGAAACTAGACAACCAAACTCCACACAATCCATGACACCACCACAACTCCACACCATGCTCTATCCTCCAAGCTCCACCAAGGGATCACAATGCTCCTCTAGAGGAGGGTGATGCCTTTCCTTTTCCCACATCACGTTACACAACATATACAAAGACACCAATGTGAAAAAGTAGGTGGTGAGTACTAAAACTCAGTAGGTTTTCCCCAAATGGCTTCACCACACAGGAAATCCTTAGCACATTAATATAAAAAAGTTTATATAAAATAATCACAAGTGCATCCATTACCATAATTCCACACACCCTTACCAAGACATCTTTCCCAAACCATGTAAAACCAGGGAATGCCATAAAATCATGCCATGATCCAAACATGCCACACAAGGAATCCAAATAATTAACCATGCCATGCATGAAAGCCAAATCAACCATTACACATTTCCACAACAAATTCCATCTTTGAAATGAAACACACAACAAAGCAACCATAATAGTGGGACTTCCTGCCCAACTCATTCAACCCATATTCTGCTAGCAGGACTTCCTACCCACTACCTGAAAACCAAAAACGGTAATGGTGGGACATCCCGCCCAACTCGTTCACCCCATCTTCAACTATTAGGACTTCCCTCCCTATTCCCCACAACCAACACAAGCCATAACCAAGAACACAACCCTCCAATGACACAACAATACGCAAATCACCATTTCCGTTACATGACAATCCACTTCAATAAATCAAACCTTTATTGAAAACACCCTTCAATCATTTTCTATACCCAACCACATTTCAATTAAACAACCCTTTTTTATTGAAAACCATGTTCTCAAATTATTTTTATCAAACCAAGAGAACAACTCATTTTAAATCCCATTTTAAAATCACCTCAAGAGCATTTGGCCATGAGCCTTTTTCCTTAAAATCCCCAAACCGTCCCTAAAGGGATTTCCATACAATTTTGCACATCAATAACACAATTAATATTAAGAAACACAAATTAATTGCAACCAAAACCACTGGTTCTAACCAAGTGGAGTCAAGAGAGAAGCCACATTCCTTTAGGGTTCCTGAGAAATCGACCCTCAAGCATCCGCACCTCAAATTCATTGAACTCGCCACTTAAACTTCTCTAGATCCATTTACCTATCATTCACAAGCATTAAAAAATCATCCAAGGAAAACACAACCTCATATATACAAAAAACATGTGTAGATATTGAAAACTAAGAAAGAGGGAAGAAATGATCTAGAGAAAAACACATTGAAACCAAGAGGAGAGACTTACCCGGAAGAAACCACCTTCAATATGCCAAGAAACCTCTTCAAAATGCTTCCAGGTCGAGTGGGAGAGCCCCTCCAACCCTTGAGAACTGAAAATCCTGAGTGGGCTTCGAGTGGGAGAATGCTTAGAGAGGAATGAGGCAAGCCTGAGTCAGACTGGGTTTTAAAAACCTATTTTAAGTGTCCACACAGTTAGTCCGCACAGTTTGGAAAACCGTGCACTAATCGTGTGTATGATACTGCCTCAAGAGAAAGGGTCCATACAGTTGCTATGAAAGGTTTGGAAAATCGTGTGCTGGCCATGCGAATCCTAATATCTACCCGCTCCCCGGTTCCCTGGGGAATCTGCACGGTTTCCACTAACCGTTCTCAAACAGTGATCCTTAAGAAAGGCCTCCAAACTCATTCAAAACCATTCCAATCTCTCCAAAACTATTACCAACTCATACCATTCACATTAACACATAATAAATTCATAAAATGTCCACATACATTATACCAGGGGTACTACAAAAATCTATTCCCTTAAGGAGGTTATCAAGGAGATTATTTTAGGAGGTAAAGCACCCATCTTTTTCATTTAGTTTCATTTAAATTTATCTTATTTTGTTATCCTCTCCTCACCTTCCAAGTATAAAAAAATTATGTTTCTAGTATCATCTATATATTTTAATTAAATCATGTGAATATAAGAACCATCATCAATAATCTCAGTCTCTCCCTTTTAATTTATAAACAAAATCAACATCATTGAGGTTCCAATTTTTTACCTTCAGGGAATAAACTGTTTCCTTGTTCAATGTCTCTTTCATTACTAGTCTTGGAGCAATTTTAATGGTTGAACTAAAACATAATATATGTATTATAATCTAATTAATATTTAAGAACCAGTTTACATACATATTAATAAATCATATGACTAAACTAGTTCTTAATAATAAAAATACCTTTAAAATAATATATGTGAATGTCATTAATAATTCACCTAATGATTAATCATATGTCATTGCAACTAAATGATTGAAATGAACAATAAAATTTATATATGTTCATAAATAATATGTAATTTAAATTCTGAAGACTTACATACATTCCAAGTGGAGGAATAATTTTTGGATTACTGTAGTAGTTATGTAGCAGTACTATAGCAGTGATGTAGCAGGTACTGTAGTGGGAACTATAGTAGTACTATAGTAGGTACTATTAAGAACTTTATCTGTTGAGAATATCCCCCCGTTTGGGCCTTTGTGACATTGATTTGGTCCCCGAGATGTTTAAGGCTATGGGGTCTCCCAGGCCATTATTCCAGTAAGGACTTTGGGCCACCTTAAGGCTTTTAAGACACATTATGGCCTTCAGGCCACATTAAGTGAAGATAAAAAATAGACAACCTACAAGGAATAATTTTTTGGGGGAGGATGAGAAAGGGGAGTTCACTATTGCAGAACCTAATTGGATTGAAAGAATGAGAGGGTATGACCCCTTCCATCCAGACAATAATGTGCATGCATGAGAATGCCCAGTCCAACAACCATACGAAGGCGGAGAGCTGATTTTGGGATGAAGATGTAGTTGAGGAGCAGTTCCAAGTAGTTAGTCCAGGTTTTATGTATTGTTTGAATCCTATAGGCATATGAATTCTTCTAAGGCCTACAGGCGATGTAATACTTACTCCTAAGGTCCTTGTATGGGTTCCACTTCACCCCTTGAAATAAGGATTATCAAAATCAATAAAAATATTAGGTCCTTCAGGCCATTAGAGGAAGAAAACGAACACTAAAAAATGACAGAATTCAATATAATTACATATCAATAGGGAAAAAAATGAAATAAAACGAATTATGATAAACTAAAATAATGTCTAATAGGTTCTGAAATAAGTTATTAATTATTCTAATTTCATATTCCAGGACCCTAAGTACATGACAAGATGACATTTAGACATAAGGTAAAGGTTCTTCCACTCATACGTTGATTTTCATTCGGTTTATTTTTATGGTCTAATTACCTCAATGAAAATTATTCTGTATTATTATGTACTCATCATAATTTTAGTGTGATTTTTCTATATATGTTTACTAACCAGAATCCTACTTTCATTTAATGGGTGTTATATGTTCTAAAAGGATCTTTTAAAATTCCTTCTAGAAACTGAATCACAATTCAAGGGAATTTTTCAAAATCATATCTTTATTCATGGGTACCATATAATATTGTTTGAAACCATTATATTTATAAAATCACTCATTTTATGATGAAGATATTATCTTACTTTACTTTTGGTTTTATACAAATATTTTCCAAAAGTGATCTTCTATTCAAATTAAAATATTATTTATCTCAAGAATGACTCAATGATTTTGTAAGAGTATCTTCATCTATTTCAATAATCATGTTGATTATTATGCATTTTTAGGATTAATATTTCACGGTATCATCTACCATTTTTAATTTAATGGTTATTATTTTTTTGTTTGTGGTTGTGCTATCTTAAAGCCATTCTCTAATTCATTCTGAATTGTTAGTGTTTATGCTTAATGTTCAGGGAATGTTATCTACATTTCATATATTAGATTAAATATGAGTGAATATGTTGTTTATAATTATCCATGTTCATATGTGGAATTAATTTGACATAGAATGTTCTGGTTGGGGCCCTCTACATCCTCTCGGTGCATCGGTAAGTCACATGAGACAAACTACGGTCTTGACACAAAACCTTGTTAAAATATGTATTTATGGTCTTGGCATGAGGTCGTGACAACATGGTGATGATGTCCAACATTATGCATTCCCTAATTATAAAAATGTTATTGCTGTTTCATAAAGTTATTTTACTATTAGAATACCCATTATTATGTTTTATTATGGAATTACATACTCAGCTCCTATTCCTTCCATAATGTGTGCCTGTTTTTTTAATGGAATATTTTTTTTGTTATTAAACTTTCTAATTTATATATAAATTCCACTTAATTTCTTACCCTTTCTGAGTACTTGAGCTCACCCCTTTCTTATGTTCCATTTTCTCTGGACATGAATAATTTTATTATGAATGATAGACTGAAATATCCTAGGAGTTATGGATGTTTTCTAAGGAGTTTCTATATTTTATTTCCTTTTAAGTTGTAATATTGAACATATGTATGTATCTTGTTTCCAATAATACAAAACTACTTATTCCTTCAGTATACATATTACTTTATTATATTCTATTGCAATCAAATAAGGCACTGAATTTGGGATATTATGGGTGGGTCCTTATAGTTGGTATCAGAAGAAGCTTAGTAGAAAACATTGAAACTATATTAGAAAATGTATATTAGGGAACAAATCCCTAAGGAAATATTTGATGAAAAACATACAAGAGCTTCATGAAATTTTGGTAAGGAATAGATTATGTAAATCTTTCAGGAAAATACATCCTTTTATGGATAAAAATAGGTAGAGGTGGATTTGAAACAAAGGTACCAGGGAGAAAAAACTCTCACAATGAGTTTTGGTCTTGACCCGTGGTATCCATGTACACGATAATGGGACTTGATGCACTATTTGTCCCAATATAACCATAGACGCCTATTATTTTTTTCTTCTATTGGTCATGTGTTTTTTGGGAATTGACAAGTATGAATCTGGATTTGAATTGTTTTTCTGAAACATTGAAATTTTGGCGGGTCTTAGATTGGTGCGCTGTCACTGCACCATTACTGACGATTGTCAATCAGTACTTTAGACGGTGTGGTTGATCGATTATTATAGTTATTCAAAATGAAATGAAACAAAGATTTTATTTTAATTATCATTATGTTTGATATTAATAATTATTTGTTATTGTTATTAATATTATTAATATTAGTATCATCATTTTAATACTAATATTAGTATTATTATTGAGAAATAAAATTATTAATAGCGTGTTATAAGTATTATTACTCTTTTAGTATGAGTAATTTGTTATTAATATTAACATATAAATTATTATATTTATTATTATTATATTATTATTATTATTATTATGTTTTTTAAACCCTAAATCCACCCACCACCACCCTCTTTCCATACCGGCAATGCAGCCCCCCAATTGGCGCAAATCATACTCCATACCCCACTCAGCTTGTAGCGAACCAACACAGCCATCCTTACTAGAGCTCTACCCTGCACCAACCATATCTAGCATGGACTCTCTCCCTCATTTGCACACAGCCCCCAGCATGTGTCATCGTCTCGCTCGTCATCTAACTATCCTCTCGGTGCTCTCCCATACAACACACCTTTTTTGCACACAAATCTCACTTCTACCATTGATTCATCTCGAATCCTCCTTGAATGATGTCTCTGATTGAGGTCCGATTCTTTGAGGTAATACCATTCCTAATGTCCTTATTTATCACGTTTTCATTTTGTTTCACATTTGATACCTATTTAGGATTTAACAAGAACCTTAACGATGGTATAATTTGAGATTGTTTTATTCTTTCATGAATAGGGTATGTGAGGACCACCTCAGGTGTTTTTATAACATGTTCTGACATGCGCCGTCGAAGATGACGCAAAAAACTATGTTTTGGTCTTCCACTGACATCCGAGTTATAGTTTTATGTCCTCTATATGGTTTCTTAGCATCGTTAGGCCCTTAATTAGCCTGATATTGTGTTATTGAATATTTTTGATTTTGTAAAAAAAATTATTTGCTTTGGTTCTGGGATTACCTTTACATGCATCTACAATGATATGATTTTTTAAGTTCCAAATCTTGTTTTGATAAATTTTAAAATTTAATTTTCATCCCTATTTTATTGATATGATACTTTTTGTGATGTTTTGGCATTGATGGAATTGGTTAAAATTGATCCATGGTGTGATTATGTAATTATTTATACGTGTTTATGCACCTCGAGTGTCGATAAAAGGTGATATGATATTTTAAAGGAATTTAATTTTTTTTTAGGGGTGTTTCCCTTAGGTTTATTTTATAAAAATTATAAAAATTTAATTTGGGTTTTACTTGTAAACATTTTGATTATTTAGGGTTTGTTCTTAAATTATATTCTGATTGTTTTGTTTACCTTAAATTTTATATTAGGGATTTGTGGTGTTTTTTAGTCCTAGGGATATATCATAGGGAGTGGCAGTCTGTATTGAAGGCGCGCACACATCATCCCAAGTAATGATATGTATAGATATATATATCTTCTGGGTGCGTGTTTCCACATGGTACAGAGAGCAGTTGCATTAGTTTGAGGATATATATATATATATATATATATAGAAGTGCGTGCGTGTGAGCGATCTGCTTTTTGAGTTAGAAATCATGTCGTGGACATTTTTTGAGGTAAGCATTTCCAATCTTTCCTTTCTAAAATAGTTCATTGGCACATGGAAGTTTTCAATTTCTTCTTAATGGTTGATTTCATGAATGTTATATTTATGGTTCGAAGTGATTAGTGTTTTTTTATTTGTTATAATTTAATAAAAATAATTTTTCCTAGTAGATTGTTTAAATTGATGAGGTTGAGATTCCGAGAATGTTTATTTTAAATGTTGTGGTTCTTCAAAGTTAGATTGGGGGTTTTTACTCAATTGTTTTGTCGATTCATAAGATTGTTTGTAAATTATTTTATTCATTTATAAAAGTGTTTATATAATTTTATTGATAAATTGTTTTGTCTGGTTACAAATTTGATTATAAATTGTTTGGTTTGTTATGAAGTACATTTATGGGACTATTTTGTAGTCAGTTTGGAAAGAACAATACATATTTGGAATTATAAATTTAAAAGTGGTATTGGTTATATGAATTTTGGAAAATGTATTTAGACATGCCTACTCAATGTCCCATTTGGAAAATTAAATTCAAATGTGATGTTGGGGTAATGCTTTTAGAGGATTTGGACATAAAGGACTGTTTGGCTCTTCCAAATCAGGTGTGAAGTTATGTTAAATTTTAGAATGTTTTGCGTTTGGATGTGGTGTGTGCCTGGCAAGAGTTTTTAAATGTAATTAGAGAATATTTTCAACGTGGGTGCAATATGATGGCCGGGTTGTAGAATTGTTTAATATGAAGTGATTGAATGTGTGTTTGGGGGTTCTCTTTTCTAGGGTAACCCATTATGGGTGAATGTATAGGATGAATCCGTGTTTTGGGTAGGCACATGTGGTGAGATGAGTCACTCATGCGAGGTCCTCCTACAAACACTGTTTTATTATAACCACCATGGGATCATGGGATTCTTTAAGTAGATCAAGTGATGGTTTCTTATCATCCCCAATTAGATGGTTTGGTACCCAGTGGTAGCTATAGAGGCTAGATAGGGAGTTATACTAGTTTCTTTTTCCGAGAGGGTATCCAGTTGGTTAAGGACATAGGTGCTTCACCATAGACCGACAGGTGGTTCGAAACTGAGTATTTCTAGGGTTATTCAATGGATGCTTAGGATCACCCATGGTTACTTAATTATTTTACATTGCTTCTTTTCTTTCTAAAATACCTGTTAGTTTATTTGTAGTTTGTACTATTTATTTATTTATTTTAGCACAACCTTAGTTGTTCTGTCTTGGCCTTGATAATAAAATGTCCAATGGGTTTAGAAATGTTATGTATCATTTATTGGACATTCTCTATACGGGAAAAACATGTTGATTATTTTAAAATGTGAAAAACCTACTTTCATACATGTATTTAAAACTGGTGTTTATGGATTTCTAAAGAAAAGAGAACTTTTGGATTTAGTGGTTTATTTCTGGAATCCCTATTTAGAATATCATTTCTCAGGCATATTATAAATTTAGAGTTGCAGGTTCAGTTTCTTATTCAGGATCCAGGATCAGTAGCTTAATGTTGAAGTAGACTTGGTCTTGATTTGGGTGGTGACCTGAAGGGTTACAAGGAGGTTTGTGATGTTTTTATTTCATTCCGCTACTAGTTCTATATTCTTATCATTAGTCTTTCTATTTCTGGTTATCTTTTTTTTTCACAGTCCAAATCATTCCCTCTTTGATGTTTTTTATGATCGAAACTAGTTTCCAGCCCGCGGGGATTGGGAATGCCTCTCGGGACATGCCACAGGCATGCTTGGGTGACTGGTTTAGGGTCGACTCGGGTTGTTTTGTGACAAAATGGTATTCAAGGAGCCTTATTTTTTGGGGTGTATGGTAGAAGGAGATTAGGATTGTCATACCTTAGGAGGTAGGTTATGGGTTGTTGCCAGATCACCACAGTTCGTGATGAGACTTGATTTACCAGGGGTATTATGAGATTAGAGTCTTTTGTATTTGGTGTATTTGAATTATGAGATGATAATGAGTGATAAACAGATCACATTGTGGCCTTATATGGTGTGGTGACCTATGTGGAGTCAATGTACCCATTTTAAGGTCATATTAGTGTTATTCCTTGCTTGGGTCATGGCTCACCACCGTGTTGTCAGGGTAGGAAAAAACCCTAGTTCCTCATTCAGTTGGTTTATTATTATTTTTTCTGTTTTTTCATTTAGAACATAGTTTATGTTAGTGTGTGTTAAAAAAAATTATTTCGAAATGAAAAAACAAGGGGGTTTCTTCCAAATTGTTTTTTAAATTATTAAAGTTGATTTTTTAAGAGAAAGTGTATCGGTTTTGAAAAAATGTTGTCTATGTTGGGATTTGGAAAGGAAAAGAAGTGTTTGAACCATGGAACTCTTTAGAGAGGGTCACAAATGTGTGGGTATGTATGGAGAGTGAATAGGGGGGGGGGACTTTTTTGCGTATTATGAAAGTGATTATTAATGAACGCACATGTGATGGTTTATAAGGTACCATATGTATGTTTTAAAATTATAATGAAATAAATGTTTTTAAGAAGTTTCTTTTTCTTTTGTTTATATATGTTTGGCTTATAGGTCTGTTTCCCTTGGATTGTGTTGTTTCATTGATTGAGTTTTGGCTTGAGGACCAGTTTCAATGTTGTTTCCCGTGTTGTTATGAGTATGCCACTCAGAAAACCTCAAAAATTTGTTAACGAGTTATGGCCAGTTCCTAGTTCTTTTTCTATGTCGCCTTCTTATTTAGGTAAGAAATGCTTTCTAGGGGTAGTTTTATAGTTCCTAAAGATAGTGTGTATTCAAGTTGTTGGGAAATACTAGGTTAGATAAGGTTTGTACCATCCTAGAGTTATCTGAGGATCCAGTTCTGGACTACTAAAGGTGGGGTGTCTCATTGTCATTAGATTCTAGGGTGTAGTTGGTGGGGGTCAGATCTTGTGAAGGTTCCCTATCTGGAAAGGAGTTAAGGATAGAGGAACCTATCTCCATGAAGCAATATAATCTGTACCAACTCCCAGTTTGGTATACCATTCTCTTTCATGCCACTAGTATGGACAGATCATGCATTCTAATCCACCTTGTCGCATCCCTCGGAAGTCTTGCTACCATGCAACTATTCAGGCCATCAAGGAGAGTTCTGAAAGAAGCATCATTCATGACGAAGGAGTTTGGGATTGAAGGATTCATATGCTTGAGTATGAGGTAAGAGACACATCACCCATTAGGGACCCTTTCATAGGTTTTGGGGCCAAGCTCGTGCATATTTAAGAGTTATCGAGGGTGTGTGGAACCTCAGCGTAGATCGTGTTTTCATCCTCATATAGAAATATGAAAGGGTTTCTTGTTCGATTCTTGTCCCCTCCATAAACGAATCCTCATTCTGGTAGTGTAATGTTCTCATTCGACAAAAATCTATGTTGTATTATTTTTTCTTAGCATGTTTTTTTTCATCATTAGGATTCTTAGTGGAGGTTGGGCCTAGGGATAAATGGACCTTTTCTGATTTTGAGTTGGTATCAACTATGCTAATTAGGTGATGTTTTATTTTGTAAAATTTATGGGAGATATTGAGTGAATTTCTCATTATCATGTTGATGGGGTTTTTTCATAGCATGATTTCCATCAAATTCTCAGGTGCGTTGTTAGGTCCATGTTGGGAAAATGAATGAGTTAGGTTTGAGAGTTCTTATGTTCCCCCCCAGGGGTGGTGCGTTCGAGATTAAAGGGTTTTTGTATTATTGAATTCGTCTGATGGGGAGAACACTCCTATGTTCTCCCCTCAATATTGTGTTGTGGTCCTCCTTGAATTGGTTGGGTGTGATTTTTATAGGGAATAGTGACCTTGAGGATCTCAGTTCTCTATGTTTTGTCAGGGAATGGACTCAAGTTGAGTTAACTGTTGGCATGGAGACTTTCTGGGGGATGAAAGTCTCTATGGTGGGTAGAATTATCACACTATGACCACTGATTCATATTATTTTATTCTTTTTGTGGACCTACGTCTTTTTGATAGATTCGGGTTTGGGTTTGGGTTTGAATTTTTTTGTGAAACGTTGATATTTTAGCGGGTCTCGGGCCAGTGCTTGGTCACCATACCTCTAGTAGCAATTGTGCATTTGATCCTGGAGACTTTCTGGTTGACCAATTATTATAATTTTTCAAAATGAAATGAAAAAAAGTTGTTATGTTAGTTATCATTAAGAGTGATATTTGTAAACTTCTATTATTGTTATTAATATTATTAATATAACTATCATCATTTTAATAATTATAATATTATTATAATTATTATTATTATTGAGAATGAAAATTATTACTAAAAATTTTTATTATTATTAGTATTATTATTATTATTATTATTATTATTATTATTATAATGATTAGGTTATTATTATTATTAACATTTAAATTATTATTATTGTTATATTATTATTATTAGTACTACGATTTTTTAAACCCTAAAGCTACCCACATCCCTCCCTCTTCCTATACCCGCGATGCACCCCCCGGAATGGCGCAAAACCTACTCCAAACCCTACTCATCTTGCAACACACCAACCCACCCATCTTTTCTATAGCTTCACCCTGCACCGACCTCATCCAGCGTTTCCACGTTCCCTCCTGATCACACATCCCCCATACGAAGTCCTCCTCTCATTCACTGGCCAACTTTCCTCCTGGATTGCCCTATTCCGGTTGACCTGCTGCTCCGTCCTATGCATGAATACTTCACTCCTGCTCCCAATTCTCTTGGTCAGGCCTCCCCTATAATTCCCCCCTTTTATCACATGACTCTCCCTTCCATGGTCGAATCATCTTGAAATATTCCATGAATTACATCGACCATTATTGTCTGATTCTTTGAGGTAATACCATTCCTGATGTCCTTCTTTATCACGTTGGAATTTTTTTCCCTTTTGATACCCAGTTTGGATTTAAATAGAACCTTATGGTTGGGATAATATTTTATTCTTGTGTTCTTTCTAGAATAAGGTATGCGATGACCTCCTCAGATATTGTTCATGCATGTTCTAGCATCTGCCACCAAAGGTAAAGATGATTGACTATGTTTCGGTCCACCGTCGACATCCATTGAATAGTTTTATGTTCAATATTTGTTTTTGTAGATTTTTTATTCCCTTAATTATCCTTTTATAGTGTTATTGAATATATTTTATTTTTTTAAAAAAATATTCTTTAAATTCGTTCCTCGTTTACGTCTACATGCATCTGTGATGATATGCTTGTTTAAGTTCCAAATATTTTTTTGATAATTTTTAAAATATAATTCATAACCCTATGGTATCCTTGTGTAGTTTTTTGTGATGTTTAGGAATTTATGGAATTAGATAAAATTGGTCCTTTGTGTTATTATTTAATTATGTTTATGTTTTTATTCACATCGGGTGTTGATAAAAGGTGATATGATCTTTTAATGGAAATTGGTCTGATTTTAGGGGTGTGTTCAGTAGTTTTATTTTTTAAAAATGATTAGAATGCAATTTAGGTTTTACATATGAACATTGTGATTTTTAGGGTTTGTTTTTAGATTGTATATTGATTTCATTATTTTCCATAAATATTATTTTAGTGATTTATGGTGTTTTTGAGATGTGGGGATTTATCATTTGGAGTTGTGGTCACTTTCAATGGAGCGCACACATATTCCAATGTATGGATATATATAGATATATATATCCTCTATGTTCATGTTCTCTCATGGTGTGAGAAGAACGTGCATCAGTTTTATGATATATATATATATATATGGAAGTGTGTGCATGCAAGCGAGCTACAGTTTGATTTAGAAATCATGGTGTGACCACTGTTTTACGTAGGCGTTTCCAATATATCCTTTCCAAAATAGTTCATTGGCACTTTAATGTTTTCAATTGCTTATAAATTGTAGATTTCACCACTATAACATTTATGGATTGATGTGATTAGTGTTTTTTTCTATGTTAAATTATACTAAAATTATGTTTTTCTAGGGGATTGTTTAAATTTCCAAGGTCTAAATGCCTAGAATGATTAATTTAAATGTTGTGGTTCTTCATAGTGAGATTGGGGGTTTCCAGTAAATTGTTTATTCTATTTATAATATTTTTTATAAATTGTTTTATTAATTTATAAAAGTATTTATAAAAATTTATTTATAAATTGTTTAATCATCTTACAATGTTTTTTTATAAATTTTTTGGTTTTTTAAGTACTTTTATGGGACTATTTTGGAGTAAGTTTTGGAATAAAAATGCTTGTTGGGATTTAAAAATGTAAAAGAGGTATTGGTATGATGTTTTGGGTTAATGTATTTAGACCTTTCGACTCAAAGTCCCATTTGGCACCATCAATTCAATGGTTATGTTTGCGTAATGATTTTTGAGATTTTGGACTGAAAGGCCCATTTGGATCGTCCAACTAATGGGTGATGTTTTGTTAACTTTTAGAATGGTTTGCGTTTGGATGTTGTGTGTTCCTAGTTAGAGTTTTTAAATGTTTTTAGAAAATTTTTTCAACATGGATGTGACGTGATAGCCTAGTTGGCACTTTGAATATTGTTAAGTGATTGAATTTTTATTTGGGGCACTCTTGTCTTGTGTAACCCTTTATGGGTGAATGTATAAGTAACCTTCGTGTTTGAGGTTGGCAAGTATAGTGAGATGAGTCACTCATGTGAGAGCCTCCTACTAACACAGTATTATTATCACCACCATGGGTTATTAGGAAAATTTTATTTGATCAAATAATGGTTGTTTATCAACCCTGATTAGATGGGTTAGTACCCACTGGTAGGTATAGAGGCTAGATGGGGAGTGCCACTGGTTTCATTTGTCTTGAGGGCAGCCAATTGGTTATAGACATAAGAGCTTTACCATAGGCCTGCAAGTGGTTCTGAACCCAGTATGTCCAGGTGTCTTCTCGGGATGTTTAGGATCACCCATGGTTAAAAAATTATTTTACATTTCTTGTTTCCTTTCAGCTATACTTGTTAGTTTATTTCCATTTTGTAATATTCAATTATTTCTTTTAGAACAACCTCGGTCTTTCTGTCTTGGTTTTGTTAACAAAATGTTAAATAGTTTTAGAAGTGGTATGTAGTATGTGTTGGGTATTCTTTATCTAGGAAAACCATGTTGACTATTTTAAAATGTGAGAAACCAACTTTCATACTTGTATTTCACACTGGTGTTTTTGGACTTCTTTAGAGAATAAAATGATTGTATCCAGTGGTTTATTACTAGCATCCATACTGAGAATCTCAGTGCTCATACCTATTATATATTAATACTTATAGGTTTAGCTTCTTGGTTAGGTTCCTCATTCTGCTGCTCAATGTTGAAGAACACATGGTTCTGAGTTGGGTGGTTACCTAAGGGGTTACAAAGAGGTGTGTGATGTTTTTTCCACTGCTAGTTTAATATTCTTATCAACAGACTTTATATTTTTGTATATATTTTTTTCATGGTCCTAATAGTCCCCTCTTCAATGTTTTTTTATGACTGAAACTAGTTTCCTTCTCGTGGGGATTGTGAATGCCCCTCAGGACATGCCGCGGGATGGATCAGTTGACCAGTTTAGGGTCAACCCTGGTTGGTTCATGACACTTTTTGTATTGAAACTCCTACAGGATAAACTTAGGATAGTTCACTTTTTCCTTATAATCCATTTTAAGGATTTAAATGTAATATTTTTATCAAAGAAACCATGCTTATGATTAGGAGAGATTAGATATTCATAGAATTTAAATATATTCTATGTATTTTTCTACATTGAAATGATACATTATGATTCATACCCTTATCTAGTGTGTTCCATTATATAGAAATAGCACATATTAGTTGAAATGGAAACTACCAAAACATGCGTATCCCATGTATGGATTTCAATCCGAATCAAAATAATGATTTTGGCTCTAGTATTATGACTGGTGATGAGAAACTTATAACTATAATGGGAAAAATTACTGAAGTTATGAATAATAACCTTAACCATATAGAGATTCCAGATCCACCATGTGTGGTTGTTATGTTAGATCTTTTTATGCGATACCAGCCTCCATCATTCAATGGGACCACTAACCTGTTTGTAGCAGAGTAGTGGATATGTTCCCTAGAGAAGATATTTCTCACTTTGGGATGTAACGAAATAGATAAGTTTGTCATGGAATTATATCTTCTATTAGGAAATATGGATTAGTTGTGGCTGTTAATTCAAAACACAATGGAGTAGGATGAAATAGAAGAGAGAGAATGTAGGGATTTTTAAGAAATCTACCTAGAAAAATATTTACTTGTGTGAACATCGATCAGATAGGGAGAGGAAATTCTTGAATCTTAGGAAAAAGGATGATGAAAATATTGCCAAGTATGAAGCCATATTTACAAGGATAACAAGGAATGCTATAGACTACATATGTAATCTTAGGATAAAAATTGATCGATTCATTGATGGATTATAACAATTCCACCAAAGGGATATAGTATCTAAAAGTTTTTCATCATATGAAGGTATAGTCTCAAGTTCTATCAAGAAAGAAAAAGAATTTTTTTTGTCGTATGAGATTAATGAAAAATAAGAAAATTAGAGGGCTTCTGAATACTCTAGGAAAGGAAATAAGGAAATGGGGAAGAAGGGAAGAGTTGAACTTCCATGCTGTAGTAATTATGGGATGAAACACACCAACACCTACCTGAATGGAATGTGAAACTATTATATGTGTATAGAAATAGGACACCTATATTAAGATTATAGTGGGATGAATTAAGTTACCAATGTTCAATGCTATAATTACAAGGGTTTGGGACATTTTCCCATGTCTTTCCTTAGAATTAGGGAAACGTACCCCAAAGAAGGCCACGGGAGTAAGGCCAACCTTATGTCGTCACAACTGTGGATGTTGAAGTTCCAAATGAAGTGGTGGAAGGTACATTAATCATTTTATAAAAAATTTCCAGTGCATTATTTAATTTTTTATTGTCGCATTATTTCATATCATCTCAATTTTCTAGGAAAATAAGATATTTCCAATTTTATTTAGTGAGAGAGTTATCGGTCAAAACTCAATTGGGTGGTATCATTGCAACAAAGTTGTATTAGGTAATCCGAATTATGGAATATAAATGTGCATTAACTTGTGATTTTATTGTCATACCAATGATTGAATTTGATATAATCCTTGGAATAGATTGGATTTCGAACTGTGATGCGAGAAATTATTTCAAGAAGAACGAGGTTACAATTTTTGAGGATGAAGAGGAATCCCTTATCTTTATGGCCGAAACACCACCATCTGATTCTAATTTAAATCATCCCCCAATAGCTCTACTGAATTCAATTATTGGGGAAGAAGGAAATGAAATTACTATGGCTGTTGAGAAGAATGTTCAAATTGAATATGTACCAATTGTGCAATAATATGTTAATGTATTTCCAGAGGATTTACCTTGACATCCTCCAGAGCATGAAATTGAGTTTTTCATTGAAATAATTCCTAGTTAAAGGCCCTTATAAAAGAACCCTTATTGAAAGGCCACTATAGAGTTAGTGTAACAAAAAACTAGAGAAATTTATTGATAAAGGATTTATTCTACCAAGTGTTTCTCCATGGGGAGCCCCTGTTCATTTCATTAGGAATAATGATGGGTTTATAAGGTTGCACATTGAATATAGGGAGATCAATGATAAAAAAATAAAGAAAAAGTATCCTCTACCTCACATGGATGATTTATTTCATCAACTTCAGGGAGCCAAATAATTTTTAAAGATTGGTCTTTGATCTGGTTATCATCAATTTTCATTTGAGGAAGGTAGACATTCCAAAAATAGAATTTCAAACTAGTTACAGGCATTACAAGTTTATAGTAATTCCTTATGGACTGACTAATGCACCATTTGTTTCATGGATCTAAGGAATAGATCTATCAAGGACTATCTTGATGACTTTGTGGTGGTGAATATTGATGATATCATTGTATACTTAGAAATATATGTAGGTCATAAAAATCATTTTCGCACTACTCTGATGAATTATAGAAGGGATAAATTATATGGTAAGTTTAGAAAATGTAAATTTTGGATTCAATTAGTTTCCTTCCTTGCCCAAATTGTCTCTAAGGATGGAATATCTATTGATCATGCGAAGATAAAGGATGTTAGGAAATGACATACACCAACAAACATAACTAAGGTATGTATTTATATTGGTTTAGCAGGTCATTATCGACATTTAGTTCAGCACATTTCCCGTTTAGCCATCCCAATGACCAAGATCACCCAAAAGGTTGAATGTTTGTTTGGACAAAAGCATATGATGAATGTTTTATTAAATTGAAGATAATATTAGTGAATTATCCGATCTTAACTCTACCATCAGTGAATGCTGGATTTATGATCTATAGTGATGCATCAAAGAAAGGACTTGGCATTGTCTTTATGTTTAATGATAGAGTGATTTTATACACACACTCGGTAGTTTACAATTCCTGAACAAAACTATCGAACAAATGATATTGAGTTATAAGTGGTATGCGTTGCTCAATAGATTTTGAGAAATTACCTCTGTGATGAAAAATGTGAGATAAATACAGATCATAAGTGTTTGAAATATATTTTCTCACAGAAATAAGTCAACATGAGACAATGCAGATGGATTGAGATACTCAAAGATTATGATTTCACAATACACTACCACCCGGGGCAGGAAAATAAGGTGGAAGACACTTTAAGATAAAAGGACCATAGAATTATGATAAAGATAAGAGTTTAAAGGGATTATATGTTGATATATCTAGTAAATATTTATATGGTAATTATCATGGAAGGTAACCCATCACTAATATTTCAAATGGTTTCCAAACCTTCTTTACTAGAAAGGATAAAATCTTCTTGGGATGATAATGAGGAGTTTCAAATTAAAATTAAAGCTGGAAATGATGGGAAGTTGATTGAATTCGTATATGAAGGTGGAATATTGAAATTCAGAAATAGGATTTGTGTTCCTTATATTCCTAAGCTAAGGAGGGCACAATTGAATGATGCTCATAGCTGAAAATCTTTTATACACTCTGGTAGCACAAAAATGTATTTATATTTAAAGAAACATTTTTTGTGGGAAAACATGAAGAGGGAGATTTCTTATTACATATCGAGATGTTTGGTTTGTCAATAGGATAATTCAAGGAGATAACAACCCCAAGGAGTCATGTAACCCCTTCCTTTTATTATGTGGAAATGGGATGAAAATTCAATGGACAATGTTATATAGATACTAAAGACTCTATGATAATGGATGTGATATTTTTCATTGTTGACCGTCATACAAAATCTGCACAATTTCTTTCTATAAGAAATGATTTACAACTTGAAAGTTTATAAAAAATTTAAATTAATGATTTTGTAAGACATCATGGTGTAACCTTATCTATTTTTTCTGATCGTGATCCCCTTTTTACATCACAATTTTTCAAATTGTCTTTAGAAGTCTCAAGATACCGATCTTCATTTGAAAACTTCCTACCACCCAAAAACTAATGTAAAATCAGAATGGACAATTCAAGTATTAGAAGACATGTTGATGTGTTATTCACTATATTTTAAGGTATGTGAGATAAGTATTTACCCATCGAATAATTGTCATATAATAATAGAATCCATTCATGTATTTAGATGGCCCCATATGCATCGTTATATAGAATAAGATGTCTTACGCCAAGATATTGGGATGATGTTGGTGAAATAAAGCACGTAGTCCCAAAACATGTTGAGGAAACAAGGAAAAAATAAAGATTATCTAATCCCATATCAAAATAGCTTAGTGTAGGCAAAAGGGATATGTTGTTAACAGAATGAAGGATTTGAAATTTTAAGAAAGGGATCGTGTTTTCTTAAAAGTATCTCCATAAAAGGGTATTATAGAATTCAAAAAGAAGGGAAAATATAGTCCCATGTACATCAGACCTGTTGAAATTCTCGATTGAATTGGAGCCATAGAATATCGTTCAGCAATTCCACCAAGTCTCTCCAAAGTTTACAATGTGTTTTGTTTATCCATTTGAAGGAAATTAACATGAGAACAAACACATGTACTTGCCTATTATGAAATTGAACATGAGCCTAATATATCTTACTTTGAAGAGCCTATCAAGATTCTTGATACTAGAGAACAAGTATTGAGAAATCAGATGACTCTTCTAGTAATGGTTCTTTGGAGGAACTAGAAGATGGATGAAGTAAAAAAGGGATCTCAAGGTCATATATGGAATACATACCTGGATCTTTTTAAGTAACAATTGGTGAATTTTGAAAGTGAACGTTTTGTAAGGAGAGGAGAATGTAACACCACATGGTTTTGAAAATATATATTGAATTCATGAAACACTGGGTCCCTACAAAACAACACATTTTATAATATATCTATTAAGAACAATTTTGCCTTTTATTTGATTTGAATTTTATAAAACGGTCATCTAGAGTTGTGATCAGTAAGTCCTTTAGAGGCTAATAGAATAAAATTGATTTTTGGTGAATAGTAACCTAACCTTATAAATAGTAATATGAATAGTATTATGACCCATATGAATAGTAAATAATGATATTATATTATTCTCTTAAAGTAATAATATAATAAGAACTTATTTAATTTTACAATGTGATATAAAACTAATTAAACCTTTAAAATTTTTATTTTTCAAATTAACGATGATTTTATTTAAAAATAATATTAATAATATTTAGAAAATTATTTCTGAAAAAATGGAATTAATTTTTGAATACTACACATATAATGATGGTTATGGTGAGTTTTTGGGATTTTTCTAAATTGTTTGAATTTTTGAGGAATAGTGAAATACGATACAATTCCATATATACAAATTATCTGATAAATACATTATTTATGACATCATGTGTGATGCAAGGAAACATGGTTTGAACTCACATGAACTTTTTACTATAAGGGGTCACATGAAACAACACTAATGGTTTTCTTGAGGGAACTAATAAAATAATGAATAAAATATTCATAACTCACTTCTCTCCTCCAATATAAAACCCCCATCACTCCCTCTTCTCTTCACTCCTCTTAGACTTGATTCTCCTCAAATCTCTACCCATATACCCTTCCTTATTAAGCCCTTTCATCCAAGATGCTCTGGGTATTTCTAAAAGACCAAAACACTTTCCCTTAAGTAGGTTCTCAAGGAGGTTTTTTCAAGAGGCAAAGAATCCTTCCTTTTAATTTAGTTTCATTTCAATTTATCTTTTTTTTCCTATCCTCACCTCCTCTATCCAAATAAACTTGATAATTCTAGTATCATCTATATATTAAAATTATAACTTGTGAATGGATGAACTATCATCAATATTCTTACTCTCATCCTTTAATTTTATAAACGAAATCAACATCCCTGAGGTTCCAATTTATATCCTTCATGGATGATAATGTTTCATTCATCAAATAAACCTCCATTACTGGTCATGATACCATTTTTATTGTTCAAAAAGATTGTAATATATTTATTATAACATAATTAATTTTCAATAACCAGTATACATAAATATTATAAAATCATATTATCAAACTTGTTCCTAATTATAAAAATATAGCTAAAATAATCCAAGTGAATGTCATTAATCATTCATCTAATGATTAATCCTATTTCCATGTAACCAAATTATATAAATTACCATTAACATTTATAGTTGTTCATTAATAATATGAAATTTAAATTCTGGATATTTACAACCATTCCACTCGAACTACATTACTTAAACACTACTAAAATGTTTATGAACATAGAGAAAATGAAAACTCCAGAACGACAAAATTCAATATAATAACATATCAATAAAGACATAAATAAATTAAACAAAATTATGATAAATTAAAATAAAATATAACAGGTTACAAAATAATTTATTAGTATTTATAATTTCACATTCCAGGACCCTATGTTCAAGAGCGGAACACATTCCGAGTTAAGGTAATGGTTTTTCCACCCGATCCTCCATTTTCATTCAGGTTATTTTTATTGTCTAATTACCTCAATGAAAGTTCATGTGTATTATTATTTAAACCCCATAAATTATGTTTTATTGATTTATATATGTTTAGCAACAATAATCCTACTTTCAATTAATTAGAGTTACATGTTCTAAAAGGATCTTTTAAATATCCCTCCTGAAATACAAGCCCGATTCACAAGAATTTCTCAAATTCTAACCTATATTCAAGGGAACAATATAATATGTTATTGAAACAATTATCATTATAAAATTACTCATTTAATTATGAATGTATTATCTTACTTCACTTCTGGTTTTATACTAATACTTTTCCAAAAGAACTCTACTTTTCAAAGTGAAAGGGTATTTATTTCAAGAATTACCCCAAGCTTTTATAAGAGTTTTTCATATATTTCAACACTCTTGTGAATTCTTATGTATTATTGGTCATAATATTTCATGGTTTCACCTACCACAATTATTTTAATGTTTTATTATTATTTTGGGTATGGATGTGCTATCTTAAGACCATTCACCAATTTACACTAAATGGTTAGTCTTTATGCTTAATGTTTTGGGAAAGTTATTTACATTTCATATATTAGTTTCAATTTGAATGAATATGTTTTTTATATTTATACTTGTTTATATGGGGAATGAATTGGACATATAAAGTGTCGGGTGGGGCCCGTTATAGGCCCTCAGTGCATCGATAGGTCTCTTGAGACAAACTATGGTCTTGGCACAAGTCCATGACCAAGTGATTATTTATGGTCTTGGCAAGATTCATAGATTGTATGGTGATGGTTTCCCGAAGTACGGAATCCCTCATTATGAAAATTGTATTGATGGTTCAGGTCATGACCCGTCCCTTGGGGCATGTGCCGTGACTACCCCAAGCCCACCTTCCATAGGCCATGGGCTGGCAACTAGCACCGAAGATGTATTCCATAAAAATGGAAGGAATTGCCTTATAACCTGTAACACACACAACCAACCAAAGAGTAAGATACGAACTCAAGATAACTGAATAGTAAAAAGAGTGAGTAAAGTAAGAAAAATGGGCCAGAATACAAGTCCCACATAAATTTGAAACAAACAGATAGTACACATAAACTGAAATAGCTCCTGCGATCAGCCGCCAAGGATCCTACATGAAGGTTAGGTACAAATCTCGATCGGACGTCTCTATGGTATGCCTCGTCTATGGTCCCCCTCCGAGCTACCTATAATCTTGGTACTCACATCCTCAGTCATCGCTATTCATCATCTACACCGAACACAACGAGTTGCGGGAAGAGCCCGTGTAGGGGTGAGTATAACGATACTCATTGGGGACTTTGAGACCCTCAACGGCTCACAAAATCCACAAAGTATAAACCACAAAGTAAGGAGACAACTAATAACCCTACTTAGGTATATGCCCATACATATACCTAAGTTACCATGTAATCCCATCTCAATCATTAGGAAAACATAGAGTCCAACTTCAAATCCCCAAGATCAATTGTTCCACAAAGGAAGAAATACAACGAAGGCAAGTACCGCACAGGTACGCCACACAGTAGAATACCACCAAGGTATTACCACGAAGAAAAGTACCACACAGGTACAGACTCATCTCACACTAGGTATAACAAATGTATAGTAGTAGAGATGGTTATATGTTACTAATGAATTATCTTACTCTGTTAAGAGGCAGACCCACACAGGATCGCTCAGTGGTGACCCAAACAGGATTTCTCGGTGCTGACCCACATAGGATCGCTAGGTGCTGACCCAAAAAATATCGCTCGGTGCTGACCCACATAGGATCACAATGTGGTGACCCATATATGATATCTAGATTCTCATGCACATCGGATCACTCGGGTATTCCCACATGGAATCCTAGAGTGGTTCCATATGGGAACCTCAGTCTCAGAGCCATCATGGATCTCTTCCATTTGTCACAACTAGCTACTGGTTTCCTGCAATATGTTCGCTTGTCTCCAAGAGGGTCCGCCCCACAATCCACTGGTTGATACTCCAACTATGATGAAGTCCCAGAAAGAAGTATCCCAAATGATCTCTATGTCATAAGGGTGTCAATCCAATAGACGGTGCATTAATTGGATGCCCATTTTTTGAGTTATTAGCCCTTCAGTCCTAAGGGACCGGTTGGATTCATGTTCGATCTAACACAACCATTTCACAACGTTATCCAAATCTATATTGGTGTATTCCAAAGGGATTTTCTCACTCCAATGATTCCATCGCTGCTGGTGGGTTGTTAATTGTACGTCTAGTGCCATAGTTTGGGCTAAATGACCCTAAGTGGGTCGTAGTGGGTTCGGGATCGGTCCGACCCGGTCAGACCACCACGGCCCAACCAGGTCTGGTTCGACCCAGACTCCTGGGTGGAGGCAGCCCGGTGGGTTAGGTTTGGCCAGCTGGGTAGCCCAAAATGCGGGGTCTCAACCGACCAGTTGGGTGCGGCCTGGACTAACCGGCCAGGATGGCAGTGAGGGGCCGAAGAGTGGCTCGACCGATGGGTGGCGCGAGGGCACAGTGCGGCTCGGCTGCGAGCGTGGTGAGGTCACAGGGCGGCTCAGCTGCGATCGACGCGTGGATGTGGGGTGGCTCGGCATCAGAGGATTCCAAATGGGCACCTTGCTTGCAGGGGTACCACGAGAGCGCTGGGCGGCGCCACATGGCGCGGTGAGGCCGCGGGGCGGAGTGGCGGAGTGCAACGAGGAACGGAGGCCACGACTGGCATAGTGTGGTGGGGCGCGGAGGATGTAGGTGGTGGTGGCCACGGGGTGGCATCGTTTCCTTCTTCATAGTCGTTGTGTTTGATAGTCGTCCTCCTCCATCATGAAGAACACAAGAGTTATCCCAAGAAAATCGTAGAAGACTGTCCATGTTTTTTTGGCCCGCACTCTCCGCATTACAGTTTTGTAAGCGTCTATAATACTTGAATCACAATAATATCATGAATGGGTAAGGGAATTTATTCAAACACCCCCTATACCTCATTTGATTCATCCACAGAGGTTGCAAAAAAGGAGGCAATGTTGTTTGGAATAGACGGATATCGATGATGTCAACGTTCCCTTAATCGTCAGTTCATTGACGTTGAGGACATTCCTCATCAACGATTTTCCCGAGGAAGAATTCAAAGTCAATGTCGAAGTTTACATTCTTTGTTGGAGTTATTTCTATGAATTCTCCAAGTTTCTCCCTTTTTCCCAGAGTGTCCCCCCAATTACACCAAAAATTAATTAGCCATCATTATAGAATATATTGGCATAATTTAAAAGTTGACTAATTAATTAATTGAGTTAGTGTATTAATTAATGGGGGAGGCATTATTAATCATGGGTAAGTTCAAGAGACTTCCCCTCATTTATGTTGGAGGTTTAAATGGGTTTAATCTATGGTGGTCCCCACCACCATAACCTCTCATGGGAGGTTTTAGGATCGGTGGTCCCCACCTCAGTAACCTCAATGGGATGTTTAATTCTGGTGGTACCTACCTCTCAACATCCACAAGGAGTTTTAAAATAAAATAAAAATAAAATTTGACACTATTTTATTTTATTTTATTCTCTCATGAAAAAGAGAAAAAATAACTTCCACCCTCTACCTACTGCGGTCGAGGTGAAGGTGTCCTTAAGCGAGTACTGGCACAGTGAGTTCAAAGGTGTCCTTGGATTTTAATTCCTAGCACCAGTTCAAAAGATAGAAAAACTTGCTCGCACGTTTACTGTACGTACTTGAAATAAAGTTCAGAAATTCTTTCTGGGCACTTAGGGCCTCAGAATCAAGTTCCATAAATTTTAACGGACTCATATAATTACCATATATTAAAAAAAATACATGGAATATCTTGTTCCTTACATTATCCCCATCTCAAGACTTTACTTCCCTGTAAGACAGTTTTCAAACTAGGTAAACCAGTGGGGATACTGATCATGTTTCTGAGCCTCCCGCTCCCATGTTCTCTCTTGGAGGTTTCCGTGTTGACAACGGATGTGAACCAGAGGTATCGATGACCCAAAAATGACCCTCTACAATCGATTATCAATCTCTACTACAACCTCTGTAATAGTCACCCCGTTGTCGACGTACAGCTCTCCGTGGTCGATGACGTCGTAATGGCCGTTCACGTATCTCCTCAGCAGGGATACGTGGAAGGCATCATGCACCCAATGCAATGGAAGAGCTAAGTGGTAAGCCACCTCACCAAATTTGATGAGGACCTGAAAGGGTCTAATAAACCATGAAGATAACTTGTCGCCTCTTCCAAATATCCACAAAACTCGTCGATGTGAGACCCGTAGAAATACGTGGTCACCATTCTCAAACTACAGAGGTCTCTATATCCTTTCGGCGTAAGAAGTATGCCTGTTATATGTAGTTGTCATCTGCTCCTGGATGATCTGTACCTTCTCTGTGGTGGCATGTACCATCTCTGGTCCCGCTAGTGCCGAATACCCTGGGTCAGTCCAGCAAAAAGTTGATCTTCATGGTCACCATTCAATGCCTCAAAAGGTGTCATCCAAATGGTGGAGTGATATCTATTGTTGTATGAAAACTGCATCAAAGGAAAGTGATCATCCCAGCTGCAACCGAAGTCTAGGATGCAAGCATGTAGCATGTCATCGAGGGTTTGAATGGTATTCTCAGTCTGACTATCCATCTGAGGATGGATTGCAGTGCTCAAATGAAGGTGTGTCCTGAAAGCCTCCTGCAACCCCTTCCATAGAAGGGATGTAAAACGTGCATCACGATCGGAGACAATAGTCAAATTTACTCCTTGTAGCTGAAAAATATTTTTCACATAGAGGCATCACAATATCTCTATTGAAACCTACTCTATGATTCGTAGGAAGTGGTCCGACATGGTGAGTTGGTTGATGATCACCTAAATAGGGTCATGACCTCTGGATTTATGTGGATATCCTGTCAGGAAGTCCATGGATATCTCATCACACTTCCACTATGGGACCTCTAAAGGTTGAACCAAGCCTTCCGATACCTAATGATCCACCTTCACTTAATGAAAAATGAGGAACTGAGAGAGAAACTCCACTACTGATTTCATCATTCCCGGCCACCAGTTCTATCGTTGGTGATCTTGGTACATCTTCACCACTCCTAAATGTACTACTAGAGGGGATGTGTGGAACTCTTTCAACACATCCTCATGAAGTGACACTGGTACCATGGCACATCCTCTAAAGTGGATGACATGCTCCCCACCTTCAGAAAATCCATCAGGTGCCGGTCCTATGGATATATGAGCACGTCGAGTCTCAAAGTTAGTGTCCCCACACTACGTCTCCCTGACTCACTGATGAAGTGGGGGAGTGACTATAAGAGACTGAAGGATTTCTGCCCATCACATTCCACAAAGGATATTTGAAAATCGGCCAACTTCTCTATAGCCTCACCTAGAAGTTATATAACAGATCTCTGGCTGAGTGAATCTGATACAACATTACACTTCCTAGGAGTATAGTCTAACTCGATGTCATAGTCCTGGAGGAGCTCATGCCAATGTTGTTGTCTCAGGTTCAGGTACTTCTGAGAGAAGATATACCTAAGACTCTTTTTGTTGGAGTACAATAAAAAATGCTCACCCATCATGTATTGTCGCAAAATCTTCAAGACGAAGACCACTGACGCTTACTCCAGGTCATGCGTAGCGTATTTCTGCTTGTGTTTTCTTAGATGTCGAGAACCATATTCGATAACTGCTTGCTCTTACATCAGGACACATCCGAGCATGATCCCTGATGTGTTGTGGTAGAATACATATCCTACTCCCTCCTCTAGAATCCTCAAGATGGGTGCACTAGTCAAACTATACCTCATCTCCTGAAAACCCTACTGGAATCTCTCCGACCACAAGAAGGGTAGCCCCTTCTTTGTCAAGGCTTATAGTGGTGCGACAACTCTGGAGAATTCTGGAACAAATCTCTGGTAGTATGTGGAGAAACCCCAGAAACATTGTACCTCCATCAAACTAATGGGTGGCTCCCAAGAATGTACTGCCTCAATCTTCACTGGATCCACTGTAACTCCAGCCCATGAGATGACATGTCCCATAAAGTCCACCTATCTGATCCAAGACTGGAACATCGAGATCTTACCATAAAGCTGGTGCTCTGATAGTGTGTCTAGTAATACCTGATAATGATAGGCATGCTCCTCCTCAGTATCAAAGTACATCATAATGTTGTCGATGAAGACTACTAGAAAGAGATCAAGGTGTTGCTAAAAGATCATGTTAAGGATTCCCATGAACACTGCTAGAGTATTGGTTGCACCGAATGGAAATACCAAGAACTCTTAATATACATAAAGACATCAGAAATCTGTGGATTAGTTGTGGCTATTAATTCAAAACACAATGGAGGAGGACGAAATATAAGAGATAGAATGGAGGGATTTTTACGAAAGCTAACATGAAAAATATTTACTTGTGTGAACATCGAGAAGATAGGGAGAAGAAATTATTGATTGTTAGGCAGAATGAAGATGAAAATATTTCAAAGTATGAAGCCATATTTACAAGGCTAACAAGGCATGCTATAAACTACATATTTATTCTTAGGAGAAAAGTTGATTGATTCATTAATGGATTATAACAATTCTGCTAAAGGGAAATAGTATCAAATTTTTTTCATCATATGAAGATATAGTATCAAGTTCTATCAAGACAGAAAATGAATCTTCTATGTCGTATGTCATTAATGAAAAATAAGAGAATTAGAGGGCTTCTGAAAACTCTGGTAAAGGAAATAATTAAATGGGGAAGAAGGGAAGAGTTGAACTTCCATACTATAGTAATTGTGGGAAGAAACACACCAACACCTACCTAAATGGAATGTGAAACTATTATATGTGTATAGAAAAAGGCCACCTATATTAAGATCATAGTGGGAAGAATAAAGTTACCAATGTTCAATGCTCTAATTAAATGGGTTTGGGACATTTTTCCCATGACTTACCTTAGAATTAGGGAAACGTGCCCCAAATAAGGCCACATGAGTAAGGCCAACCTTATGTTGTCACAACTATGGATGTTGAAGTTCCTAACAAAGTAGTGGAAGGTACATCAATCATTTCATAAAAAATTTCCATTGCATTATTTGATTCTGTTTTGTTGCATTCTTTCATATCATCTAAATTTTCTAGGAAAATAATATATTTCCAATTTTATTTAGTGAGAGAGTTATCAGTCAAAACACCATTGGGTTGTATCATTGAAACAATGTTGTATCAGGTAATCCATATTATGGCATGTAAATGTGCATTATCTTGTGATTTTATTGTCATACCAATGAATGAATTTGATATAATCTGTGGAATGGATTGGATTTTGACCATGATGCAAAAAATTATTTCAAGAAGAATGAGGTTACAATTTTTGAGGATGAAGAGGAATACCTTATCTTTATAGCCGAAACACCACCATCTGATTCTCATTTAAATCATCCCCCAATAGCCCTACTAAATTAAATTATTGGGGAGGAAGGGATTGAAATTACTATGGCTGTTGAGAAGAATGTTAAAATAGAAGATGTACCAATTGTGCAATAATATGTTAATGTATTTCCAGAGGATTTACCTTGACATCCTCTAGATCATGAAATTGAGTTTTCCATTGACTTAATTCCTAGTTAAAGGCCCATATAAAAGTACCCTTATTGAATAGACACTATGGAGTTAGTGGAACAAAAAACTAGAGAAATTGATTGATAAAAGATTTATTCTACCAAGTGTTTCTCCATGGAGAGCCCCTACTCATTTCATTAGGAATAATGATGGCTTTATGAGGTTGTGCATTGAATATAGGGAGATCAATGATATAACAATAAAGAAAAAGTATCCTCTAACTCGCATGTATGATTTATTTCTTCAACTTCAGGGAGCCAAATAATTTTCAAATATAGGACTTTGGTCTGGTTATCATCAATGTGCATTTGAGGAAGGTAGACATTCCAAAAATAGAATTTCGAACTAGGTATGGGAATTACAAGTTTATATTAATTCCTTATGGACTGACTAATTCACCATTGGTTTTCATGGATCGAATGAAAAGATCTATCAAAAACTATCTTTATGAATTTTTAGTGGTGAATATTGATGATATCATTGTATACTAAAAAATCTATGTAGGTCATGAAAATCATTTTCTCACTACTCTGATGAATTATAGAAGGGATAAATTATATGGGAATTTTAGAAAGTGTAAATTTTCGCTTCAACTAGTTTCCTTCCTTGGCCACATTGTCTCTAAAGATGGAATATCTATTGATCATCCTAAGATAAAGGATGTTAGAAAATAACATACACCAACAAACATAACTTAGGCATGTAGTTATATTGGTTTAGCAGGTCATTATCGACGTTTAGTTTAGAACTTTGCCCGTTTAGCCATCCCAATGACCAAGCTCACCTAAAAGGTGGTATGTTTGTTTGGACAAAAGAATATGAAGAATGTTTTATTAAATTAAAGATAATATTAGTGAATTCTAAGATATTAACTATACCATCAGTGAATGCTAGATTTATGATCTATAGTGATGAATCAAAGAATGAATTTAGTGTTGTCCTTATGTTGAATAATATAGTGATTTTCTACCCACTCTTGGTAGTTTACAATTCATGAAAAAAACTATCCAAATAATGATATTGAGTTAGAAGTGGTATGCGTTGCTCAATAGATTTAGATAAATTACCTCTGTGATGAAAAATGTGAGATAAATATAGATCATAAGTGTTTGAAATATACTTTCTCAAAGAAATAACTCAACATGAGACAATGCAGATGGATTGAGATACTCAAGGATTATGATTGCACAATACACTACCACCCGGGGTAGGAAAATAAGGTGGTAGACACTTTATGTTAAAAGGACCATAGAATTATGATAAATATAAGAATTGAAAGGGATTATATGTTCATATATCTAGTAAAGATTGATATGGTAATTATCATGGAAGGTAACACATCACTAATTTTTCAAATGGTTTCCAATCCTTCTTTACAATAATGGATAAAATCTTCTTTGGATGATAATGAGGAGTTTCAAATTAAAATTAAAGCTGGAAATGATGGGAAGTTGATTGAATTCTTATATGAACGTGGCATATTGAAATTCAGAAATAGGATTTGTGTTCCTACTATTCCTAATCTAAGGAGGGAACTATTGAATGATGCTCAAAGCTGTAAATTGTTTATACACTCTGGTAGCACAAAAATGTATATATATTTAAGGAAAACTTTTTTGTGGGAAAACATGAAGAGGGAGATTTCTTATTACATGTCGAGATGTTTGGTTTGTCAATAGGATAATGCTAGGAGATAACAACCCAAAGGATTCATGTAACCCCTTCATTTTATTATGTGGAAATGGGATGAAATTACAATGGACATTGTTATATGGATACTAACGACTCCATGAAAATGGATGTGATATTTTTCATTGTTGATCGTCATATAAAATCTGCACAATTTCATTCTATAAAAGATGATTTACCACATGAACGTTTAGAAAAACTGTATATTAATGATTTTGTAAGACATCATGGTGTAACCTTATCAATATTTTCTGATCGTGATCCCCGTTTTACATCACAATTTTGGAAAATGTCTTTAGAAGTCTCAAGATACCGATCTTTGTTTGAGAACATCCTACCACCCAAAAACTAATGGGCATTCAGAATGGACTGTTCAAGTATTGGAAGATATGTTGAGGTCTTATTCACTATATTTTAAGGTATGTGAGATCAGTATTTACCCATCGTATAATTTTCATATAATAATAGAATCCATTCATGTGTTTAGTTGGAACCATATGCAGCGTTATATAGAATATGATGTCGTACACCAAGATATTAGGATGATGTTGGTGAAAGAAAGCACATAGTCCCAAAACATGTTGATGAAACAAGGCAAAATGTAAAGATTATCTAATCCCATATGAAAATAGCTCAGAGTAGGCAAACGAGATATATTGTTAATAGAAAGAAGGATTTTGAATTTTAGGAAAGGGATCATGTTTTCGTAAAAGTATCTCCATCAAAGGGTATTATAGAATTCAAAAAGAAGGGAAAATATAGTCCCATGTACATAAAACCTTTTGAAATTCTGGATTAAATTGGAGCCATAGCATATCGTTTAGCAATGCCACCACGTCTCTCCAATGTTCCCAATGTGTCCTGTTTATCCATTTGAAGGAAATTAACATGAGAACAAACACATGTACTTGCCTATTATGAAATTGAACATGAGCCTAATATATCATACTATGAAGAGCCTATCAAGATTCTAGATACCAGATAACAAGTATTGAAAAATCAGATGACTCTTCTGGTAATGGTTCTTTGGAGGAACTAGAAGATAGATGAAGAAAAAAAGGGATCTCGAGGATCTTATGTGGAATACATACCTGAATCTTATTAGGTAACATTTGGTGAATTTTGAGAGTGAATGTTTTGTAAGGATAGGATAATGTAACACCTCAAGGTTTTGAAAATATATATTGAATTCATGAAACACTATGTCCCTAAAAAACAACACATTTTATAATCTATCTATTAAGATAAACATTTCCTTTTATTTGATTTGAATTTGGTAAAATAGTCATCTAGAGTTGTGATCAATAAGTCCTTTGGAGTCTGATAGAATATACTTGTTTTTTGGTGAATAGTAACCTAACCTTATAAATAGTAATATGAATTGTCTTATGAAACATATGAATAGTAAATAATGATATATTATTATTTTCTTAAGGTAATAATATAATAAGATCTTACTTAATTTTTCAATGCGATATAAAACTAATTAAACCTTTAAAATTTTTATTTTTCAAATTAACGATGATTTTATTTAAAAATAATATTAATAATATTTATAAAATTAATTTTGAAAAATGGAATTCATTTTTGAATTGTACACGTATAAAAATGGTTATGGTCAGTTTTTGGGATTTTTCTAAATTTGTTATATTTTTGAGGAATAGTGAAATACGATAGAATACCATATATACAAATTATCTAATAAATACACTATTTATGACATCATTAGATATGCAAGGAAACATGGTTTGAACTCACATTAACTTATTACTATAAGGGGTCACATGAAACAACACTTCTGGTTTTCTTGAGGGAATTAATAAAATAATGAAGAAAATATTCATAACTCACTCCTCTACTCCAATATAAAACCCCCATCACTCCCTCTTCTCCTCACTCCTCTTAGACTTGATGCTCCTCAAAGCTCTACCCATATAACCTTACTTAGTAAGCCCTTTCATCCAAGATGCTCTGGGTCTTTTTAAAATACCAAAACACTATCCTTTAAGGAGGTTCTCAAGGAGGTTATTTAAAGAGGTAAAGAATCCTTCCTTTTAATTTAGATTCATTTCAATTTATCTTTTCTTTATTCCTATCCTCACCTCCTCTATCCAAATGACCATGATAATTCCAGTATCATCTATATATTGAAATTATATCTTGTGAATGGAATAACTATCATCAATATTCTTACTCTCATCCTTTTATTTTATAAATGAAATCAACATCCCTGAGGTTCCAATTTATATCCTTCATGGATGATGATGTTTCGTTCATTTTATACACCTCCATTATTGGTCATGATACCATTTTTATGGTTGAAAAAGACTGTAATATATTTATTATAACATAACTAATTTTCAAGAACCAGTATACATAAATATTATAAAATCATATTATCAAACTAGTTCCTAATTATAAAAATATAGCTAAAATAATCTATTTGAATGTCATTAATCATTCATCTAATGATTCATCCTATTTCCATGTAACCAAATTATATAAATTACCATTAACATTTCTATTTGTTCATTAATAATATGAAATTTCAATTCTGGATATTTACAACCATTCCACTTGAACTACATTAGTTAAACACTACTAAACTGTTTATGAACATAGTGAAAATGAAAACTCCAGAACGACAAAATTCAATATAATAACTTATCAATAAGACATAAATAAATTAAAAAAAATTATGATAAACTAAAATAATATATAACATGTTATGAAATAATTTACTAATAATTATAATTTCATATTCCAGGACCTTAAGATCAATAGCGGAACACATTCCAACTTAAGGTAATGGTTTTCCACCCGATCCTCCATTTTCATTCAGGTTATTTTTATTCTCTAATTAACTCAATGAAAATTCATGTTTATTATTTTGTAAAGCCCATAAATTATGTTTTATTGATTTATATATGTTTAGAAATTATAATCCTACTTTTAATTAATTAGAGTTACATGTTCTAAAAGGATCTTTTAAAAATACTTCCTGAAATACATGCCTGATTCACAAGAATTTATCAAATTCTAACTTATATTAAAGGGAACACTATAATATGGTATTGAAAAAATTATCTTTATAAAATATTTCATTTAATTATTAAAGTATAATCTTACTTCACTTTTGGTTTTATACTAATACTTTTCCCAAAGAACTCTGCTTTTCAAAGTGAAAGGGTATTTATTTTAAGAATAACCCAAAGATTTTATAAGAGTTTTTCATATATTTCAACACTCTTGTGGATTCTTATGTATTATTGGCCATAATATTTCTTGGTTTCACCTAACATAATTAATTTAATGTTTTAATATTATTTTTTCTATGGATGTTCTATCTTAAGACAATTCACCAATTTACCCTAAATGGTTAGTCTTTATGCTTAATGTTTTGGGAAGGTTATTTACATTTCATATATTAGTTTCAATTTGAATGAATATGTTGTTTATATTTATACTTGTTCATATGGGGAATGAATTGGACATATAATGTGTCGGGTGGGGCCCACTATAGCCCCTCGGTGCATCGGTAGGTCTCATGAGACAAACTATGGTCTTCGCACAAGTCCATGACCAAGTTATTATTTATGGTCTTAGCATTATTCATAGATTGTATGGTGATGGTGCCCCGCAGTACAGAATCCCTCATTATGAAAATTGTATTGATGGTTCATGTCAGGACCCGTCCCCCGGGGCCTGTTCAGTGACTACCCCAATCCCGCCTTCCATAGGCCAGGGGTTGGCGACTAGCACCGAAGATGTATTCCCTAAAATTGGGAAGGAATTTCCTTATAACCTGTAACACACACAACCAACCACATAGTAAGATACGAACTCAAGTTAACTGAATAGTAAAAAGAGTGAGTAAAGTATGTAAAAGGGGCCCGAATACAAGCCCCACATAAATGTGAAACAAACAGATAGTAAACATAAAATGAAATATCTCCTGTGATAAACCGCCAAGGATCCTACCTGAAGGGTAGGTACAAATCTCGATCGATTGTCTCTATGGTACGCCTCGTCTAAGGTCCACCTCCGAGCTACCTATAATCTTGGTACTCATGTCCTCAGTCATCGCTATTCGTCATCTGCACCAAACAGAATGAGATGTGGGAAGAGCCCATGTAGGGCTTAGAATAATGATACTCATTAGGGTCCCCGAGACCCTCAGCATGTCACAAAATCCACAGAAAATAAACCACAAAGTAAGGAGACAACTAATAACCCTACATAGGTATATGCCCATACATATACCTAAGTTACCATGTAATCCCATCTCGATCATGTGGAAAACACAGAGTCCAACTTCAAAGCCCCAAGATCAACTGTTCCACAATGGAATAAATACCACGAAGGCAATTACCGCACAGGTACACCACACAGTAGAATACCACCAATGTATTACCAAGAAGAAAAGTACCACACAGGTACAGACTCAACTCACCCTAGGTAAAACTTAAGTATAGTGGTAGAGATGGTTATATGTTACTAATGAATTTTCTTAATCTATTAAGAGGCAGACCCACACAGGATCGCTCAGTGGGGACCCACACAGGATTTCTCGGTGTTGACCCACACAGGATCGCTAGGTGCTAATCCACACAATATCGCTCGGTGCTGACCCACACAGGATCACTAGGTGTTGACCCATATATGATCTCTAGGTTCTCATGCACGTAGGATAACTCGTGTATTCCCACATGTAATCCTAGAGTGGTTCCATATGGGAACCTCAATCCTAGAGCCATGATGGTTCTATTCCATTAGTCACAGCTTGCTACTGGTTTCCCGCAATATGTTCGCTTGTCTCCTGCAAGTTCGTCCCCAAAATCCACTAGTTGATACTCAAACTACTATGATGTCCCAGGAAGAAGTATCCAAATTGATATCCACATAATAGTGGTGTCAATGAAATAGACGGTGGGTTAATTACATGCCGAATTTGTTGGTTATTAGCCCTTCAGTCCTAAGGGACCGGTTGGATTCATGTTCGATCTAACCCAACCATTTCCCAACGTTATGCAAATCTCTAGTGGGGTATACCAAAGGGATCGTCTCACTCCAAGGATTCCATCGCTGCTAGTGGGGTGTTAATTGTACGACTGGTGCCATAGTTTGGGCCAAATGAGCCTAAGTGGGTCGTAGTGGGTTCGGGATCGGTCCAACCACGTCGGACCACCCCGGCCCAACCCCGTCTGGGTCGACGCGGACTAATGGGGGGGGGGGGGCAGCCCGGTGGCTTAGGTTTGGCCAGGTGGGCAGCCCGGAATGCAGGGACTGGCCCGACCCATTAGGTGAGGTCCGACCTAACAACCTACGATGTCAATGAGGGGCCGAAGAGCGGCTCGACCGTTTGGTGGTGCGAGGGCGCAGGGTGGCTCAGCCGCGAGCGTGGTGAGCGAATAGGGCGGCACAACTGCGATCGGCACAAAGATGTGGGGTGGCTCGGCTTCGGAGGTTTCCAAATTGGCGCCTTGCAGGGAGGGGAACCACGAGAGCGCTGGGCAGCCCAGGCGCCCGTGGGGTGGGGCAACATGGCGCGGTGAGGCCGCGGGGTGGAGTGGCAGAGTGCAACGGGGCACGGAGGCCACATGCGGCGTAGTGTGGTGGGACACAGAGGACGTAGGTGGTGGTGGCCACGGGGTGGCGTTGTTTCCTTCTTCACAGTCATTGTGTTTTATAGTCGTCCTCCTCCATCCCGAAGAACACAAGAGTTATCCCATGAAAATCAGAGAGGACAGTCCATGTTTTGTGGCCCGTACTATCCACATTAGAGTGGTAGTAAGTGGCTATAATACTTGAATCACAATAATATCAAGAATGAGTAAGGGAATTAATTCAAACACCCTCTATACCTCATTTGATTCATCCATAGAGGTTGCGAAAAAGGATACATTGTTGTTGGGATTAGACGGATGTCAGTGATGTCACCGTTCCCTCAATCGTCAGTTCATTGACGTTGAGGACATTCTTCATCAACAATTTTCCCAATGAGGAATTCAAAGACGAAGTATAAGTCGACATTATTTGTTGGAGAGCTTTCAATGAATTCTCCAAGTTTCTCCCTTTTTCCAAGAGTTTCCCCCCCAATTACACCAAAAATTAATTATCCAACATTATAGAATATATTGGCATAATTTAAAATTTGACTAATTAATTAATTGAGATGGTGTATTAATTAATGGGGGTGGAATAATTAATCAAGGGGAATTTCAAGAGACTTCCCCTCATTTATGTTGGAGGATTAAATAGGGTCAATCTCATGTGGTCCCCACCACCATAACCTCTCATGGGAGGTTTTAGGTTTGGTGGTCCCCCCCCTCAATAACCTCAATGGGAGGTTTAATTCTGGTGGTACCTACCTGTCAACATCCACAAGGAGTTTTAAAATAAAATAGAAATAAAATGTGACACCATTTTATTTTATTTTATTCTCTCACGAAAAAGAGAAAAAATAACTTCCATACTCTACCTAATATGGTGGAGGTGAAGGTGTCCTTAAGCGAGTACTAGAACAGTGAGTTCAAATGTGTACTCAGATTTTAATTCCGAGAACCGATTCAAATGATAGAAAAACTCGCTCGCACGTTTACTAAACGTACCTGAAATAATGTTCATGAATTATTTCTGGGTACTCAGGGCCTTAGAATCAAGTCCCATCAATTTTCACGGACTCGTATAATTTCCATATATTAAAAAACTACATGGAATACATTGTTGATTACATTATCCCCATCTCATGACTTTACTTCCCTGTAAGACACTTCTCAAACTAGGTAAACCAGTGGGGATACTGAGCACGTTTTTGAGCCTCCCGCTCCCATGTGCACTCTAAGAGGATCTCATGTTGACAAAGAATTTGCACCAGAGGTATTGACCACCCACAAATGACCCTATCCTATAGATTCAAAATTTCTACTAAAACCTCTGTAATAGTCGCCCCGTCATCGACGTACTTCTCTCTGTGGTCGATGACGTGGGAATGGTCGTGCACGTATCTCCTCAGCAAGGATACGTGGAAGACGTCATGCACCCAATGAAATGGAAGTTCTATGCGGTAAGCCACCTCGCCAAATTTGATGAGGACCTGAAAGGGTCTAATTAACCATGAAGATAACTCCTCGCCTCATCCAAATATCCACAACCTCGTCGATGTGAGACTCATAGAAAGACGTGGTCACCATCCTCAAACTATAGAGGTCTCTATATCCCGTCGGCGTAAGAATTCTGCCTGTTCTATGTAGTTGTCATCTGCTCCTGGATGATCTACACCTTCTCTGGGGTAGCCTCTACCATCTCTGGTCACACTAGTGCTGAATCACCTTGGTCAGTCCAACACAAAGTTAATCTGCATGGTCACCCATATAATGCCTCAAAAGGTGTCATCCCAATGGTGGAGTGATATCTATTGTTGTATGAAAACTCCACCAAAGGATAATGATCATCCCAGGTGCAACCGATGTAGAGGATGCAAGCATGTAGTATATCCTCGAGGTTTTGAATGGTCTTCTTAGTCTGATCATCCATATGAGGATGGAATGTGGTGCTCAAATGAAGTTGTGTCCCAAAAGCCTCCTGCAACCCCTTCCATAGAAGGGAAGTAAAATGTGCATCACGATCAGAGACACTAGTCATAGTTACTCCTTGTAGCCGCACAATATCTTTCACATTAAGGCATCACAATATCTATATTGAACCCTGCTCTATGATTAGTAGGAAGTGGGTCGACATGGTGAGTTGGTCGACGATCACCTAGATAGAGTCATGAACTCTGGATTTATGTGTATGTCATGTCACTATGTCCATGGATATCTCATCACACATCCACTATGGGACCTCTAATGGCTGAACCAAGCCTTCTAGTACCTAATTCTGCCCCTTCACTTAATGACAAAGGAGGCAACGAGAGAGAAACTCCACTACTGATTTCTTCATTCCCGGCCACAAGTGCTATCGTTGGTGATCCTGGTACATCTTCACCACTCTTAAATTTACTGCTAGAGGGGATGTGTGGAACTCCTTCAACACATCCTCATGAAGTGGCACTGGTACCATGGTACATCCTATAAAGAGAATGACATGCTCCCCACTTTCAGAAAATCTATTAGGTGCCTGTCCTATGGATATATGAGCACGTCGAGTCTCAAAGTTAGTGTCCCCACACTACGTCTCCCTGACTAGCTGATGAAGTGGGGGAGTGACTGTAAGAGACTAAAGGATTGCTGCTCCATCACATCCCATGAAGGATATTTGAAAATCGGCCAACTGGTTTATAGCCTCACCTAGCAGTTGTATACCATATATCTGGCTGAGTAAATCTGATACAATATTCCCCTTTTTAAGAGTATATACTAACTCAAAGTCATAGACCTGGAGGAACTCATGCCAACGTTGTTGTCTCAGGTTCAGGTACTTCTGAGAGAAGATATACCTAATACTCTGTTGGTCAGAGTATAATATAAAATGCTCACCCATCATGTATTGTCGCAAAATCTTCATGAAGAAGACCACTGATGCTTACTCTTGGTCATGCTTAGCATATTTATTCTTGTGTTTTCTCAGATGTCGAGAACCATATGCGATAAATGATTGTTCCTACATTAGGACACATCCGAGCACGATACCTTATGTGTTTTAGTATAATACGTATCCTACCCCCTCCTCTGGAATCCTCATGATTGGTGCAGTAGTCAGACTATACCTCAGCGCTTGAAAACTCTACTGGCATCCTCCGACCACAAGAAGGGTAGCCCCTTCTTCGTCAAGGCTGATAGTGGTGCGACAACTCTGGAGAAATTTGGAACAAATCTTGGGTAGTATCTGGCCACCCTCGGAAACTCCATACCTCCGTCAAACTCATGGGTGGCTCCGAAGAAAGTACTTCCTCAATCTTCACTGGATCCACTGTAACTCCAACATATGAGATGATGTGTCCCATAAAGTCAACCTATCTGATCCAAAACTGGCACTTCGAGATCTTACCATAAAGATGGTGCTCTGATAGTGTGTCTAGTAATACCTGAAAATGATAGGCATTCTCCTCCTCAGTGTCCAAGTACATCAAAATATTGTCGATGAAGACTACTAGAAAGAGAGAAAGGTATTGTTAAAAGATCTTGTTCATGAGTCCCATCAACACTGCTAGAGCATTGGTCAAACTGAATGGAAAGACCAAGAACTCTTAATATCCATACAGACATCAGAACGCTGTCTTATGCACATCGTCATATCGTACTCTGAGCTGATGATAGACTGATCTCAAATATATCACTAAGAACCACCGTGCTCCCTTCAGCTGATCAAAGAGGTCATCAATCCTCGGAAGTGGGTACTTGTTCTCTACAGTTACTTGGCTTAGGAACCGATAGTAGGAACAAAGTCTCAAGCTCCCATCTACCTTCTTAGTGAAACAAATTGGAGCTTCCAAAGGTGAAACACTAGTCCAAATGAATCCCTTCCCCTGCAAGTCCTTTAGTTATACCAGTAGCTCACGAAGCTCCACGGGAGCCATCCGATATGTTGGTGTAGATATCGGTTCCATCTTGGGGTTCAAGTTAATGTAAAAGTCCGCCTCTCCACAAGGAGGTAGACCAGTAACATCATCAGGGAATACATACTTCTACTGGTCCACCACTACAAGATAATTCAGACTCTCCACATCAACCACTCTAAGGGTAAGGCTAGAGAACTGATTTTAATTGGTTGCACCCTCCTCCGGGTAAGACCATCATGTGCGGAAAAGGATCCCTTCTCACTGGTGCAGGTAAACCTGGTCCCATACATGTGGACCCACCACACCTTGTGCCGAATATAGTCAATATAAGCATGGACTGCAGATAACTAGTCCATACCAAAGATGACATCACAAGGCGTCGACACCGCTACTAAGAGATCCCAGCCGAAGCTCTTGCCTCCTTGAGTAAGCTTGCACTGCCGATACCAGTGCGTAATCATCGAATCTTCTCCTATAAGAGTCTTTAGCCCTATGGATCGAGCCAAAGGCTCAGTTAGAATCTCCGAGCTCCAAAAAATGGTAGTGGAAATAAAATAATGATTGGAACCTATGTCTATAATTAATGTAGTTAAGGTGTAGTATACATTGATAGTGCCATATATCATATTCGGAGTGCCGTGATTGTAGGCCTCAGTTTCCTAGTGCTGAGATCGCCCCTGTCCTCCTGCTCTTTTTGTTCGAGGTGGATCACCTGTTGCTGGTGGCTGTAACATCTCGAGTCATCTCCCACCTTCAGCTGCACGACCAGCTCCTCTACCACATCCTCCTGCTCCTTGTGGACCTCCTCGATTGAATCTATGACTCTGCCTGGGAGGTCCTTCAATCATCTTCTGATTATACATATGATGGGTCAGACAGTCACGAGCCATGTGACCTTGCTCACCGTATGCGTAACATTTCCCAATCCTGGCATGATTGGCGCTGCCTCGGGTGCCTCGCACAACTGACCCTGAATCCTACGGTCGTCCACCAATTGTTCTGGTCCTCTTGGACCTCATGGTCATCTGTCTGCTTCCAGTTGCAGAAGACTTCACTACATGATGTCTAGTAGTTGGTATCGCTGCTGGTGACTACTCAAAAAGAAAACTCTCCACTATGAGGGCTCGCTCAGACACCCCTTCCTGCATCGGGATGCTGAGTGAGATCATCGAATCCTTGATCTTCTGCATGATCCCCTACTCAATGGTCCGGGCCCTGAAGAATGGGTTCTGCACCATATCTGTGGACTAGTATGAGAGATCAGTAAACCTCGATGAGTACTGAGCCATAGTCATGCCACCCTTCTACAGATAAATAAGATCAAGTATGCGCACTGCGTGAAGGTTTGTTGGGACAATCTCTTACCAAAACAGACTCTCGAAGTCTGCCTAGAGAACTTTCACCTCATTGTGAGCCTGGCTCTTGAAGATCCACCATCTGCATACTGCTGCCTGTAGAAGGATAGCAGTATGGATCACCATGAGATTGGTTGGTGACCCTTCTAGTCAGAAGACTCTCAACATGGCCTCCATCCAATCCTCATCTGCCTTTGGGACCATCTCTCCCCTGAACTCGGGTGGCCTCTGGTACTGGAACCCATGCAACACGCTCAAGTGGGGTGCACCATCTGCTGCTGGGGCTGGTGGCATCGATGGCCCAAAGGGTAATGGTACCACTAGTGCCTCTATTGGAAGAGGGAACAACACCAAGGCCTCGTCGTTCGGTGGGCTATTAGTGCGTAGAACACTCAATACCCTAGCTAGCTGTCTGCGTAAAGACATACTGAAACGAAACAGGTGTGGCACAGTCAAAATAAAGTTATACCAGTTGAGATGACTCAAGATATCACAAAGAAAACTCTTGGACACACACCTGCAATCAGTGATTTCGTGCACTGAGTTGGAAATCAGAAGTCAGGGTCCTAGTGTTTGGATACGTCAGCCGCCACAACATCACTAGATTCTCTAAACTGATAAAATAACTCACTACACTTAACACTATTTCTATTAAAAAATGATCAGAGTCCTATGTTTTACGGTATAAATGACTCCTCTGATACCAATTTGTCACGACCTATCCCCCAGGGCCCATGTTATGACTACCCCAAGCCCACATTCCATAGGCCAGGGGCTAGTGACTAGCACCGAAGGCTTATTCCCTAAAACTGAGAAGGAATTTCCTTATAACCTGTAACACACACAAACAAGAACACAACAAGGTACAAACTCAAGTAAACAGAATAGTAAACAGACTGAGTACAATAAGTAAAAGGGTCTAGATTACAATCCCAACTAGAATGTACAAGAATATGATAGTACAAGTAAACTAGAAAAACTCCTGCGATAACCCTCCAAGGATACTACCTAAGGGGTGGTTACAGATCTCGATTGGTTGACCTAGTCAGACCAACCCGGCCCGACCATATCTGGTATGACCTAGTCAGACCAACCCGGCCCGACCATATCTGGGTCAACCCAGCCTGACCCGCTGGGTCCAGTCCAGACCACTGGGTCCAGGCTGGCCCGTTGGGTTTGGCCCAGCTCAATGGGCATCCCGGCAGGCCGCAAGGGGCCGCGGAGCGGCTCGTATGCATGGCAGTGCGAGGCCGCGGGGAGGCTCGTCCAGGGAGGGTGCCGCAAGGGCGTGGGGCGGCTCGACCGTGGAGGGTTCCGCGAGGGTAGCTCATCCGAGATGGCAGCTATGCCGAGTGGGTGCTACGAGGGCACATGGAAGCTTAGCAATGGACGGACTCAGCCACATATAACGCATGGTCATGGGGTGGCTCGAAGGGCCATGAAGAATTAGAGGGCCTAGGTAGCACAACACAGCGAGGCCGCGGGGCGGCATGGAAGGCCACAGGCAGTGGAGCGTTGTAGGTCATAGTGGTCACGGGTGATGGACGTCGTGGGGCCGTACCGTTGCCTTAGTCTCTGTCATCACGGTTGATAGCTTTCCTCCTCCATCGCGAAGAACACAAGAATTATCCCTTGAAAATCATAGGGGACAAGCCATGTTTGTTTTCCCCACACTCTCCGCATTAGAGTGGAAGCAGGAGGCTATAATACTTGAATCACATGAATATCAAGAATAGTTTAGGGAAATAATTCAGACACCCTCTCTACCTTGTTTTATTCGTTAACAAAGGTTGTGTTGAAAGAGATGACGTTGTTCGGTATAGACGGAAGTCAGTGATGTCGGTGTTTCTTCAATCGTCAGTTCATTGATGATGATGACATTCCTCATCAATGATTGTCCTGAGTATTAAGTCGAAGTTGATGTTGATGTCGACGTTCTTCGTTGGAGAGCTTTATCCCTATTCTCCATGTTTCTCCCTTTTTCCAAGTGTTTCACTGCAATTTGACAAAAAAATCAATTATCCAACATTATAGAATATATTGGCATAATTTCAAATTGGAATAATTAATTAATTGAGTTTCTCTATTAATTAAGTGTGGGAGGCATAATTAATCATGGGGAAGTTCAAGATACTTCCCCCCCTTTAAGTGGGGGGTTCAAAGGGGTTTAATATTAGGTGGTCCCCACCACAATAACCTCTCATGGGAGGTTCTATGCTCGATGGTCCCCAACTACAAAACCTCAAGGGGTGGTTTAATTCTCGTGGTCCCCACCTCTCAACATCCTCAAGGAGTTTCCAACTAAAAAAAAATTTACACCATTTTATTTCATTTTATTTCATTTTATTTCATTTTATCTCTCATTAAAAAGAGAAATACAAACTTCCACCCTCAACCTACTATGATTGAGGTGAAGTTCTCCTTAAGCGAATAGTGGCACTGCGAGTTCAATGGTGAATTTGGATTTCAATTTTGAGCACGATGTAAAAAGTTATAAAAACCCGCTTGCACATTTACTAAACGTACCCGAAATAATGTTAAAAAATTCATTCCAGGCACTCCAGTCCTCAGAATCACATGCCGTTAATTTTCAGGGGCTCGTAAAATTCCCATATAGTAAAAAAAACTACATGGAATATCTGGTCCATTACAGTTTATTTGGTTATTTGACTAATAGAATTCCCATGATTATGTTTTATTATGGCATTACGTACTAATCTCTTATTCAATCCAAAATGTGTTCATGTTTTTTTTAAAGGCGTGTGTTTTTAGTTATTCCACATTCCTAATATTTATATATCTTCTTCTTTATTCCTTACCATTACTGAGTGTCAGAGTTCACCCATTTCTTATATTTCATTTTCTTAGGACATGAATAATTTTATTATAAAAGAAATTCTCAAATACACTAGGAGTTATGGATGTTTTCGACAGACTTTATAAGTTTTATTTATTTTGAATATGTAATGTCGAACTTTTGTAGGTATCATGTTTCCCTGAATAGTAGAGTACTTGGTCCTTAAGGATACATATTCCTTGTTTATATTCCAATGTAATCAAATGAGGCACTAGCTATGGAAAACTGGGGTTGGGTCCTGACAGTTATAATGTCCCACATTATGCATTACCTCATTATGAAACTAGTAATTTAAAGTTCATGTGCTTATTAGGGTAGAAGAATACCCATTATTATGATTTTTAATGGAATTAATTATTCAGATCTTATTCCACCATAATGTGTTCACGTTTATTTATTCATCATGCCTATTGTTCCATGTTTATGATATATTCTATTGTATTTCTTTCCATTTCTGATATTCTATGATCAAACCATTTTATGATTCATTTTTTCAATACATGAAGAAGATTATTATGAATTTAATTAAGAGATAAACATAGAGTTTGGGATATTCCCAATAAAATATTTATGTTGGATTTCATTTCAAGTTGTAATGATGAACCTATGCATGTATATGGTTTTCCAAAACTACAAAACTAATCGATCTATCAAGATACGACATTCTCTTAATCATGATAATGTAATGAAATAATGCACTGACTCTGAGAAACTAAGGTCGTGGTTTTACGGTTGGTATCAAAAGATGATTAGTGGAAAACTTGGAAACTAGAGTTAGAAAACATAGATTAGGTAAAAAAACCCTATGATAGTCTTTGAGGATAAACATAAAAGAATGTACTGAAATTTTTGTATGGAATAGATTATGAGGATCTTTCCAGAAAATTCATATATGTCTAGATGCTACAAGTGGACATGGTTTTGGCATAGATGTACCTAGGAGTAACAACTCCGACAGGGAGTTTCGGTCATAACCTAGGGTATCTAGGTATAAGATAAAATGCCTTACTACACACCTGGATTAACACTCCCGTGGGATATTCTTAGGATAATTCACATTTTTTTACAAACCCTTATGAAGGATTTAAATATAAACCTTTCCTCAATGAATATATGACGATGACTATGATATTAGCTATGAATATGATTACAATTTAGGCTATGTATTTTTCTAATTTGAGATTATACATTATGATTCATAACCTAATTTAGTGTATGCTATTATATTGAAACGATGCCTAGTATAAGGAATGTGAATATTACCAATGCACATTATGGAAATAGTAAGAAGGATCATATCTCTTATGGTCGTAATCCACAATTTTTGAAGAATATAGTCACCCAAGTATTATCATCATATGAGAAAATTCAATCATGTGCTATCAAGATATGTAAAGAATTATCTGAATCCTATGGATTTTAAAATAATCAATAAATGAGGGGGATAATAGGGAAAACGATGGATAAAGGGAAGAAGGGAAAAGAGATTTCCCACAAGGGATAACTGTGTAAAGAAACATCCTTGTCAATGCTTGAAGGGAATGTGAGTTTTTTATATTTTTGGAGAAAAAGGACAGTAATTTATTGATTTCAAGGGTAAGAAAAAGGTTTCCAATGTAAAATGCTTTAAATACAAGGATATGGTACATTATTCTAGTTAATGTCCCAAACGTCAATAGAATATACCCAAAACGATGTTATTGGAAAATGATCAAGCCATGATACTATCAAAGATGATGTGGAAGGATTAATATGCTTCATCAAGAGTAATGTAATTTGAATATTTTGTTAGAAATGTACATGTTATAAGAAATATAGAATATATGAGGATTGTACCGTCGTACTATTTCATTATGTATTTTAAGTTGAATGATGAAATGTACCAAGGATAACTTACTCTATTGAAAATTAAAACCATGGGAAAGTATATGGTTGAGGTAAAGACAACACTGAATATATTACTAATGATTAAGACAGTGATGAAAAATGGTTTATTTGGATTAGTACTAACTACCTCAAAACTGATTATTGTCTATTCGACAAGTTCTGTATTCTATCATTGATGCAGTCTACATCATTTTTAGATATATGGAATATATTCAATATCATTTGTATGAATGAATTCATGATTCCGATAAGGTTTTATGGTAATTTTAATTTTTACCATATTTAAAATGGATGGAAGATGAAGATACTCACATGTTTATAATATTAATATTTAGGGATGATTCATGTTGATTTAAGGTAAATAATGTAGCAGATGCATTAAGCCAGATGGATCGTGGAGTTCTAAATGAAATAAAGATTTCCAAGGATCCTATGCACTTGGATCTTGCAAGGATGGATATGGGAATGATTCTAATTTATTGGATCATGACCTTTTGGAATGTTAAACCATTTATGAAATGGTATAAGTTGATCATTTAATGAGGTTTTCCATTTTAATGTGACCACATGATGCCACATGTGCTAAGAGATGAAGTATAGATAGTACAGGGAACAAAAAGGATTAGATTGTGTTTATGAAATAGATACATCTATTTATTCTTTTTGAATAGAGGAATAATTGCTCAAAAATAGGGGAACTCTATTAAATATCAAATTTTCCATATTATCATATATTTTCATGATATCAAGGATATTATTCATAACGGTAGATTATGGTTTTTTATAATGATCTTCAATCTGAGCATGTTCTCTATCACTATCCATCAGAACATGATCAAATGATTATTCTTCCATGACCATGTTTTCTATTAAGAATAAATATTTTTGTAATAACTATTGGATTTACCTTTCCCACTTATTAAGAGTATATTTTAATCGTATTTCGTATATGGGTTTCTAACAAGGGAATTTTCAATTATCAACTGATAACTTTTGAAGTTCAATTTTAAATTTTGAGGATGGAATTTTTTTTAAGGATGGGAGAATATAACACCCCAAGTATTTTCAAATAACTTTAATATTGAATTTATGAAAAAACGAGTCTCTTTAAAGAACACATTATTATAAGTTTGCCAATGAACATTATTTTGAAACTTCAGTGTTTGGAATTTCAAAAATAAGAAAGGCATGTTTGCGTTCAGGGTTATTTTTGATGTTTGATAGAAGAAAACTATACTTCAATGAATATTTACATAACATTATAAATAATATCTTACCGTTATGAATAATAACTTGAACCATATTAATAGTAATGCACCGTTATGAATAGAATGTTGAACCTTATGAAATGTAATGTGCCCTTATGAATAGAAACATGACCCATATGAATGTTAATGTACCCTTTTGAATAGTAACATCACCTATTCAAGTATAAATAAAATTTCGGTACCTTAAAAATGATAGTTATTATTTTAAAAATTAAAAATTTAGTGACTATATTTTTGGGAGAAATAGATAATTAATTACAATTTTATAAATAATAAAATTATGTTAAAGATATATAAATTTCCATAAAGTGAATTCAAAAATCAAAATTTTGTTGTCATATAATTTTGGGTTAATTTAGTAAAACCTTTGTAAAATTTTGACGACATTACAAAATCAGTTTTAATTTTAAAATAGCATTTTACAATTAAATGATGATTTTATTTAAAAATTAATTTTCATATATTAAATAATAGATTTTGATAAAATAGAGTTCTTATATGGATTCTACAAATCAAAAAATTGTTACGCTGAATTTTTGGGATTTTTCTAAAACACATGAATTTTGATGAATAGTGAAATACAGTAAATTACAGTATATATTCATTATGAGTTAAATACACAATTCCTTGCATCATTGCTTATGTAAGAACCATTTTTTATAAACCAAATTCACTTATTACTATTTTTGGCCTTGGAATCACCACTATTTCGTGTATTATGTAAAAATAATAAACTAATGATTTAAATGATATTAAAACAATCCTCTTATCAACTATAAATCCACCCACACTCCACCATTCACTTTAATATTTTCAAGCCCAATGCCTTGCCTAAATTCTTCTTGAATATCCTCCCAAGCTTCTCCTCCATGTCCCGGAGCCTTTGGTCTCATAAAAGACCAAATATTTTCTCTTATAAAGGCTATCAAGGATGATTAGTTCTAGAGGTAACATCCTCTTTTCAAATTTTTTAATTTCTTTTCAAGTTACATTGTTTTTTATCCCCACCTCTAATAATAAAATGGTTATGAAAAATCTAGTACCTTACATTTACTTTATTTTTTTATGATTATGAAATAATTTATTATCCTCTCTTATATACCCTTCTTTTTATTCAAGTAGAAGAAAAATATTTTGATGTGCTATTTTAATACCATCAAGGATGAGGGGTTTTCAGTTTGTATTACCATATTAAATTTTGGTCATGAAACCAATAATATGGTCAAAATAGACTATAAAATATGTATTATGTCTCACATATGGTTCTGGAATCATTTTGTGACCATGTTTTTTTATAATTAAAAATGAGTTTGTTGTGTTCAAAAACCACCAATTAACCAATATAGTTATCATTAAATAATTTATATAATGAATAATCTTCACATGAAGTAACCAAATGAAATTTTAAACCATATAACCTTATGTATGTTCACTAATAAAATATAACTTCAATTCTAGACAATCTTCTTCATTTTACATGATTCTCCATTCATGTATATAAGTAAACCTATCATGAAAAAAATATACCCAAACAATGAAATTGAATCTATTAACCCATCAAAATGGCCATTAATGATCATTATATGGTTATAAAAATTCAATTAAATGTACATGAGTGTCTATAATTATTAATTAATGATGCTAAATTTTATTATCAATGTTATTAAGATCTAGTGGAGAACACATTCATACTTAAGGTAAGGGTTTCTTCATCTCACATCCATTTTTGTGAGAGATTCTTCATTCACTACAATTTCATAGCATGGTGTATGTAAACTACCCCATTATGTTTCATATAATTAACTCTTCATTTTAATCATATTAAATTTATAATTTTATTATTATTAATTTTCGGTAATATGATTCAGTTGATTATAATGTGGTAAGTATTTTCTACTTGAACCTCTATTTTCACCTGGGTTGCTTATATTCCCTACTCAACTAAATTAAACTATTATTTAACCTTATGAATTCATCATAAATTATGCTTGATTATTCTATATATGTTTACCCATGAGAATCAATCTTTATTTTATAGGGTGATAAATTTTTTAAAATAATCTTTTAAAAATTCTTCTAAAATGCAAGCCCGATTCATGAAACTTCTCAAAATCTTATCTATTTTTATGTTCAGTATATAATATTTTTTATTTCTGATTTATCTTCCTAATATCAATATTTTTAACAAAAAAAATATATTTTGGTTTATTTTTTGTTTTATGAAATCAAACATTCCTTTTAACATTAAAATATCTTTAAAGAATTCTTTAAACCACAATAAAATGTTTTAATTCTGAAGCATCTTTAAAAACACTTTTTACAAGACTTCAATTCAGTGGGACATCAAATAATCTTGAAATGTAATTTCAATTTACTTTCATTTTTAAATAGGATATACATTTTTAAAACCATATTTATGACAAATAAAAATTATTTTTCAAAATAACTCTTCTTTCCAAAAGTAAAATAGGTTTTTCTCACCTCCTGTTAACTTTTATGAGATATATGCCTTGTTCACCACTTATTACATAATTGTGTGGTATATACTACACCTATACATATAATTTTAAGATCATATTTATTCTCAAGATATTCTATGGGATTAGGATTTTAATGTATCAAGGTGGTATGTGACACTTTTGAATGTTTATGGATTATTTCCTTATGAATTTCTCTATAATCTAATTTTAAAGTATCTTAATCTATGTAAAAATACCTTGATGAATCTTTTATTTCAAATAGGATTATATATTTTGATATCATCTAAAATATTTTTTCTATGGGACTCGTATTAGTTTGAATGCGGATGGTCTCTCTTGATACCATTCACCAATTTACATGGAATAGTTAGTGTTTATGAATAATGTATGAAGAAAGTCTTTTACATTTCATATATTAGTATCAATATTATTGTATATATTGTTTATGTTTATCCCCATTCATAATTGGAATTTAAAGTACTTAGTAAGTGTGGGGATGGTCTCATTATATCCCTTCGGTGCATCAGTAGGTGTCATGAGACAAACTATGTTCTTGGCATGAGGCCTTGAAGAAATGGATATTTATGATCTCGGAACAAGGCATTTAAGGTCTGGTTATGATGTCCTTCATTATGATTTCCTTCATAATGAAACTATAATTTGATAGTTCTTGTGGTTAATTTATTAGTATAATACCCATTATTATGCTTTATGATGGCATTATTTATTCTGCAATTATTCCAACCATAATGTGTTCAAGATTGTTTATTCCCTATTCATAATGTTTATGTTTATGATATCTTATACTGTATTTCTTAACCTTACTGAGCATATGAGACCAATCATTTCTTATGTTTCATTTTCTCAGGAAATGAATAATTTTTTTACGAATGACCTCTAGGGATATACATAAAGTTGTTTATGATCCCAATAAAATATATGTGTTCTATTTAATTTCAAGTTGTAATAGTAAACAAATTTATATATCTAGGTTTCCAATGGTAATAAAATACATAGTTATTCAGGATATGACATTATTCTATGAATTCCAATGTAATGATATGATGCACTAACATCGGGAAATTGTGTTATGGGAGTTACACTTGACCTTTAATTGTTTTTCTTGATACAGAAAGAAAACATTGAGAATGATTCAATGATTATTATTTCCAACACTGAGTTCCATATTAGTAGACTTAGAGAATTTATTGAAATACTAAATAATATAGGAGAGTCACACTCAATAGTTCTCAAAATTATTGTGTTTTTGCTATTGATTTACTCAAGGATGATTATTTAGTCGAGAATTACAACATGAATTTTTTTCATCTAGTTGTAGATGTTTTTGATAATAAAAAGTTGTTAATACCAAAGGATTAAGAAAAATGCGATATGAAAAAGTAATGAATACACATTCAATATTAATATATAGAGAGTTAAATCCTATGGTGAATACCTCTATGAATATTAAGCATAAGGGGGTGTATAGATTTCATGGAGTTTCCTTTCATGCATCAAGGTGTAGTTTCTTTAAAATTAAAGGAGATAATACCATTCAATAGTGACATTGAGATTCAATGTAATTTAAACACTTTTTATTGAAAATTATGTTTCATTTTTATTACATTATCAATAAGGGGTATTAATATTGAGAACATCTATTATAATTAGATATGTATGATATTTTCAAAACATTACAAAGGGAGATATTGTAAATAATAACATTAAATTCTATTATTATTTTCTGATAATATGTGTATTTATAATTAGGACATTAAAAATAATGATACTGAACTTGATGAGAAATAAGTTGGTCATGATTAAGATTAGAGAATTATAAAAAATAAACATAATTGTTTTTTAGTTGGATTTGTTGAAAATAATTTTGAATGTTATTGTGTTGGATTTATTTTCCATAAAATGGATGGGAGGAAGTATAGAATAAATCCTAATGTAAAATAAATGCATGGTAGTTTCATAATATTTCAACACATCTGACGAAATAATACCACACCATATTGGTGGTCCTGTTGGAGGTTGCAAAAGATATTTCAGGATGAACCATGCCCTAAAACAAGACATGGTTTGAAGAAACTACACAACATTGGAAAATTAATGGGACCACCCATAGTGGTCCCTATGGAAGTGTTCTAGAGTACCTATGTGACTTGGTAAAGAACATGATGGGTGAAGTAAAGAAGATGTGTCTATGGTGGATCACTGTGAAGTGTAATATAAAATTTACCATGATATGGAGATCGATAATCTTTAATTAATGATTTCCTAATAGAAATGGAAAAAATGTTCCACGAAGGTGGATGTAATAAATGTGAATAATTATTTTAATGATCAAAAATTTAAAACTTCCAGCAAAAGATGAAAAATGCCATATTTTTAGGAATATTTTCCTAAGAGGATTCATGTGAATCATGGCGATTTACATTATAGCCATGGTGGGCCTTGAAGGGAGCCATGACCAACAAGTGTTCTAATATTATAATATGAGATAAAGGATATGATCATTAAAATGTGTTTAGTGTGTTATATTAATAATATCTATAGGGTTTAGAGATAGTAGTGAAAAAATATGTTTTGATAAATGAAACATGAATTTTAAGAGAAATCATTATAGAGATACAAGAATGGATCTTGAATTATTCTCTAATCATGTTTATTGGATTGAAACCATGATTATATTCTAATTAATATGAGTTTTTATTGTCACAATTGTGAATTAAATAATATATTTCTTTCGACCTGAAAGGGATATTTGAATGATCCATGAAGCAATTATTTTTGTTGTCTATAAATGGAAATCAGGGAGAGATTCATGGGAGTTAATAATGGTTTTATAAACCCATAATTATAGAAAAAATATCTCATTTTTGGTGATATGAAATCCTTATTTTATGTGGGGAGATTGAATAGAAGAAACAATTCTGAAAAGTTCATATAAAACCATGTTTGATTTTCATATGGGAGGATGAAAGAAGATTCAAGTAATGGGTTGAATGATTCTAGAACCACTGAAGATCATTCAAAGGATCAGAATTCATAACTATTGTGATGTGGATGAGATATTATAGAATTAATCATGAAATAAGGTGGATATTTTCATGGAGGAACTCTAAGGTAATATGTTATGGAGTTGCCCTACGTGACTAAATCCGAGAATTTATCTACATTTATGGATTTAAGCCATGAATGTGATGTTGTAAAAAGATCATGCATGTCTATAAACTATGTTTAAGAATACTTTTCTATAAAAAATAGAGAATAATGAAATGTTCAATTCCAAAATCCATGGGTAGTAGTAATTTATCACTCACCCATGGTAATGGTAGAACCCCGTGTGAAGAGGAGTGAGCTTTATATGGATATGGTGAATTAAATATTTTTGATATATGCTCATAAGATGAAACCCAGGTTAAGTGAACCAAGTTAATTAATTTTTTCTTATATAAACTATGCATTCACACAAATAAATATCAACCAATATAAATTATATATGGTAATAGAGGATAAAAAGCGACCTCTATGTTTTGAACTTTATGATTGTTTAATGAAAGTTATAAATTAAAAGGGAATATTTTTTAAATAGATAAGATTTATCATACCCTGATTCTCCCCCAACATATTGTAATATAACACTAATCCCATTTTTAGGGAATAATGAGATAGATATGAAAAAGTCACCCACAACACTCTCTAACCATCAAAAGGATATGATTGTTTCTAAATCATGCACACATGATTCTCGAAACCTTTTAAAAAATTTAAATTAAATGAAAAATCATTATAATACATCTCAACACTATTATATACATCTATATCCAAATATATCATGGGAAGTAGTTGATAATATTTGGATAACCCAGATATCCTATTTTACTCATATTTGAGCATACCATATTGGACATTATTATTTATTTTACACTATAACAATCATACAATGCCCTTATTATTCATTATTTTATTACAACATATGGTGGCCTTTTAGTGACATATTTCTTTCTCTTATTGTATGAATATTTTGAATATCCTAAATGAAAATACATATTTGAATAGATCAAATCAAATTGTATGCTACTGTTTTTAAAAAAACATGGTTGTAATGATATTTAAAAACATAATTTTCAAATTCCAAAATGACATGTTATTATCTATTGGATTCCACATTTATTATAACAAATTTTTTACTTTTGTTAATGGGGAAAAGAAGTTATTTAATTCCTAATTCTTATGATTCATTATATCAACTCATGGATCTAACATGTTGAACCTATAAACATCCAAAAGAAACAATAGAATTGGAGTACATAGTGAATTATATTTTTAATCATATGTCTCTAGAACAAAATAGGTCCTTAAAATAATTATGGAAGACTTTTCATAAATTCTATTAATATATATTAATTATAAATTAGAAATGATTTTTAGTCATATGATTGTTAGTAAGATGGATAATTCATTATAAATTGTATATCGAGTCATGAATATGTTAAGACGACTCTCAAATACTTCATAAATTAAATAAAATAGAAATGTATGGACATAATTTTTTAAATACAGTAGAATAAAACCCCCATGGTTTTGTAATATATTTTTTAAATTAATACTATATTTCATAGAATGTATCATGGAAAACCATGAACAAAAATGTGTTGCAACATATTAGATGAATATTTTTACAAAAATTTATGAATAAAGAAACCTCCTATAAATATTAATATTAAAATAAAATATAGATTCATTCAAATTATTATGATAGACACATAATGATTTAAAATGAATTTTTTTAAATAAAATTAGTTTCATTTATATGTTATATTCTAATTTAAATTATAAATTTATTAATTATATAATTTTAATTTTTTAAAATTTAAATAATTATTGAATTTAAAATATATAAATTTCTTTAGATTATTTCAATAGATTTTTAAAATATAGATGATTTTTATTTGAATTATTAAAAATTCCAAATTTTCAAATACCTTTACCCTTATGAGATTATTATAATAATATAAATAATTAATAATATTTTAAAACATTTTATATTAAAATAAATATTAATAAACATAAATAAAACATTAAAAACTATGTTGAATTTATAATGTAACACCATGTTACCATCTTTCATGTATAGAACATTGTTTACTCACGGTTATTTTATTTTCTTGTTGATTGCATGTTGATTGAAACATTACATTCTAATAAATATCACTTCCTTTTTGTTTTTTCACCTTTTTCATTTTTTATAGGGGTGGTAGATATTTTTTGAAAATGGTATTGGAGGATGAGGATCGACCAAAACGTTTTGTGTGGGATTGGGATGCTCCTGTAGCTTGAATATCTAATGGAGGCCCGCCAAAAATCAAGGAAGGGCCACTGACCAAACGATGGGAGTATAAATGTGGTGGATTATTACAATAATACAACCATATAGTTTATATATTTCCTCTAGATATTTGTTGGGACATTCATTAGACATCAAATTCTTCAAGGCGCGACTACGTTGCTCAGGGGGGCCACTGAGTAGCCTATGTGAATATTGAGGATGAGAAAACCCATGATAGTATAATATATTTAACTTTTTTAAAAATATATTTTAATCCTAATATACGTTATCATATTCCATTTGACCTAAAACTCCTTGGACGCCCACTACAGACATGTTTCTCTCTCCCAACCTTTTTTCTTCCTATTGTGATGTTTTGGTTGATACATTGTATCTCTTTCAATAAAAGTAATCTGAATTGGATAATGAATTCTTATTTTATCTTTTCTGTCCCTATTAAAGTAGTGATTACTCAGTCCAATGATGGATTTAGATCTTGACGCGAGGAATTAAAATTATAATATTCTCAATTGATCGTTCTCAACCTCATCTCTTCATTGGAGGATCCCAAGTGGTTATTGGTAATCAATCTTAAGATAGGTGGTTTTGTGAGGAAATATATATCAGTTGATAATTTATTACTATATAATTTAAATTGGTTCTCAACTTATTTACAATTATTATACTAATATTGTTAATAAATTATTTTATTTGGGTTGGTGTGCATGATGAAATAGAATGAAAATTGATTTTAAAAATTAATTGTTGACTTTTGAAAATTGATCAGGATTTGAAATTAATTATTTGAAGCATAGTTTTAATGAAATAAAAATAATGAAATGTTTTTTGATTTAAAATGAAATGAAGGATTTTTGATAAAAATAATTGATGTTCATTTTTTAAATGAAATGTTTTTTTTATCCCGAACATGATGCTTATTTGAAATGATTTATTTCACGATTTGAGTTTGAATGAAATTCTTGATAGCCTCTTATATGACTATTTTATTTTCCTTAGGCATGGTGGAGCCTGGGTAGTTAGGTTTGAATTACATATGATATATTTGTATTAGATCAATTTGACAATAAATTGATGATGACAATGAAATATAAACTATCATGAGGGTGGGGAGTTTATTATTTTCAATTATCTAATGTCTACAGGACCTAGTACCTAGGGATTTTAGGAACAGATGGATCCATATTTCATTGATATGTGTGAGATTACTAAGACTGGTATACCACTAGGTCACTTAACCATAGATATTTTATTTTCAAATAATATACATACCAATATTAGATTTAAATATCTACTCATGTATGTTTGGATAAAAAAGATTATTAACCCCTATTGGGATACACATGCTTATACTAACCTGATTTGATGAAAAAAACATTTAAGAAAATTTAATATGATTAAATAAAATGTAATAAAATTATATTTTGATTTGACTTGTGAAAATATTTCCATACCACATTTTATTAAAAAATTAGCACAACGGATTTATTTGTTATTTATTTTCTTATGAAATGAGTAGTAAGATCACACTTGGAGTTTTTTCTAAAGCCTATATTTTCCATCTAGAGTTTCTGTATTGTGTTATTATAGTTCTATGGAAATTTAAAGAACCAATAATTTGTGGTAGATGTACATGATTTAGTTGGTAATACAGGTTATGTTGTGTTTTGATAATGACATCTTGGTATTCTTATTTGATTTCTTTAGTTGATATAATGTTTTGATACTTTTATCTATATTTTTATAAATTGTTTTGAATAATGATTTTTTTCATTTTACATACATTTATCTATCATGATGAGTTTTTCTTATTGTGAAATTATCCTCTATTTATTTTTATGTTGCTAATGAACTACTCTTTAGGTTATAGGGATCAAGAAGCCCATTCATTCCATGTCAAAATTGATTTTGTAACCATTTATCTGAGTTATCTTGATCAGTTTTTGAAAAATTGGTTTTTAATTGTGTTATAACCTTATATTATATCATTATATAGTTTTATATTTCTTATTAGACAAAATAAGGGATTTTCCAGAACTAAGGGGAAGGTTATAAGAGTTTACATCGATTTATATCATATTAGTAATCCTAAATTTTCCATGGGTTTTTTTTTGAAATTTTATAATGTATTTTTTTATAGAATAAAAGAATTTTTTACACATAATTTATTTGAGTTTTTTTCATCCCCTTTTATTTTTATTGATATACATGATGACCTAATGTCAATTTAATGACGTTTTCAATGTTTGATCTCAATGTTTCACGATATCATTCCATAAGAATGTGTTTTTATAGTGCCTAAGAAGGGGATATTAATGATCTATTGAAACATAACCTTCCAGTTTATCGTAAAAATGATGATGTTGTTTTGTGTGTGGCCCAATTTCAGGGCTTGGTAGATGCAGTTATTCCCATTCAGAATGTGGAGATTTCATCATGGTGTGATTTTGGTAGATATCATTTCCAAGAAAATATTAATCAAATGATTCCATATTAATAATTTAATAATGATCTTCATTAGGAATATTATTAGTTATAAAATGTAGTGCAAATATATGGGTTTTTGGAGACACTAGAGTATGTTAATGTGAAATATTCTATCTTAAATATTTATGGACAAAGAATACGGTATTGGTATTCAATAGTTTTGGATGGGAATAAAAACGGAACGAGTGGAATGATTTAATGAAAATTTTCATGGATAAATTCTATTGAGAATCAATATTTTCCAAGAATAAAATGTAGTTTCTTAATATTTTTCATGATGGTAAGACAATGACCGAGTATCCCAACCACTTTTATGAGCTTTTTCATTCCTCACTGATGGTGGTATTCAATTTGATACCAAAATTTTATATGTTTGAGATGGGTATTCAAGAATATATCAAATATTATGTTTTTAATTTTAATATTACATCATATGATGACGTTCTTGAAAGACAATTAGTGGATGAACTTGATTTGGCTAGTATTTCAATTTTGAAATGATATTGTTCTACTGATAGTGTATTTTTGGTTTCCCTTTTAACGGGAGGAATAATGGTGATGCATTTAATAGGGGAAACCATAATGGTGGTTCTCAAAGGTAGACTTCTTTTAAATCTTTGGATTTATTCCAATATGGAAATATAGGTCACTCAAAACAATCATTAAAATAGAAACCAGTGATCTATATCTCTTTCATATGATTAGTTTCCTTATGGTGGTATTTCCATGTCATCATGACCTCATATATTTGTACGGTACTGTGAGTACCGAGAGTATCTGATAAAATTTTAAATACTCCATGAATAAAGGCGTTCTATCCAAATACATCATGAAATATATTATTCACCTTAGGGGTGAGTCTCTAGTGGATGCTGATATGGGTCCTATGAGCATCAGGGGTAATATCACTAATGCTTCATCTTTAGTGCTACTTTATTTGATAATTGAGATTCTCATTCCTATTAATCTACACAAATTTTGGAACATTATAATATTCCAATAATGATATTTTCTTATATATTGTGATTTATATAATTCCTAGGACGAGAGAGAATATGGAATATGAATCCCCTCATAAAGATTATATTTATTATATGTTGGTCATGTTTGGGATTTTTTTTGGGATATAAGAACATTGGATTCTATTCATGGAATGGATTGGATGATCACCCCTAAATCTAGTATTGTCTATTAACTTTATCGGGTCTCCTTTATTTCCCTTTTGTGGTGTTTTGAATCATTCATGGAGAATGAAACTCTTGGTGATCAAAATATGGGCTTTATTTTATATATTTAGGTTGTTTGATATCTGTATTTTCTTTTCAACTAAAACAATATTCTTCAAGTTGTTATCTTCCCCTAAAAGAAATTGACTTTTCCAATTAATTTTCATCAATATTTTGTTGTTTCCCCCAATGAGATATGTGGAGTTTTCTATTGAATTGGTACTAAATTCCTAGGATATTTATATTTCATCTTATGATATGGAACCATTTTAACCAAATAAAATATAGACACAATTAGATGAATTGATTTCCCAAGGTCTAATTTTTCCTAGTGTATTTTTTAGGGGAGTTCTAGTTATTTTTTCAATGAAGGTTGATAGAACCCATAACTATATAATGATTACCAGAAGCTGAAATGGATCCTTTCCAAGAATAAGTATATGTTTCCCTATATTGATGAATTATTTTACCATCCAAAATGGGAAAGGTTTTTCTAAAAAATTGATCTTATTTTAGGTTATCAAAAACATAGAATCAAGGAGTCTCATTTCCCTAAGGCCACTTTCATGAATAGGTAGGGGAAATATGATTACATTATTATGCATTTTGTTCTTACCAATGTTCTTGAAGTGATTATAATACAGATGAAAAATGTATTCCACTAGTACCATGATTATTTTTAGTGGTATTTGTCGATGAAACAGTCATTTAATCTAAAACTAAGTAAAATAACATGTATCACTTGTGCATTGTTTTGGAAATCATTTGAAATTATATGCTTTATTCTAATTTTTCAAAATGAAATTTCTATATTTTGGAAGTAATGTTATTGGGATAGGTAGTTTCTGAATAGTGTATATAAGTTGATCAAGATAAGGTGAAAACTATTATGACCATGGAAAAACACATGATATATTTAAGATACAGAGAATGTTGGGATTGGTATGGTATTATCACTATTTTGTGAAGGATTTCTCAATTTTAGAATCTCCATTGAAAACTCTCCCTCAGAAGGGAATGGTGTTTATTTTCATCTCAAAATAGGGGTATGCTTTAAAATATTTGAATAATTATTCGACATTAACTCCTATATTGACTCTTCTAGAGGATTTATGATTATATGTGGTCTTATATGATGCATAAGGATTGGGTTTGGGATGATTTCGAATGTAGGGTGACCATGTGGTCTCTTATTATTCTAATCATCTTTTTCCTCATGAAAATAACTATCCCAAACATGATCTTAATGCTCTAAATTGTGACACATTCTTCCTAAAATTGGATGCATTATCTTTTTAGATAATGGTTTAATAACTTATCTGATCACAAACTATTGACTAATATCCTCTCAAAAAAGTTTCTTATCCTTAAGTAGAGGTGATGGGTGGAGTACCTACAATACATTGATTTTGACATTGTCTATGACATTGGTAATATTAATGTTTTTTCATTTACATATAGTAATAAAATTTTATCTGAGAACATGAAATAATTGTAGGAGGAATGGAATTTAATAGATCAATTTGGTCATATTCATGACAAAGTATGAAAGTAAAAGTTAATGGTTGTTTTGGAAGGTGTTAATTTGATGTCCCCACCTCATGAGATTGTTCTCTAGGGATATAATATTGATGATGAGTTTCAAGGAATTATGGATTCTTTATCTTTTGGGGATACACTGTGTGATTAGTCTCTATATTCAGAGGGTTTACTTTTCATAAGGAATTAATATGTCGGTTATCTGCCTATGATTAATGTTATTATGTGTTTTTGTAATCATTCCTAGTGGGTGGTACACCCTGAAAATACTATGTTATTTTATGATATGAGGAAATGATACTGGTATCTATGTATGATATGGGACATTTGATAATTTTTTTTCCAATTTATAATCTTTTTACTAGACCAAGACTAAAAATCAAAATCATTCTAGCATACTCTTAATACTACTATTGCCGATATAGAAATGGGATGAGATAATGACGTAATTTTTGGTTGGAATTTCATTTATACCTATAGAAATGAATATTAAATAGTTGGTGATTTAATGATTTAATAAATCATATCACAATATTCCCATTTGTGATATAACCAAATTTTAGGACCTAAGAAATATATATGTTATTGATATTTTCAAATTTATTAGTTTTTTAACATTCATTATTTTATAAATATATCCCTAGTTCACGTTTCTTATTTTGGGAGGACTCCATGATGAGATTTGATCCAAGGTAAATTGGAGAATATTGTATGATCCTAAATCATATGGTTAGACCAAATTAGCTATATATATTCTTGAGTAAATGCTCCATGATTTCATTACTTACTCAGGTGGAGCATGGAATTTCCATTTAAGGATAGATGAATTTACCCATAATAATAACTATTAGTCATCCATCATGACATAACCCTTTAAATACATTTATATCCATCCTTAAAAATATACAATATATTAGTTTGATATTTTTGAATCATCCCTAGATTTTCATATATGTGTCTAAGAGTTGATGAAAAGAACTTGTTTGATTCATCCATTAATTGAAATTACACAATTCCATTAAAAGTATAGTATTTTTCATTATTTATTTAATTTGAAGTTATTAGATGGTAATATTGTGTTCTTGAGAGTTTCTCTTTAGTTGGGTCCCCAGTGTCTCGGAAATTTGGGAAATTTAGTATCATGATTGTTGGGACCATTTGAGGTTGTTGAGATAATTTGAAAATCTTCCTATCATTTGGACATGACACTACAGATGAAATCGATCCACAATGTGTTCTATGTTCCTCAACGCAGAATGTAACATCCCAAGTAAGTAATGAATAATATATATTCTTATCTATGTATATTTATGAATTATATAGTGTTTTAGATGCTTAAAATGAGAATAAATCAAATATTAAGCGTGGTATACACTAATATTTTTAAAAGACTGTTTTACTACCTTTTGATGGAAAACCATTTTAAAATCAAATTTTTGACAATTTTATAAGGTCTATTTATTAAAATAAACTTATTCGTTATGATCGGGACATTGAAATTTACTTTGGATAATTTTTTGGTATTTTTCTGACAATGTTCATTTTTTAATGAATAGTGAAAAATACTTAATTTTACATCAAAAATGATTTTTCATCTAATTTAATTATATGATTAGATTATCTTTTTAATTTGTTTTAAAGTGTAAATAGAATATATTTTTACCATTTAATCCAATGGTGGTAATTGGGATCAATTTCATTTTGTAATTGGGCATAAACAGGTGCAAAACATTTCATAGATATTGTTTCAAAAAACCCGCTATTTGTTTTTAAAACGAGAATTATTTTTAAATTAACTATTGAAATTTTTATGTTTGGAATTTTGTAAAATGTATTCCATATTTGGAATCCTATGGTCCAAATTATTTAATTAAGACTCTTTTGGTTTTTGGACATTATGAATAGTAACGATGGTAATTATCTTTAATTATCGTGATTAATTAGTAATCCGATAGTTAAGGATAATAAAATAAACTCATAGTAATATAAAATGACTCCAAAATGTGTCATAATTATACTGGTTGTGTCATTTCCAACCATGTTATGCCTTGTGACAAACTTAGAAACCCCATGGAATCATGTTTGTGTGATAATGACTTTTTATCTTTTTATTTTTTAAAGAAAGTTAAATATAACAAAGTATGTAACACCTAAATAAAACAATTTTAGTTTTCTCTACATAAATGATATCTTGAACTATAAATAGTCATTGGAATACTAAAAATATTATCTGCATTATATATTTTTTTTTATAATTTTTATACATTATATAAATTAAATTAATTATGATATCATGATGATGCAGCGATTAGCTCATTAATGAACGATTTACATAAAATTAAAAGATAATGTAAAATATATAAATTAAAATTTTCAAAAACCTATTTTATGAGTATATTTAGAACCCTTATCAAATTATCCTAGAAATATATCATTGTGGGACCTTATAACTCCGAAACACATTTCAATATAAAGTAACATTTTATAACATTCCAAGAGTGCCCCCCCTCTCCTATTATAAAAGTCCCCCACGTATACCTCCTTACCCACACTTCTAAAGCCATTAGCTCGGCCAAGATCTTCTAATTTTATCTCCCAACATCCCTCTCTTCATTATAGAATCCTTAACTTGGGTATAAATCTCTTCAAGAGACTATTTTGGTTCAAACCAAGGCGTGTTACCCGATTTAATGGTAAATACTTCTCTAATTGTTATTTTGTTTTATTTTGCTTATCCAACCCCCTAAACTCTTTTTATTCATATATTTTGTAACAAAAAAATTATATTCAATATACTAGGATGTTGTTATAAGATGTATTTGAGCTACACTAACACACACCTACATATAATGGTTAAAGAGCATACAATTTCCGTGGATGGAGATTTTTTGCCACACGAAACGATGATTGTTCAATATTCTTATAACACCTTAAATGGTGGCCATTAAGATGTATCTATATTAATATATGACATATAATATGTTTATGTTTTCCTTAAGCTTCTGAATTTTTCATTTATGGCATACCTTTATGTTTTCCCTTATGGGTAAACGTGATATCTTCATTTTAGGAAGTGCGGACTACCGCCCCCTCAAAGTGATTTGATTCGTTAATGCCATATATGGGATGTATAAAGGATGGATTTAATGACGTTATATATTATATTATACTGGAATTATAATATACCTTTATATCATTATGATTTCATTCCATAAAATCCGAAATAGAAATGAAAGTAGCGTTCATGCGTACGTACGGCTTACCGTCTCCATGAACGGTGCATTTCATTTCTTACCTCTAAATGTTATGTAATATTATAAATGAATGTATATACTGGATATAAAAGATATATATGATATCTAAATCATGAATATAATTCTGGATATAATGGATACTTTACCACACAAACAACTTGTAATTATAAATATTTTATTTTTGACTCAAGTACCAATGATCGACAAAACAACCTTTATTAACATAAATAATTACATAATGTTAATGACATGATAATATGTGATATAAAAGGAATATTGAACTTGAAAAAGGTTCCTAATAAAATAGAAATTAACTCATGTTTATTATTCAGGAGGTTAAATAATGATCGATTCAAGTCAGACCCGAGGTAAGGGACTTCGTCTCAATCTCCTTTCATTGAGGAATATTTTGTTTTATACAAAACTTTATTTTATACGGTGTATAAACCCCTTTGACTTTTAAATTTATTCAAAAGAATTATTTTTTATATGAAGTGTTTACTAAATGAAAAAAGGGAATGTTTTTTTGTCATACGTTTGTGGCGACAACGACTTCTCTACCACTGGGACCGTTATTTTAGTTTCGGCTTCCTCTACAAGACATAACCTTTTTTTAAATGATAAATAAATACCATTTTTTAATTTTCTTTTATTTTGTTATTGAAAATTGTTTTCATAATTTTTTTATTATATCAATGTGTTGTATTTATATCTTGTGATTGAAATGTGGAAATGTTATGTTTCCTTTATGCATGTTTTATGTGATACGATTATGTTATGGTTCTTTGTAATTTTTTATGAAGAAGGGTGGTTCCGTGATAAAATAAGGGTGGGTGATCCCGATATAGCTCTCCAATGCATTGGGTAATACGAAGGGGTTAAACGTTAAGGTTTCTCCGAAGAGATTTAGGGAATATACTGTGCTGGGTATTCCAAACGTAACCATGAGGGTTACTCCCTACATAAGAATGTTATGAATGCCTCAAGTTACCTCTATGTCTTATGTTATCTATGAGTTATTCATAAATCTTCTGATTTCATGATGTATGTTAACATGCTTATGCTTTATGAGTAAAGTAAGATTTCATTGACTCTTATGTATACATGTATTAATGTTTCCTTTACGTATTTTTATATCCCTTACTGAGCTTTTTATGCTCATCCCAAGGTTTTGAAATGTTTTTCACAGGTCAAGGGAAAGGTACATGATGTGATGATAGTGTCAAAGATGTGTCAAGAAATAATCCATGTTTTATTTTAAATATGTTTCCGTTTATGGAAAAAAGAGTATTATTTTTTATATAGCATCTTTTTTAAATGTGGAATTTAATGCCAGATTTATGATCAAATTCTATAAAACTCTAAACCTGAAAAGATCCTCAACATTTATTTTTGAAGTAAATCAAGATTATGTAATGTTTATGGCTGGGGTCTTATTGTTGGTATCCGAGGTCGGTTTAGATAACTTTAAGAGTTAGAATTATAATAAATGATTATCCAAAAATATATTTTTTATTGTCAAATTGAAATGATATAACATTGGAATATTACCATGTTGCTTCATCTAAGACATGTTTGTTCAGAATGGTTTTCCGCAAAGGAAACTGTGAAGCAGTGCTAGGAAGGCATACAGAAGGAAATGAACTTCCGAATCAGCATCCTAAGATGGTAAGGATTAGAACTGAACAATTTTTTTGCGGTAATGGCACAGTTGACTCAAGCGATAAATGGTGGTGGTATCCATGCACGAGATCAGCTAGATCAACTGCAGAGAAACATGTCAGTGGTGGAACATTTAATGAAGCAACATCCCCCATCATTCAGAGGATCATATGACCCTATTCTAGCTAAAGGGTGGAATAAAGAACTGGAGAATATTTTTGATGTCATGGGGTGTTCAGAAAATCAAAAGGTTAGTCTTTCTATTTACCATTTAGAGTGTGAAGCAGATCAGTGGTGGTAAATGGTTAAAAATATTAGGGACGCTGATAATATTGATGCTCTTAGCTGGGATGAATTCAAAGGTAAGTTTTTTGAGATGTATTTTCCTAAGGCTGTTTGACTTAGGATGGAAAAACAATTCATGGAATTGACTCAAGAGGACGACTCAGTGTCTTCTTATGAAGAAAGGTTCACTCGATTGGCAAGGTATGCTCCAAATTTTATATGATACCTTGATAGTAAAATCAATAATTTTTACTCAGGATTAAAGCCAAAATATCGAAGGGCATTATCTTCTCGCGAGTTAAAGAGTTATGAAAAGCTTGTTCAATGTGATAAGAAGGTGGAAATGGATTTTATCGATGATCAAGTGTTCTATAACAACCAACAGAAGAAGAGACCAGGGTGCCCAAAAAACGGAAGAATTCTTCAAAAAGGTCTGATGGAAAGAAAACTAAGATTCCAGTTTGTGATAAATGTGGTAAAACGTATGCTGGGGAATGTCTCTTGAATTCTGGAAAGTGCTACTGAGGTGGTAAGATGGGACATAAGGCTCATGATTGCACTGAAAAAGATCAAAGTGATGTTAAGACAAAATTTTATTTACAGTTAGTGAAATGTTTTATGTGCAATGAGATGGATCACTATGCAAATGAGTGTCTGAAAAAGAGCTCGAGTGATGGGAAGCAGTTAGACTACAAGCAGAAAGGGGTGGTGAAATCCTTTGAAACTACTTCAGCAGATGTTGGGCCATCAAATGAAGTGCTATCATGTACTTTGTTTGTTTTTTCAGATTATTCCAGTGTATTGGTTGATTCGGGGTCTACATATTCCTTCATATCTGAAAACGTTTCTAGAAAAATGGGAATACCATCTCAAGAAATTACTCCTGAACTTGTGGTAAAAACACCTGGGGGAAATGTTGAGGCAAAAATAATTAATAAGAATCTTCCTATCGTTATCCGTGGAAAGAACCTACGTGAAAACCATATTGTTTTACCTCTAGTAGAGTTTGATGTTATCCTGGGTATGGATTGTCTCTCTGTTTACCATGCTAGGATTGATAATAGAGATAATGAAGTTTCTTTTCAGAAATAATATCAGTTTCTCTAGAAGAATGAACCCTTACTGTTGATAACATATCAAGAGGCTGAGAAACCTGTAAAAGATGGAAATGAATGTTACCTTCCACATATTGTTGAAAACAAAAGAACTATTCAGATTGTTGATGTGCCAGTGGTAATTGAGTATCCTAATGTTTTTCCTGATGAGTTTCCTGGAATAATACCAGATCGGGAAGTTGAATTTACTGTTGACATAGTTCCTGATGCTAAGCCAATTTCAAAACCCCCTTATCGAATGGCTCAAATTCAACTTTTAGAGTTGGAGGAGAAATTGAAAGATTTATTAGTGAAAGGTTTCATTCGACCTAGCACATCACCATGGGGTGATCCTGTTTTATTTTATAAAAAGAAACATGGTTCAATGAGACTTTTCAGTGATTATAGAGCCTTGAATAACATCACTATTAAGAACAAATATCCTTTGCCTCATATTGATGATTTGTTTGATCAGCTCTAAGGAGCTCAGTATTTTTCAATGATTGACCTGAGATCAGGTTACCATCAGTTGATGGTAATGGAAGTAGATATTTTTAAGACCGCGTTTTGTACAAGATATGGCCATTATGAATTTTAACTAATGCCTTTTGGGCTAACCAATGCACCTGCTGTATTCATGGACCTTATGAATATAATTTTCCATGAGTTCTTGGATAAGTTTGTGGTTGTTTTCATTAGTGATAATTTGGTGTTTTATAAAAGTAAATAGGAGCATGAAATACATTTAAGGGTTATTTTGAAAACCATAAAAAAAGAAATTGTAGGGGAAATTAAGAACGTGTGAGTTCTGGTTGCAACAAATTTATTTCCTTGGTCACATTGTTTCTATAGATGGGATAAATGTTGATCCTGAAAAAACAAGGGTTGTGGAAGAATGGCCATGACCCACAAATGTAACTGAGATTCATAGAATCCTTGGTATTGCAGGCTATTACCAAAGGTTTGTTAAAAAAATTTCTCGGTTATCTAGTCCAATGAAAAAGCTAACACGGAAGGGTGTTATGTTTATTTGGACAAAAGAATGTGATGATTGTTTTCAAGAACAGAAAAGAAGATTGGTGAATGATCTAGTTTTGGAACTACCTTCCAGGAATGGAGAGTTTGTTATATACAGTGATTCTTCATTGAATGGACTTGGTTGCATCCTAATGCAGAATGATCAGGTAATTGCATATGCTTCACATCAGTTGGAAACTCATGAGGTAAATTACCCTAAACATTATTTGGAATTAGCTGCTGTAGTTTTTGCATCGAAAATTTGGAGGCATCATTTCAATTGAGTAAATTGCGAAATATATACCAATCACATAATTTTAAAGTATGTATTCACTCAGAAATAATTGAACATGAGATAGAGGATATGGCTATAATTAATCAAAGATTATGATTGTACAATTTATTACCATCCGAGAAAAGAAAATAAAGTGGCTGATGCTTTGAGTTAAAAAAGTAATGCTTCATTAAAAATGTTGCATTTGGAACGTGATACATTGGTTAAGGATTTGATGAACATTTATATAGAATTTTTGGGTTCTATATGTCCTTCTGTTTTGTTTCAGGTATCAGTGAAATCTTCTATGTCAGACAGAATTAAGCAAGCACAGAAGCAAGACAGTGAGTTACAGAAAAGGCAGAGCTGGTTCAGAAAGTTATGTTGCCTGAATTCAGCATTGATAATGATTTTATTTTGAGATTTGGTAAGAGATTGTGTGTTCCTTGTGATTCACAGTTGCAGAGAGAGTTGTTATGTGAAGATCATAGTTCTTTGTTTTCAGTTCATCCAGGCAGTATTATGATGTATAGAGATCTTCGGGAGTATTACTGGTGGGATAGAATGAAAAGGGATATTGTTGATTTTACTGTGAAGTGTTTGACTTTTCCATAGGTTAAAGCAGAGCGGCAGTTACCGAAAGGGATGCTTCAACCTTTACCAGTGCCAAAGTGGAAATGGGATAATATATCTATGGACCTAATTGTGGGATTTCCGAAGCCACCTCGAGATAATAATGCAATCTGGGTTATTGTTGATCGCTTGACTAAATCTGATCATTTCCATGCTCTAAGTGATACTTTTTCCATAGATCAACATTCTCATTTTTATCTTAAAGATATAGTCAGGTTAAATGGAGTTATTCTCTCCATTTTATATGATCGTGATCCGAGGTTCACTTCTCACTTTTGGAAAGGTCATCAGAAGTCGTTGGGTACTGAATTAAATTTTAGTATAACTTTTCATCCTCAATCAGATTGGAAGTCAGAATGAACGATTCAGACATTGGAGGATATGATATGTGCTTGTTCGATGGATCTTCAGGGATGTTGGGACCAAAATCATTCTTTGGTTGAGTTTTCTTATAATAAATATTTTCATTCTAGTATAGAGATTGCACTATTTGAGGCATTATATGGGAAGCGGTGTCAAACTCTAGCTTTCTGGGATAAAGTGGGTGAAAGGAAGTTGATGGGACCAGAATTGGTAGATGAATTGGCAGGAAAAGCTCAGCTGGTACAAAGACTCATGAGAACAGCTCAGAGAAGGCAGAAGAGTCATGCAGACAACATGAGGAAGGATCTCTCTTTTGAGGTAGGTGATTATGTTTTTCTCAAAGTATCACCATGGAAAAGTGTGATGTGATTTAGTAAGAAAGGAAAGCTGAGTCCAAGGTTCATTGAACCATATGAAATTTTGGAGAGAGTTGGATCAGTTGCATACTGAGTGAATTTACCACCGATTTTATCTCAGGTAAACAATTTTTTTCATGTTTCAATGTTAAGGAAGTACATTCCAGATCCATCTCATGTTTTGAGTCCAGATGTAATTCAGCTGGAAGAGAATCTATCTTATGAGGAACAACCTGTCTAGATTCTTGACCAAAGGGAGCAAGTGTTCCAGAATATGGTTATTCATCAATTAAAGGTTTTATGAAAAAACCACATGAGTGAAGAGGCAACATGAGAATCTGAAAATGCAATGAGGGATAAATACACCCACTTATTCGATAAGTAAATAAATTGCGGGGACACAATTTTCTAAAGGGGGGAAGTATGTAACATCCCATGTAAGTAATTAATAATATATATTCTCATCATATGTCTATTTATGAATTAGATAGTGTTTTAGATGCTTAAAATGAGAATAAATCCAATCATAATCTTGGAATACACAAATATTATTAAAAGATTGTTTTACTACCTTTTGATGGAAAACCATTTTTAAATCAAACTTATGACAATTTTATAAGCTCTATTTTTCAATATAAACTTATTATTTATGATTGGTACATTGAAATTAACTTTGGTTAAATTTTTGGTATTTTTCTGACAATGTTCATTTTTTAATGAATAGTGAAAATACTGCATTTTACATCAAAACTGCCTTTTCATATAATTTAATTAGATGGTTAGATTATCTTTTTAATGGGTTTTAAAGTGTAAATTGAATAAATTTTTACTATTTAATCAAATGGTGGTCATTGGGATCAATTTCACTTTGGAATTGGGCATAAAGAAGTGCCAAACTTTTCATAGAAATTGTTTCAAAAAACCCGCTATTTGTTTTGACAACGGTAATTATTTTTAAATTATCTATTTCAATTTTTATGTTTAGAATATGGTAAAATGGATTCCATATTTTGAATCAGAAGGTCCAAATTATATAATGAAGACTCTTTTGTTATTGGACATTATGAATAGTTACGACTATAATTATCATTAATTATCGTGATAAATTAGTAATCGGGTAGTTAAGGATAATAAAATAATATCATTGTAATATAAAATGTCTCCAACATGTGTCCAAATTCTACTGGTTGTGTCATTTCCAACCATGGTATGCCTTGTACCAAACTTAGGGACCCCATGGAATCACTTTTGTGTGATAATGACTTTTTATCTTTTTTTAAAGAATGTTAAATATAATAAAGTATGTAATACCTAAGTAAAAAATATTTCGTTTTGTTTAAATAAATAATATCTTGGACTATAAATAGTAATTGGAAAGATAAAAACATTTACTACATCATAGTATTTTTTAATAATTTTTATACATTAAACAAATTAAATTAATTTCGACATCATTATGATGTAGCGATTACATCATTAATGAACGATTTAAATAAAATGAAAAGATAATGTAAACTATAAGACTTAAACTTTTCAAAAACCTATTTTATGAGTATATTTCGTACCCTTATCACCTTATACTCTAAATATATCAATGTGGGACCTTTTAAATCCGAAACACATTTCAATATAAAGTAACATTTGATAACATTCCAAGAGTGTCCCCCCTCTCCTCTTATAAAAGGCCCCCACCTCTACCTCCTTACCCACACTTCTTAATCCATTGGCTCAGAAAATATCTGCTCATTTTATCTCTCCAAATCCATCTCTTCATCCTATAAGCTTTACCTTAGGCTTAAATCTCTTCAAGAAACCCTTTTGGTTCAAACCAAGAGGAGTTACCCGATTTAAAGGTAAAGACTTCTCTAATGTTCTTTTGTTTTATTTTTCTTCTCCAACCCCTAAACTCTTTTTATTAATTTATTTTGATACAACACAAGTATATTAAATATACTAGGATGTATTTATAATACGTATTCGAGCTACACTTACACACACCTACATTTAATGGTTATAGAGCATACAGTTTCCGTGGATGGCGAATTTCTGCCTCACGAAACGATGATTGCTCAATATTCTTCTACCACCTTAAAAGGTGGCCATTAATATGTCACTATATATATATATATTATATATAATATGTTTATGTTTTCCTTAATATTATGTATTTTTCATTTATGGAATACCTTTATGGTTTCCATTATGGGTAAAGGCGAAATCATTATTTTTGGAAGTTCGGACTACCGCCCCGACAAAGTGATTTGATTTGTTAATGCCATATGTGGGATGTATAAAGGATGGAGTTAATGATATTATATATGATATTATACTGAAATTATAATATACCTTTATATCATTATGATTACATTCCATAAAATACGAAATATATATGAAAGTTGTGTTCATGCGTACGTACGGCTTACCGTCCTAATGAACGGTGCATTTTATTTCTTACCTATAAATGTTATGTAATATTATAAATTAATGTATATACTGGATATTATATGATATATATTATATATAAATCATGAATATAGTTCTGGATATAATGGATATTTTAGCACATGAACAACTTGTAATTATAATGTGTTTATTTTTGACTCAAGTACCAATGATCGAGAAAATGACCTTTATTAACATAAATAATTACATAATGTTCATGACATTTTAATAAGTCATATAAAAGGAATAGTTAACTTGAAAAAGGTTATTAAGAAAGTATAAATTAACTCATGTTTATTATTCCAGAGGTTAAAGCATGATCGAGTCAAGTGGGGCCCGAGGTAAGGGACTTCGTCTCAATCTCCTTTCATTGAGGCATATTTTGTTTTGTAGACAACATTCTTTTATACGGTTTATAAACCCCTTTGACATTTAAGTTTATTCAAAAGGAATCTTTTTTTACACTAATCTTTTACTAAACGACAAAAGGGAATGTTTTTTGTCATACGTATTCAGCGACAATGACTTCTACGCCGCTGTGACCATTATTTGAGTTTTGGCTTCCTATACAATCCATAACCTTTTTTTAAATGAAAAATAAATACCATGTTTTAATTTTCTTTTATTTTGGTATTGAAAATGGTTTTCATAATGTTTTTATTATATCAATGTGTTGTATTGATATGTTGTGATTAAAATGTGGAAATATTATGTTTCCTTTATGCATGTTTTATGTGATACGATTATGTTGTGGTTCTTGGGCATTGTTTATGATGACGGGTGGTTCCGTGATACACTAAGGCCGGGTGAGACCGATATAGCTCTCCAATGCATTGGGTAACGTGGATGGGTTAAACGTTAAGGTTTATCTGAAGAGATTTAGGGAATATACTGTGATGGGTATTCCAAATGTAACCATAAGGGTTACTCCCTATGTAAGAATGTTATGAATGACTCATGTTACCTCTATGTCTTATGTTTTCTATGAGTTATTCATAAATAATATGATTTCATAAGGTATCTTAACATGCCTATGCTTTATGAGTAAATTATGATTTCATTGACTCTTATTTATACATGTACTAATTTTTCCGTTACATATTTTTATATCCCTTACTGTTCTTTTTATTCTCATCCCAAATTTTTGAAATGTTTTTCACATGTCAAGGGAAAGGTACATGATGTGATGATAGTGTCAAGGAAGTGTTAAGAAAGAATACAAGTTTTATTTTAAATATGTTTCCTTTGATGGGATAAAATGAGTACTATCTTTTAAGTAACAACTTTATTTAAATGTGGAATGTAATGCATGATTTATGATCTAATTCTTTAAAACTCTAATCCTGAAAAGATCCTCAACGTGTATTCTTGAAGTAACTCAAGATTAAGTAATGTTTAAGGCTGGGGACTTATACATGATGTATCTCTATGAACCGTCCTATGTATTTTGTTTGGAAGAATTTGACATGGAATATGGTTTAAGAATGATTGGGGATCTAGTTTGGATAGTTTAATCTTAGATAAATATCCTTCATTGAAACAAATACCCTTTGTTTGGGTTATTTGCAAGAAAAAATATGATTAGTAAGATTCTTAGAAGTGTGAGGAATTTGTGAGTGAATATTAGACTACCATATTTATTATGGAGATTTATTAGTAGTATTTATAGTGTTAAAATTCATTTATAGTGGTCATTATGTTACTATTTTTTGGTGTGAACACTGTCTCTCTCATCGATGATTTTTATTTTTGGTTGATCTATTGTATTTTACAATTTTTTTTGGTTCCACTAATGATTTTCTATTTATATTCCAATTTTTCATGTTTTATTGGGTTGTGGGAGTGTGTAGAATTATGGTTTTATTATTATAGAGATGAAAATATCATTTACCCAAGGAGGGGGAATCCTCATATTTCTAAAACAACTCTAAGAGACCAACCTTCTAGCTAGTGCGGTACTCCATCTAATTGGTGGGAGGATGGAAGAGCTGTAACATCCCAGGTAATTAAATAATAAAGAATTTTCATACTTATTAATATTTAAGAATTAAATATTAATTTTAATTAAAAGGGGTTTATACATTTGATAGCGTACTCGATACGCAACATTGAGTTTCTTTGAAAACTTACGTTGCACACAAGTAATAAAATAATATTATTTTAAATGTTAGTGAACAAGTAGCCGTTGTACTGGCGTGAATGGATAGATATAACTAAAATATGATTATATATGTTTTTAAATGTTTTTACATTTACCCAATAAAAGATAAAGGCTTAAAATACGGAAAGAGTTCAATTTTAGGCATTTATACCCTAATTTTCAATAAGGGTTCACTTATCACCTTTTGACGGCGAACCATCATTAAATATAGTTTTGATCAATCTTATAAATTCTATTGGACCAAAAATAACTCTTCTTTAGAATCGGGACATCAAAATTTACTTTGTGTAAATTTTTGGTACCTTTCCGATAAAATATTTTTACAATTAAATCCAATAGTGGTCGTTGGAATTAATTTCACTTTGAAATCAGACTTAAACTAGTGTCAATCTTTTGATACTTATTATTTCATAAAAACACGCTATTTGCTTTGACAGCGGGAATTAATTATTAAATTAATTAATGTGACTTATATGTTTTGAATTTTGTAAAATAGACTTCATTTTTGAATTCGTAAGATCAAATATAGCTTAGGGTGAATTTTTGATAATTTTCTGAAAAACTTCAATTATTGATGAATAGTGAAACCACTAAGTGGTACTTATAAAAACTGATTTTCCGTTTAAATGAAATTTTTCCAAAATTGTGTTTTGATTTTCAAAAATCCGACATACATGGTTGTCATTAAGAAGTAAAATGTGGTTCAATGAGATTAAATAATTTTTGGGTGAATAGTAACTTATTAAGTTTTTAATCGCGATTAGTGGTAATTAGTGTAGATTAAGGTAAAAATAATGTTTTAATAATATGAGATGAGCTTGACACATGTCCTACCCTCATTTGATGTTTCATGTCCGACCAAGACAAGCCATGGGTCAACTTGGGGACCCCATGGAGCCACTTTGGTTAGGAAATGACATAAATAACTTTTTATTTAATGTAAAAGTAAAAATGACACAAACAAAATATGTTTTACGAAATAAATTATTACATGGGGTTATAAAGATCAGATTTTTTATTATAAATAGTCATTGGAAAGATAAAACGATTTCCTACATTATAGTATTTTTTTATAATTTTTAGACTTTAAATAAATTAAGTTATTTATGACATCATGATGATGCAGCGATGGCCTCATTATTTAACGATTTAAATAAAATGGAAAGATAATGTAAAATCTAAAACCTAAACATGTCCAAAACCTATTTTATGGGAATATTTCGAAGCCTTATCATCTTAGCTTCGAAATATATCAATGTGGGACCTTAGAAAATCGAAAAACTTTTGAAAATAAAATAATAGTTTCATGATTTCCAAAAGTGCCCCTCCTCTCCTCTTATAAAAGGCCCCCACCTCTACCTCATTTCACACACTCCTCAAGAATTTGGATCGGCCATCCCCTACCCATTTAATCTCTCCATATCTCTCTCCTCATCATAGAGGATTCCCTTTGGGCTGAATCCTTTCAAAGGAAGCCTTTAGGATCAAATCAAAAGGAGTTACACTTTTAAAGGTAATTCATTGTCTCATGTTCATTTGTTTTATTTTGCTTCTCCAACCCCCTAAACTCTTTTTATTTACTTCTTTCGTAACAACACCAGTATATTCAATATACTAGGATGTTGTTATAGGATTTATACGAGCTAAAATCTCACACAACTACATCAAATGGTTAAGGAACATACGGTTTCCTGTGGATGACACAATTATGCCTCCTGAAACGATGATTGTTCAATACTCATTTAACACCTTCAAAGGTGGCCATTATGATGTCACTATTTTTATATATGATATATAATATTTATGATTTCCTTAATATTCTGTATTTTTCATTTATGGCATACCATTATTGTTTCCATTATGGGTAAACATGATATCTTCATTTTAGGAAGTGCGGACTACCGCCCCCTGAAAGTGATTTGATTTGTTAATACCATATGTGGGATGTGTAAAGGATAAAGTTAATGATATTATATATGTTATTATTCCGGAATTATAATATACTCTTATATCATTATGATTCCATTCCAGAAAATATGAAATAGAAATGGAAGTAGCGTTCATGCGTACGTATGGCTTGCCGTCTCGATGAACGGTGCATTTCATTTCTTACCTCTAAATGTGATGTAATATTATAAATACATGTATATGCTGAATATATATGATATATATGTTATCCAAACCATTAATATCATTCTGGATATAATGAACCTTTGACCAAATTAACAACATGTAAGTGTAAGAAGTCTATTTTTGACTTAAGAACCAAATACCGACAAAATGAACATTATTAACTTAAACGATTACAAGATGTTCATAACATGGTATAAAAGGAATAATGAACTTGAAAAAGGTTTTTAAGCAAGTATATATTAACTCAAGTTTACTATTCAGGACATTAAAGAATGATCGAGTCAGGTCGGACCCGAGGTAAGGGAACTTCTTAACCCAATTTCCATTCTTTGGGTTAATCTCCTACTTTCAAATTACGTCATGATATTATTATGTCCTATCATGTATTTGTACTTTCTTTATGTGTAATTATACTGAATACACATAATAGATATATTTTATTTAAAAAAATGATCCTTGTAAGGGACTTCGTCTCAATCTCCTTTCATTGAGACATATTTCGTTTTATACACAACTTTCTTTTATACGGTGTATAAACCCCTTTGACTTTTACTTTTATACAAAAGGAATCTTTTTCTACGAAGCGTTTTACTAAACGAAAAAAGGAATGTTTTTTTAACGTACGTGGTGACAACGACCTTTTTCCGCCTCTGTGAGTATTATTTGTTCTTTGGCTACCTCAACAAGCCGTAATGTTTTTAAAATGAAATAAATACCATATACTTTTTTATGTATTTTGGTATTGAAAATGGTTTTGATAAAGGATTTTATTATGATATATTGTGATTGAAATGTGGAAATGTTATCATTCATTTATATTGGTTTTATGTTTTATGATTTTATATTGGTACTTGGACATTTGACTGGTGGTTACGTGATAAACCATATGACAGGTGGTGCCGTGAATACCAGGACGGGTGGTTACGTTATAACCTCCAATGCATTGGGTATGGAAGTCGGCCGTATGGCTATTCCATTAAGTATGTATGGAAATTGGACTTATGGCAATTCCATTATGTGATATGTTTGGAAGTCGACCGTATGGTTATTCCACTTAAGTATGTTTATGTCCCAAGTTACCTTTATATATGTTATGTGTTCTTTATATGGGTTTTATGGTAATCCTTTGGTTACAAAAAGGTAAGTGATGATACTTTATTCAGTGAAGAGTTTTTACTACTTCATGAAAGTGAAGGTATTACTTTGATAGAGTATACATGGTTTACTTGATGTTTGAAAAACTAACAGTTTTCATTCTTTGCGTATCCCTTACTGAGCTTTTTATGCTCACCCCAAGTTTTTTTTGAAATGTTTTTCACAGGACTTAATGTAGAATAAGGTCAAGGATGGGATCAAGGGAATGTCATGCTATATAAAACATGGAACTAGAAATGTTTCTTTTAAGAGTTGTTTTATTATGGAAACTTAGTAGAAGTGACTACTTTGTAATATTTTGAGATGTAATAGTTATGTTCTAATTCTCTAAAACTCTAAACCTGAAAAGATCCTCAACGTGAATTATTCATTTGATTCAATATTAATTAAGGATTAAGGTCGGGGCCTTATATTTGGTATCAAAGGTTGGGTTAGACAACTTTAGGAGTTAGAAAAGTTTTAAATTATAATATCATTGAAATGATATAGCATTTACGGATTACCATGTTGCTTCACCTAAGGTATTTCTGTGATAAGAATGGTTTTCCATAGAGGAAACAGAGCAGCTTTTCTGGGAAGGCATACAGAGGGAAATGACCTTTCAAATCAGTATCTTGAGATGGTCAGAATCAGAACTAAACAGTTTGTTGTAGTGATGGCTCAATTGACTCAGGTGAAAAATGATGGTTGTTTTTATTGATGATATTTTGGTGTTTTCTAAAAGTAAATAGGAGCATGAAAGTCATTTAAGGGTTATCTTGCAAACCTTAAAATAAAAGGAACTGTATGGAAAATTCAGCAACTGTGAGTTTTGGTTGCAACAAAATTTCTTTCCTTGGTAACATTGTTTCAAAAGATGGCATAACCGTTGATCCTGCAAAAAGAAAAATTGTTGAAGAATGGCCAAGACCCACAAATGTAACTGAGATTCGTAGCTTCCTTGGTTTGGCAGGCTATTACCTAAGGTTTGTTAGAAATTTTTCACGGTTATCTAGTCCAATGACTAAGCTAACTCGGAAGGGTGTTAAGTTTATCTGGACAAAAGAATGTGATGATTGTTTTCAGGAGTTGAAGAGAAGATTGGTGAATGCTCCAGTTTTGGAACTTCCTTCCAGGAATGGTGAGTTTGTTATATACAGTGATGCTTCGTTGAAGGGACTTGGTTGTGTCCTTATGCAGAAATATCAGGTAATTGCTTATGCTTCACGAAAGTTGAAAACTCATGAGGTAAATTAACCTACACATGATTTGGAATTAGCTGCTGTTGTCTTTGCTATAAAAATTTGGAGGCATCATTTGTATGGAGTAAAGTGTGAAATATATACTGATCACAAAAGTTTAAAGTATATATTCACTCAGAAATAATTGAACATGAGAAAAAGGAGATGGATGTAATTAATCAAGGATTATGATTGTACAATTCATTACCATCCGGGAAAAGCAAATAAAGTGGCTGATGCTTTGAGTCAAAAAAGTAATGCTTCATTAACAATGTTGCATTTGGAACGTGATCCTTTGGTTAAGGATTTGATGAACTTTGGCATTGAATTTGTTGTTTCATGATGTTCTCCTGTTTTTTTTCAGGTATTAGTGAGATCATCTCTATCAGATAGAATCAAGAAAGCACAAAAGCAATACAGTGAGTTGCAGAAAAAGGTAGAGCTGGTTCAGAAAGGTAAGTTTCCTGAGTTCAAAATTGATAATGATTGTGTTTTGAGGTTTGGGAAGAGATTATGCGTTCCTTGTGATTCACAGTTGAAGAATGAGTTGTTATGTGAGGCTCATAGTTCCCCATTTTCAGTTCATCCTGGCAGTACTAAGATGTACAGAGATCTACGGGAGTATTACTGGTGGGATGGAATGAAAAGAGATATTGCTGATTTTACTGTGAAGTGTTTGACATGTCAACAGGTTAAAGCAGAGCGGCAGTTACCGAAAGGGATGCTTCAGCCTTTACCAGTGCCATAGTGGAAATGGGAAAACATATCCTTGGACTTTGTTGTGGGATTACCGAGGACATGTTGAGGTAATAATGTAATCTGGGTTTTTGTTGATCGCTTGACTAAATCTGCTCATTTCCTTGCTATACGATATACTTTTTCCCTAGATCAAATTTCCCGTTTGTATCTTAAATAGATAGTCAGGTTACACGGATTTCCCCTCTCCATTGTATCTGATCGTGATCCCAGGTTCACATCTAACTTTTGGAAAGGCATTCAGAAGTCGTTGGGTATTGAATTAAATTTTAGTACAACTTTTCATCGTCAATCATATGGGAAGTCAGAACGAACAATTTAGACCATGGAGGATATGCTATGATCTTGATCGATGGATTATCAGGGAAGTTGGGACCAACATAGTTCTTTGGTGGAGTTTTCTTATAATAACAACTTTCATTCCAGTATACAGATGGCACCATTTGAGGTATTATATGGGAAGCGGTGTCGAACTCCAGCATTTTGGGATGAAGTGGGTGAAAGGAACCTGATGGGACCAGAATTGGTATAGGAGATGGTATAAAAAGGTAAGTTGATTCAGAAGCACATGGGAACAGCTCAGAGCTGGAAGAAGAGTTATGCAGATAACCGGAGGAACGATCTGTCTTTCGAGGTACGTGATCATGTTTTTCTCAAGGTTTCTCCATGGAAAAGTGTGAAGATATTTGGTAAGAAAGGAAAGCTGAGTCCAAGGTTTATTGGACCATATGAAATTCTGGAGAAAGTAGGATCAGTTGCTTACCGAGTGGCTTTACCTCCGAGTTTATCTCAGGTACACAATGTTTTTCATGTTTCAATGTTGAGGAAGTATATGCCAGATCCATCTCATGTTTTGAGTCCAAAGGTAGTTCAGCTGGAGGAGATCCAATCTTATGAAGAACAACCAGTCCAGATTCTTGACCACAGGGAGCTGGTGTTACAGAATAAGGTGATTCATCAGGTAAAGGTTTTGTGGAAAAACCATGTGATTGAAGAGGCCACGTGGGAATCTGAAAATGCTACGAGGGACAAATACCCACATTATTTTGATAAGTGAATAAAATTGCGAGGAAGCAATTACCAAAAGGGGGGAAGGATATAACATCCCAGGTAATTAAAGAATATGTATCACCCCAAGCTTCTACGGTACGCTTCTCTTCGAATAATGCGATAGCGTGTGTTGTACGCAACCTCGAGTTCTAACACACACCACAACTAATTAAACAAGCCGTTGTGAATAGTAATACCTACTTTTTGAAATCATATATATTTTATATTTCAAAATGGACTTCATTTTTGGATTCGGAATATCGAAATTAGTCTAGGGTGAAATTTTGGTACTTTTCAGATAACTTTCATATTTTGATGAATAGTGAAAATTACTAAATTTTAATTGAAAACAACTTTTTTAATCAAAATAATTAATAGTGATAAATTATGAATTTGAGTGGTTTTAAAGTATATTTAGAATATATTTTTTCCATTTAATATAATGTTGGTCATTGGACATAATTTTACAATTAAACCAAACATAAACAAGTGTCAATCTTTTGATAGTTATTATCTCTTAAAAACACGCTTTTTGTTTTGACAGCGGGAATTAATTTTAAATTAATTTCTGCCACTTCTGTGTTTTGAATTTAGGAAAATGGATTCCATATTTGGAATCAGGATGTTCAAATTGTGTAAATGGGTAACTTTTATTTTTATACATTTTGAATAATTACTGCGGTAAATAGTTTATTTACCATGATTAAGGGTAAATCCGGTAAATAAGGGTTAAAAAATAATATTATAATAATACTAAATTACCCTAAAACGTGTCTTAACCCTATTGGTTGATACATGGTCGACCATGGGCATCTTTGGGTCTATTTTGGGACCCCATGGATCCACTTGTAAGTGATAATGACACTTTATTTTAATTTAGTTAAAATGAATACAAAAAGGACACAAGCATATATCTTTTAGAACAACAATTTTTACATAGGGTTATATATGTTGTATTTTAGATTATAAATATTCATTAGAAATCTAAAACGATTTCCTACATAATGATATTTTATTTATAATTTTTAGACATTGAATAAGTTATTTTATTTATGACACAATGATGATGCAGTAATTACTATAATAGTGAAAAATTAAAATAATTGATATTATAAATACCCAAATAATTATAATATGAAACTTTTAATGAATTAAACTAATTTTATATGATAATATGATATATTAGGATTGATTTAATTGACTTTTTTCGAAGTAATCAATCTGTTAGGAGTTTCAAAAAAATCAACTATTGAATAGTGTCAAAATTGACATAAAAGAGTTCTTAAAACAAATATTATATTATTAATTGATATTAAATTCCTAAAAATATAAGGTTCGGCCAAGAGACTTATATTATGATAGCTTCCTCATTAATGGACCACTTGGGGGTCGCTTGAATGTATATAGTAAGTTTATTAACCATATTATATAAAAATACAAAGAGACATTGTAAAAGTGAAACTAATTAACTTAGAGTTAATACTTAAAGATAAGGTTAATATAAGTACCCAAACCTGTCTAAATTCTATTGGTTGAGTGGTTTTCGACCTATCCCCACCTTAACCTTTGAATAGTCAACTTTGGAGCCATTAGAAACCGAATATGAATTTATTATAAATTAATATTTCTAGCTTTTCCAAAGGTGCCCCTCACCCCTCTTATAAAAAGGGCACTCCTCCTTCTCATTTCTTCACACCTTAAAAGCCTTTTGGTTCGGCCAAACTCTGCCCAAATACTCTCCCAACATCCCTCACTACAACCTAGAGGCCTTAGTTTGATCAGAAAGCCAACCTAAGGAGCCCTTTTGATCAAATCAAAAGGAAGAACCCGAAGAAGAGGTAATGATTTCACCACCCTTTTCTAAGTTCATTTCTTCTTCCACTTCTTCTTCCTTTGTTGTTACCATTCTAAAATAATGACTCCAGTATCATTTATATACTGTGATGTTATTATAAATATGGTACAACCATATTCAGTATTCTATCCACCCTTTGAATAACATGTCACCATACGTGCGTACGTACGGCTTACCGTCTCCACGTCGTGGTGTAATTGTTATTCAATATATTATTATTTGGATGGGTATAATAATGATGTGTAACTCATGTAAATAATAAATATAACATATTAATGATTCTGTATATATGATATACCATCCATTTATATATTATTTTAATATCAAAAGAATGATATTGTCGCTCGTGCGTACGTACGGACTACCGTCTCCACGAACGCGATGAAATTCATTCTCCATCGTAACCATTAAAGTATAATTATCATTTTATGATTTAAAAATGATGTTTAAGGACTTGATATCATTCTGGATATGAATAATATACAACCTATCCTTTACAAACATGTCTTACGTAACAAAACATATGAAAGAAAACAAGTAAGTTAACACCCGAAACAACGATAATACTAAGATATTATTATCAATTCAATATTAAAAGATCATATATGATATCATATTAATGTATATGATTCTTGTATAATTTAATAACAATTATTTCACCATTATACAGGAGGTTAACCTACCACAACCAAGGAAAAGTACAAGGTAAGGGTTATTTCACAATCTCTTCATTATCCAAGGTTGTATTATACGTAATAATCTACTGGGATCTCTTTATCATCCACATCCATGTTTCTTTGAAATGTATTTCAAAACATTTTTACTATTTACAAGAATATGGGTTAAAGTCATTTATACCCTTGTTTGACTTTTTATAAGAGGTTTATAAAGGAATCTTTCCGTCGTTTTCAAAACAAGGTCCTTTTTAACCTTTTCGACTGAATTGAGGTAAGAATGTTTTTTTTAACTTATACGGCGGGTGCGGTTATTTTCCGCCGTTATAAAACCGTCGAAGCTTTCCATACAAGATTATAAGAATATTTTCAAAGAAAATGTTTTATTTTATATGGATCTTAAATGATTTCAAAATAAAAGGAGATACTTCTTTAAAAAGAATTTTGATTTCATCTATGTCAACATCCTTTGATGGATTTTAAGATTATTTGAAGTTGATTTATTATGATACAAAACTTCTATATTGTATTGAAGGTTTTGTGATATGTTTGACTATGGATGTGATATTTTTATACCATTCATAGTTTATGGTGAAATTATTGACATTTCGTATGCTAGTTTTAATACGAATGTTTATGTTATGTTTAAACCTTTTCATATGGGAATGCATTGGACTTAATAAGTGACGGGTGGAGCCCGCTATAGCTCCTCGATGCATCGGTAGGTCTCATGAGACAAACTAGTGTCTTGGCACAAGGCCTTGACAAAATCTTATTTGTAGTCTTGGCACGAGGCCTTGGCTATGTGGTTATGATAGTCTGGCATTATGCATTCCAACATTATGAAAGTGGTTATTGATATTGCATGTGATTATTCGATTAGTAGAATATCCATGTGAATAAGTAAATGGCATTATTTCATTTTTATTTTTGCCATACTATGTTGAAGTTCAATTTTAAAAAGGCTTTTGTTTTAGAAATTCATTGCCTTAAATGTTTATGCTTATTATGAATGTTCCGCTATATTGTTATCCTTACTGGGCATTTGAGCTCACCCCTTTTCTATGTTTTATTTTTCCCAGGTAGTGAAAAAGTAAATTATGAATGACTTGCAGGGATATTATGAGGGGTTAATAGTGTGGATATGAAGACTTTGTTGTTGTAGTAGTTTTTCACTTTGAAATGTAATGTAAAACTTTATGATTATATCTAGTGTTTCCAAGGCTACTAAACCAATCGGTCTTTCGAGATTTGATCTTTCTTGTGATCATGCCAATGTTATGTAATTAATGCACCGACTCTGGGCAACTGGGGTCGGGGCGTTACAGTTGGTATCAGAGGAAGTTTAGTACAAACCTTGGAAACTAGATTTAGATAAACTCTGATTAGAGCACGTAGACCTAAGATGAACATTGAGGATTAGTATAGAAGAACTTCCTAGAATTTTGGTATTGTAGAGATTTTGTGAGTTTTCCGAGCAATACATCCCTGTCTGGATACGAGCAGGTAGAGGCGGCTCTGGCACAGATGTACCTAGGGGTAAAACCCGAAAACACCGCTTTGAGCTAGACTCGAACGGGAACTGGTGCACGACAATGGGCCTTGCTGCACTCTTGGTTACGACACTCCCGGGGGATATGCTTAGGATAACTCTCATTATCTTTACAAATCATTATGAAGGGTCTATGAGTATATACTTCCTCAAAGAAAACATTATTATGATTATGGATTATATCCATAAATAGTTCAATTTATGTTAAGTGTTTTATAAGTATGGGATTATGTATTTTGATTCATAAACTGATCTAGTTTATGCCATTGTTTAGAAATGGCGCCTAGTGGAAGAAATGGAAACCGTATCAATGCACGCACTCCATGTAGGGATTGCCCTCCTGCTCAAGATAATTATAGTGGGGCTGGTGATGCAACTGGTGCTGATCAGCTAATCACCATATTGGGACAACTTACTCAGGTTATGAATAATAACCTTACCCGTATGGAGCACCCTGATCCGCAGCGTGGAGGATCAATGTTAGATCGATTCATGAGGCAACAACCACCAACGTTCAATGGGAATACAAATCCCTTAGTAGCTGAGCAATGGATATTTTCCCTAGAGAAAATATTTCAGGCTTTGGGGAGCAGTGAAAGGGAAAAAGTTATCATGGCAGTTTACCGCCTCACTGGAGATGCTGATCAATGGTGGTCATTGATTCAAAACATGAAGGAAGATGATGAAGTATCAAACATGGAATGGAGGGAGTTCAAAGATCTGTTTGTAGAAAAATACTTTCCTCGCGACCATCGAGCAGATATGGAAAGGCAATTTCTGAGTCTGAGACAAAAGGAGGATGATAATGTCACAAAGTATGAGGCTAACTTTACAAGGTTAGCGAGGTATGCTGGAGATTATATTCGCAACCCAAGAAGTAAGATTGATCGTTTCTTTGATGGGTTAAAACCATTTCTCCGTCGAGCATTAGTCTCACAATCCTTTTCGTCGTACGAAGACATTGTCTCATGTGCTATCAAGACCGAAAAAGAATTCTCTAAGTCTTATGACTTTAAAGCGAAGCAAGAGAAGAAGAGACCTGCTGATCAATCTGGGAATGGAAATAAGGGGAAGAAGGGAAAGGTTGAATATCCATCTTGTGGTAAATGCGGGAAGAAACATCCTGGTACTTGCTTGAAGGGAATGGGAGTCTGTTACAAGTGTGGTGAAAAAGGCCACCATGCTCATGATTGCAAGGGGAAGAAGGAAGCTACCAACGTTCAGTGCTACAATTGCAGGGAGATGGGGCATTATGCAAATGCATGTCCTAAGCGTCAGGAGAACTTACCTCAGAAAAGTCCAAGGGATCAAGGCCAGGCTTATGCAATCACTACTGCTGAGGTAGAAGCTCCGAAAGACGTGGTGGCAGGTAATTTAATGGTTTCCTCAAGTTTAGCAAATGCATTATTTGATTCTGGATCATCGCATTGTTTCATATCTTCCCAGTTTGCTAAGAAAATTAGATATTTCCTATTTTATTTAATAAGGGAGTTGTCAGTTAAAACTCCTAAGGGAACTATCGTTGCAACAATGTTTTGTGAATCAGTCCCCATTAGAGCACATAAATTTTCTTTATCTGCTGATCTCATTGTCATACCTATGATTGAGTTTGATATAATCTTCGGTATGGACTGGCTTTCGGACTATGATGCGAAGATTTATTGTAAGAAGAAATAGGTTACGATTATTGATGATAATGATAAGGAACACCTTATTTTTAGAGCAGAATCGTCACCACCTAATTCTTATTTAGATCCACCCTCAATAGCTCATCTAAATTCAATTATTGGGGAGGAAGAGAATGAAATAACTGCGGGTGAGGAAAGGAATGTTCAAATAGAGGATGTACCTGTTGTGAAAGAATTTGTAGATGTATTTCCAGAAGATTTACCTGGACATCCTCCAGAACGAGAAGTTGAGTTTTCTATTGATTTGATTCCTGGATCAAGGCCTATATCGAAGACCCCTTATAGAATGGCCACTGTAGAGTTAGTCGAACTAAAGAAACAACTAGAGGAATTGAGTAATAAGGGATTTATTCGCCCTAGTGTTTCTCCATGGGGAGCCCCTGTTCTTTTTGTTAAAAAGAAAGATGGATCTATGAGGTTATGTATCGACTACAGGGAGATCAATGCTATAACGATAAAGAACAAGTATCCCCTACCTCGTATTGATGATTTATTTGACCAACTACATGGAGCTCAATACTTTTCAAAGATTGACCTTTGATCTGGATACCATCAGTTGTGTGTGAAGAAGGAAGACATTCCGAAAACAGCATTTCGAACCAGGTACGGGCATTACGAGTTTACTGTAATGCCGTTTGGATTGACTAATGCACCCTCTTTATTCATGGATCTGATGAATAGAGTCTTCAAGGAGTATCTCGATGAATTTGTGGTGGTATTTATTGATGATATCTTGGTATACTCCAAAACCTACGAAGATCATGAAAATCACTTGCGCGTTATCTTGAAGACTCTGAGGAGGCATGAATTATATGGGAAGTTTAGCAAGTGTGAATTCTGGCTTCAGGAGATTTCTTTTCTTGGACATATTGTCTCTAAAGATGGAATCTCTGTTGATCCTTCTAAGACCAAGGCAATCCAAGAATGGCCAGCACCTACGAGTATAACTGAGGTACGTAGTTTTATTGGTTTGGCAGGTTATTATCGACGTTTCGTCCAGAATTTTGCCCGATTGGCTAACCCATTAACGAAGCTCACACGTAAAGGGGTTAAATTTGTTTGGACAAAAGAGTGTGAAGAATGTTTCGAAGAACTGAAGAGAAGATTAGTCAATGCTCCTATATTGACTCTACCATCGGGGAATGATGGGTTCGTTATTTATAGTGATGCATCGAAGAAAGGACTGGGCTGTGTCCTTATGCAGAATGATAGAGTTATTGCCTATGCATCACGACAGTTGAAAATTCATGAACAAAACTATCCTACTCATGATCTTGAGTTAACAGCTGTGATCTTTGCTTTGAAGATATGGAGGCACTACCTCTATGGTGAAAATGTGAGATTTATACTGATCATAAGAGTTTGAAGTATATTTTCTCACAAAAAGAACTCAACATGAGGCAAAGGAGATGGATTGAATTACTCAAGGATTATGATTGTACGATACACTACCACCCGGGGAAGGCAAACAAGGTGGCAGATGCTTTGAGTAGAAAAGACCATGGAGTTTTGAACAATATGAGAATTGAAAGGGATCCAATTTTCATGGATCTAGTGAAAATGGACATGGGAATAACCAGGGAAGGTGAAACATCAATGCTTTTTCAAATGGTTGCCAAACCATCTTTACTAGAAAGGATTAAGAGTTCTCAGACCGATGATGACGAATTCCAAAAGAAGATTAAAGCTGTGAATGATGGGAGATTGAGAGACTTTGTGTATGAAGATGGAATTTTGAAATTCGGGAAGAGACTTTGTGTTACCAATATACCTGATCTAAAAAGGGAATTGCTGGATGATGCTCATAGTTCCAATTTCTCTATACACCCTGGGAGCACCAAAATGTATAGAGATTTGAAGGAACATTTTTGGTGGGACAACATGAAGAGGGAGATTGCTGATTTTGTGTCAAGATGTATGGTTTGTCAACAAGTGAAAGCTGGAAGGTAACAGCCTGGAGGAGTCATGCAACCTCTTCCCATACCGGAGTGGAAATGGGACAATGTTACGATGGACTTTGTCATGGGGCTACCGAAGACTCCTAGAAGGAACGATGCAATATGGGTTATTGTTGATCGTCTTACCAAGTCAGCACATTTTCTTGCTATAAGAGAAGATCTACCCCTGGAACGTCTAGCAAGACTATACATTAATAAAGTTGTGAGACTTCATGGAGTACCCCTATCAATTGTTTCTGATCGTGATCCCCGTTTTACTTCAAGATTCTGGAAAAGTCTTCAGAAATCCCTGGATACAGAACTTCATTTGAGCACTGCTTACCACCCTCAGACAGACGGACAATCAGAACGGACTATTCAAACCTTAGAAGACATGTTGAGATCTTGCTCACTTGACTTTCAGGGTATGTGGGATCAATATTTACCACTGGTAGAATTTTCCTATAACAATAGCTTCCATTCGAGTATACAGATGGCACCATATGAAGCGTTATACGGAAAGAGATGTCGTACACCAACCTGTTGGGATGAAGTTGGTGAAAGAAAACTTGTAGGCCCAGAGCTGGTGGAGGAAACGGTGGAAAAGGTGAAAGTAATCCAAAATCACATCAAAGCAGCTCAAAGTAGGCAGAAGAGCTATGCCGATAATCAAAGGAAGGATTTGGAATTTCAAGTCGGTGATCATGTTTTTCTGAAGGTATCTCCGTGGAAGGGAGTCATACGTTTTGGTAAGAAAGGTAAATTGAGTCCCAGGTACATCGGACCTTTCGAAATTCTAGAACGAATTGGGGTTGTAGCTTACCGATTGGCAATGCCGCCAAGTCTCTCCAAAGTTCACGATGTGTTCCACGTATCTCTGTTGAGAAAATACATGCCTGACCCAACGCATGTACTCACCTATGAGGAATTAGAACTGGAACCCGATCTGTCTTATTGTGAAGAGCCCGTCAAGATTCTTGATACGAGAGAACAAGTGCTGAGAAACCGGACGACGCGTCTGGTAAAAGTTTTGTGGAGAAACCATAAGATGGAAGAGGCAATGTGGGAACCCGAGGAACTTATGATGAAGAACCACCCGAGTATTTTTATGCAGTAATACCCTAGAAATTGCGAGGACGCAATTATTTGAAGGAGGGGAGAATGTAACACCCCAAGCTTCTACGGTACGCTTCTCTTCGAATAATGCGATAGCGTGTGTTGTACGCAACCTCGAGTTCTAACACACACCACAACTAATTAAACTAGCCGTTGTGAATAGTAATACCTACTTTTTGAAATCATATATATTTTATATTTCAAAATGGACTTCATTTTTGGATTCGGAATATCGAAATTAGTCTAGGGTGAAATTTTGGTACTTTTCGGATAACTTTCATATTTTGATGAATAGTGAAAATTACTAAATTTTAATTGAAAACAACTTTTTTAATCAAAATAATTAATAGTGATAAATTATTAATTTGAGTTGTTTTAAAGTATATTTAGAATATATTTTTACCATTTAATATAATTTTGGTCATTGGACATAATTTTACAATTAAACCAAACATAAACAAGTGTCAATCTTTTGATAGTTATTATCTCTTAAAAACACGTTTTTTGTTTTGACAGCGGGAATAAATTTTAAATTAATTTCTGCCACTTCTGTGTTTTGAATTTAGGAAAATGGATTCCATATTTGGAATCAGGATGTTCAAATTGTGTAAATGGGTAACTTTTATTTTTAGACATTTTGAATAATTACTGCGGTAAATATTTTATTTACCATGGTTAAGGGTAAATCCGGTAAATAAGGGTTAAAAAATAATATTATAATAATACTAAATTACCCTAAAACGTGTCTTAACCCTATTGGTTGATACATGGTCGACCATGGGCATCTTTGGGTCAATTTTGGGACCCCATGGATCCACTTGTAAGTGATAATGACACTTTATTTTAATTTAGTTAAAATGAATACAAAAAGGACACAAGCATATATCTTTTAGAACAACAATTTTTACATAGGGTTATATATGTTGGATTTTAGATTATAAATATTCATTAAAAAGCTAAAACGATTTCCTACATAATGATATTTTATTTATAATTTTTAGACATTGAATAATTTATTTTATTTATGACACAATGATGATGCAGTAATTACTATAATAGTGAAAAATTAAAATAATTGATATTATAAATACCCAAATAATTATAATATGAAACTTTTAATGAATTAAACTAATTTTATATGATAATATGATATATTAAGATTGATTTAATTGACTTTTTTCGAAGTAATCAATCTGTTAGGAGTTTCAAAAAAATCAACTATTGAATAGTGTCAAAATTGACATAAAAGAGTTCTTAAAACAAATATTATATTATTAATTGATATTAAATTCCTAAAAATATAAGGTTCGGCCAAGAGACTTATATTATGATAGGTTCCTCATTAATGGACCAGTTGGTGGTCGCTTGGATGTATATAGTAAGTTTATTAACCATATTATATAAAAATACAAAGAGACATTGTAAAAGTGAAACTAATTAACTTAGAGTTAATACTTAAAGATAAGGTTAATATAAGTACCCAAACCTGTCTAAATTCTATTGGTTGAGTGGTTTTAGACCTATCCCCACCTTAACCTTTGAATAGTCAACTTTGGAGCCATTAGAAACCGAATATGAATTTATTATAAATTAATATTTCTAGCTTTTCCAAAGGTGCCCCTCACCCCTCTTATAAAAAGGGCACTCCTCCTTCTCATTTCTTCACACCTTCAAAGCCTTTTGGTTCGGCAAAACTCTGCCCAAATACTCTCCCAACATCCCTCACTACAACCTAGAGGCCTTAGTTTGATCATAAAGCCAACCTAAGGAGCCCTTTTGATCAAATCAAAAGGAAGAACCCGAAGAAGAGGTAATGATTTCACCACCCTTTTCTAAGTTTAATTTCTTCTTCCACTTCTTCTTCCTTTGTTGTTACCATTCTAAAATAATGACTCCAGTATCATTTATATACTGTGATGTTATTATAAATATGGTACAACCATATTCAGTATTCTATCCACCCTTTGAATAACATGTCACCATACGTGCGTACGTACGGCTTACCGTCTCCACGTCGTGGTGTAATTGTTATTCAATATATTATTATTTGGATGGGTATAATAATGATGTGTAACTCATGTAAATAATAAATATAACATATTAATGATTCTGTATATATGATATACCATCCATTTATATATTATTTTAATATCAAAAGAATGATATTGTCCCTCGTGCGTACGTACGGACTACCGTCTCCACGAACGCGATGAAATTCATTCTCCATCGTAACCATTAAAGTATAATTATCATTTTATGATTTAAAAATGATGTTTAAGGACTTGATATCATTCTGGATATGAATAATATACAACCTATCCTTTACAAACATGTCTTACGTAACAAAACATATGAAAGAAAACAAGTAAGTTAACACCCGAAACAACGATAATACTAAGATATTATTATCAAATCAATATTAAAAGATCATATATGATATCATATTAATGTATATGATTCTTGTATAATTTAATAACAATTATTTCACCATTATACAGGAGGTTAACCTACCACAACAAAGGAAAAGTACAAGGTAAGGGTTATTTCACAATCTCTTCATTATCCGAGGTTGTATTATACGTAATAATCTACTGGGATCTCTTTATCATCCACATCCATGTTTCTTTGAAATGTATTTCAAAACATTTTTACTATTTACAAGAATATGGGTTAAAGTCATTTATACCCTTGTTTGACTTTTTATAAGAGGTTTATAAAGGAATCTTTCCGTCGTTTTCAAAACAAGGTCCCTTTTAACCTTTTCGACTGAATTGAGGTAAGAATGTTTTTTTTTAACTTATACGGCGGGTGCGGTTATTTTCCGCCGTTATAAAATCGTCGAAGCTTTCCATACAAGCTTATAAGAATATTTTCAAAGAAAATGTTTTATTTTATATGGATCTTAAATGATTTCAAAATAAAAGGAGATACTTCTTTAAAAAGAATTTTGATTTCATCTATGTCAACATCCTTTGATGGATTTTAAGATTATTTGAAGTTGATTTGTTATGATACAAAACTTCTATATTGTATTGAAGGTTTTGTGATATGTTTGACTATGGATGTGCTATTTTTATACCATTCATAGTTTATGGTGAAATTATTGACATTTCGTATGCTAGTTTTAATACGAATGTTTATGTTATGTTTAAACGTTTTCATATGGGAATGCATTGGACTTAGTAAGTGACGGGTGGAGCCCGCTATAGCTCCTCGATGCATCGGTAGGTCTCATGAGACAAACTAGTGTCTTGGCACAAGGCCTTGACAAAATCTTATTTATAGTCTTGGCACGAGGCCTTGGCTATGTGGTTATGATAGTCTGGCATTATGCATTCCAACATTATGAAAGTGGTTATTGATATTGCATGTGATTATTCGATTAGTAGAATATCCATGTGAATAAGTAAATGGCATTATTTCATTTTTATTTTTGCCATACTATGTTGAAGTTCAATTTTAAAAAGGCTTTTGTTTTAGTAATTCATTTCCTTAAATGTTTATGCTTATTATGAATGTTCCGCTATATTGTTATCCTTACTGGGCATTTGAGCTCACCCCTTTTCTATGTTTTATTTTTCCCAGGTAGTGAAGAAGTAAATTATGAATGACTTGCAGGGATATTATGAGGGGTTAATAGTGTGGATATGAAGACTTTGTTGTTGTAGTAGTTTTTCACTTTGAAATGTAATGTAAAACTTTATGATTATATCTAGTGTTTCCAAGGCTACTAAACCAATCGGTCTTTCGAGATTTGATCTTTCTTGTGATCATGCCAATGTTATGTAATTAATGCACCGACTCTGGGAAACTGGGGTCGGGGCGTTACAGAATAAATAATTTTCATACTTATTAATATTTACAAATTAAATATTAATTTTAATTAAAAGGGGTTTCTACGTTCGATAGCGTACTCGATACGCAACGATGAGTTTCTTTGAAAACTTACGTTGCACACAAGTAATAAAATAATATTATTTTAAATGTTAGTTAACAAGTAGACGTTGTACTGGCGGTAATTGATAGAAATAACTAGATATGATTATATATGTTTTTAAATGTTTTTACATTTACCCAATAAAAGATAAAGGCTTAAAATACGGAAAGAGTTCAATTTTAGGCATTTATACCCTAATTTTCACTAAGGGTTCACTTATAACCTTTTGACGGAGAACCGTCATTAAATATAGTTTTGATTAATCTTATAAATTCTATTGGAACAAAAATAACTCTTCTTTAGAATCGGGACATCAAAATTTACTTTTTGTAAATTTTTGGTACCTTTCCGATAAAGTTCAATTTTTAACGAATAGTGTAAAATGTTGTATTTTAATTCAAAACCTATTTTTAATCTAGTTTATTTATATGATTAGATTATCTTTTGAATTGGTTTTAAAGTGAAATTAGAAAATATTTTTACCATTAAATCCAATAGTGGTCGTTGGAATTAATTTCACTTTGAAATCAGACTTAAACTAGTGTCAATCTTTTGATACTTATTGTTTCATAAAAACACGCTATTTGCTCTGACAACGGGAATAAATTATTAAATTAATTAATGTGACTTATATGTTTTGAATTTTGTAAAATTGACTTCATTTTTGAATTCGTAATATCAAATATAGCTTAGGGTAAATTATTGGTAATTTTCTGAAAAACTTCAATTTTTGATGAATAGTGAAACCACTAAGTGGTACTTATAAAACCCGATTTTCCGTTTAAATGAAATTTTTCCATCATTGTGTTTTTATTTTCAAAAATCCGACATACATGGTTGTCATTAAGAAGTAAAATGTGGTTTAATAAGATTAAATAATTTTTTGGTGAATAGTAACTTATTATGTTTTTAATCGCGATTAGCGGTAATTAGTGTAGTTTAATGTAAAAAATAATGTTTTAATAATATGAGATGAGCTTGACACATGTCCTACCCACATTGGATGTGTCATGGCCGACCAAGACAAGCAATGGGTCAACTTGGGGACCCCATGGAGCCTCTTTGGTTGGGAAATGACATAAATAACGTTTTATTTAATGTAAAAGTAAAAATGACACAAACATAATATGTTTTACGAGAACAATTTTTACATGGGGTTATAAAGATCATATTTTTTATTATATATAGTAATGGGAAAGCTAAAATGATTTCCTACATCATAGTATTTTTTTTATAATATTTATACTTAAATAAATAAATTATTTATGACATCATGATGATGCAACGATGACCTCATTATTTAACGATTTAAATAAAATGGAAAGATAATGTAAAATCTAAAACCTACACATGTCCAAAACCTATTGGATGGGAATATTTAGAAGAAATATCATCTTATCTTCGAAATATATCAATGTGATACCTTATAAATTCAAAACACTTTTGAAAATAAAATAATAGTTTCATGATTTCCAAAAGTGCCCCTCCTCTCCTCTTATAAAAGGCCCCCAACTCTTCCTCATTTCACACACTCCTCAAGCCTTTGGCTCGGCTATCCCCTGCCCATTTACTCTCTCCACATACCTATCCTCATCATAGAGGATTCCCTTTGGGCAGAATCTTTTCAAAGGAAGCCTTTAGGCTCAAATCAAAAGGAGTTACACTTTTAAAGGTAATTCATTCTCTAATGTTCATTTGTTTTATTTTGCTTCTCCAGCTCCCTAAAATCTTTTTATTTACTTCTTTTGTAACAACACCAATATCTTAAATATAATAGGATGTTGTTAAAAGATTTATTCGAGCTACACTCTCACACAACTACATCAAATGGTTAAAGAACATACGGTTTCCGTGGATGGCGAAATTCTGTCTCCCAAAACGATGATTGTTCAATAATCATTTAACACCTTCAAAGGTGGCCATTATGATGTCACTATTTTTATATATGATATATAATATGTCTATTCTTTCCTTAAGCTTCTGTATTTTTCATTTATGGCATACCATTATTGTTTCCATTATGGGTAAACACGATATCTTCATTTTTGGAAGTGCGGACTACCGCCCCCTGAAAGTGATTTGATTCGTTAATACCATATGTGGGATGTGTAAAGGATAAAGTTAATGATATTATATATGTTATTATACTGGAATTATAATATACTATTATATCATTATGATTCCATTCCAGAAAATACGAAATAGAAATGGAAGTAGCGTTCATTCGTACGTACGGCTTACCGTCTCCATGAATGGTGCATTTCATTTCTTACCTCTAAATGTGATGTAATATTATAAATACATGTATATGCTGAATATATATGATATATATGTTATCCAAACCATTAATATCATTTTGGATATAATGAACCTTTGACCAAATTAACAACATGTAAGTGTAAGAATACTATTTTTGACTTAAGAACCAAATACCGAAAAAATGAGCATTATTACCTTAAATGATTACACGATGTTCATAACATGGTATAAAAAGAATAATGAACTTGAAAAAGGTTCTTAAGAAAGTAGAGATTAACTCAAGTTTATTATTCAGGACATTAAAGAATGATCGATTCAGGTCGGACCCGAGGTAAGGGAACTTCTTAACCTAATTTCCATTCTTTGGGTTAATCTCCTACTTTCAAATTACGTCATGATATTATTATGTCCTATCTTGTATTTGTACTTTCTTTATGTGTAATTATAGTTAATAAACATAATAGATCTATTTTATTTAAAAAAAATGATCCTTGTAAGGGACTTTGTCTCAATCTCCTTTCACTGAGACATATTTCATTTTATACACAACTTTCTTTTATACGGTGTATAAACCCCTTTAACTTTTACTTTTATACAAAAGGAATCTTTTTATACGAAGCGTTTTACTAAACGACAAAAAGGAATGTTTTTTTAACGTACGCGGTGACAACAACTTTTTTCCGCCGCCGCGAGTAATATTTGGTCTTTGTCTTCCTCCACAAGCCGTAATGTTTTTAAAATGAAATAAATACCATATACTCTTTTATGTATTTTGGTATTGAAAATGGTTTTGATAAAGGATTATATTATGATATATTGTGATTGAAATGTGGAAATGTTATCATTCCTTTATATTGGTTTTATGTTTTAGGATTTTATATTGGTACTTGGACATTTGACGGGTGGTGCCGTGAATACCAGGACGGGTGGTTATGTTATAACCTCCAATGCATTGGGTATGGAAGTCGGCCGTATGGATATTCCATTAAGTATGTATGGAAATTGGCCGTATGGCTATTCCATTAAGTGATATGTGTGGAAGTCGACCGTATGGTTATTCCACTTAAGTATGTTTATGTCCCAAGTTACCTTTATATATTTTATGTGTTCTTTATATGGGTTTATGGTAATCCTTTGGTTACAAAAAGGTAAGTGATGATACTTTATTCAGTGAAGAGTTTTTACTACTTCATGAAGGTGAAGGTATTACTTTGATAGAGTATACATGGTTTTCTTTATGTTTGAAAAACTAACAGTTTTCATTCTTTGTGTATCCCTTACTGAGCTTTTTATGCTCACCCCATGTTTTTTTTGAAATGTTTTTCACAGGACTTAATGTGGAATAAGGTCAAGGATGGGATCAAGGGAATGTCATGCTATATAAAACATGGAACGAGAAATGTTTCTTTTACGAGTTTTTTATGGAAACTTAGTAGAAGTGACTACTTTGTAATCTTTTGAGATGTAATAGTTATGTTCTAATTCTCTAAAACTCTAAAGCTGAAAAGATCCTCAACGTGAATTATTCATTTTATTCAATATTAAGTAAGGTTTAAGGCCATGGCCTTATAAGAGATCAATTAAAATAGCAATGATAATGACCATCATGTAAAATATCTGTATCAATTTAATTTTATTTCTAGTGTTTATGGAATTTTTATAGGTTCTATTGAGTAGTGAGTGAATGCCACCAGTTATTTACTGACATCTTCATGGTTGTGTCATATTTTTTATTTTTTTAATATATATAATAATTATAATCTCATCTCTTGAATTTAATTCAACCCATAACTACATATAGTAACTTTTGAGATAGTTTTGGAACCCCAATGCTAATTTCTTCATTGATCAAAGAGTTGGTTGATGCTTTAGATCTCTTCAAGAAAGGTAAATATCAATTTGATCATATATTATTCCAAACTCCTTTTTCTCCCAATTAAATAGAAGTGAATCCAAATTCAATTTATGGATATAAATCATTAAATGGTGAATTGTAATTCTATGATACTTTTTTGATCATTCCTTACCTCAACCCTCTATTTGGGGATCTTATATGGATGTAGTTAATATATCTTGAGGTATGAGTTATAATAAGAAATCTATATCAATTTAAACTATTGGGGATTGTTAAATCAAATTTTTGTAGACATTTTTTTCTAAATATTTAATATATCCTATTGATAAATGATTTCAATGTTATTGTGTACATGATTGAATTTTATTAAAATGTGTTTTTAAAATTAAATGTTGATTTCTGGAAAGTTATTTCGATTTTAAATGAATGATTTTAAAAAAAATTCTCATGATATTAAATAATATGAAATGGTTTAGGATTTGAAATTGTATTAATTGAAATGAAATGTATTTTTTGTGATAATAACAATTGGTGTTTTGTTTTTAATCTAATTTAAATGTTTTTGAATTTGAACATGGGGACACATTGAAATGATTTTTTGTATGATTTGAGTTTGAGTAAAATATTTAATATATCATTGTATGATTTATTTATTTATTTGAATGACATGTAATCTTAGGTGGTTATCTGGGAATAAAACATTATAGGAGTTTATTTTATGTAACATTTAATAAATAGATTTTGATAAAAATAACTAAGCTATCTTCTGGGAAATGAGCTTATTCTTTGGGTTTCTATCAAATTCCCTTATGATTGGGATATTTGGATCGTGTGAACAAATGGAGAAATTTTCACTAAGTGTTGTGACAATAATTTTTCTAAGATTAATATATGCCTTTTGGTAATGGTTCTTTGATTGTGATTTTTTATAGAAGACAATGTTTAATTTACATGTCTTGTTATGTCACTAGGGATAAAAATTATTATTCATTATTATTTGGATAAATATTTTTATATATTCCGCAATTCATGGAAATTAGATATAAAAATAATTATATTATATTCATTGACTTTTTCTTGAAAATCATATTTTTATATAAACATTGAAAATATATCCATTCAATGTGTAATTTAAAATTTAGAAATGTTGGTTGATTTGCAATATATTTATTATTAAATTATTGGTGAGATAATAATATGATTTTTATAAACTATCTTGTCCATTATGAGTTTTAATATTTTCTTATTCCATTTTCAAGGAAAGGTAAATTACTACTCAAAGGTGGTGTGTGTACATGGTTTAGCAATACCTTTGTTATGGAAATAGACCAATGGAGCATCTGATCCACCAAATTACCAAGGGTTTTGATGATGGTGTATTTGTGGGATTATCTAATCAATTTTGGTTGAAATACCATTTTTTTAATTTTATCTCATCTTTTTTGGAACATTATATATTGTGAAGTGTTTATAACATAGACTATTTATCATTTTATTTTTTCTACTTTATCATGATGATTTATTCTTATAGAGAAATCATTCACCTCAATTATTTTGAGCCCATGGGAAAATTAGATGCCCCATGGGGATATATAATTCCCATTTTTCAATGTATGAACTGATTAGAGTACTATTTAGGTCAGATATATAGGTTAATTAATGATATATAAAACACATGTTTATTATTTTCGGAACAAATGTAATATTTTACTCTGAATACTCTTTCTGTTTCCTTATATGAGTGATTAATTCTCATCATTAGTAGAAATTAATAAGAAAAAATGTATTTATATTTTTTGATAAAAATTTTTATATAATTAAATAAGTTCAATTTCATCTTATGGTATAAAAATAAGATTACTAGGTTTAATGGTAATTACTCTGATTATGCTAAAAATATATTTTAAAAAAAATTATTTTAATAACATTTTATAATTTTTATTTTAAAAAATAATATAATATATTATTGAAAATAAAATTTATATATTGTTTAAACCAATATAAAACCATATTTACATTAATTCAATTGGTATTCAATACTATGTATGATTAAGAACACTTAATGGTTAAAACAGAAATATTAGAAAAAACATTTTTTATAAATTTAAAATGATTTAATTAAACATTAAATTTTATATTACATTGAAAATGAATAAGATTATATGGAGATCATATTCAAGTTTATCATAACTAAACATTGTAATAGGGGTTATCTTATACTTGTCGTAAAATATATATGACTTGGTTAAAAACATTTTAGAAAGGTAAAAACCAAAATGGTAATGCTTAGAAATTTTAATGCTAAATGACTTAGACGTCGTTTAAAACATGAAATAAACTTCATGGTTTATTATTGATAGACCTAATTTCACCCCAAAATCCATTACTTAAATCTTATTGTTCCTTTTACCATTCAATAGTTACATACCATTATTTAATTTTAATTCATAGTTCCAAAATTACAATTAATTTAATTTATGAAAGGGGGTCACTCCGCCATTTTATTCTACCCATATCCCCTTGAACATTATATTGAAACTCATACATTTTATGAATTATATAATTATATATCATGTTAATAAGACTATATAATCAATTACTTATCCCAAGGCCTCAATGTCATGGAGATATGAAAAAGGAATCCCATGTTCTCAATTTTAGTATTTCTAGCAATTTAGTGTTTTCTTATTAATTTAACTTTTAAATACATTTTTTATATACCATAATATAATGAATCCCTTATTAATAATATAAATAAATTTAATTATAATAATTTAACATCCAATATTGGATCTTTTATATTTATAATGAAAAAAACATCACTGATCATGCGTATATGCATATTATCACCTACATTTAGAATTATGGTTTTTTTTCATCACCACATATAATGGAAGAAAAAAGGATAAATTTGATGTATAAATTTATTTCATATATTACAATTGTTATTTTAAAATTTTAATTTTTCATATACCATCATTTCATCACATTCATTGATAAATTGAAGTGTTAATTCAGTGTTTGTGTGGATTACCGCCTCCACGAAGGACGATTTTCACTTATCCTCAAAAGCCTTCACAGAACGTTTTAAGAATGAATTAAATGAATAAATATGATATTTATGACTATATTTAAATTATTAATATATATTATTGTGTATTATATAATTGATATTATTAATAAATGATCATATTGAAATTAACCACCTATACTGTATATATCCAGTCACCTTTCATAAATTCATTAATTTTGGGAAAAGAAAATAAATTGAATAATATTTTTCTAATGGAAAAATTAATTAAATAATCTTCTAAAATTATATATATTATATTTATATTCTAAAATAATATTGAAAAAACCTATATATTGAGAATGTTTTCGGGAAATTTACTGAATCACGGCAAGTAACCACTATAAGAGAAAACTATATATTTTAAATATAAAATATAATAATAAAAATACCTTATAAAATTAAATATACATGGAATATGTTTGTAATAAAATTTAATAAAAAATTTTATTTCATAGGAAATTATGCACATGAGTGGAGTGAGTCAAGAACTAAGAGAGGGTTTATTTGTTTCTATTATATAATCCATCTTATATGTTTGATATTTCCCATCACTAATTACCTTATATTATGTTTTCACTACCCTATTTAATTAAATTAGAATTAATAATTTTTATTTCATTAAATTTTAAATTAAATTTCATGGTTTCCCTCAAATTATTATGTTACCATTTCAATTAAATATTTTATATATTCAATTCTCATTTCATGATCTAGGATTTTTCTTTGTGAAATTATTTTATATAAGTTGTTCACATTGAGATATTAAATTTTTTTGGTGCCATATTCTCTTTTTATTCGGAGGATTTATATATCTCCCACCTAATAGCTTGTAAAAATTTTATGATGAATTATGATATCTATAAGGGTTTTGGTAAACCAAAATTTCATTTACCTAAGTTAAAATTGAATTCCTTGAGCATCTTTCATCAATGTTTCAAAAATTCTTATATTTACTATTTCAAAAGATATTTACAGTTTTCTATCTATGGGTATAATTAAATTCTCAACATAAATATGAATTTTAGATGAATTTATTTTCAATTAATTATTAATGATTAAAAAAATCTAATCTCTTATAATGGATGTTTTTTATAAATGTCCATGACCATTATTATCAAAAAACATTCCATATATATTTTGAAATCCAAATATTAGTTTACCCATTTGTACTTACTATATTATATTACTAATTTTGAAATTTTAATTTCACTCCCACTTTTTATGTTGATGGTTTTCAATAAATGTGTTTCAAAATATTCAAATGGTTATCCATCCTTTGAAAAACGAAACAATTTTCATCCACATTGCATTTCATTTTGGTGACCTATATGACTTTCAAAATATATATTGTGGGAGATTATTTTTAAAAGTAATTTTATTGTTAATAAATATCAATTTGACCTTTTGAATTTTAATTTTGAATGTGACCCAAAACATTATATTTTATGAGCATAGTATGATTTTTTTCTTAAATACTCTTTTACAGATTCTCTTATAGTATGAGAATTATTAATTTTGAAAATTCATTTAAATATTTTTCAATTATTTTCAAATTTAATTTACATTTTGATAATTCATATAATTTTTATGTAAAAATATTCTAATACTTTTGAAAATAAATTCCTTCATTTTAAAATGAATTCTTGATTATAAATGATATTTTTAAATTCATGTGTTTTGACAAATAACTCTTCAATATTTTTTATATTATCTCAAATAAAGTGCATTACATAATATTTATCTAATAAAATTTTTCCATGAAAATTATATTATTTGGTGTTAAAGTATAATTTTTATATATTTTATCTACCTCAATAATTTCATTTTAATGAAACTAGTTTAAGTTGGTTTAAGGCCTTTTAAAAAGGGGTATTCAACCTTATTTTTAATGTTAATTTTACAATGATCATATATAAATTGCATTCTTATGTGTTGTGATCAGCCCGGTTACATGATTTTCCTTGTTTAGCCTATGGGAAATGATTCTCGTGCCCAAGGGAAGTGTATGTTTAGCCTAAGGGAAAGGTTTTGTTTAGCCCGAGGGAAACATTTCTTATGCCTGTGAGAGGTAGATTCCATGCCTGAGGGAAACATATCTTATTCCTGATGGCAATATTCATTATGCTTGAGGGACGTCACCTGAGGGAATCATTTCTATCTTCCTAAGTGTAAGGATTTTCATGTCTAAGGAAAATGTTTACATTGAATATTCACGGTTATTGATTCTTATATTGAATCGTTAAATAATTATTAAAATGTAAATACAACTTGCAGGATGTTTACATTTGAGTACTTCCTAGTTTACTTCAATTCTCTATTGCAAATTGTTGTTGCACATTTTCCCCAACAGTTGGGCATTAGACTCTGGTGGTTTCCTATTATGATTTATTTCTCAGACCCTGTTTGGGACATGTCTTGTACCCAAAAAGATTATATTGTTGTAGGTTTCGATAAGGTAATGGGTCCCTACATAGGAACATGTTTGTTGTATAAGAGTAAGAGATCATGGGACCTAGCAGAGGCTTGCGCTGATGCTGATTTCCTATTGCACTTCTTTGGGTTTTGTTTTGTTGTACTTTGTTCCTTGTACTGTATTATATTATATAGAAATGTATTTTGTTTTGTATGATTTAATATATTAGAGACATGTTGCATCATTATCATATATATGACTGTTAGTCATCTTTTTCATTTAATTTCGTTGCCTATTTCTAGTTTTAATTGTTATTACTTCCACATTTGAATGATTATATTTTTCCACTACACAAAACATTGAAAAATGAGGGCATGGTTTCCTCCACTATCAGTCCTATACCCTCACTACTAGTCGACAGCCTCTAGCATTTGGGGAAATGTGCTTAAAGTCATGTGACCGATCTGGTTCGTGGAACATGTTGTGTGGCACCCTGAACCGGTACGTTATGTGTAAGTATGTATTCAATTTGAATATTACCTTTTCCATCCAAAGATTGTGTCTTCTATTCCTCTCCATGTATCTCATTCAAAAGATCTAGTGAAGGTGGATCTTGAAATGAATCAGTTGATAAATTATCCCCCACCCCAAATGTAATGGTTTTGCTCATATTCATCATGAATCATAATTTAATTCACTATGCAATGAGTTTTTACAGCATATATTGAAATATTTTCTATGCCACGTATTATGTAAAAATAAATCATATGTTTAATAATAAGGTCATCAAGTATGACACATTTATTCAACATAATTGGATCTAACTAACACATCCTTATTATTGTGAGACTCTATTGGATTCCTTTTTTATGGTTCTAGATAAAATTATCTAATTTTTTTGGAAAAACATAGATGACCTAAAAGAGTAATAAGATGTATAACCAAATATCATATTCTCTAAATTTTAGTGTATAATGAAATTACTTTCCACCGCATCTTTTGTAACTTCATTCTCATATGTTTTGATCTCATAATCATTGTATTTCTACCATGGAATTTTCTGAAAAATATTTTCTTGACTCTAAGGAAAATCATTTTCATATTTTTCAATCTCCTTAAAGCTAAAAATTATAAATTCATAATTTTTTTTCATTCCCTTAAAATCTCCAACATGGTATCGTTTCCCTCAAAATGAGTAGAAAACTCCCATTCCAAGTAAACATGTTCCATAGTATTTCATTCCACATTTGTTATTAGTAGGAAATTCCACCATTCCCATTTCCCCAATGAAATCATTATATATATAATAATCTATTTAATTCCTTAAAAATATGTATTATCAAATATCTTTTTTGAGTAAGGGATTCAAATTTATTAATATTTCCATAGTTAATTAAATAAATTTCAACATAAACGCCATATGTAAAAATGTTATACTATTTTCAAAAAATTATATCAATGATTAATGATATGGTTAATTTGGGGAAATTTTACAATCAATGATCATAGAAATGATAATAAATAGAGGGGATGTTGATAACTCTAGAATTGATTGAAGGAAGTGAATGTCAATACTATACATGGTCAGAATAATCCTAATCCATATAGAGAAATAATAAGGATATAATTAATAGAAATTTTAACCATTGTATTAAGAATATGTGATTTTCATTGATTAAATAAGAAATAACATTAAATCATTTTTAAGGAAAATTTTCTTTTTTCATTTTGAATTTTTTTTAAATAGTTTTTCAAATAATTTTTATGCAAAATAAATTTTTAAAAAAATAATCTTTTCCAAAAAATTATTAAAATTATTTTTAAAAAAAATGTAATTGTAAAGTTGAAATATAAGCATCAAAAAAATGATTTTATATAATTACATACATGTCATAATATGAAAAAATAAATATCATTGTTGCATAACAAATGTTAAAAAGTGATTCATTCATAAAATGATAGGAATATTCCGTTAATAGAATTCGGGAAATGTAAAAATTTGAATTTTTTTTCAATAAATCATATTCAAATTTATAAAAATATTTTTGTAAACATTTTTATAAAACAATGTTTTGGAGGAAATGACGTTTCCAACTGAAGAGAAAAATGTAGTTGGGTATTCATAAAAAACATTTATAAAGTATTTTAAGTACCAATGAGTGGAAACATTTTAATATTACATGAATAAAATAATTATTAACCCCAGATAATTAATATTAATGTGTTTACTAAACTATTATCAAACAGTTACCTTTAATGTATATTCATGTGAAAACAATCAAGAATAACATGAGTTTATGATGTAAACCACTACAAAGATCATAATGTTTAATTTAGAATTAACCTATGAATATATTATATGTATCAAATATAATTAAAAATAAATAATTGGAAATATAGAAATATATATTCGAAATTCATTACACTTGTAATCTTATAATATTAATGAAAATGAATAAGTAATATAACCCAACAAAATAATTTTAAACTATGATATTATTTAACACTTGGTTACTCTTAATTAAAATCCCCTTAGATAAATTAGATCAGATTTAAAATTAAAATACCATTAATAATGATTTTTTCATGATATTACACATTTGAGTGGAATTATAAACACTATATCAGAGAAACTAGGTGCATAACATTACAATTTTCCTTAATGAGATAAAATTGAAATAAAATCCCTTAACTTACAATTCCTTTTGTTTGAATGATATTTAAGATATTATATAATGGATTTAATCATTTTAAGAAATTAACCAAGAACCATATTAATATTTATAATATCTTATACTAATATTTTATAACATCTAAAAACTCGTTTTTTAATAATCACTCATTATTTTCACTGTTTTGGGTAATTACTTCTTTGTTTTTTGAGTAATTTTGGACATCATATTTTTTAATAGTATTTAATAGATCATTATTTAATCATATCCAGAATTTAAAACATGATATATATTTCATATATATTCATTATATATGTGGTTCAGGAAATTTATAAAATTTTGTGGGGTGAAATGAAATACACAGTTCATGGAGAGGGAAGACCATACATACATGTTAATTTTGTTTCCATTTTATTGTCATATTCTATAAAATAATTTAAATTATTTAAATTTTATATTTATAGTATAATTTATTATGTTATATATACTAAATATGTTTACTATACCCATATATAAAACATTCCATGTAATGTATAGACAATCATATCGCTTCATGAGGTAATCGTCTATTGTAGACACAAGCGATGATATATTATCCCAAAAAATTGAAAGGATGATTTTATGTGTGAGTTACTAATTAATATAGAAAAATAAAATAATAAAATTTATATATATTATATATAAACCACAAAACCATCAGTATTTCTTATCATGAATGGTTGTAATGAAAAAAATGGACCAGATCTTTTTATATGGGGGTCATCCACTATACACTTGGGCAATGATTTCAAACCCCATTTGATGGAAGTGTGTTAGTTTGTAAGTAGAACCCTTGATATAAAAAATTATTATATGTAATATAATAAGTTTATTATATCATCACGGTATAATAAAAATTGATATATGCTGAGAAGGAAATAAAAAACACTTTTTGAAGAATATTACCTCTTTTCTTTCAGGTATCCTCTACGGATTACATTAAATCATTTTTTAGTTGGATTTTTTCCCAAAATAATTCTTATAAGATGAGGGTAGGTAAATTTGAAATTGAATTGGGTAGTGATTATGTGAGCCAAATGGATTGTGAGGTGTGAAGAGTTGAGGGGAGTGAGTGCCCATTTATAGTTGAGGAGTAGCAAGATTGTTGTAAATAAAAAAAATTATTTACTTTGAGGAGGGATACCTTACCACATATGGATGCTGTAATTATATTTAATGTGGTCGAAAGATGATATGGTGAATACACACATGAAACACATAACATTCCTTTGGTTTTAAATATTTTATTCTTTAACTCCTTAGGTGTTTTATTTTACCATTTTGGGGGTTTTCAATATTTTAAACAATTTTATAACCTATATAATTTTTCCTTTTAAATTAAATTATATTGATAATTATTATAAATTTTTACCCACTGATTATAAATATTAAATCTAAAATGAAAATCCTAGGAGTGCTGATAATTAATTTTACCCCAAAAACATGTAACGTGCAAAAACACCGCTTTAACCAAAACCACACTAATTGAGTTTGTATTATTTAACAGATATTATAATAATTATAATAAAAAAATTATTGAATTAATGTAAAATAGTTTATATTTATTAATATTGAAAAATCACTTGACTGAATTTGGTTATTTTATTAATTTTAGATTATTTAATAAAATACAAATTTAGTGCCAAATAAATTTAATTCCAATTTTGGCATAATTGATTTATATTTAATTAATAAATGTCTAAACAATTATATAGTTAAAATATATTCGGTGAAAATCAATGTAAAATGATATATTTATCTAAAAAATTTATTGAATATAATAATTATGTTAATTTACATGACTTTTGATATTTTTAGTATCATTTATTTTATTTTATTATTTACAAAATAATTACTGTTTTTTATGATCATAAAGATTAAAATTAATTGTGTCATATATAATGATTAAAAAAAATATTATGATAAAAAATAATATTTTTTATTTTAAATGGATTTGTAATACCAATTTTTTTCCTTATCTCAAAGTGTTATAGATATTAAATATAAATATCCTTTTTGGTCTTTTCCATTACATAAGTTATTATATATGTCATATTCGTGGATAAGTGTCCCAAAAACCTTAAATTTTTAGCTTATGGTTATAAGGGTCTACATAAGTCCGTCAAGTAGATTTTAGACTAATGGGTAAGTCATTATAAACCAAATATTATTAGTTTAACACCCAAAAAAACCATTTTTTACATGTACCACTGTAATTGATTTTTTTAATGTTTTCAGTATTAGTTTTATAAAAAAACTTATTTGAGAATACTAGGAGTTATAAATTATGATTCATAGAAATATTGGATCCATTTTTAAAAATAATTATTCACAGAAGGGGAAAATTGGAATTTAAAGTAATCCCACAGACATGACAACAAAGTAGGGGTTAAAATTGAAATTTTTCAATGGTTTACATTGTTTTTATATCTAATTTTGATTTGAAAATGATTAAAATGAATTAAATTGTATTAATATATATTTAATTTAACTATTATATATTTTAAAAAAATTCTTAATATAATTTGTCATTATTATTTATTTAGAGGAAATGATGGGTTTTATTTAAAGTTTATCATTTTACACTATTTATCAAAAAATGAAACATCTCCAAAAAAGTAAATGACATTATGTTATTTAACATAATTAAAAATTAATGCTTATTTTTCATTTATTGTTTCTAAAATTATGAAAAATTTATTTTAAATAATTTGTGATAAATATGATTATACTGTCTTTTAGAAAAAAATAATGTTGTTCAAAAATTTATTATTTTTCATTTATATTATTCTTAATGTATTCAAAATCAATATATAACTAATAAATGTTTTTAAAAAATAAAACTTAATAGTTTTTAATAGTATTCATATCGTTCATTCAAAAGGAAAGCAATTAACTATATAATAGTATATCTTATTATAAATAAAAGTGGATGTTATGTGAATCGAATGTTATAAAAGAAACAATTTGTTTCTTGTAATTAAAGATAAATTTATTATTACATGTTACTTAAGAATAATACATGTTTTTTTAACATAATATGTTGCATAAAATTCTATTCTTTTATAGTTTCATCAAGTTAAATTTTCACGACCTTAAGTAAATTTCATCATTATAAATTAAATTTGATCCTAGAAATCCACAATTTTATATTTTAATATTAATTATATTAAAAATCCACATTAAAAAAGGGTTGATAAAAAACGCATTTAATAAGAGAGAAAAGGATGTACAAAGGTATTCTGAAAAAACACCTAACTTGGTTTTGATTAGGAGAACCTTAGTATAATGTATAGATATAGAAATGTTGGAGAAACATAAATATTTATTGAGAGTGATAGTGGTCATTGATCGCAAAAATATTAATGGTGGATATAAAGATAAGGGGCTCAAAACCATAAATTTTTATAAAGTATTGGTCAATATAATTCATAGATATGAAGGTAATAGGATACATATTTTGTTTTGAGATGCTTTTACTACTATTGAGTCATTATTTCACTGCCTACGAATATAAAGAAATATACATACTTGATATATTACAATTTCTTCATTTAAATATCTTACGCTAATAAAGTAATATCCAAAAATTAATTTCTTTTGTCTCTAAAGCACAATAATCCCATTTTAGTAGATCATAATATCTATAAAAAGTGACAAGTCTTTCCATATTTCTCTTATTATTTTCAAAAATTAATTTAGCTAAAATATGTTATCTGATAGATTAATAACTACTTCACAAATGGAACTGTACTATTTAACATTTAATATTTATTTCTAAAATTATTTAACTAAAAAATAATTAACTATAAATATCATACACCATTGACATGTACTAAACCATTATCGTCCTTAGATCATGGGTTCAACTCTAGTGGCCTTTCTAGATAGGATCAGTTTTCCTCTGACATACATGTTATGTATCATATATAATATATAAATATAATTTAAATAATATTTACATAAAAAATATAACTAAAAATCATGCAATAAAGGTAATTATTAAATGAACTTTGTAATATGTTTTCCAACATAATTTATTTTAAAAAACCTAATGATATTATTTTATATCATATTATAATGTTATTAATAATAAAATTTTCCCTAATTGTTGGAAATAACTTAAAAATTATGCCTTTATTGTTTAAATTTATTGTTACTGAAATATATTTTCAACTTAAAGTACACTTTTCATAAATTTATCCAAAACGTCTTTAATCTTGGTAGACTTCCACACCATAAAACCTAAAAGATATGTGTTTATGTATTTGAATGTATGATAAATATTAAACTCATAAACTCATGATGGTACCCATAGCTATTAGGTTAATAAATACACAATATTATATATAATCTAACACAATCCTTAGATGATTCATGATTTTTATAAACAAGATACCATTGATTAAATACTTCTATAATATAATTATGGAATTTAAATAAATACTTTAACAATTTTATTAAAATACAAGTCCTTCAATGTTATATGGTTTATCCTAGATTATTAAGTTTTATTATCTTTCCAAATCTATAATTATTATTTTAAAGAAAATGTGAATTATCCTAGTCATTGCTCCCAATTATGTTAAACCATGCATATAGTAAGTCCAATTTTCATGTAACAGGTTATGATCGATTCAATGTTGACACACCATTTTCAATGTTTTACCCTTAGGTAAATCAATGAAACAACCATATCAACTTGTTGTATAAATACATTAATGTATTTCTTGGAATAAAAAGATAATATATATCTTAATGAATCATTATTATTGTCTTCTATTCTTATCCTCAAATGATATCATATGGTTATTCTGCCTAATCATTGTTTTACTAAATATAGTAACCAAGGTTTCTACTAAGATTACTATGATATCAATTGTAGTGACCTAGACCCTAGTAAACCCTAATCTAGTTAATTCTACCATTATATCGACATGATATACCAAGAATCACATCATGAAGGTCCGATCAATTTTATAGTATTGGTAAACATGATACTATAATGAGCCTTGAATTTCACTAGATTACAAAAATTACAATGAATTTTTTTAGAGAATATCAATTTTTCCCTAGAATAAAATTTCACACCTCTCATATTTAATTTCATGTAATCTTATGGAATAGAAATAAAATAACGGTGATCTGAAATTACCATTAAGTGTGATGTACAGTGGAAGAATTCAAAAATCCATATAAATAATCAATGTAAAAAGGTAATAATAAAATACACATGACATATAATAAATAAAAAGATATGGAAGTGTATCCAGAGATAATATCAATGTGAACATCTATTTGATAATAATCAATACTGAAATGAAAATAGATGATCAAAAATCCTGTATAAATCATTTTATTAAATTAATAGATAATGTATAATCAAAATTGTATGCTGAATAATTGAAAAAGCCTTACATTTAATCAATAAATGATAATTAAATGCATATAGATATAATTTTATAGTAAAAATATCCTAGATAATAATACTAACTAAAGTGAAGGAAATGGATAATTATTGGATTTATTCTTTCCATGGAATATCGTACTACTACCATCATGATTTATTCTCCAGATAGTTTGAAAAACTACTATGTGAAAACATTTTGATCTGTGGCTATCCAAGTGAATATTCCCAACAGACTACCAATTAATAAAGAACCTTACATTATAATTTCCTCATCCATATATTGAATGTATAAAATAATCCTCATATATAAAATAATTTTTTTCATTCAAAAATGATGTGTGTTGTTAAATATTTGTATATATTAAAGGATAAGGATAAATTAATATTTTCTTAGTTAATAAAATAATTTTCAATGTAAATTATATATGTAAAAAAGGAAGGCTGTTTAGGAAATAATGATAACCATGAAAAATGATATTTATATTTTGGTGAAATTTAATGTTCAAGGATCATAGGAAAGTGAATGACTCATGGAGAAGTAAATTACTAAGAAAATGATTAATGGAAGTTAAATTCAATTAAATCCTAGGTCAAAAAATTATAAAAAATAAATAGGAAGAATCAAAATGGATTTAATATAATTTATAGGATTTTATTATGAATAGGTTTATTTTTATTGATTAAATAAAAAAATCTTTTAAACCATCATTGAGGATATATCATTTTCATGTTTGAAATCACTTTTAAAATAGAAAACAATATTAAAATCATTTTCTTTGAAAATAATTTTCTTCAACTATGAATTTATATAATATTCTAAAAATAATTTTCATTAAATATATGATTGTTTTATTTCAAGGGATGCTTTAAAGAAATTATAGTAGGTAATTTTATACATGTCATATATGGTAAAAATAACAGTATTTATGCAATGTAAAATTGTTGGAAAAGTGCATTGATTATAAAACAAGAAGAATATTTCTTTCAAGAAATTTGGTAAAAACTCAAAATGGATAAAAAATTATTAATATATTATTTTAAAAATGTTAAAAACATTTTTAAAATATCTTCAGAAAACATGGTTTTGGGAGAAAACAGGTTATGACAAAAAAGATAAATGAATATTTGTTTACATAAAGAAATTTCATATCATATTATTTGTACCAATATGTGAAAAAATGATCATATTACCAAAAAATTATCCTTAATAACAATATAGTATTAAAAATAATGTGTTTATTTTGAAATTATCAAATATTTACAACCAATATAATTTCAAGTGTAAAGAAAACATAATAAAATGATATCATGACGTAAACCCTTGAAAAGATCATTATATAGAAGTATGTTTAAACCAATGAATTTATTATGTATATAAACTATAAATTAAAATATAAATTTAAAATTAAACTTTATATTTCCATTAATAATTACACACATAATATTATTAAATTAAAAATAATGAGGAAGTAATATAACACAATGAAAAGAAATTGTGTTTTGAAACTCGTTTCCACTTAGAAAATCTAAATTCACATCGCCTTAGATGAAATAATTCCATTTAAAATTTTAAATAACATGAATAATTAAGTATTCATGATATTATCTATCAAATGGAAAGTATATACATCATATAAAAAACTAGTGGAATAAAATTATAATTTTCTTTAATGAATGGAAATTGAGATGAAAGCTTTTACCTTATGCTTCTTTTTTGTAAAAACGTAATTAGAATCCTTTATAATGTTTTTAATTATTATATGATATTACAAAATAACTATAATTATATTTAAAATATCATATATTATTCTTTTAAAAAAAATTCTCACATGTTCATTAATAATCTCTGATTATATTTATTGTTTCAGATAATAAATAATTTGTTTTTAAGTAAATTTCATTGTTATTTTTGATCCTATTAATTAAATAATAATTTAATATTTTGTAACATGTAAAATATGATATAAATATCATATAAATTAATTATATATTTATTTATAGTAATTCCAAAAATTTGGTGATAGGAAATTAAATACACAATTCATGGAGACTGTAAGCCGTATGTATGAATGAAAATTGTTTACATTTTCATATCATACTGAATGAAATAAAATTGAAATATATATATATATATATTATAATTCCAATATCATTTTTATTTCATATATATAGCATATTATTATTATAATAATACTTAATAAATTCCATGTAATGCATGAAAAAATCCCATCACTTTTTGTGGCGGTAGTCCGTCGTCTACACGAGTAACAATTTCATATTCCCAAAAATTGGAATCACGATGTTATTTGGGATATAATAATTAAATAATAATTATAACATCATAAATATCATTTATATTTTATATAAACTAAAAATACATCAATATTTCCAACCCAGAAATGTTAAAATTCAAAAATGGCCGAAATCATTTCATGAGGAGGTAGTCTACCATACACACAAACAATAGTTTTGTAACCCATTTTATGGAGGTTTGTGATATTTTAGGTCATAAAATTGAAATAATAATATCTAAATATATATAATATAATGAATTAATTATATCATTATGGTATAATAAGATTATACCATAAAAAAAGAATGAAATAAATTAAAAATTATTTTTAAAAAACACTTCCTCTTCTTCAGGTATCCTCATTAGTTTTTCAATAAAACCTTACTTGGTTGAATTTATTACCAAAATAAGTAATTATGATTAGGGTGGGGATGTTTTTAATGAATTTTGTTAGGGATTTTCCAAAAAAAATTGCTTGAGAGGAATGAATTTGTTAGGGGAGTGAGCACCCTTTAACATTTGAGGAGGAGTGACAATATTAATAATAATAAGAAGTATTCAATATTGGTAGGTTTGAATAACATAATGTGGCTCCATGATTAATAATTAATTGGGTGTAAGTATTATATTGATGATTGAATCCTATATCACCCAATATAAGACATTTTTTTAACATTTTTTAACTCTTATGTTAAATATTTTACCATTTTGGGGTTTTCATTATTTAAGAATGTTTTCTAACAAAAACATTTACTCAATATGAATAGATTATAGTGAAACTTATTAAAAACATTCACCCAATTATTATATATATTAAATATAAAATAAAAAACTTATGTATTTGGAAAATTAATTTTACCACAAGCACATGTAACGTGAAAAAACACCTCTTTAACCGTAACAACACTTACTGAGTTTTTTTTATAATTTAACAATAAATAAATCCATTATTATAAAAAAATTAATATGTAATTGGAAAAGTTTTGATGTTAAATAACATTAAAAATATCTATAAAATATTATGATATTTTTATTAATGGTAAGTCATTTAATAAAATATAACATACCATTAAATAACATTATTGTATATTTTGATACTATTGGTTTTAATGAAATTAGAAAATATATAGATATTGATGGATTTAAAATCTAGGAAGTTGAAATAAATTTAAAATTATATTTTTATATAAAAATTCAAAATTAATATAATAATTAATTAAATTTACATCACTTTTAATGATTTAGTATAATTTTTTATTTAATAATTATGTAAATAATTTATGTGTTGGAGTTTAATAAGCATTAAAAGTAATTATATCATTTATAAAAATTAGTAATAATTATTATGATAAAGAAACATCATTTATATTTTAAAAGGATTTGTATAACATATCCAATTTTTTTTATCCTCATCCTTAGGCATTATAAATATTAAATTTATGTATGGTTCCTTTATTTATCTTTTTCATTATTTAATGTATTATATTGTCTACTTTCATAGAAATAGTGTCCCACAAACTCATATGATTTTAACATAAGTATTTTAGGATCTAAATATGTCTATAAAATGGGTATTGGAAAAATTGGAAGGCCACTTTAAACCTTATGTTATTAGTTGAAGCCCACCATGTAAACAATGGTTAAATTAACATCCGTAATTCATTTTTAACCTTATTCATTAATAAGTCTATTAGAAAAACTAATATGAACATATTATCAATAATAAATTGTACATATTCCAAATATTTTATAAATTTTCCCTAATTAAATAAAAATAAATATAAAATTTTGATAATAAATTAATCTCGAAGACATGTTAGAAAAGTGAGTTTTAAAAGTGCAAATATTGTATGGTTTATAATATTTTTACATATAAATGCAATTTAAAATTTTTTAATATTACCAATATTGGATAAAGAAATTTATATTTGAACTATTGTTACTTTAAAACGAATTTATAATAGAATTTAACAATTAAAATTATTTCGATGAAATGACATTTTTCAAATTAACATTAATTATTTTTCAGAATTTATCTAAAAAATAAAATACTTAAAAATATAAAATAAACTAATAATAATATAATTTTGGTATTATTATTTCATAATATATTATTATTTTTTTATAAATTTTTTCAAAAAGTTATAAATTTTAATTTTAAATTACGTTCCATAAGCACAATTAAATAGCCTTTTCAGAAAAAATATATTATTTTTTTAGAATGAATTTCTTATTATTTTAATTAATTTATATATTATTTATAATAATTAAATATATAATAAACATGTATAAACTATATATCTTTATATGTTATTCAATTTTATTCAAAACCACCAATTCTATATCTGGGTAATAACTATATAATAGTATATTTTTGTTTTGTAAAATATAGTCTTGAATGTAATGCATGTTATCAAATAAACTAGTAATTGTGTATAACACAAGATAAAATTAGTATTTCATAGAAAAAAATAAAAAAAAATATTTTTTTGTTTCACATAAATTATTTTAAAAGAATTTATTCTTTTATATTTTTATGGTGTTCTATTCTCACATTCTTAAATAAATTGCATCTTTTGAATTTAAACCTGATATCAGTAATACATGGTTTGATATTTACAAATTAATTCACTAGAAAACAATAATTTTAAATGGGTTGATACAATATCCACTTAATAAGAATTAAATTGATATTAAAAATGTCATATGTAATAACACATAACTAGGGTTTCAAGTTGGAGGACCTAATTGGAATGTGAATATATTGATATGGATGAAAAACATAAATATTTATAGATACTGATAGTGGTAATTGATCATAATAAGGATAAAGATAAAGAAAAATTTTATGGGATCAAAACAAAAAATATTTTATAATATAATAGATAATCTGTCTCGAAGTATATGAGTGTAATATGATAAATTTTTTTTATTGTAGATAATTTGGGAAATTTTATGGAATTATTTTACTGCCTACAAATATAAGGAAATATACTTAATCAATAATTAATAATTTCATAATTTGGTTATTCATCAATATATTTCACCAAGAATAAAATATCCAAAAATAAATATTTTATTCCAATGTCACTAAAAGTCAAATTTAATTGATCATAAGATCAATAAATGAGTGACAAGTCTTTCCCTCTTTATCGAACTATTTTCCAAAAACATTATTGTTCGAATAAGTTATCTAATAAATTAATCTCTTCAAGTAAAAACATAGATTACTATTTCACCACTAATATTTATATTTCATTTAGTTTAACTAGTTATATATTAACCAAGATATCGTGTATGTTAATAGTAAGCACTAAACCCACATCATCCTTCCGTATAAATTGTTTTTATATCTAATTTTGATTTGAAAATTATTAAAATGAAATATATTGAATTAATATATTTTTATTTGAACTATTATATATTTTAAAAAATTAATATAATTTATTATTATTAATTATTTAGAGGAAAATACGGGTTTTAATTAAAATTTAGTATTTTTCACTATTAATGAAAACATAAAAATATCCAAAAAAGTAAATGAGATTAATTTATTGTAACATAATAAAAAAATTTATGCTTATTTTTAATTTAATGTTTCTAAAATTCTGAAAAATTAATTTTAAATTATTTGTGATAAAAATGATTATACAATCTTTTAGAAAAAATAATGTTTTTCATAAAATTAATTTTTTCATTTAAATGACTATTATTGTATTCCAAATCAATATATAGCTAATAAATTTATTTAAAACATATAGCTAAATAGTTTTTTAATAGTATTCATATCATTCCTTCAAAAGGGAAGCAAGTAACTATAAAATAGTATGTCTTATTTTAAATAAAAGTCGATGTTATATGAATTGAATATCATCAAAGAAACACTTTGTTTCTTTTAATTAATGGTAAATTTATTATTTCATGATACTAAAGAAGAATACATGTTTTTCTTAACATAATATATTTCACAAAATTTTATTCTATTAAAGTTTCATCAAGTAACAATTTCTTGAACTTAAATAAGTTGCATCCTTTTAAATTATAGTTGATCCCTGTAATCCAATATTTTATATTTTAATATTAATTATATAGACAATTCAATTCAAAAAAAGGGTTGTTAAAAATGCATTTAATAAGAGAGAAATGGATGTACAATCGTATTCTGAAAAAACACTTAACTAGGTTTTGATTAGGAGAACATTAGTAGAAGGTATAGATATAGAAATGGTGGAAAACATAAATATTTATAGAGGGTGATAGTGGTCCTTGATCAGAAAAATATGAATGGTGGATATAAAGATAAGGGGATCAAAACCATAATTTGTTTATGATATATTAGACAAAATAATTCATTGATATGAATGTAATATGATAATTTTTTTTCGAGATAATTTTCATATTATTGAGTCATTATTTCACTGCCTAAGAATATAAAGAAATACAAATACTGGATATATTACAATTTCTAAATTTAAATATCTTACCCTAAAAAATTAATATCCAAAAAATTAATTTTTATGTCTCTGAAGCACAATAATCCATTTTAAACAGATCATAATATCTATAAAAATTGACAAGTCTTTCTATATTTCTCTTAATATTTTTAAAAATTAATTTAGCTAAAATAAGTTATCTGATAGATTAATAACTACTTCTAAAAACTAACAGTACTAGTTAACATTTAATATTTATTTTTTGAAATTATTTAACTAAAAATATATTTACCTAGAAATATCATACACCAAGGACATGTACTAAACCATTATCGTCCTTAGATCAAGGGTTTGACTCAAGTGGCCTTTCTAGATAGGATGGGTTTTCATCTGACATACATGTTATTTATCTTATAGACTATATTAATATAATTTAAAGAATGTTTCCATGAAAAATATAACTAAAAATCTTGAAATCAAGGTATTTATTAAATGAACATTTTAATCTGTTTTCCAACACATTTTTTTAAAAACCTAATGATATTATTTTATAACATATTATAATGTTATTAATAATAAAATTATCCCTAATGGTTCCCAATACTATAAAAAGTATTCCTTTACTATTTAAAAGTATTCTTACTCAAATACATTTTCCACTAAAAGTAATCTTTTCATAAATTTATCCAAAATGTCTTTAATCTTTGTAGACTCCCACAACATAAAACCTAAAAAGATGTGTTTATGAAGTTGTATGTATGATAATTATTAAACTAATAAACTCATGATGGTGCCCACAACTATTAGGTTAATGAATAAAAAATTTCATATAAAATTTAACACTATCTTTAGACGATTCACGATTTTTATATTCAACATACAGTGGGTTAAATACTTGTATAATATAATTATGGAATTTAATTAAATAATTTAACCATTTTATTCAAATACAGGTCCTTTGAAGTTTTAGGGTATATCCTAGATTATTCATTTTTATTATCTATCCAAATCTATCATTATTATTTTAATGAAAATATAATTATCCTAATCATAGCTCCCAATTGTGTTAAACCATGTGCATAGTAAGGCCAATTTTCATGTACCTGATTATGATCGATTCAATCTTGACACACCATTTTCAATGTTTTACCCTTAGGTACATCTATGGAACAACTATATCACCTTGTTGTATACATACATTAATGTATTTCTAAGAATAAAATCATAATATATATATTAAAGAAACATTATTTCTTTCTTCTATACATATCCTCAAATGCTATCACAAGGTTATTATGCCAAATCTATGTTTTACTAAATAAAGTAATCAAGGTTTCTAATAAGCTTAATGCGATATCAATTATAGCGACCTAACCCTAGTAAGCCCTAATCTAGTAACTTCTACCATTATATCGACATGATATACCAGGAATCACATCATAAAGGATCAATCAATTTTATAGTATTGGTAAACATAATACTATCATGTTCCTTTAATTTCATAAAATTAAAAAAATTAAAATGTATTTTTTAGAGAATATCATTTTCCCTAGAATATGATTTCACAGCTCTCATATTTAATTTCATGTAATCTTATGGAATGTAAATAAAATAACAGTGAGCTGAAATTACCATTAACTGTGATGTACAGTGGAAGAATTCACATATCCATAAAAATAATAAATGTAAAAAAGGTAATAATCAAACACGCATGACATATAATAAACAAAAAGATATGGAAGTGTATCCAGAGATAATATAAATGTGAACACGTCTTTGATAATAATCAATACTGAAATGAAAATAGATGAACAAAAATCATGTTTAAATCATTTTATTGCATTAATAGATAGGATTAATCAAAATGGTATGCTGAATAATTGAAAAAGCATTGCATTTAATCAATAAATGATAATTAAATGCATATAGATATAATTTTATAGTAAAAATATCATAGATAATAATATTAAATATAATGAATGAAATGGATAATTATTGGATTTATAGTTTCCATAGAATATAGTAACATTACCATCATGATTTATTCTCCAGATAGTTTAAAAAACACCTATGTGAAAACATTTTGATCTGATGCTATACAAGTGATTCTTCCGAAAATACTACCAATGAATAGAGGGCCATACATTATAATTTCCCCAATCCATATATTGAAGGTCTAAAATAATCATGATAAATAAAATAATTGTTTTCATTCAGAAATGATGTGTGTTGTTAAATATATGTATATATTAAAGGATAAGGATTTCTTAACATTTTTTTAGTTAATAAAATAATTTTCAAAGAAAATTCCATATCTAAAAAAGGAAGATTGTTTAGGAAATAATGATATCCTTGATAAATGGTATTTATATTTAGGGAAATTTAAAGTTCAATAATCATAGGAAAGTGAATGACTCATGGAGAAGTTAATTACTAAGAAAATAATTAATGGAAGTGAAATTTAATTAAATCCTATGTCCAAAAAATCATAAACAATAAACAGGAAGAATAAAAATGGATTCAATATAATTTATAAGATTTTATTATTAGTAGGTTTATTTTTATTGACTAAATAAAAAATATGTTTTAAACCATAGTTGAGGAAATATTATTTTCATTTTGGAAATCACTTTTGAAATAGAAAAAAAATTTAAATCCTTTTCTTTGAAAATAATATTCTTTAGCTATGAATTTATTGAATATTCTGAAAATAATTTTCATTAAAAATATTATTTTATTATTTCAATGGATGCTTCAAAGAAATTATGGAAGGTAATTTCATACATTTCATACAAGGTAAAAATAACACTATTTTTTGCATTGTAAAAAGGTTGGAAGAGTTCCTTGATTATAAAACTAGAAGAAAATTTCTTTGAAGAAATTTGGTAAAAAGAAAAAATGGATAAACAAATTATGAATAAATTATTTTAAAAAGGATAAAATATTTTTAAAAAACATGGTTTTGGGTGAAAAAAGGTTATTACCAAAAATATAAATGAATATTTGTTTACATTAAGATATTTTATAAAATATTATTTGAACCAATGTGTGAAAAAATGATCATATTACTAAAAAATTATCATTAATAACCATATGATATTAAAAATAAAGTGTTTATTTTGAAATGATCAAATATTTCCATTCAATATAATTTCATGTGTAAAGAATACAGAATAAAATGATATCATAATGTAAACCCTTGAAATGATTATAATGTTGATGTGAGTTTAAAACAACAAATTTATTATGTATATAAACTATAAATCCAAATAAAAATTTAAAATTATACTTTATATTTTCATGAATATTTACACATATAATATTATAAAATTAATAATAATAAGGAAGTAATATAACCCAATTAAAAGAAACTGAGTTTTGAAACTCATTTCCACATAGAAACTCTTAATTATAAATCACCTTAGATGAAATTAATCCATTTAAAATTTAAAATCACATAAAGAATGAAGTATTTATTATATAATCTATCAAATGGTTTGTATATACATCATATAAAAAAACTAGTGAAATAAAATTATAATTTTTTTCAATGAATGGAAATTGAGTCGAAATCATTACCTTATGCTTCTTTTTGGTATAAAATTAATTAAAATCCGTTATAATGGTTTAAATTATTATATGATATTAAAAATTAACTATAATTATATTTATAATATCATATAATGTTCATTTAAAACAATGTATCATCTGTTCATTAATAATCTCTGATTATATTCATTGTTTTAGATAATAAATAATTTGTTTTTAAGTAAATTTGATTTTTATTTTTGTTCCTATTAATTAAATTCTAATTTAATATTATCCAACATGTAAAATATGATATTAATATTATATAAATTCATTATATATTTATTTATTGTAATTCAAAAAATTTGGTGATAGGAAATTAAATACACAATTCATGGAGACTGTAGGATGTATATATGCATGAACATTGTTTACATTTTCATATCATATTGAAGGAAATAAAATTAATATACATATATTATAATTCCAATATCATTTTTTCATATATATAGAATATTTTTATTATAATAATACATAATACATTCCTTGTAATGCATGAACAAATCCCATCACTTTTTGTGGCAGCAGTCCATCCTCCACACGTGTAACAATTTCATATTCCCACAGTGGGGAATAATGATTTTATTTGTGATATAATAATTAAATAATAATTATAACATCATAAAAATCATATATATTTTATATAAACTATAAATACATCATTATTTCCTACCCATAAATGTTGTAATTGAAAAAAGGACGAAATCAGTTCCTGAGGAGGTAGTGTACCAAACACACAAACAATGATTATGTTACCCATTTGACGGAGGTTTCTGACATTTTATGTCATAAAAATGAAATAATAATATCTAAATATATATAATATACGGAATTCATTATAACATTATGGTATAATAAGAATATACCATAAAAAATAATGAAATAAATAAAAAAGTTTTTTTAAAAACACATCCTCTTCATCAGGTATCCTCGTTATGTTTTAAATAAAACGTTACTTGGTTGAATTTATGACCTAAATAAGTCATTATGACTATGGTAGGTATTTTTTTTAAGTGATTTTGTTAGGGATTTTCCTAACCAAGTGGGTTGATAAGAATGAATGTGTGAGGGGAGTGAGCACCCTTTAACATTTGTGGAGTGAAAATATTCAAAATAATCAGAAGTATTTAATATTGGGAGGTTTCCATAACTTAATGTGGCTCCATGATTAATAATTAATTTATTTTTAGTATTATATTGATGATTAAATCCTCTATCACCCAATATAAGGCATGTTTTTAACATTTTTTCTTTAACTCTTATACTAAATATTTTAACATTTTGGGGTTTCCATTATTTAAACTTGCTTTCTAACAAAACAATTTACACATTATGAATAATTTATAGTGAGATATATTAAAAAATTTACCTTATTATTATATATATTAAATATAAAATAAAAAACTTATGTGTGTGGAAAATTAATATTACCACAAACACATGTGACGTGCAAAAACACCGCTTTAACCGTAACTACACTTACTGAGTTTTTTTATAATTTAAGAATAAATACATCCATTATTATAATAAAAATTAATATATAATTGGAAATGTTTTGATATGAATTAATATTTAAAAATATCATGAAAATAATATGATATTTTTATCAACTGTAAGTCATTTAATAAAATAAAACATACCATAAAACATCATTATTATATATTTTGATACTATTGATTTTAATGAAATTAGAAAATATGAAGAGAATGATGGATTTAAAATCCAGGAAGTTCAAATAATTTTTAAATTATATATTTATATAAAAATTCAAATTAATTTAATAAGTAATTAAATTTACATCACTTTTAATGATTTAATAACATTTTTTATTTAATTATTATTTAAATAAGTTATGCGTTGGAGTTTCTTAAGCATTAAAAGTTATAATATCATATCTAAAAATTAGTAATAATTATTATGATAAAGAAACATCATTTATATTTTAAAAGGATATGTATAACATATCCAATTTTTTTATACCCATCCTAATGCATTATAAATATTAAATTTATGTATGGTTCATTTATTTATCTTTTTCATTATGTAAAGTATTATATAAGAAAATTTCATAGAAACAGTGTCCCACAAAATCATATGATTTTTCCATAAGTATTTTTGGATCGACATATGTCTAAAAAATGGGTATTGGAAAAATAGGAATGCCATTTTAAACCTTATATTATTAGTTGAACCCTACCAAGTAAACTATGGTTACATTATCTACAGTAATTCATTTTTAAACTTTTTCATTAATAATTATATTAAAACACTAATATGAACATATTACAAATAATAAATTATACATATTCAATATATTGAATACATTTTCTATAATTAAATATAAATATATATAAAATTTTGATAATAAATTAATCTCGAAGACATGCTAAAAAAGTGATTTTTTAAAGTGAAAATATTCAAATGTTTATAATATTTTTATATATAAATTCCCTTAAATTTTTTTTAATATTACCAAACTTTGATTACTAAATGTATATTTGAACTATTTTGACTTTAAAACGAATTCATAATATAATTTAACAATGAAAATTATTTGGATGAAATGACATTTTTCAATTAACATTCATTATATTTCACTATTTATCTAAAAAATAAAATTCCTAAAAATGTAAGATGAATTAAAAATAATATAATTTTGGTATTATTATTTCAAAATATATTAATATTATTTTATAAATTTTTTCTAAAAGTTATAAAATTTAATTTTAAATTATGTTCTATAAGAACAATTAAATAGACTTTTAGGGAAAAATATTATTTTACCAGAAAGTGTTTCTTATTATTTTAAATTTTTATTTGTTTTTTATAATAATTAAATAAATAATAAACATGTTTAAACTATATATATTTTTAGGTTATTCAATTATTTTCATAACAACCAATTCTAAGTCTGGGTAATAACTATATATTAATATATTTTTGTTTCGTAAAACTCAGTCTTGCATGTAACTTATATTATCAAATAAGCTACTAATTGTGTACATCACAATATAAAATTTGTATATCATGTAAAAAATATAAAATTATTTTTTTGTGTCACATATATTATTTAACAAAATTTTAGTCTTTTATATTTTTATGGTGTTCCATTCGCACATTCTTAAATAAATTGCATCTTTTGAATATAAACCTGATATCAGTAATACATGGTATGATATTTACAAATTCATTCATTAAAAAACACAAATTATAACTAGGTTGATACAATATCCACTTAATAAGAATTAAATTGATGTTAAAAATATCTTATGGAATAACACATAACTAGGGTTTCAAGTTGGAGAACATAATTGGAAAGTGAAGGTATTGATATGGATGATAATCATAAATATATGTAGGGATTGATAGTGGTCATTGATCATAATAAGGATAAAGATAAAAAAACATTAATGGGGTCAAAACAACAAATATTTTATAATCTAATAGATAATCCGTCTCGAAGTATATTAGTGTAATAAGATAAAAAAATTTATAGTAGATTATATGGGAAATTTTATAGAATTATTTTACAGCCTATGAATATAAGGAAATATACTTACTCAATATTTAATAATTTCATAATTTGGTTATTCATCAATATATTTCACCATGAACATAATATCCTAAAATAAATATTTTATTCCAATGTCACTAAAAGTCACATTTAATTAATAATATGATCTATAAATGAGTGACAAGTCTTTCCCTCTTTATGGAACTATTTTCCAAAAATATTATTGTAAGAATAAGTTATCTAATAAATTGATCTATTCAACTAAAAAGTAACACGACTATTTCACCCCTAATATTTATATTTCATATAGTTTAACTAATTACTTATTAAATATGATATCTTGTAGGTTATCAGTAAGCTCTAAACCCACAACATCCGTCGGTCATGGGTTTAAGTCTGACCTTTCTCAACATGATGGGTTCTCAAAAAACTTAAATGTTTTAATTTTTCAAAATTATATTAATATAATTACTATAATTTAATAATAAAAATATTATGGAAATCCTTGAAATAAAATTAATGATTAACAAAACTTTTCACTATGGTGTTCATACATTTTTTTTCAAATAGTAACAGATTTATTTGTTTACTATTATAATGTTATTAATGATCATATTAACCCTAAAAGTTATCGATACCTTTAAACCCATGTCTATAAAATTTGAAGGTATTATATCTCAAATAAATTTTCAAATAAAACCTATACTCTCCAAAAATTTATCGACAATTTTATTAATCTATATATACTCTCACAACCTAAAACCTAAAAAGTGGTGTTTATATATTGTAAAATATGATAAATATTAAAATCATTAAAAAATGATGCAATCTTTAACCATTTTATTAATGAATACATACATGTTTCTAAAATTTTAAATAATACAAATATGCTTCATGATTCTTATAACTAAAATACCATTGGTACAATACATCTGTAATATAATTATATAACCCCAATAAATATTTCGAACGTTTTATTTCAATATAAGAACTTCCGTGGTCTAGAGTTTAAACTAGGTAATTAATTTTTATTATATATTCAAAACTATCCTATTTTCTAAATAAAATTTGAATTATCCTAATCATATTACCTAGGAGTGTCAAATGTGGTGCACAATAAATCCTATTGTCAGGTACCAGGTTACACTTGAGTCAAGTTTGACACACCCTTTTTAGAGTTATTATGACTAGATGCATCAATTCTATAATGATGTCCACTTGTAATATCTAGATAAGGATATATTTCTAGGAAACACCACATAACCAATATCTTACCAAAAAAATTAGGATTTTCCTATAAATTTATCCTCAAATTATATCATTGGGTTATACTCCCCAATCTACATTATCCTAAATCTAGTTCTCAAGGTTTCTACATAACTTCCTTTAATACCAACTGTATAGATCAAGACCCCAGAAAGCCCAAAACTAGTGCCAGATACCAAAATATTTTCCCAAAATATAAGGAATCACATCCCAAAGATATGATATGTTTAATATTATTTAAAAAATAGAGACATACATGAGTGTTATAATATATTCGAATGAACAAACTAGAAAACAATTTATTTTAGAGAATATAATTTTCCTCATAGAATAGTCTTGTATATCTCTCATATTTACCATCATGGAATTTTTTGGGAATGGAAAAAGAATTAGGTTGAGATCAAATATGCATTAAAGGTTAAGTATAGTGGATGAAATCTTGAATCAATAAGAATAATTAATGTAAAATGGTAATATTTGTTCACATATGCCATATAGTTAATAAAATTACCAGGAAGTCCATCCAGACAAAAAATAAATGAAAAAATATATAGGATAATAATAAACATTTAAAGGGAAATATATCATAAATTTTTTTTCTTAGTGGCATGATTTAATGAATATATTAGGAAAAATCAATATGTAAGGTGAATAACTAAAAACACATTCCTTGTAATAAATAAATTATAATTAAACACATACTGGGTTAATTTTACAGTGAAAATCTCATAGATAATAATAATAAATGAAATGAATGATATGAATGATTATTGGACTTCATGTTTCCTGATAACATAATTATATTACCCCCATGATCTATTATCTAGATAGTTTAAAACATGCTAGGAAAAATCCCATTGAGTTGAGTCTAGCAAACTTATTCATCCCATGAGAATAAAATTTCATCGACAATATTATATAAACCTATCCCCAAATCTTTTATTTCGTTTAAAATACATTCATCCTATATTAAATAATTCTTTTAATTAATAAATTACATGAGTTATCAAATATTAGTATTGAGTAAAGGATACCGATTTATCTATACTTCCCTAATTAATTCAATAACATTCTTATTAATAACCGTATGAAAAAAATTTAAACAGTTAATGAAATTAACATATCCATGATAAACGATGTGATCTTATAGAGGGAATTAAATGTTATGTTATTATAAGAAATTAAATGACTCAAGGGGATGTTAATGAATATGAAAATGATTTAAGGATGTGAATTCCAAAAATACCCTCTGTCGAAATAATCATAAACCATTTAAAGTTCGAATAAGGACAATATTAATATAGTGTACACATAAATTATCTAAAATATGTGTTTAACCATTTATGAAATAATAAGGCATTAAAAATATACTAAAGGAAAATATCGTTTTTATTCTGGAAATCACTTGTTAAAACATACTACCTTTTGAAAATAATATTCATTGTAAATCAATTTTTTTAAAACTATGAATTTCAGAAAATATACTCAAAAAAATTCTTTAAAAAAATCATTGAAAACATGCAATGTAAGATTCAAATAAATGATTACTTTTAATTTAATACAAGTTGTACAAGTTAAAAATAGCATTACATTTTCATAGTAAAAATGATAGAAATGATCCTGGTTCCAAAAAACAAGAATATACCATTCAATTAAATTGGTAAAAACTAAATTAGGAAAAAAAATATTTAATAAATTATTTATTAATGTTAAGAAACATTTTTGAGAAGATATTTATAAAACATGGTTCTGGGAGAAAATAGGTTTCCAACTGAAGGGAGAAATGAATTCATGTATTCTTAAAAACATTCTCTAAAATATTTTATATACTGAGGTGTGGAAAAAAAATATTACATGAAAATTTTCATAATAACCAAAGGATTTTAATATCATAGGGTTAATTAAAAAAATATAAAATAATCCCCTTTAATTAAAATTCAGGTGTAAACATTCCCAAATAAAAAGAGATTATGAAGTAAACCCTTGGAATGATCATAACATTTATGAGACAATCATAAAATGAATAGATTATTTATATTGACTGTAATTCCATATAAAATAAGTGGATATAATAAATATATATTCTAAAGACATTACACATATAATATTATAATATTAACTACACTGAGGAAGTAATATAACACCATGAAAATAATTTTTTTTATTGAATATCATTATAATATAGTTATTAAAAATTAAAATCCCATTAGATGAAATAATTCAAATTGAAACATAAAATAAAATGAATAATGAATTATTAATGATATTTAATATCATAGGTGTAGTATATTCACCATAAAAAATAGTATAGGATTATAACTTTACAAGTTTCTTAAAGTAATGGAAATTCTCACAAATTATGTTACCATAAGCTTCATTTTGGAGGGAGAATAATTAAACACACATATGATGGTTTTGAGCATGTTATTAAATTAAAAAATATAAATATTCATATTTATATAAACAACTATAATTATTTTATAACATATTATCAACCATTCATTAATATTCATTAGTTATTGTCATTTTTTCAAGTAACAAATGTTTTGATTTTCTGGTAAGTTTGCAGTTATTATTTTTTGTACTTTATAATTTGATAATGATTTCATAATTCTAAAAAAATAAACTATGATATAAATATCATATAAAGTAATTATAGTTGTATTTATATTAATTTTTAAAATTTTGTTAGAGGAAATTAAATACACCATTTGTGGAGATGATAGGTCATATGTACGCATGAACACTGTTTCCATCTAAACACCATATTGAATGAAAAAATTTAAATTATATATATATATCTATTAATTAAATAATAATTATTATGTCATATATATATATATAAATTTTTTTATATACATCCTTAATACATCTTATGTAATGTGTGAATGGATAACATCACATCTCATGGCAGTAGTTCGACATACACATGAGTGACGATATCATATTCAAAAAAATGTAAAGACTGAATGTTTTTGTGATATAATAATTCCCTAATAATAATTAAATCCAATAAATTATATATATTATATATTAAATTCCAATAAATCATTATTACCAACCATGAATGTTTTTAATCTAAAAACGAATGATATCGGTTCTTAAGGTAGTAATCTACCACACACATGAACAATAATTTCACAACCAATTTGATAAAAGGGTGTGAAGTTGTAGGTCATTAAAATTATGTTAAAAACTCATACATTATATATGATACTATGTTTTTTATATCAATTTGTTTTAATAATAATTTTTAGTAGGTGTAGAAAGAAATAAATTAAAAAAGCGTTTATAAGAACATTACATCTTCTTTAGGTATGCTCTTTATGTTTGATCTAAAACAACACTTAATTGGATTTCTTTTAAAAATATGGATTATAGAATTAAGGGAGTGAACATGGTAAGATATATTATATGTTATTTTTGGTTCTAAATGGATTTATATTTTTAATGAAGTAAGTGGATCAAGTTACCTTTCGTAGTACAGAAGGAGTGAAATTCTTGTAAATTATTAGATTTAATCAATATTGGGTGAAATCCATTACCTCATGTGAATAAAATATTGAAAAATAATTTTTCTAAACGATTACATGGTCTATCCACAAGTCCAACACACAATATAACACAAGTTGTAAACATTTGTTTCCTCACATCCTATGTTTTGTTGAGTTTATCACTATTTTTTTCATTATGTTAACTAGTATTCTAATAGAAATAATTTATCCATTATAAATATATTAGAATGGGAATTATAAGAAAATAATTGACTTTATTATTATAATTTTTAAATATTAAATAAAAATTCTATGTGCTATGAAATTTAATTTAACCACAAGCACATCGAACAAGCAGAAACACCACCTTAACCATAACTACCATAACCGAGTAATTACTATTAAACTATCAATATAGTCATTACAATAGAATGACTGGTACATTATTGGACTATATTTTTTATTTTTAATGGCTTAAAATCACTTTAGAAATTTTATTTTTTTATTCTTTAAATCATTCAATAAAATATAATTTATCATAAAAAACATGTTTGTCAATTATGACATTATTAATTTAAATTAATGTTGAAAATATAAATAAAATGATGGAGTTAATATATATTATGTACAGATATTTTTAAAGTGATAAGTAAATCTAAAAAATTAATGGAAGATAATAATCGATTATATTCCCTTCAATTTTATGGTTTTTATTATAATTTATTTTATATAATTAGTTACAAAATTAGTACTACATTTTCATTTCTAAAGAATTTAATATAATTATATCATCTCTAAAAATTAAAGTTAAATTATTATGATAAGAATAACATATTTATATTTAAAAATTATATATATAACTAATTTTGTTTGTTATTTCCCTAACCCGAAGTAATATATATATTAGAAGTATGTAGGTTCATTTTTTATCTTTTTCATTATATAATTTATTATATAGATTAATTTTATTTAAAAGTGAACATAAATTCATAAAGATAGATTATAATGTTATAAGATTTTATATATGGCCATGTAATAGGTATTTGACTAATGGTTCGGACATTTCATCACTTATATTATTATTTTAACCCCTAGTAAAACCATTTATACCATAACTGTGATAAATAATTTTTTACTATATTCGCTATTCATTTTAGTAAAAAATTATGTTGAACTTATTTTAAATTATAAATTTTTATGATTTCAAATATGGAATAAATTTTTGACATTAATCTTGTTGAGGTTGTTTATGTTTGTTTAAAATTAATCCTATATACAAGATATTAAATAGAGTTTTTAAAGTGAAAATGTTTAAAAGATTATGTTGTATTTATATATAAATTTACAATACAAATGCATAAAATATCATAAAATCAAAAAATATATGTATAATATAACTATTATTTATTTTAAAACAAGTTCAAAATATTGTTTTCCTATATATATTATTTAGGAAAAGATGGTATTTTCAATTTAAAAACTGAATTTTATCACCACGTAGCAAAAAATGAATCATCTATGAAGAGTCCAAAAAATTCAAGCTAGCATATTTTTAGTTCCCTGATTTCAATAATTAAGTTCAGAAATTCATTTAAATTTTTAAAAAACCATTAATATTAAATTTAAATTATGTGTTCCAAACATTATTAAACCATATTTTACAAAAAAATAGTATTTTTAGAAGATATTTATTTTTATTTTAAATGGTTATAATTTTATTTATCATCAATATATAGTTATTAATAATTATTAAACTATATAATTTAATAATTTAGTAAATTATATTCACAATCAATATTCCAACATCATTGTAATAACTGTCCAATAAAATATCTTTATTTGGTAATACTCGGTCTTGCTTGTAATGAATGTTATCAAGGAAATATGTTGTTTCATGTAACATAATCTACACATAGTGCTGTGTATAAAAATATATAATCAAAAACTTTAATTTCACTTAAGATATTCAATAAAATTTTATTCTTTTGCTATTTTTGGATATTACAAGATAAATTAGTTACAAAAACATATCCACTTATTGTATCTCGATAAGGATTTATTTCATGTAAAATTAATTAATATATTCCTTAACAAATCATTATGATTTTATCTGGTACTTTTACTATTATTAAAAGTCTATCAAAAGGTTATTTTCTCTAATATATGTTCTCCAAAATCTAGATTCCAAGGCTTATAATAATATTTCTCTCATACCAACCAATAACATCATTATCCAAGTAGCCTTAAGATGGTGGTTATATTAATAGGTTAGTACTAGATACAAATGGTCACATCGTTAAGGTACAAATATTTTAGTAGTATTGAAAAGAGAGATACATACGTTTATTTCACATTAAATTATAGAAAATTCAACATATTATTCTCATCGATAGAACCACTATTTCCTTTAGCATAACCGAGCATATCAAGCATAACATATTTTGAAAAATCATTGGTAAAGGAAACATATTAATTGGGTTAGAAAATATGCTTATTAAGGTTATGAATAAAATATAATCTATACTAAATAGATATGGAATAGTCAATTTAGAAAGGTAAGTATCAAAAACAAAATTTCAATCAATAAATTTCTTAAGAATAAATAATAATATGGAATAATAAATGATGGTCAAATAATTACATATAAATTATCACTTGATCATTAAATTTATATATGGATATCAAAAATAATCTAATATTTACAATTACATCAATAAAATATCTTACAACGAGGGAATTCATAATGATAGAAATCATAAACATACCATCCAAGCCTCATTCTAGGAAATCATAGAAAAATCAGTAAATCCTAGACCAAATACAAAAGTTATCTTGCCTCATGAGACTTAACAATGAATTAATGGACTATAGAAGGATTTTTCCCTCACTTACCATGTCTAATGTATTCCTCATATAAAATGATAGAAAAGTAATCCACAGAAAAATTTGTAATAAAAAACTAGAATTGTGAAATGTTATTAATTTACTACAACAATAAAAAATCATAATAATTATATTGTAATTTGTAAAATAGTATATAAATAATACATACTTAGTATAGAATAATATAAACCATGAATGTTCACATAGATTAATATACAATCAAAATATCACTTGATGAGTTATTGGGTAAAATTCCCTTTATAATTTTGAAAAACGTATTCAATATCTAAAATTTTGTTAATATTAAGGAACATAAATTATTTAGAATGAACCTTGAAAATTTTAAATTATTATTTAAAATAAATATTGTTTAGGATGGTGGAAATTTGCATTCATTTTGTATAAGTTAAACAAATATGTATTTAAAAATATTATAAAAATGGTAAAAGTGCCTCATTTTGAAAATGACATAAAGATTACATTTACCCTAGTTCATAACTTTTTTTATAAATTAATTTATAAATAATTTTACAATAGTAAAAATATTCATTAATACTTTTAAGGGAATAATTTTTATGGAATAAATAAATTTCTAACTATGTATAAAAACAATGTTATTTTTACTTAAATATTTGGGTTCACTATCCTAAGTAATTAAAGTGTAGAATCTGAAAGAGTAATTTTAATTTCTATAAATGAAAATAGTATTAGAATATATTTTGTGTCTAATATATTTTTAATAAAATAATTTCCCTATGAGATACATTAACATAAAAAATAAAAAATATTGATGAGATTTAGAAATAAACCCATTCCCTAGGGTTAACTTCCTTCTTACTTGTCGAAAAATCATGTATATTAAATAAAGCATTATTATACATATATTCTATAACCATAAACATATATATCATAGTATACCGGATTTTTTATAACGATTTGTTGAATTTTTTTTGCAACTCTTTAAAAAAATAATTATTTTTGGTGTAACTTCTTCTCTTCCATGAATGTTTTGGTTTGGTATCTTTATACTATTAAATATTATTGTTGACCAATTATATAAAAAAATTTAATGCTTATTTTAAAATATTATATGTTTGTTATACAAAAATATTTATTCATCTTAAATATTTTGATATGAAAATATTAATAAAACTCTCAATAGAGACAGTAGGCTGTATATACGCGTAAAAGATGCATCTTTTTTTCGATAGATGGAAAAAATAATGTTAAATGACAATTATAATTTTAGAATCATTTATTTTTCATATATATAATTAACTTTAATTAAATATATCTTTATTATTATCAATTTAAAAATAAAACCGGAAATACATTACATTATTTTGTGGGCGTGGTAGTCCACACATAGACACACGTTTCATTATTGTTTTATAATGGATTGAAATTTATGAAATTAAAGGTAATATTATAATTCAAAAATTATAATGATTTAATATATATAATTTATATAAATTAAATCCATCAATATATTCATCAGTGAGAGGCGATGATGGAAAATGAATTAAATAATTTTTGAGGTGACAATCCACTGTACACACGATTGATAACTTTGCTTCTCATTTGATGGTGGAGTGGATAAATATATGTTATGAAATTATTATAATAGTATATATGAAAATTTATGGTACATATGTTTCTATTTTCTCATATTTTTTAAATATTTTATGGGTTAGAGGATGAAATAATACAAAGTAGCATGGTTAAGAACAATGCTTCTTCTTTGGTGAACTTCTTTATGTTTACACCTAAAGCCAATATAGGATGTTTATATAATAAAAAGGGAAACATTATCATGTGTATTCATGTATGGAATATATTTTTCAATTTTTTTACAAACCAAAGGGATAATGACACGTATAGAGAAGAGGATAGGTGGTAACCTTTTATAATTGGGGGACATGAATACTTGGGAACTTCTAAAATGAATACAAAAAGATACATTTATTCCATTGAATAATGATTTATAGAGTAAATTTTTTATAATTAGGTATATTATAATACCTCAATATATCTATATAAGAGTATTTTGATAATCTTCGTTGCTAATCCCACCCTTATCTATTAGTTTTGCAAAAAAAAACCAGTTTTAACATTAACCACAATAATTAGTTTTTATATTATTTTTAATATACATTATAACCATAAAATATTTTGAACATATAGAAATATATTAATTATTATACTTAAATTTTTTGACCAATTAGTTTAAAATATAATTCATATACAAGGAATAATTTAATTTAAAATAAAACTCACTAGCACAACAAAAATGTTGTTTTCTAAAAAAACTATTTCCCATATACAAAAATAATTTATATCAAAATTAAAATTTAAATTGATTTATATGACCTTAATTGGACTAAAGATATAAATTTTGACTTATTATACATTTTAAAAAAATTAAACAAAATTGTTCTTTTAAAATTTATTAAATAATAATGTTGTTTTCAATAAAATAATCATTTCCCTATTTTACTCAAAATATTAATATAATTAAAAAATTATCAAAAATTAAATCATTGATAACTTCAAAATGTTTCTATTAAAAATAAGGTTAACGTTTTGTTATAAATTTTTATATTTAGGAAAAATATTATTTAAATAATCATGAAAAATGTGATGAAGCCTCTTTTTAGAAAAATACAATTTTTAATTATTATTCATGATTGATTATTATCACATTTATGGAAAAATTATTATATTAATGATAAAAAATTTAATTTAATATATAAGATATAAAATTAAATAAAAATAATTCACCAAGATTGTGTAAATAATTTTCATAAGATAAAAACAAAATGGACACATAAAAACACTTTTTTAGATAAATAATTATTTTACTTTCCAATTGTTTTTATTTTAATTTATAATATATTGATAACCAATGAATTTATTTGATAATTTTTCAAAAATATATGAGGTATAATTTTTTTCTCTATTATTTACAACAATGTTTATGTATAGTTTATAACAGTATGATATGTTATAGTTTCATTAGAATCAGTTTGGAAAGTGTTAGAACTTATCAAAGAGGGAATATAAGGAAAAATGCTTAAAAATTTCACAACATAGCTATTTTAACTAGATTTTAATCTTTTACATTCCCAAATTTATTTTCGGTTTATTGTTTTATTATGTTAGGACATAACTCAAATATATCATCCCATGACATACAATGTATGTACAACTAAAACAATGATCATTTTTAATACAACACAACAACCCTATTTATTTGGAAAATCATTCTAACATTAAACAAGACTTTCTTATTTCTATTACATATATTCATAACCTTTGAAAAACATTTTTATACTTGGTGTGTGAATAAAAATCTCATTAAGGGATATCAAATGAAGGAGATAAGCATTATTCCATGAATACTTATAAGTATATGAAATCATTTTCATAAAGACATACTTCTCACCCATATATCCTTACTTTGTGAGTAATGAGATTTAAATAAAACATAGGGATAATTAACACAACCCTATAGGTATATTATTTCAATACTTACATATATTTTAACTGTCATGGCGATCTTATGATTTGTAACCCTCACGGATACCCTACAATGTAACCCCCAAAACTACCTAATTTTGTAATCATCGCAGTTACACTAGGAGTAACCATACAACTAACCTCCAACATATACATACCCAATTCATTTATGGAGATATAGGTCTCACACTTAATCATAAAAAATTATGAATAACCACAATATAATAATAAAAAATTAATAATTTCATATAAACGTTCCTTTGGAATTTTGTAAAAATTAAAATTTAAGAGGGTTTATAAAGAAGATAACCTTACATATACCATATCATTGAATATAGATTTTATAAAATAAAATAAATTTTTATACACACTAAAAATCAAAATTATGAAACTTAATATAATATAAATTAAATTAAAAAATAATATCAGAATTAAAAAATCCATTTAGAAGAAGGATAACCCAAAGAATCGAAATTGGGTTATGAATTCCCTTAGATCTCTTACATCTTACATAAAACATGTTTAAAACTAATGTATAATGGTTAAAAGATTGTTATTCAAATTTATAAAAACATATTAATTTTTATTACAACTTAAATGGTCTTTTTATTACATCATTAGACCCATTTATAAACAATGTTCTATTATTTCAATCATTTTGGGTGTGTTCTTTACATGATTCCCATTGTCTGTTCGTAAAGGATTATCTTGTAAAATAGAAGAGGAAGTCCAGAAGTTTAATGAAATTATATTAATATATTTTCTGAAAATTAAATTATTACTTAAATCATTTTGGTTTTATTGTTTTAGGAAGAATCATTAGATAAATCCTTTGTGATAATTATTAGATTATAAGGGTGAGTTTTGGTCATTACAAACCGCTTTTCTTTTATTAATTTATAGTATGGATAAAATCTTGATCCAGAATATATTATATCATATAATATTTATAATACAATATTATTTAACAAAACTAATTGTTTTAGGACTATATTTTAAGGACATAATGGAAATGAAAGACACGTCACCCATGGTCATGGTAAATCGACACATCACATACTATGTTCTTATTTTGAGAATGAGAGAGGGAATATGTAGTATGATGAATAATATTTCCATAATCATGATAAAATAAGAAATAAAAAATATTTCCTAGATTTAATTAGTCTTGGATAAGGGTAGGGTAAGTGATTATAAGGGAAAAATTCATAAAAAAATAAAAACCAACTGAATGAATATTTTTCTCTCTTAATCTCTTCTCATTGAGATCCTTTTTATGGCCTTTGGTTTTGGCTATTCATGGATAAAAATAGGTCTTGGACATGTGAAAGAGCCTTGTTAAGGGATTTTTATATAATTTAGTCATTTCTAAAATCTTGAGAGGTGTGAGAGGAAGAGGGTGGTGAGGGTGGAATTTACAATGGAGGAGGGGAGGTGTTTTACATTATTTTAAAGATTTGTTTAATATTTTTTTCTCAAGACTATGAATACTATTGATTCATGTTACCCAAAAGAGTAAACAGAAAATTTTCATTAAAGCTAAGAGTGCTTAAATCATCCATGATAGTAGGAATACTGTATTTTACATATAATGTAACTGCCCAAGCTTCTATGGTACGCTTCTCTTTGAATAATGCAGTAGCGTGTGTTGTACGCAACATCGAGTTCTAACACACCATAACCAATCAAACTAGCCGTTATGAATAGTAATACTGACTTTTTGAAATTTATAAACTTTATTTTTCAAAATGGAATTCATTTTTGGATTCAGAATATCGAAATTATCCTAGGGTGAATTTTTGGTATTTTTCTGAAAAACATCATTTTTTGATGAATAGTGAAACCACTAAGTGGTAGTTAAAAAACAACATTTTTCATAATATGTAATTTTACCTCTCCTGTGAGCGGAATTTCGAAAATCCGAGAGACATGGTTAATATCAAGTAGTAAAATGTGGTTCAATGAGATGAAAATAATTTTTTTTTATGAATAGTATCTTTTTAATTTTATTTACCACGGTTAAAAGTAAATAGGGTAATTAAGGGTAAAAATAATATTAATATTATCCTAACACATATGCTACTTCTATTGTACAAGTGTATCTCGACCAAAAACAACCTTATTAATAAAATATTATCATTTTGGTCCACTTGGATTAGATTAGGAAATTTATTATTATTTAATTCAAAGAAGTTTTAAAAGAGTTAGATTCAAAGATTATTTACTAAAACATTTTTAATATAGGGTTCTATATAAGGTAAATTATATTGTAAGTATTAATTAGAAAGATAAAATGATTTCCTAGATAATTATATTTGATTTATAATTTGTATAAAATAAATTATTTAATTTATTTATGACACAATGATGATGCAGTAATTACCATAATACTTGAAAATTAATATAATTGATATTATAAATACCCAAATAAATATATTTTGAGACTTTTTATGAATTAAAATAATTTTATAGGTTAATATGACATGTTAGGAATGAGTTAATTAACCTTTTCTGAAGTAATAATTCTGTTATGAGTTTCACAAAAATCAATTTTCCAAATAGTGTCAAAATTGACATAAAAGAGTTTTTAAAACAAATATTATATTATTAATTGATATTCAATTCCTAAAAATCTAAGGTTCTGGAAAGAGACTTATATAATGATATATTTATCATTAATGTACCACTTGAGGGTCTCTTGGAGGTATATAGTATGTTTATTAAATATATAATATAAAAATACAAAGTGACATGGGAAGTGTCAAACTAATTAACTAAGAGTTAAAACTAAAAGATAAGGATAATAGAATGACCCAAAACTATCTAAATTCTATTGGTTGAGTGGGTTTTATCCAATACCCAAATTAACATTTAAATAATCTACTTTGATATCCCTTATAAACCGAATATGAATTTATTATAAAATAATATTTCTAGCTTTTCCAAAGGTGCCCCTGACCCCTCTTATAAAAGGTAACTCCCCCTTTTCATTAATTAACACCTTAAAAGCCTTTTGGTTCAGCCAAACCCTGCCCAAATACTCTCTAAACTTCCCTCAAATCAACTGAGAGGCCTTATTTTGTTCATAAATCCATCTTAAGGAGACCTTTTCATCATAACAAAAGGAAGAAATCGAAGAAGACGTAATGTTTTCAGCACCCGTTTTCAAGTTCATTTCTTCTTCAACTACTTCTTTATTTGTTATTCCCATTCTAAAATAATAAATCCAGTATCTGCTATGTACTGTGATATTATTATAAATATGGTACAACCATATTCAGTATTCTATCCATCCATTGAATGACATGTCAACATACGTGCTTACGTACGGCTTACCGTCTCCACGTCGTGCTGTAATTGTTATTCAATAAATTATTATTTGGATGGGTATAATAATGATGTATAATTCAAGTAAATATTAAATATAACATGATAATGATTCTTTATATATGATATACTATCCAATTATATATTATTTTAATATCAAAAGAATGATATTGTCGCTCGTACGTACGTACGGACTACCGTCTGCACGAACGTGATGAGATTCATTCTCCATCGTATCCATTCAAGTCTAATTCTCATTTGATGATTAATAAAGTATATAAGGACTTGATATCATTCTGGATATTATTATGATACAACCTATCCATGACAAACATGGCTTACGTAACATAACATATAAAAGAAAACGAGTATGTTGACACCCGAAACAACGATAATAATAACATATTATTAACAAATCAATGTTAAAAGATCATATATGATATCATATTAATGTATATGATTCTTGTATAATTTAATAAACATTATTTCACCATTGTAAATGAAGTTAAACAAACCTCAACCAAGGAAAATTACAAGGTAAGGGTTTATTTCACAATCTCTTCATAATCTGAGGTTGTTTATACATAATAATCTACTGGGATTTCCTTATCATCCACATCCATGTTTCATAAAAATGTATTTCAAAACATTTTTACTATTTACAAGAATATGGGTTAAATTCATTTATACCCTTGTTTGACTTTTTATAAGAGGTTTATAAAGGAGTCTTTCCGTCATTTCCAAATAATGTGCTTTTTAACCTTTTCGACAGAATTAAGGTAAGAATGTTTTTTAACTTATACGGACGGTGCGGCTATTTTACACCATTATAAAAACTTTGAAGTTTCCCTTACAATCTTATAAGAAAATTTTCAAAGTATATGTTTTATTTTATAAATATGTGACTCTTAAATGATTTTAAAATAGGAAGAGATATTTCTCTAAAAAGAGTTTTTATTTTATCTATGTCAACATCCTTTGATAGATTTTATGTTTATTTGGAGTTGATTTATTATGATACAAAACATCCATATTTTATTGATGGTTTTGTGATATGTTTGACTGTGGATGTGTTATTTTTATACCATTCATGGTTTATGAATAATTTATTGACATTTCATATGTTAGTTTTAATACGAAGGTTTATGTTATGTTTAAACTTGTTCATATAAGGAATGCATTGGACTTTATTTGTGACGGGTGGAGCCCGCTATAGCTCCTCGATGCATCATTAGGTCTCATGAGCAAAAATAGAGTCTTGGCACAAGGACTTCAAAAAATCTTATTTGTAGACATGGCACGAGGACTTGGCTCTGTGGTTATGATATTCTGGCATTATGCATTCCATCATTCTGAAAGTGTTTATTTATATTGCATGTGATTATACGATTATTAGAATATCCATGTGAATAAGTATATGGAATTATTTCATTTTATTTTTTCCATACTATGTTGAATTTCAAGTTTAAAAGTCTTTTGTTTTAGTTATACATTCCATTAAATGTTTATTCTTATTTATGAAAGTTTCCTCTATATTGTTATCCTTACTGGGCATTGGAGCTCACCCGTTTTATATGTTTTATTTTTTTCCAGTATGTGAAGAAGTATTATATGAATGTCCTACAGGAATAGTATGAGAGGTTAAGATTGTGGACTATGGAGACTATATTATTTTATTTTTTCATTTTATGATGTAATGTAAACTTTATTAATGTACCTAGTTATTCCAAGGCTACTAAACTAATCGATCTTTCGAGACTTGATCTTTCTTGTGATCATGAAAATGTTATGTAATAATGCACCGAATCTGGGTAAATGGGGTCGGGGCTTTACAGTTGGTATCAGAGAAAGTTTAGTACAATACATGGAAGCTAGATTTAGATAAACTCTGATTAGAGCACATAGACCTAAGATGGACTTTGAGGATTAGTATAGAAGAACATCCTAAAATTTTGGTATTGTAGAGATTTTGTGAGTTTTTCGAGCAATACGTCGATGTCAATATACGAGCAGGTAGAGGTGGATCTGGTATAGATGTACCTAGGGGTAAAACACGAAAACATGGCTTTGAGATAGACTCGAACAGGAACTAGTGAACGACAACAGGCCTTGCTGCACTCTTGGTTACGACACACCCGAGGGATATGCTTAGGATAACTCTCTATTTCATTACAAATCATTATGAAGGGTTTATGAGTATATAATTCCTCAAAGAAAACATTTTTATGATTATGGATTATGTCCATAAATTGTTCAATTTATGTTAACTGTTTTATAAGTATGAAATTATGTATTTTTATTCATAAACTGATCTAGTTTATGCCATTATTTAGAAATGGTTCCTAGTGGATGAAACATAATCCTTATCAATGCACGCACTCCATGAAGGGATTTCCCTCCTTTTAAAGATAATTACAGTAAAGCTACTGATGCAACTGGTGCTGATCAGCTAATCACTATACTGGGTCAACTCACTCAGGTTATGAATAATAACGTTACCCGTATGGGGCACCCTGATCTGCAACGTAGAGGATCAATGTTAGATCGCTTCATGAGGAAACAACCACCAACGTTAAATGGTAATACAAATCCCTTAGTAGCTGAGCAATGGATAAATTTTCTAGAGAAAATATTTCATGCTTTGGGGAGTAGTGAAAGGGAAAACGTTATCATGCCAGTTTCCCGCCACACTAGAGATGCTGATCAATGGTGGTCATTGATTCAAAACATGAAGGAAGATGATGAAGTATCAAATATGGAATAAATGGAGTTAAAATATATTTTTTAGAAAAATTCATTTCTCATGACCATTGAGCAGATATGGAAAGAAAATTTCTGATTATGAGACAAAAGGATGATGAGAATGTCGCAAAGTATGAGCCTAACTTTACAGGGTTATCAAGGTATACAAGTGATTATATACGTAACCCAAGAAGTAATATTGATCATTTCTTTGATGGGTTAAAACCATTTCTCCTTCGAGCATTAGTCTCACAATCCTTCTCGTCATATGAAGACATTGTCTCATGTGACATCAAGACTGAAAAGGAATTCTCTAAGCCTTATTACTTTAAAGCAAAGAAAGAGAAGAAGAGATCTGCTGATCAATCTTGGAATGGAAATAAGGGGAATAAGGGAAAAGTTGAATATCCATCCTACAGTAAATTTGGGAAGAAACACCGCGGTACTTGCTTAAAAGGAACGGGAGTCTGTTACATGTGTGGTGAAAAAGGCCACCAAGCTCGTGATTAGAATGGGATGAAGGAAGCTACCGATGTCTAATGATACAATTACAGGAAGATGAGACATTACGCAAATGAATGTCATATGCTTCAGGGGAACTTACGTCAGAAAAGGCCAAGGGATCAAGGCCATGCTTATGCTATCACTACTACTGAGGTATAAGCTCCGAAAGATGTGGTGGCAGGTAATTTAATGGTTTAATCAAGTTTATAAAATGCATTATTTGATTCTGTATCATCACATTGTTTCATATCTTCCCAGTTTTCTATGAAAATTAGATATTTCCAATTTGATTTAACAAGGGAGTTGTCAGTTAAAACTCCTAAGGGAAGTATCATTGCAACAATGTTTTGTGAATCAGTACCCATTATAGCACATAAATGTTCTTTATCTACTGATCTGATCATCATACCTATGATTGAGTTTCATATAATCCTCGGTATGGACAAGAGTTTAGACCATGATGTGAAGATTTATTGTAAGAAGAAAGTGGTTATGATTTTTGTTGATGATGATAAGGAACACATTATCTTTAGAGCAGAATCATCATCACCTAATTCTTATCTAGATCCACCACTAGTAGCTCAAATAAATTCAATTATTGGGGAGGAAGAGAATGAAATGACTATGGGTGAGGAATGGAATTTTCAAATAGAGGATGTACCTGTTGTGAAATAATATGTAGATGTGTTTCCAGAATATTTACCTGGAAATCCTTTAGAACTAGAAGTTGAGTTTTCCATTGATTTAATTCCTGGATCAAGGCCTATATCGAAGACCCCTTATAGAATGGCCACTGTAGAATTAGTTGAACTAAAGAAACAACTTGAGGAATTGAGTAATAAGGGATTTATTCACCCTAGTGTTTCTCCATGGGGAGCCCTTATTCTTTTTGTTAAAAATAATGATGGATCTATGAGGTTATGTATCGACTACAGGGAGATCAATGCTATAACAATAAAGAACAGGTATCCCCTACCTCGCATTAATGATTCATTTGACCAACTGCACGGAGCTCAATACTTTTCAAAGATTGAACTTTGATCTGGATACCATAATTTGTGTGTGAAGACCAAAGACGTTCTGAAGACAACATTTCGAACTAGGTATGGGAATTACGAGTTTATAGTAATGCCTTTTGGATTGACTAATGCACCCTCTATTTTTATGGATCTAATGAACATAGTTTTCAAGGAATATCTTGACGACTTTGTAGTGGTATTTATTGATGATATAATGTTATATTCCAAAAGCTCCAATAATCATTAAAATCACTTGCGCATTATATTGAAGACTCTGAGAAGAAATGATTTATATGGGATGTTTAGCAAGAGTGAATTCTGGCTTCATAAGATTTATTTTTTTGGCCATATTTTCTCAAAAGATGGAATCTATTTTGATCCTTCTAAGACCAAGGCAATCCAAGAATGGGCAGCACCTGCGAGTATAACTGAGGTACAAAGTTTTATTGGTTCGGCAGGTTATTTTCAACATTTCTTCCAGAATTTTGCCCGATTGGCTAACCAATTAACGAAGCTCACACATAAATGTGTTAAAATGTTTTTGGACTAATGAGTGTGAAGAATGTTTCGAAGAACTGAAGAGAATATTATTCAATGATCCTTTATTGAATCTACCATCGGGGAATGATGGGTTCGTTATTTATAGTGATTCATCGAAGAAATGACATGGTTGTGTCCTTATGCAGAATGATAGGGTTATTGTCCATGCATCATGACATTTGAAAAATCATGAGAAAAAATATCCTACTCATGATATCGAGTTAGAAGCTATGATCTTTTCTTTGAAGATATGGAGGCACTACCTCTATGGTGAAAATGTGAGATTTATACTGATCAAAAGAGTTTGAAGTATATTGTCTCTCAAAAAGAACTCAACATGAGGTAATGTAGATGGCTTGAATTACTCAAGGATTATGATTGCACGATACACTACCACCTGGGGAAGGCAAACAATGTGGCAGATGCTTTGATCAGAAAAGATCATGGAGTTTTGAACAATATGAGAATTGAAAGGGATCCAATTTTCATGGATCTAGTGAATATGGACATGGGAATAACCAAGGAAGGTGAAACATCAATGATTTTTCAAATGGTTTCCAAACCATCTTTACTAGAAAGGATTAAGAGTTCTCATACTGATGATGAAGAATTTCAAAAGAAGATTAAAGCTGTGAATGATGGGAGATTGAGAGACTTTATATATGAAGATGGAATTTTGAAATTTGGGAAGTGAATTTGTGTTACCGATATACTTGATCTAAAAAGGGGATTTTTGGATGATGCTCATAGTTCCAATTTCATTATACACCCAGGGAGCACCAAAATGTTTTGAGATTTGAAGGAATATTTTTGGTGGGACAACAGGAAGAAGGAGATTGCTGATTTTGTGTCAAGCTGTATGGTTTGTCAACAAGTGAAAGCTGGAAGGAAACAGCCTGGAGGAGTCATGAAACCTCTTCCCATACCAGACTGGAAATGGGACAATATTATGATGGACTTTGTCATGGGGGTACCAAAGACTTATAGAAGGAATGATGAAATTTTTGTCGTTGTTGATCATCTTACCAAGTTAGCACATTTTCTTGCTATAAGGGAAGATTTACCACTTGAACAACTAGCAAGTCTATATATTAATGAAGTTGTGAGACTTCATGGGGTACCCCTATCAATTGTTTCTGATCATGATCCCCATTTTACTTCTAGATTCTTGAAAAGTCTTTAGAAATCCTTGGATACTGAACTTCATTTTAGCACTGCCTACCAACATCAAACAAATGGACAATTAGAACGAACGTTTCAAACCATAGAAGACATTTTAAGATCCTGCTCACTTGACTTTTAGGGTATGTGGGATCAATATTTACCTCTGGTATAATTTTCCTATAACAATAGCTTCCATTTGAGTATTCAGATGGCACCATATGAAGCGTTATACAGAAATAGATGTCGCACACCAACCTGTTTGGATGATGTTGGTGAAAGAAAACTTGTAGGCCCAGAAATGGGGGGGGGGGACGATGTAAAAGGTGAAGGTAACCCAAAACCATATCTAAGCAGCTCAAAGTATGCACAAGAGCTATGCCGATAATCAAAGGAAGGATTTGGAATTTCAAGTCAGTGATCATGTTTTCCTGAAGGTATCTCCATGGAAGGGAGTCATATGTTTTGGTAAGAAAGGAAAATTGAGTCCCAGGTAAATCAGAACTTTCGAAATTCTAGAAAGAATTGTGACTTTAGCTTCCTGATTGGCAATGCCGCCAAGTCTCTCCAAAGTTTACGATGTGTTCCACGTATCTCGGTTGAGGAAATACATGCCTGACCCAACACATGTACACACCTATGAGGAATTAGAACTGGAACCCGATCTGTCTTATTGTGAAGAGCCCGTCAAGATTCTTGATATTAGAGAACAAGTACTGAGAAACCGGACGACTCGTCTGGTAAAAGACTTGTGGAGAAACCATAAGATGGAAGATGCAACGTGGGAACCCGAGGAACAAATGATGAAGAACCACCCGAGTCTTTTCATGTGGTAGTATTCTAGAAATTTCGAGGGAGAAATTATTTGAAGGTGGGGAGAATGTAACACCCCAAGCCTCTAGGGTACGTTTCTCTTGGAATAATGCAATAGCGTGTGTTGTACGCCAGATCGAGTTCTAACACAACACAACTAATCAAACTAGCCATTATGAATTGTAATAACCACTTTTTGAATTTTATAAATTTTATTTTTCAAAATGAAATTCATTTTTGGATTCGGAATATCGAAATTACTCTAGGGTGAATTTTTGGTATTTTTCTGAAAAACATCATTTTTTGATGAATAGTGAAACCACTAAGTGGTAGTTAAAAATACTGAATTTTTCATAAAACATAATTTTACCACATCTGTTAGTGGAATTTTGAAAATCCAAAAGACATGGTTAATATCAAAGAGTAAAATGTGGTTCAATGTGAGGAAAATAATGTTTGGTGAATAGTATCTTTTTACTTTTATTTACCGCAGTTAAAAGTAAATAGGGCAATTAAGGGAAAAAATGATATTAATATTACCCTAACACATGTCATAATTCTATTGGACATGTGTATCTCGACCAAAAACAACCTTAGGAATAAAATATTATCATTTAGGTCCACTTTCATTAGATTAGGACATTTATTATTATTTAATTCAAAGAAGAGTTAAAAGAGTTAAAATCAATGTTTATTTACTAAAACATTTATAATATATGGTTATACATATGGTAAATTCGATTGTAAATTTTCATTAAAAATCTAAAATTATTTCCTACATAATGATATTTTATTTATAATTTTTAGACAATAAATAATTTAATTTATTTATGACAGAATGATGAGGCAGTAATTACCATAATAGTAAAAAAAATAAAATAATTGATATTATAAATACCCAAATAAATATAATATGAGACTTTTTATGAATTACACTAATTTGATAGGTTAATATGACAGGTTAGGAATGATGTAATTAACGTTTTGCGATGTAATAATTCTGTTATGATTTTCAAAAAAATCAATTTTCCAAATAGTGTCAAAATTAACATAAAAGAGTTTTTAAAACAAATATTATATTATTAATTGATATTCAATTCCTAAAAATATAAGGTTCGGCCAAGTGACTTATATCATGATAGGTGTATCATTAATGGACCACTTGGGGGTATCTTGGAGGTATATAGTATGTTTATTAACTATATAATATAAAAATACAAAGTGACATGGTAAGGGCCAAACTAATTAACTAAGAGTTAAAACTAAACGATAAGGTTACTATAATGACACAAACCTGTCTAAATTATATTGGTTGAGTGGTTTTCTATCCATTCCCACCTTAAACTTTAAATAATCCACTTTGGAGCCATTATAAACCAAATATGAATTTATTATAAAATAATATTTCTGGCTTTTACAAAAGTGCCCCTCACCCCTCTTATAAAAGGAAACTCCCCCTTCTCATTAATTCACACCATAAAAGCCTTTTGGTTCGGCCAACCCCGGCCCAAATACTCTCTAAACTTCCCTCACATCAACTTAAGGCTTTAGTTTGTTTAGAAATCCAACCAATGAATCCCTTTTGATCAAAAAAAAGGAAGAACCCGAAGAAGTGGTAATGTTTTCAACACCCTTTTTCAAGTTCATTTCTTCATCAACTTCTTCTTTCTTTGTTATTTCCACTCTAACATAATAAATCCAGTGTCTCTTATATAATTTGATATTATTATAAATATGGTACAACCATATTCAGTATTCTATCCATCCTTTGAATGACATTTCACCATACGTGTGTACGTACGGCTTACCGTCTCCACGTCGTGGTGTAATTGTTATTCAATAAATTATTATTTAGATGGGTATAATAATGATGTATAATACATGTAAATATTAAATATAACATTATAATGAGTTTTTATATATGATATACCATCCAATTATATATTATTTTAATATCAAAAGAGTGATATTGTCGCTCATGTGTACGTACGGACTACCATCTCCACAAACGCGATGAGATTCATTCTCCATCGTATCCAATCAAGTATAGTTCTCATTCAATGATTAATAATAGTATCTAAGGACTTGATATCATTCTGGATATGAATATGATACAACCTATCAATGAAAAATGGCTTACGTAACAAAACATATAAAAGAAAACGAGTAAGTTAACAACCAAAACAACGATAATACTAAGATATTATTAACAAATAAATGTTAAAAGATTATATATGATATCATATTAATGTATATGATTCTTGTATAATTTAATAACAATTATTTCACCATTATACAGGAGGTTAACCTACCCTCATCCACGGAAAGGTACAAGGTAAGTGTTTATTTCGCAATCTCTTCATTATCTGTGGTTCTTTATATGTAAGAATCTACTGGGATTTCTTTATCATCGACATCCATGTTTATAAAAAATGTATTTCAAAACATTTTTACTATTTACAATAATATAGGTTAAAGTCATTCATACCCTTGATTGACTTTTTATAAGTGGTTTATAAAGGAATCTTTCCGTCATTTTCCAAACAAGGTGCTTTTTAACCTTTTCGATAAAATTAAGGTAAGAATGTTTTTTAAACTTATATGGCGGGTGCAGCTATTTTCCACCATTATAAATTCTTCGAAACTTCCCTTACAATATTATAAGAAATTTGTAAAAGTAAATGTTCTATTTTATAATTATTTGACTCTTAACTGATTTCAAAATAGGAAGATATATTTCTCTAAAAAGAGTTTTGATTTCATCTATGTCAACATCCTTTGATGGATTTTATGTTTATTTGGAGTTGATTTATTATGATACAAAAATTCCATATTTTATTGATGGTTTTGTGATATATTTGAATGTGGATGTGATATTTTTATACCATTCAGGGTTTATGATGAATGTATTTACATTTCGTATGCTAGTTTTAATATGATTGTTTATGTTATGTTTAATCCTGTTTATATAAGGAATGCATTGGACTTAATATGTGACGGGTGGAGCCCCCTATAGCTCCTAGATGCATCGTTAGGTCTCATGAGAAAAAATAGTGTCTTGGCACAAGGCCTATAAAAAATATTATTTGTAGTCTTGGCACGAGGTGTTGGCTATGTGGTTATGATAGTCTGGAATTATGCATTCCATCATTATGAAAGTGGTTATTGATGTTGCATTTGATTATTAGATTAGTATAATTTCCATGTGAATAAGTAAATGGATTTATTTTATTTTATTTTTTCCATACTATTTTAATGTTCATGTTTAAAAGGATTTTGTTTTTGTTATACATTTCCTTAAATGTTTATTCTTAATTATGAAAGTTTCCTCTATATTATTATCCTTACTGGGCATTTGAGCTCACCCCTTTTCTATGTTTTTTTCCCAGGATATGAAGAAGTATTTTATGAATGACCTACAAGAATAGTGTATGGGGATAAGAGTGTGGACTATGGATACTATATTTTTGTAATTTTTCATTTTATGATGTAATGTAAACTTTATTAATGTATCTAGGTATTCCAAGGATAATAAACTAATCGGTCTTTCTAGAGTTGATATTTCTTTTGATCATGCCAATTTTATGTAATAATGCACTGACTCTGGGTAACTGGGGTCAGGGTGTTACATATAATTTATATATAAGAAAATTATTGTATTTCACTATTCATCAAAAATTAAAACAATTCAGAAAAATCCAAAAATCATCACCATAACCCTTTTTGGATCTAAAGACTTAAAAAATGTACTCCATTTGATGAAAATAATTTTCTAAATAAGATTATTTTGATTTTTAAATAACATCACAATTTATTTGAAAAATAAAATATCGAAAATGATAACACACTTTATATCACATTAAAAAATTAATCATGATCTCATTATAATATAAACTTATGACAATAAACTAATAATATGATTTACAATTAATAATGGTCATATTATTATTCATATTACTATTCTTAACTGTAAGGAACCAGATTTCCTTAGGCCTTTCCTTTGAGAAAATCTAGTGGACATAGTGTTATTATATGTCATATTGAGGGTTTGAAAAATAAAATGGTTCCAAAAAATAGTTCCACTGAAATGATGCCACAGTTATGGACTCACTATTATGGAGAAACCAATTACTGTGGCACTTTCATGATCACATCATCACAATCACACCATCAAGGTCACACCATTTACAGTGGAACCATTACGGTAGCTTCATTACAGTCGCACCATCATGGTTGCACTATTTATAGTGGAACCATTATGGTGTCTCAACAAATTGTGTCACACCGCCTCACTCAGTTTTCTTAGTTTCCCCAGTTTCTCTCATATTACATATTTTTCTTTATTTAAATTTAATCTTTCAACTCACAATTATTCGAAGGTCTATCTCTACCATTTCTCAATGGAATTATTAAATCTAAATAAATTCCAACATTTGAAACTGCAAAGCCACATGGTCAAACCATGATCTGAAATTTATGTTCTTTGAAATAGTCTCCCTAATTTTTGGATCTGACCTCTCCATAATCCATGATCCTCTATTCCTTCTTCATTTTCATTTACTCCAATGTCGAGTCATGAACCCATGTTAGATCCCTTACCACTCACCCTTCATGGATTTCTTCATGCATATCTTCCCATACCATATTCTTGGAACATGTAGTAACTTCTTTTGATTCTCATTAATTGTGCATCGTTAGGGGTGGGTATGTTAATGGTTCATTGAATTAACAACTAGATACTCTTCTTGAAATGTGAATTAAAAAGGAATTTAATATGATAAAATGTTAGAAACCGTAGATAAATAAATGGAAAGGGTGTGGTTTGAAGTGGTCCTCTCTTTTGTTTTTTTATCATTGATTCTATTATAGATTTTCAGGCTATATAACTTCATAAAATCTTGGCTGTTGGTGTCCTTTTCATGTGAATCAGTGGTGTTAGGGTTTTTTGGGATATTTTGATGTACATATGTAACATGAAATCTGAGTAATCATGTACACTTAGTTAAATTATTGGATTCCCCAGGATCAAACATGCCCTCTGATCACATCAGTTATATTATAGTGTAAATTAATGAACCCTTGTTGGATAAACGTTTATACAGTTGGGTTGGTATGTTGGTGTCTCGGTCTATGATTTTGAGAGATTAGGGAATGGAAAAATTTGTATGTAGTGAGACCGTTTTTTGTGTGTTGGTGTCTCAGTATAAGAGATATATTAGGTGTGAAATGGATTGTCCAATAGGCAATGGAATTTCCCATGTTGTGTTGTGAATGTGGGGTGATGTTGGATAGTGGGACTATAGGATGGTTTTGAACTTGTTATGTTATAGGACTACATCTAGTATTCGTTTGGGCAATAGGTATGTAGGTATGGTTTATTAGAGAATGAATTAGAGGTATCACTTTGAAGAATGAAAGTTGACAGTAGCCAAATGAGGATGTGCAGTGGGACTACATGTCTAGTATTTTTTTTTAGTGTAGTGGGACTACATTTTTTTTGTTCATTGCTTGGATTAATTACAGTTTTTAGTTCCCTGGTCATGTCATAATAATTTAATGTGAATCCCCTTAAATAAATAAATGTAAATTTATCCAATAGGGGCTTGAGTTCATTCTTGGCAGTGGTTTTTGTATGGTTGTGTATGTTGGAGTTTGAACAAAAATGGGGCTGGTGTGGGATTATTCATTGTTTGTGGGAAACATATTGATTAGGGATGAGTGATTGATTATATATATATATATATATATATATTTTAGTTCCTTGTAATTTATATATGCCCTCTACCCTTGTTGAGTGCCATGTTGTGAACACCAACATTTCATGGGAAAGGGTGTAATTTCCAACATCCTTATGGGAGAAAGATAGCTGGTTATTGTCATTATTCATCACAGCCGCTTCTAGATCATTCCACATGAGGGTATCCAGATAGGTTGTAATAAATTTATTCTTACTATATTCTTGGATTCTTAGATTAAGGGGTTTTTTATGAGTTTCATTGGTGTTTTTGGGCTGGTTTTTTCCCATGTATCTTTAGGATGAGGATGAGGTGTTTTCAGGTATGGTATGTGGCTGTTATGGCCTTTCTATCTACATGAATTGTTTTGAGTAGTTTAAGGTCCAGATGTGTGCTTGAATGTTTTTGGTATTGGGACTTTATATGGGTGTGTGGAAAAATAACAATGTAATATTGTTAGGAATGAGAATTTAACAAGTGGGAATGTGGTGTGGGGTACTTAAATGTTGATGTCCTTATATTATTACTTTACTCGATATGCATTACTCCAGTGATTGTTTGTTGGTGAGGTTGGGCTAGTTAGAATTCAATGGTAGGTTATTGTAGTCATACATTTTTTTATTGGGGAATTAGTATGTTCCCTCACATATGCTTCAGTAGCTTTAGGTTCCCTACTATGTATACCTGGATGCTTACCCTATGTATAAAAAAAATGTTTAAAGGTTTCCATAAAAAAATTCAAGACCATGTTGTACATTACTAGCTCGGGAGTCAAGATAGTTATTGTTGATTCATATTTCACTTTCATTTTTGACTTTATTTTTATGTTTATTCATACTCTGTATCAATTTTACTTTTTAACATGCATGTGGGAATAAAATATTGTCTTTACATTAACATTAGTATTTGGTGTAGGTGGGATTTTCCTTCTTATATTTCAATATAATTAGATAAAAAAGGATAATGTATTTAATTTTTGATAGATTCTATATCCTTGATGCTAGACTCCACTATGGGGCCTACTGAAGGTGGGACTGGTGGGTTATTATATCTCTTTCATCTTGAGGTAGGAAGGGAATGTCACATTGGAATCCCATCACTCATCATTTAGAAGGCCGGTCATGACAATAATGGTATGTAACTATTCACTAATAAAAATGATGGTTACATCAGACACCAAATAATATACATATAATTTCTATAGATTTCCATTTTTTGAAATTTAAATCATAAAAGAGAAAAACTTATGATTAATAGCATGATTGTAACTATGTTAATAAAATATTTTCCTTATGTAGAGACTTGGTGTTTCAAGAATTTCAATTTATATTTAAAATCATGTAGTGTTAGAAGTTAAATTTATTTAAGAAGTAATATATTATAATGTCTCAGGGTGATATAGATTCCTACTGTATTATAATTAAGTGAATCAGGTAGTGGTTCCAGATCTACTTTTGGAATTGATTACAGATTCCTTCACTACTATTTTAAGGGAAACATTTAGTGACTCCTCCTACAATATTTTATAATTTCTATAGTTATGTTAGTGACATAACATAAAATTATGATTCATTTTCATAAAATAAAATATATGAATTCCAATTATTATGATTCATGGATAATATTTATTACCACATGATTCCTCGCACCTCTTCTATGGTACAAGTATGTTCACATGATATTACATATCCTTCTTTGATGTCTTATGTGAAACAATTATTATTAATTTTTATTTTTAATAAGATATTTCTCTGGTACTCAGAATGTATTAAAAAATTATGATCCCAATCTTGATGATATTATTATAATATTTACCTTAATAAGAATTTAAGATAACCCATTGCAGTTTCTTTCATTCACTATGTTAGTAAAGTTTATATAACTTATGTGAATATTAGAGAAGATTTTAGTGTGGATTGATTACGGTGAAATGTTCTAAAGTATTATGAAATATTATTCCAATTTAACATGTCCTAAAATAAAAAGAAACTTTTTTCAGGGGATTGTGAGAATATCTGTGAGTTTTATTTTATAATATATGAAATTTTGGTAAAATAAAGATAGGTTCATCACAATTTGTATAAAATATTGTTTTAATAGAATGTGTTTGTAGAAGAAGATTTGAGAGTATTGTTTGGTGGTGCTATATAGATTATAAATCTTAAATAAATAACGTCATACAAAAGAAATAACATAAAATAAATAATAAAAATTAAATAAATTGACCAAAATAGTTCAATGCCATTCGGGCCGATGCATGAACAACCAAAAATAATTAAAATAAAACCAAATGAAAACCACTACCATTTCCTTGTGTTCCATAAATATAATCCATATTACAATTAATCTATTAATATAAAAATTAAAAAAATGAGAATAACCAATCTAGTGTACAAATAAATAGCCAATAGAGTTTCACACACCGAATAGATTATCTCGGGTGTGATAGAAACAAATCCAAGTGGGATACTATAATAGAGTCTATGAAATTATATTCAAAATAATTTTTTTTATAGTTTTTAATTCATTTTAAAATATTCATTTTATATGTGGGGACATGAAAAAAAATCATACGTTTCTAATATCCAACCACAATCCTTATATCAAAAAACCAAATGTAGTTCATATATATTTTTAATTTTAATAAATTATTATTTTATCTTGTTAGGTGTTATATTTTTCCGAACCCATATTCCAGGATATCATACAAAAACACAATCATTTTAATATTAATTGATACCAACTGATGTGTACCAAATTTAACCATCAATAATTACATTATCAATAACTAGTAATGAGTCACATACATAGTCAACACATTTTAAGATTATAGTATTTGTCTTTTTGGAAAACCATCAATGAATAACACTGATTTCATTCTATTAAAATCAGCATTTTCTCACAATAATTATAATTTATTATTCCAAAACTAATTATCAATTATCAACAAAAAAATTTCAACATATGAAAACCTTCTATAAATGTATTACATAATACTCCCTTCCATAACATCATATAATGAAAATATAAGAAGTGAGAGCTCAAATAATCAGTAAGCATACCAAGACTGATATCAATTAGAGATTATAAGTGAGTGTAAAATATTAATATGTGTATGTGAACATTAGTAAATTAAATGAACAAATCATAAATAAATTTTACCCATTAAAACATGGATCAAAAATCCTAATCAATTGAGTGAGGCTTGGTATGTAAAATTAGTAAAAGGAGTGTTAGTGAATGCATCGGTACACAGGATTCGAGAAAAAATATCATTAATAAACAAAAACTTATTGGAATGTTATTACAATCAAAATTCATGTAATAAAAAATAAAATAAAAATACTTATCATCTAGGTAGGTTAAGAATTCAGATTCATATCAATATTTTAGTCCCCCGTATAAATGAATAACATCACCTACTAATTTCTACATTATTTTTCCATAGAACAAATTATTTTCAAATGTAATAGAGGGATATATTATTCTCACACATAATCATATGAAATTTATAAGAAATATAACCTAAAGGGAGGCAATAAGGGATTTCACATTCTTTTAAAAACTATTATAAAACATTATGTTTAATACATATGAATAATATCTTTTAGTAATCACATAAAAATAAAGACGAAAAATCATTTTCTATGACAACCAATTAGAATCAATTATTCAAAATATAATAGAAATGAGATTTTCTATTAAAAAATATTATATATGAAATTAATCAATTAAGAAAAAATTATGGTGGAGAAATGAGAGGAAGTGATAAATGGTAAAAAATATAATCTTTTCACACCGTTATAAAAAATGGCAAAAGTATCCAATAAGGAAAATATTAAAAATATTCCATTAAATGAATTTTTAAATTATGTAAAATATTTTTGAAAATAGTATCTACATATAATTTTCTTTGATAATCATACTATTGAAATAATTTAAATAATGGTGACCTAGATGAAATATATTTTGTTTAAATACATCGAAAACTTTTAAATAAAATATTTTATAGAGAACCTATTATAACATTATAAATCAATATACCACAAAAGAATGAACATTAAAATGGAGCTTTAATTGGCATGAATAAAATAAAAAAATGATATCATATTTCGAAGAGGTATCATATACAACATATAAATTATTATATGTCAATAATACAAAACATTTCTCAAAGAGGAAAAACTGAGATGAAGACACTTTATGACTTTTTAACCTTGAATAAAAATATATTCGAGGGGATAACATGAATTAGAATATTATATTCATTGAATAAATATAAAATAAATGAAAAATATTTAAAAAAGTTTTTTTATTACACATAAAAGAAAATAGCTCCATAATGTAAAATAAACCTCAAAAAATCTTAATTAAGATAATAAATCCATACATATTTTATAATAGTTGAATCACAATCCATTGAAATAAATAACATGATTTTTATATTTTAATACCATTAATTACAATGACTAAATAGTACAATACAATATTTTTTTATTTAATCAAATGAAAATCATAAAAAATAAAACCTGAGGGCTTTATATTAAAAATGTCTTATGTAATTAAGATTGGGACCTAAAATCCCATACCCTATACATCCAATAGGTCAGATATTCTCTAACATCACCATATAATAAAATTAGTTTTATTATTAAAATTCATAAGAACATTATTAATATTTAATTTACATTATACCATTAAATAATCATTAGTTATTACACCCCTATTAATTGTTTACTGTTGAATTTAATAATCTGGTGTTAACTATTCTGTATTACAAACATTATTCGATTTAGAGATTCCTTCTCTTGTTCCTTGTTACTGAACTATGAAATAAATAATTTTCATAATAATTTTAATATTGTGTTTTATATTTTTTTAAAGTCACATGATCATTTCACCTAACATATGGTGGTAGGTATTGTGAAACAATTGAAAATTTTCTTTTTTGTGATTATTTATTTAAACAAATTGAATTAATAGGTAAATTTAATTAATAATACTACAACTATAGATTTATGATAATTTATTTAATTCATATATTTTTGAAATTATTTAAAATATTTATGTTTCTATTGTAATTATTAATTTAAAAATTAAAAAAATATCCATGTAGGTCGTGAAACTAACCCATATAATATCATATTGTAATGATTTTTTGAGTGTGAAACAGTTTTTTATATAGTGATATTAAAACTATTACATAAGGTTCATATAGAAACCCAATCCATAAGCATGAATTATTTTGGGATTCCTAATATACATTTACACGAACACATTACAAGGATCTAGAGGTCTAGTATAATTGTATTGGTAGATATGCAAATACAACATCTAAATCATAAATTAATAATATTTATTTTAAATTATAAACAGTGATACTAACTCTCTAAGATATTATAAATATACATAAGTTATAAAAGGAAACAAATATATGGAAATGGTTGAGATAGATATCCTCGTAAGGGAGTAATGATTGAAATAAATCATAACAATATAGTAAAAAAGGACAACATTATTCTATATAGAGGATTATCATAAGAATATAAACAAGGAATAATAAAATAATAATATAATATAGTTAAATCATAAACATATCCAAGAAACATAAAACATTTTATCATAAAAATTTATCAAGGGTCACTCCAAACACAATCATTATAATGTAAAAATTTCATTTGGGGTATTACGTTCACTCACTAAAATAATACATTACAAATAATGACATATAAAGAATTTATGAATGCATTAGAATGATATATAATTCCAAAACCACCCATCACATAAATTAAAATCATATATATTCATTAAAAATGAAAAAATGAACTATATATAAATGATAAGAATGATCAAACCCATTAAAAATTGGGTTTCATATTATCGAGTTACAATATGATAGAAGGATACATCATAAGGCTTCCTATGATTAGATGAAAACAAATCATTTGGATACATAACAGTATAAAAGGGGGATATCTGTTGGTCACTAACAACCATTTCATAAAATTAATGATAAATATCTGAAGAATGAAGAAAAAATGAAACAGTTGGGTAGAGCCTTTTAAAAATAGAAAAAGGATCTTATAATGATGAAAATACAATTTTTTTCCAAAAAGTCAATAATGATAAAATATTTTTCATAATAAAATAAAGAGGGTATATATAAAGCATTCATGATTTAAAAATATTAGTGTGGGAGATTTTTATTATTGATATTAGAACAGAAATAGGTAGGTAACCGTAAACTAATTTTCCTAAAAAGTTCATAAATTTAATGGAAACAAATAGCATGAATAATCCCATTAATGAAACAAATATACCACATGTTTTATATGTAAGGTAAATATAAAAAAATTAATTGTAACATGATATTTATAAGGTATAAATATAAATATTTTGAAAGAGAATGTGTGACTAACAAAACACTATGGAGGTGAAGAAGATCCTTTTTTATGATTTAAATACTTTTTTTTCATACCGAGCATTGTAATATAAAAAAAATAAAAAATTAATTTTGAAATTAGAGACTGAAAATATTTAGTTAATATGGGATAATAATTAATTAGGGTTATAATTAAAAATTATAATATTTAAGGGATGTGAAATTACAGACACAAAGTTGGAATCATCCATTTTAATTGATTTGAATTATTGTTAATTTAGTTTCATTTTAAAAATGGTATTTGAAATCGCCAAAATATAATATTTTAGTAAAAGTGATATTATAAATTATAAATATGATATATCATATTAACCTAAATTTAAACTCATGTAGAAACATTGTATCTCAAAAAATCATATTGAGTTAATAAATTCTCTTATATTTTAGAGAAGGAAACAATTATTTTATAAAATAAGGGTGAAAATGATTAGAAATGAAGTTAAAAATCTGAAAAATAATTTATGATATTATTAGTCATGATTGATTTAGATAATACCAAAAAATGAAGATGTTCAGATTAATGAAACCACTTAGCAGTAAAGAGAACTTGAGATAAAAACCTTATCCTTTTTCCAAAACCGTTCTCCGTAAACATCTAACATCACAAATAATAAAATTAAGTATATTATATAATTTAATTGTAACATTAATATACTTTATTTAATTTAAATTATACCATTATTATGAAATATTATTATATTTATTGTATATTTTTCTTTCCCATATCAGTTAGTTGAGGTTATTCGATCAATTTTTATATATCTCATTTTTTATATTCGAAAAGGTATAAAGAGTTGTGATGTTTTTTCAAAATTTAAAAAATATAAATAGTGTTATGGTAATACCTTTAACAGATTAAATATATTTTTATGTCAAAATATTATTTGTGGTGATGAAAAATGAATCTCAATGATCGGGGATGCGACTGTTTGCACATATACACAATTAAGGTTTCCATTTTTAAAAGAATGAGATGGAAACAATGTAGATGATTATTTGAAATTTAAAAATACTATTCATATTATAAATATTTAATATTTAGTCATTAATTAAATCTTTATAATCATATGTTGATAGTGTTGATGTAAAACATATATGTAGCTTTATGGAGGAGGTAGTCTGCACAACACATTATCACTTTTTGAATTTTTTAGTGGAAGGATATAAATACATTATTGATATTACAATAATATAATCACATATCAGTATGATAATTATAATTATGTGATTATATTTTTATGTTTATAATATTTATTTATGATTTATACAATAGAAAAAAAGTTACGAAGATGGTAACAGTTATGTGGGAGTCTTGTTCTTCTCTTAGAGGTTTTCTTAGATGTGAAGGCCTACAAAAACATCTAGAGACTACATGATTAAATATTAAAAAATTAGTTTTAAAATATGTATTTTTAGTTGAATATTAAGGAACATTTTAATGGACTGTGAAACCATGGAGCGGTAGGAGTGATCCCCTTTTATATGTAAAGAAAATAAAACTTTTGGGAATACCCTTTACATTCAATGATATCACTACATTTTCCTTGGTCAATGTATTTAAAAATTATTAATAATGGAGAATGAAATGGTATTGGGATTAATAATACTCATATAATAATTTATCCAAATATTTTTAACATTTTTTATTTATTATAATATAGGTTATTAAATTTTTATATATTTTATTAAGATTTTTACATAGGTAATTTTTTCTAATTAGTAAAGTATTTTTACCTAAAAATATTGGTTTACCCTTATAATCAAATTTTTATGTTTTTAAAATTAATATAATCTCAAATAAATTGAATTAATCTTAGAAAAATTATAAAATAAACATTAAAATTATAATATATGAAATGTAAAAAATGTTTTTGGAAAAAATTGACTTCTTAACAATTAGTTTAATTTTGTCATATTTAGTATAGATTTACAGTTGAATTTTAATTATTATATTTATACAAAGTTTAAAAATAATATTATAGTTCTAACATAAATCACATCAAATTTGATTAATTAAATAAAAAATTACATGTTATCAATAGAAAATTATTTTTTAAAAACATGTATAACAATTATCATAGTAATTAAACATAATTGTATTTTTATAACAAAAAGTAAATGGAATTATTTTATAATATTAACATGATTCTCCAAAATAAATATTATTATATATTTAATTAATAAAAATTATATTGTTTATTTTTTATTATAGTGTAAAAATAATTTTCTAGTCTGAAATATTACTTGAGTTTCTAAAATATCAACATCTATTTTATAATTTAAAAATATTATTTTTATAAATAAATTATATTAATTATTAAAAATATTTTTTTGTATCACAACAGATTCTTAATGTTTTATTTTTTTAATTTTTTTTAAAAAATGAAAGTTTTTACTAAAGTCATTATATTTTGTATTCAACTAAAAAGTAATTATTTTTTATATGAAAAAAAATTAAACATAGGAAAATATTGATATATTGAATTCAAAAAATATGTTAATTTTTTAAAACTGAAATTATAAAATTAATATATTTCAATGTTTTAGAAATATCAATTATAAATAAAAAATGTTTTATTGGAAATTGGTGTTTTTATAATTAACTATTCATAATATTCATATATATTGGTAATAATTTTATTGAAATAAATATATTGGCTCATATATTATAATTTTTTATCTGAAAAAATTTCTTTTAGTAGGAAAAAATAAAATACATTATATTAATGTTCATTGAAAAAACATTAATTTTATAGTAATCTTACTTTAACAAACCATTCATTAATTACTTATATTTTAAAATTTACTTTTAATGACTTCATTGAAATTGAAATATTTATTTATTTTAGTGTTATATTATTTTAAATTTTCCACTTACAAATACCCAACATCAGTAAAATTGTTGGACGTATGACCAATGAATATATTTACGTTGACTATATCTTAAACAACAATATTTTATACCTATATATAGAGTTAATAAACTTATTACCTCCACATTTATCATTTCCATGGACTTTATTTTAGATCAAGAAACACACATTCATATTAAATTGTGCTCTTTCTAATTATATATTTTTTACAATAATAGTGATTCTTAATAGTGATTATAGCCCATTGGCAGTTTCTAGTTCTTAATCTATTATATTTTTAATTTTACTATCCCCTTATATATTTTTTAGTTTTAATGGACAAAATCCTCCCTGATGTGTCAAAATCCAATGTATGCAATGCATAATTTATATACCTTGGTTTCAATGATCCATTATAATTAAATAATGGAAATATTTTTTGGATAATATAAAATATTTTCCAAAATCTAGTCTAGTATTAATTATTAAAAAATATTATAGGGAAATTATTTATAATTATAGGAATAATAAACTTCAACAATAACCAAAACAACAACAACAATAATAATGGCTCCTAAAACCTAGGGTTATACATTATCACCTCATTAGTTTTTCTTCCTCTTCATTTAAATTATAACATACAAATTATTTCTATAAGTTGAATTTATATTTTAATTTCTGCACTAATAAAAAGAAAACATATTCATATATAATAATCTTGATCCATATATTATGTTTTTTGTTAAGTATTTGAGTTAAGTACCTCTTTGTGTTTGATTTTAAAAAATATTTTACTTTTTATTGAGTTCATAGATTGACCTACCATGATATATTATCATAAATTGATATGTTTCTAGAAATTTGAGTCAATATTTCACAATAGATACACCACATAAAAATATATATAATACACCATTTTTGTTCAAATTTGTGATGGTGATTAATGTTTGAGGTTTTATGATGAATTTTGTGAAGAATATACCTTCTCTTCATAAGGATTATTGGGATACATGTTTAGAATTGTCCTAAAAATTTTCATATTAACCACCTCCAAATTACTAACCTCCTCTCTCTCAATCAAATCCTTAACCTGCATTACTAACCTTAATAGGTGACCACCCATATCCTCATCCTCTTGTTTCACCAGTCCTTAATTGTTCTTCTTAGTGCAACCATAATGAATAAAGGCTAGATGAGGATGGATTCACCATAACTTACACATTGGGTGGTATTTCATATTCTCAAACAAACCAATCCCAGACCTAAAATGTTACCTACACACTCTACATGGGATCATAAACTCCGATTTATGGAACATGATTCTTGAATTGATCCTATGTTTATTGTCACAAGAAGGTCTCCCCTTTTCCCCTTACCACCATGTCATATTTTCCTAGCAGAGATGATGGGGGTTGTATTCTACATCCCAAATTTTCATGATTATTATATAATCTATAGAGGCTTCATGGATTACATGTGGTGGTGGTTTATTGACAGATGATGATGAAGATGATCAGTTTCTATGATTTATTGTCGATGTTATGTTAAGGTCCATCAGTGTTGGCTAGTAGTTTTATACATATCCTTAACAATTTTTATATATATATGATGTTGTTGTTAATCTAACCATCATTGATGAATTGAGAGTCAATGTTTAAATAGTTTATCTATTAATATAATAATATAAAATCCATATTAAACACTCATAATAAGGTTTATGACCCTATAAACATAAATTTAAAAATTAGAATCATCATAAAAATTGATGTTTAATTTTGAAAATGATACAAAAATGTGGTATACATTGAAATAAATATACAAAACATGGATTTGAATGAATAATTATCCTATATTAATAAATTTTGATGTACATGATTTAGTAAGTGAAATAAAACTCATTTATAGTCATTGAATAATCTATAAATTTTTCATGTGGTGGTAGTGGTTTTTTATGTCCATCCTACCTATAATTTTTGGATTTATGACATTGAAGTGGGAAATATTAAAGGTTTTGAATCATATGTTATTTTTCTATTTGTAGTACATCTGGATGAATGGTTTCTACTCCCATCAGACTGACCTTCCACTTAATATTATTTTGATATTTTGATGCTTAATGGCCCCCTCTTCCACATGTAATAATCTTCTAGTAAAGGTATGAAAATTACCTTCATGAATCTTCCCACATTTTTTAAATACAAGAAATTGATCATTTTTTCATTCATCATATTTATGTATAAATAATTCCTGAGACTTTGTACATATTTACTTTTGTGTGTTTCGAAATTAATCTATTTTAAAATTGTTAATCAATCTTTGTAATAATTAATTTATCATAATCGTAAGTATTTTCTCATTCCAAATATAGTCCATATGGGTTTTCCATTGAGGTAATCTCTATATTAATTGGCATACATATTCTTCATTCCAATTCCAGTAATTACTAAAACCAAAATTGTTAACATGAGTGATGTAAAAATTCACATCATAGGGGTATATCTGAATAAATAAAAATTAAGTTTCTCAACCACAAATCCTTTCAGCTTTTTATATTATCACATCAAGACAAACATTATTTATTTCAACATATATATATCATAGATTAACCTATATTACATTCCTTTTGGATATCTGATACTTATTAATAGAGTACCTGAAGGTAACTAGGAAATCAATGAATCATAGTTTTTTACAAAGTGAATATAATAAAAAAAATATTATCCCTCAAGAGTATCAAACCTAGTGTCTGGTAAGGGACCAATAACAATAAACTAGAATGATGGTAAGATATAGTTAACAAGATTTTTTCTGGGTTATTATCCCTATATGCATCTATTCCAAAACCGTTTCCATTTATATTATACATACATCGATTTATTATTAGGAAACCCACATAACATTAACTTTACAAAACTGTTATGATGTATCCTCTACTAATTCATAACCCTTATACTTCTACCTTTGATTTTACAAATGGGGTTTTCATCATAATATCCAAGTATAAGTTAAAATTTCTCTAATACCAATTACATTTAACTGATCCATAAATATAATTTATTTCTTTATTATTAACATAATTTTCCATTAATATATTCCAATAATCTTAGGTGTAATTTAATTGGATGATTATACATTAAAATAAATCAAATTAAACACAAAAACGTTATCTTTATTTAAAAATATATAATGCTCTGCTAACTCCATGTGTTATTCTAGAACATTGTAGAATATCTTGTGTAAAATATTTAATGAAAGGGTGAACAAGAAAGCCTACTAATGGATTAAACAAGAAAAAATATAATAACATTTGTGTCAATAGGAATAACATGATATCATAAAGAGGATTGTCATTACTGTATAAACAATGTATATAAACCGGTACCATAATGTTACGGAATCGTAATCAAGTAAAATCAACATAAAATAAGAAATTATAATTCTAAATCACGGTTCAATTCTAATACCATGTTTATAAATGATATAATATCCCATAGTGGATAACGAATACTCCTTAATTACTCGAATAAAATCTCATGAGATATTAATATTTTCCAAAATTATTATAGGTATATATAATTTTATTCCCACAAATCACATAAAATAAAATTTCACATATGTGTTACACATGGGTACAATTAACTATAAATAAATGATAAATATGATCAAACCCATGAAAAATAAACGAGTTTCATAATCCAAATTTATAGTATAAACAAATGATATATTATGAGGGTTTAAAAAATAATAATGGATTAAATTATTTTTAACCTTTGTAATTTTTATTATGGAATTGGTATTGACAATTAATTTCTAATTAATAAAATTCATAAGAAATATTTGGAGATGAATGATTTAAAATGATCCACTTAGATGCAGCATTTAAGAAATGCCTAGTAGATATTCTAAAGAAGAAACACCCATAATATTTTCCATAAAATAATAATGTATCCAATATTTTTTTACCTTAAATTATTAGTAATTTTAGAATATATTTTGGGTTAAACGAAATTTATGGTGGTGATTTTTGACATGAGATGAGAAATCAGATGGTCCCCTTAAAACAACTTTAAATAAAATTGTGAATTTTGAAGCGAAATAAAAACATAAATAACCCAATAAATGAAAAATATATTAAACTTGGTATATATTCAACAGACATATATAAAATATTTTATCGTTATATAAGAATGATATGGTATAGAAATGTAGAAATTAATGGATAATGCATATTATAAAAAACACAAAGGAGGTCAAGAAGATTCCTTTTTTATGTTATCAAACAATTTTTTGAAACCTAATATCATCAAATATAATAGTATTTTTTTAATCTTTTTTAATGTAAATATGCAGTTCACCTAATTTAATACATAATTAAGAGTGTAATTAAAAGTTAGAGCATTATTGGGAAATGAAATTATCAACAAGGAAGGGGACACCATTATTTAAAAAGACAATAATTAAGCGTCACATAGTTTACTTAAAAGAAGGATTGTAATTGACCATTGCCTGTTAATAAAGAAAGAAATTATATTCGTCTCCAAAAATATAAATATGTTATATCAAGTTAAATGAAATATGGAACTCACAGAGATAAATTATAACATAATAATTTATATTAATTTGTAAAGATTAGTTATATGTTAGATAGTACATCTATTAAAGCCCAAAATAAGTAGTATCACGAATGAAGGTGATGTTTCTAAATTAAAAAATAATTTTTAATATTATAATTCAATTTAAAGAAATTATTATTTTTTCATAAACAAAATAATATGTCATTTAAGGGGATTTTAGACAAAAACAGTTAACGTGTTCATGATCCAATATTTTCACACTCAAAAATTCATGAATAATAATGTTAAGTTTATTAAATTCCCTATAATAAAATTTCTTATAATTTACATAATTTAATATATACTATTTATTGTTACATTTTTATATTAATTATATAGTATTATATAGTATATATCTAACTTGAGGATATTGAGTCAAATCTGCTTTAACTCCTTATATATTTTTACCATAGTTGAAAGAGTTCTGAAAGAGTTTCAAAATTTAATCCATTTTAAAAGTGTTATGGAAGTAATTTTAATATACTAAACTTATTTTTAATGAATCTATGATCGGTGGTGATGAAAAATGAAAATAATCTCTCATTGTGGTGATGGGGTGCATGTACACAACATTATTGATATCATATTTTTTTAATTAATTTCACCTTTTTGATAATCGATTTTATGGCTGTGAAGGAAAAGGGAAGACATTTATTTATTGTGGCTATAGTCTACAAAATAAACTGACAACCAATTTATTTTTATGAATGGATGAAGTTGAATAAATAATGTTTATTAATTTAATATAAAAACATATTATTATAAACATATTTCTTATTTCAATATATTTTTATCGATATATGTGATTTTTAGGATAATTATTAATGAGAATAAGTTATGAAGAATGTAGTACGTATGCGACTTGATCATTTCTAACATATTTCATTGGATGTGAAGGAATAAACATAATATATATATATATATAATATAGAAATTATTAGGATAAAAGGAAATATATTAAATGTAATTTAGAAATATTTTCATGGTAAATAATAATAGAAAGTGTTATTATGGAGGTGTGGGAGTGATTGCCTTCTATAAGTGAAGAAAATTGACCGTTTGGGAATGTCCTTTCTCCTTCCATGATATAACTTCTGTATTCCTTATTTGAATTTGTAAAAAAAATTACAATACTGTATTTTGGGATGTTATTGGATTAAAAAATTCCCACAAAAACATTATAATCATGTTTCAAGTATTTATCCAGGGGATTTCACATTTTAACATTTTAATTTTTTACATTAGTGACAACTTTTTTTAAGTGATTTATATTTTATTTAGAAATATGATGTAAAAAATGTTAAAAAATTTGGATGTATTTAATATAAATTTATTGTCAATTTAATGTTATTAATTTTATAAATATGAGAAGAAACAAATTTTGATATAAAATATATGATATATAAATAAAAAAATTTGGTTGAAAATTGAATTTTAACCAATAGCTGTAATGTATTCTTATTTTGTATTGATTAAAAAATTAATGAATATTAATATAGTTTTATAAATTTTAAAAAAAAGATATTTACAAAATAAATTATATCAATTTTATTTACATGATATTAATGAAATAATTTTTTAAACTATTTTACAATTATCGTAGTAATTTACACTAATCTTACAAATATTATTTTTTGGAAAAAAATTAATTTTTTTTCTCGTATAGAATTTTTGTGGTCACATTGGAAATAATATTTTTCATTTTTAAATTCTATAATTGATAATGTGTAATGTTTTCTTTTTTGTACATAAAAACAATTTTTTAGTATGAAATACGACTAGAGTTTTAATATGACAGACATGCGTTTTATAAATTCATAAAAGTATGTTTTTTAAATTGATTAGATTAATAATTTGATATGTATTTTTAAATCATAATTATTTCTTAATTTTTTCATACTTATTTTCTAAAATTTATAGATTATTAGTAAAAGTCATTATTTTTACTATTCACTGAAAAATATATTACTCCTAAAAGGACTCAAAACATAATCAAAAGATAATATTGTTGTAATTAATGAAAAATTTAGTTTATTTTATAAAATTAAAATTAAAAAAATTTAATATTTAAATATAAAAGTGATAGGAATAATAAACTAAAAATCATTTATTAAAAAAAACATTTTTGAAATTATGAGATTTTATATAATTTCTTATTATTTTTAAATGTTTGTGATATTAATATATTATTTAAATTATAAAAATATTTCAAATTTTTATAATTAATTTATTATATTATAATATACTAATATTAATAAAAATTTCATTGAAAATAAATATGGATTTAATACTTAATAGACATTAAAAAAATATAAATAAATAATTATTTATTTTATGAAATTTTTTTTTACAACTCCATTGATATTACAATATTTAATTTAATTTTATATATTCAATATTTCATATTTTTATAATAATTATTAAAATAATAATAATTATTATTATTGGTCACACAAACCAAGATATATATATTTATATATATAATATTTTAATATCAATATTTTATTCCATTATGGAATTTGTTATTTTAAATTTACCACTAATACATAAACGAAAATAGTATTCTTATAGTATACATGACCAAGTACCATAATATTAATGACCATATTTTCAATTATTGTAATTTCATAGACCATACTTGTAACAACAAGATTTTATTCATATATATATACAATGTAATGTTATTCCCTTCAGATTTTTCATTTCCATTGTTTTCATTTTAATTATGAAAACATTGTTTCTCCTTTCGTGGTATTATTATACATTATTTGTTTTTTATATAGCGTGGATTTTTATAGGAAACTATTGTCTATGGTAGTTTCTAGGTCTAATGATATTATTAGTTTCAATTTATTTTCTCCATTAAATGTTTTTGTTTTAATGGTTGCAATCACCCATGATGTGACATAATCCCTTGTAAGTAATACATCATTTAATATAACTTTATATATTATACTTTTATAACTCAATATTGTTAAATTATATTGGTTCGTATATTTTGTTGTCCAAACTCTAATCAATTATCAACTCTTCTTAATGAATAATGAAGAATCCTTTATAATTATAGACATAAATAATAATAATAATAATAATAACAATAATAATAATAATAACAATAATAATAATGGATCTGAAAACATTATGATTTATAGTTAGTTGTTATAAAAACATGATCTGTAATTGATATAACAAATTCAATAAGTGTAATATATTTATGAAAAATGATGTATAATGGTAAAAAGTTGTTATTTAGAAGCATCACTGTATGCTAATTAGAAGAGATAAATTTTGAAGATGACTATTTTATATAAATATTAATAATACCCTGGATAAATTATATTATTTATATATATATCATATTTTTTCATTAAATTCAGTTCTAGTGGAATTGGAGTATGTTGTTGGTGGAAAATGAAAAATGGTATTCATGAAGGGATTAGTCTAGACATAATGAGGGTGACAGTTTTAGTTACCAACCGATGGGAGTGAAGTATATAATGTTGGTTATTTCATATTATTAATAATTTTGTAAAACATTAATACTTTTCTTAGTGTATTTGAATGGTTATAATAATCTTGGAGGAGGTAGAAGAAGAAAGAAACCTATAAGGACATGGTTTTGAAAATTACATTCTCCTATGTCACTCTCCATTATATTTAACTTTTAAACTTATAATGACTTTTATGGTCACCCCAGTGACATAAACAAATCTAATAGGAGGTGTATGTAGGTATTTTTGTAGAATATTGAATCAAAACACAACTTATATGTGTTATTGGAATGGTTATATTGAGCCCCATTTTATAGATAAATATCAATTGTGTTTTTTCAAAGAGTCAATCTTGATATGTTAATATTGAACTTTTAAAAATTTATAGTGGATTATAATTTTACTACCTATATTATTCTATACCATTTATTATCCACTAAACCTATTATAATATTTTTTTGAAAATATTTTCTAATATTAATACCCTCTAATGTAATTTTCCGGACAACTCACATTACATGACTTCAAATCTTTCTAGATAATCATAGAATTATCATTTAATCAAATAAATTACTCATTAAAAACCATTTTGAATACAAAAAATTATATATGTAACTAGTTCAAAAAAATCTTATTAATTTTTATATTTCTAAAACCAATTTCTTTGGACTTTATACTCTATGTTGAAGCACAATGTCCACACTCTGTAAGAAATTTAAATAATTATAATATTATATAAAATTAAAAATAAATGAGTAACATAAATATTATTGATTCATATTTAATATCATATTCTTTATACATTTATAATTTATTATTATTATTATTATTATTATCATGATAATATTTTTTAGATAATAAGTGTGAAATTTTTTTAATTATTAATTTCTTATTATAAATGAAATATCATATTCAATGGATATGGTTCCAAAGTTGGTAAGTATTGAAAACAGATAAGTATGATGTATATAAATAATATGTCCCACCATTTATAGAAATAGTTTTTGATATTTTTTGATTTCATCCCTTAATTTTAAAATTTTATTACCTTTAAACATTACCATGGTGACTAACATTTACTACATGAAGATATTTTTTAACTAAAAATTACATTGAAAATACTGATAAACTTGAAACTTTTTACTCCAAATATAAAAACTATTTTACCTGAGTCAATTTCTAAAGCTGAAAAAATTAACTTTAATATAATTTATCTAATGGAAAAAGTTGTAATTAGAAAAATCATATTCAAAATTTTAAAATGAATTTACACAACAATAATTTTTTTTAACCCAGTGTGGAATATTTTATAAATGAGTTTGTAAATATGTATTTAATAATGAATTTTAAATAGTTATTATTTTTAATTTATTATCAATGGATGTAATGATTAATAAATTATTCTAATAATTCCAACAATTATTGAATTGATCCTTAATTAAAGACAAGTGTCGATCATTATGAGGATGACACAATATTTTCAAAAAGATAAAGAATAATAATTAAATAAATCCAAGAAAAATAAATCAATATAGTTCATGAATATTTTTTAGTATAATTTTGTTGATTTTATGATTTGAGGTTGAATTTATTTGTTACAATTTAATTTGAATTTATCTATGTACATTTATGTTAGACCATATTAAAAAAGTGTCCAAACATTGGTTAGAAAAGAAACATGTGAAACCAATTATTATGTAGTAAAGAATGGAAACCTCATCGAGTCGGTAAAGTATGAGGTAGCATAGTGCACACTAGGAGCACAAGATACATTTGAAAGTATTGTGGGATTTATAGAGCCTATAGAAGATCTAAGGTGAAAATGCATGGAGTGGGATAATGTGATTCTGAAGGGAATCAAGACATTTGAAGACCATGTGTGTAGTGTGTCTCTAGGAATAAACCCATGGATACTAAAATTGAGATAATAAAGGGAACAATTTTCCTAAATAGTAGAGCCCATCTAAGTTAAATGACAATCTTGGATGATGGGTATGGTGCACTGTCCACCTATATTAATATGATAAGATAAATCCATGAACATATGATCATGGAAAATAATATTCTTTATAAGACCCTACATATTCATATTCAATATACAACATGTGAGGATTTTTCTACATGATGAAATCATGAGACTATTATTATTATCTCAGTTCGACCACATGTATTATTGTTATTCAACTGTATAATTCCTAAATATTGATTATTCATTGATATTATCATAATTTCAAATTATTTGATCATTTTCACATTCACAATTGAGTTCAAGAAAAATTATCGATTCCCTTTGAGTCTATTTTAGATTAACCATACTCTGGATAATCTTCTTCATAAAGAATAATGATCATCCACACCTTATTTATACAGACAATGATTAAATGGATTATACATATAAGTTCATTATGAGAAACTGTGAAAATAATAAATTATGGATATGAAGCCTCTATGTAGTAGAATATATAGTATCCATTCATTCATATTACATGTGAGTCTGACATGCATGTTTGTTAACATATTAATTCAAATTCCTTGCTTGAACAAAATAACCCAAGATGTGACATCACCAAAAATGAATTCAAAACATGAATGTAAAAATAAGGATAAATAAATGGGTATTCATGGGAATAATTCACATCTATGAATTTAATCACTTATTCATGTAAGATAGAATGATATGTATTCATAACATAATACATTATGTTAAGTAATACCCAAAATTATTGGTATTTATTTATCCATGTGATGAAATAATATAGCCCAATTCCTTTAATAAATTACTGGGAAGGAAACACTTCTAGTCATAAAGGAAGATAATGTGATAGATTAAATTGAATGAAATAAGTGGTGTTTTAGGATAAAAATGGTCCTTCCTTTCACCATCGACAATGCATGTTGACCATGACTATGTTCATAACATGTGAATAAACAATTTACACCCGAAACTTATTGACATTTTGTTAATGAAGAACAATGAAGTTCACATTAAATCGTGAGTTAGAGATATAATAATAACATTGCTATTCATTGAATTAATTATGATGAAAAGGTAATATTATAATTCCTCAAATAATTTATTGAGAAATTATTATTGGTTTTAAATAATAGAAAAATAACCATAATAATAGAGTAATGAAATTTATTTGATGACACAATTATTCAATGATTTCATTGAATAATATCAATAAATTTTTTCATTGATTTAACTAGAAAATGATGATCCATGGTGTTAGTACAATGTAATCAATATGAAGAAGGACAAGAGTAACTGATTTATAAGGGTATTTGAATGATAATTCATTTAAGTAATTATTCCTATCAATCTAAAATGAAATAATATCTAGAATAATTGAGGGGTTATTATGGGAATTAATTACACAATTAAAATGAGGAAAGTATCCTATTTTAGTGATCATAGTATTTTAATGATGATGGATAATTACATTAACAATAATGAGAATCACATTCATAATATTATTATTGTTAATAAAAATTGCATATGCATGTGATGAATATTGTTTATTAATGAGAGAACTCTTGTATAAATTTTATGAGGATTTTGATAATCCCAATACATATTTGTATCGATGGAAGGAGTAAAATAATTGAAATTAAAAAATATCATGATCACATGTGCATGGTTATTTGAAAAATATAATTTATATCAATAAATATATAAAAATAGGTATAAGGGTAATAGTCATGTTGTATGTATCCATTTAATTTTTAGAATAATTTCACATTAGGTAACCAAAACCTATAGTCTCAAGGGGGATGATTTTTAGAGATAAATTAACGATATTTTAAGATATATATTATCATTTAAGAATATAGTTGTATCTACCAATTTTATTTGGAAGAGGTGGAACTTACCGGTAGACTATGATGATGAGGCTATGTTTTTTTTGGTTCTAGTCACTTGTTCAACAATAAATAATATATTTTTGAGGGTCTAACCAATGTATAGTTGAGTATAATTTTATGATTAACCCTGTAAATAATAGCAACTATTCTCTATATTATAAAAACTACATGTGTGGTGGAATTTAAGGATATTTTTGAGTGGACTGAGAACCTTATAAAGTTCAAGTGTTTGAATAGAAAACAATGTGAAATCAAAAAATAACCACTAATTCATCCCCCCTCATCTGGTTATTATATCCATGTATCTTCAATTGTTAATAGAGTAGGTTCCCTCTAAATTTACATTCTAACCATTATGAAGTGAAAATTCTAATAAATGATCGAGAATCCTTGCAGAAAAATAAATTTACTCCTGAGGATAAGAATATGTTCATTTTGTTTGAGACATTGATGAACTCATATAAAATAAAATATTGAATGATCAAGATGAATCTTATTATAATTGGAGTCACACCTCAAACTGAGGGTAATTTGAATGGTAAAACATGAAATAATTATTTTTATTATGATTCTTATGATGAATAATACTAAAGATATGATAATGATGTATCACATAGTGATCTTAATCATCAACTAAAATAAAATTATTTTTTTAAAATATGTTTTTATGTGTATTATTGGAGGCATCAAGGATCTATATGATGAAACATTATTGCACTAAAAGTGGAAAATTTTATTAATGATTTATTAGTTAAAGGGTTAGATTGTGAAACACTATCATCAAATTAGTTAATAAGAAGAATGAAGCAATCTATATTTGCCATGAAATTTATTATAAAATTAATAAAAAATTTAAATAAATGTTTTTGAGAAATATTTGATTAGGATAGTTTTTGTTCAAAATTTCGACGAACTTGAAATATTTCAAAAATAGTATATGGTTGTTAAAGATTCCCAATTATTCGATAAATAAAATGGGTAAAATGATCTTGGTAGTTTTTCACAAGAATAAGAAAATTAATGATTAAAAAAAGATGCGGGGTTTTTGGAAGGCAAAACAGGATTAGTTGAGGATGAGATAGACATCCATAACATAAAGGGTTTAGAGCTGGAGATGAGATTTTAGAAATAAAAATCCACAAAAGCTAGATCTTCCCATATTTCTAGAGAAATATATTCTTTCACATAAGTTTTTATTGGGAGTTATTACACTATGAAGACTATGATATAATTATCTAACTAAATGGAAATATCCTTCATAAAGATGGTATCCCTTAACCCAAAAATATTATTTTGTTGTAATGATGTTTCAATTGGTTGTATATGTCTTAAACCATATTCAGGGTAAGAATAGAGGTTATAAAATATTGATAATCCTATAATAATAATGGTGGAAAATAATAAATCTATGAATATTAATTCCCTTAGAGGTGTCTAAAAGATAGGTTGTTCCACTCAAAAATATAATGTTTAATAGTATATGAAATCTGGATAGACTAGTCTAGAAAAGAAAAGTAGGATATTTGTAGGATACTGTTGGAGTTTCTGGATGTTCTACTAAAAGGGATTATAATATTATCCTGACATGAAAATTCATTAAAATAGAATAAATCCCATATTAATGGGGATAAAATATGAGGAATATAGAAGAACTATATTAGGTAATAGAAATCCATTAAAAATAAAAATTCCTACAATGAATTTATTTGAATGAATTGATGATTTCTATTAGTAATTAAATATAATTAGTCTATATTATCATGTGTTCTAGTCTATAGAACACATTTGAAAAAAAAATGACAATTCAATGAAAAGGTCGTACCAAAATGAGAGGAAAATATGAATTGTGGCTAACAAGCCACTCATAGGATGTGAATAAAAGAAAAAACCAATAAAAATGATAACTATGATGAAATGTGAGTTAACCATTACTGCATCAAAGGGAGGGATAAATTTTTCAAAATCAATCACTATGACTTTACAAAATGCTCATTCGGAAAACATATTTAAATGACAAGAGTCTGGATATAATAATAATCATGGAGGAAGATATATGGTTAGAGATTTTTATAGATGCTATGTACGGTATGTACAAAAAGCATACTCTTACTCCTATGAAATTTTATTTCTATGAAACATGCATGAATTAAGTGGGAGACATAGAGAATATCTGAAAAAAAGGATTCAACAAAATAATTTTGTGACAAAAAATCCATGGTAACTACCAATTTAAAGAAATTATATATTTTTAGAAGAAGTTTATTGTTCAGGTAATTAGTAGGATCCCAATGGATTTAAATTCATTAATATACTGAAAAACTATATTCCATATGTTTTTAAAGGGGAAACACTTCAATAGAAGAGTAATGGTTTGTCATATGATGATTTTTTTGAGAAGATAGAAAATATCATCAAAGACTAACTAATTGTTTTGATAAAAATGTAATAGATTATAATAAAATTTATAAAGAATATGTAAATATTGTTACTGAATAAAATTAGTTGAAATTTGATGAGATATTGTCCAAAACCTAAATGAAAATCATATATAATAATTTCTTGGAAACTGTTATTCCACATATTAATGATTTTTAAAAGAATAACAATGTTAATCAAATGGTTTAAAAACCAAACATATATTTGATTCCAAATAAATCTTCACATTCTAATATTTTATGAAATTAATTCCATATATTGAGATGAATATATTATACTATATATTGTTTTTAAAAAGATAGAGGTCCCCCTTATTCATTGTTATTTTATATGTTTTGAGTTAACATGTTTAGAATTGAAGGTGATGCTCAAGGGTATAACTATTGCATAATATGATGATATTGTTACCCATTCAGTATAATTAATAACATAAAATAGAATAAGGATATTTTACTTTATGTGGGATCAAATTTTGAGAATAATATATCATTTTAATATCCTAGTGAATTTGGAAATTCCTAACTGATTTCAGTACTTGTGATTCATGGAATTACAATCATACTAATAGCCTTCTATCTTAATTTTTTAGAATATATTTTTTTAAGAGAGTATTGATAGACATAATATATGAGAAACATGGTGACTGAAGTTTCTTATACTATCAGATTATTAATGGTTTAGTGAGACGTGTACATGTTACATGATTATTTAAAAACCCCCATCTTTTTATATATCCTATTTGAAAATTTGGACATTTTATAAATGATACCACATGTATGGTAGTTTATATATATTATTGAAATTTATTATTGTATATATATTTTTTATACTCTATTTTATATAACATATACATCGTATATACGACTAATGTCACCCTTATAAGAGAACCATTTGGAACCATATTTATCTACAAAAAACGGTTGAATAATTATAAATTACTTAAAAGGAATTATGTATTTCATTAATTTTCACTAATTGTGGAAAAATAGTTGAGAATATATTTTATATTTTATAATGTGATGTTATTATTTAAAAAAACTAAATAGGGTTTATTGATGAGGAAAGTGTGTAATTTGTTTCAATTAGTCATCCACTATATATTTTGTGATGATTATGGGAAACTTTTAATTTATATATTTAAATGTATTGAATTTAATTCTTGGGAAATTCTCCATCAAGGTATGATGATTTTCGAATAGTGATTTAAGGTCACAGACAAGAGTCGATTATGGTAGGGATAATTATTTTTTCAAAAAAATGAAAGGGAATTAATAAAGGAAATGAAAATTATACTTCAATTTTACATAAAGATACGCTGAGTAGAGTTTTTTATAGTGGAATAATTGAGATGTAATTTATATGTTGTAATCATAATTAATTGTAAATTTTATTATGGGAAAATATCTACATGGGGATAATTAAATATTATAGTGAATGAAAATAATTTAACCCAAGAGAATTAATGATAAAAAGGATAGCACATTCCAAGGTAAGGGAACCCAAATTAGAGAAGCATATAGAGGTAGTGTCGAGAGGACTCCATGAAGAAAGTATATTCACCACTTTCTTTCCTTCACCCCACGTGTGGTGTACGTACACCTAACCTTCAAGGATGTTCTTGTATCTATGATCATGGTAAACAACTGACCGTAGGGTTAAAATATTCCCTTGAAGTGTGAGAACTTACCTTAAGTTTCCATTATTTAAAATGACCCCTACTATGGGTCATCCATAGAACCCATGAAACAAGTTCTTATGTGTGGACGTAGGTATAAATCTATTAACCACAGTGGCATGAGGTATAATATCACACACATGGAGAAGATGAAACATTTAGATGCATAATGGTCTATATAGATATCATACGACTGTTCATATGAGCATGAAAGGAGTGGTATAGTTGGGATATATTGGGAGGTGCAACCCAGGAATAGAGTTTGGGTATTTTGTTCTATGAGTAGCCTATATGATATTTTTATTGAGCCTATAATTGTACATCCTTTATTAGATATAGGAGGCTTACCGAGTTTATGTTTGAAATAAAATGGTAGAAACATTACACTATTAACACATATAAAAATCACATAGATATTACCATGTCCATATGATATAGACTAATCCGACAATGTATATTCTTCCACGTCATCATATTCATGTTTCTCCCATTTGAGGATTTTTATGCATAAAAATACAATGAGACTGTGAGTATTTTTTTCAAATAAACTGCAAGTGTTATCATAGATCAAACATGAATATACTATTGACAAAAAACCCCTAGATATCTACATTTCTAAAATGTTCTATATTTACCAAATGTTCATGATCAACAACACGATAAATTATTGTTCGACCACGTGACTATTTTGAATCGATCATAATGAGGCGAAGCATCTTAACATAGGTTACAAATAACCTGAACTAATGTTAGATCAATTATGATTAGTTTGATCACACACACACACACACACATATATATATATTGTAAAAACATAATATTTTTTGAAATATTTATCTATAAATAAATTTTGTTTCCTTGATAACATTCATTATAGGAAACATGACGTTTAAACTAATTACAATATAGTATTAATTCGAAAGTCCAGGGTCTAGTAGAAGTTATCCATAAGAAATTAATAAACAAAAAGGGGTAATGAGTCAATCATTAAAGGAATTATTATTGAAAGGAGTTTGTGTGATACTAAACTTATCCACCTCCACCAATGTGGCACATTAGTTTGTGGTTGTAAAAAACCACATCATATCTTTTTCAATGATTGCTTTCTTTTCCCAAGCATCTACCACCTGATTTCCCTCTTATTAGGCAAGTGATACAACTAGATGAATTTTAGTTAACATGTTATGATAGTCAACACAATTATATTGAACTCTCCATGGAACATTATGTGCCATTGTTATCAAAGAATTATATAAGAGTATATATCATTTTTTTAACTTAATAATGTAATTTTCAAAAAATCAATGTTAATTTCTGTTTACACACTAACATTATAATGAAATCATAACACATATAGAAATTGAATATTGAAAAATGGATACAAAATTTTGAATCAAGAGGATATTTTTTCATGTTATTCCACTTTTATTTTTGGTAAATTTGAATAGTAAAAATAGTAAATTTTTATCACCCCAGTAATGGTAAAACAGACATGATATTTTTAACACTTTGGGATAATTATAAAACATTTATATAACACTAATCTATATCCTATTGGATGAGTTATTTTATGTTAGTTATATCTATGTGTTAAAGATATGACATCTTGGTTCCACATATAACAGAATATGACACATATATTAATATAACTAAATAATAAATAAATAATTTCACCCTCTTTACATCAATATCTCTATTTTTAAAAAGTATAAAAATAATTTACATTTGTTTTAATGTTTTAAATTAAATATTTATAATTTTTCATAACATGGAAGTTTATTTTTAATTTCTACTAATTTAATAGAAATCATAAATTCATATACAACACCAAAAAAATATTTATTAAAATAATTGTAAAATATAAAAAATGATTTAAAAAAAATATAATTAATAATGTTTTAGTGATTTACTGTCCTTATTCGATTTTATAGATACATATATTGGAACTTCCCTAGTTTAAAGGATTAGATTCAAATCTAATCATTTTCATGATGCCTTTAAAACCAATTTTAATGAATGGTGTGAAAAAAATACATTTATGATATTTATAAAAATAATAATTTTAAAAATTATTTAAAAATTTTAAATAGATTGTAGTGATTCAATATGGTTAATATATGGAGACAAAATCCATACTTGTTACATTTATGAAAATGTTTTATATTTATACATTAAATTAAATCCATTTAAAATTGAAAATGTTCTTAAAATAAACATGTCTAGAATTTTTAATCCAATGGGTAAGTAAAAATGAAAATGTATAAAATGACCATATAACCTTTCTAAATTTTATTGGTCTATTATTTATAAACATCATAATCCTTATATTTACATATCTTTATATTTTGATGAATTTTCTTGTGAATGAATCAGTTATATTTTTATCTTTTTGCAAATTCTACGAGTACCCCTCAAATCCCTAATATAAGGAAACCTCTTATCCACTTTTCTTCAAACCATTTTTTCCTTCAATATCATTAAATACATATTAAAATATCAATATAGATTCATTGAATTCATCCTAGATATTATATAATTTTTAAATTGTGATCCTTTCAAGACTTATTGTGCATGCCATAGAAGAGTTCTCATCAAAAGAAGCACAACTCTTAACTAAGTATTTTAAAATTAAATTATTATCATACCTTCTATAAATATATGTTATCAATTCTAATATAAATAAATTTAAATCTATAAAATGAAAATTTTATATTATGACTATGGTAATGAATATTTCCATACCTTTTTCGTCATACGATAAATTAAAACAACACTTGTGTGTATGTATGGTTTATCATCTCCCCATAGCAGTGTAATTAATTTTTCATCACTATATTTCATGTATTTTTATAATAATGAATTTATGATTTATATATTATATATATGAAATAAATATGCCTACATAATTTTAATATGTATAATATCTTATAACATATCTATCTCTTAGAAATGATAAATCACTCGTGCGTATATGTGGCCCACCACCTTCAGGAAGGGATGCGATTTGATTTTTAGTTATATTTTGATGTTCATGATAATAAGGATAAATTTAATGATTTATATGATATTTATTATATATTAATTATTCAATATAAAGAAATTTTTTTTAAATTACTTTTTCCCATCAATTGTAAAATTGAAGCAATGTTCGTGAGTACATATGGACTACTTTCTCTATTAAAACTGTAATGATTTTTTTTCTAAACCATATAAGGTTGAATATAAATGTATATAATATATATATATATATATAATGAAAATTCATTAAAAATTATATATTCTTGTTTTTATATACTATAATTCATTTCATTACATAATCAAGGAACTTTTTAGGTTTTAGTTTTTTAAATTTTGTAACAAATCATCCATAAAAATACCATATATTACAATGTTCACAGTTCTGATCAATATTATTTTTTTCAATAATGTAAAAATATTCAAATAAAACATGTTTTCTGTTATTGTAAAATATTCATGCCTTTCCACTTTACTTATTCTTTTCCCTTACCCATCCTTAAACCTAATGAAAATATTTTTTAAATGTTGAATGAAAATAACTCAATGTGGGCGATAAAAACAATAAAGAATATTAATCTAGTGAAGAATATGAAATCCTATTATATGTTTAACATTTATAATTTTTATAAGAGTGAATAAAATTAATTATCTCCACATGAAAAAACTAAACACTTTTTTTTCAATGAAAACATTTAAAACCCATATTAAGTATATGAAAACCCCATTTTTTGAAACATATAATATAATTTTAATGATCAGTTTTACCAATGTTAGAAACAAATTGATACATGGTAGAAAAATATGATAATAACTCTTGGAATCGCTTTCATTTTTTGTATTAAGAAAAGGAACATTACCAAATACAATGATGCAATATCTAGGAAAAACCATCATATAAGCTATATATTGATCTACCAGTTATCAAGATATTTAATGAGAATCTACTTTACATAAAACAAGTATCAGAATAACCCATTTATTTTATAATTTTCTAAAGTTACATATCATTAATAAAATAGTTATTTTTTTAATTTTCAAATAAATATATCAAAAAACCCTTTGTACCTATATATGAATGATATTCTGTTATTAAAATACACTTTTCACACAAAAATCATTTTTAAAACTAAATGACCCATAAGAAAGGTAATGAGGCGATTTATTGGAGTAAATTAGGACTTTTTAAAAAGGAATACAAAACTAAAATAACGGATATTGTAGTATGAATATTCACTATCACTGTATATGTTTAAATAGAGCATTCTTTTTTTCTTTTGTAAATAATCTCAAAACGTTCCGTATGAAGTACGTAAAAAGATTCATTTTGAAAAATAATGAAATAATGTCAAGGTGAACAGATAAAATACTATATATTAAATTTATGTGTATATAAAAACATACATAAAATAGTTTAAATATTACATCCATCAAAATAGAATATTTTGAAAATAAATATTTAAAACATTTAAAACATGGTTTTTATTTAAAGTAACACTTTCATTGTGTCTTAATCATCATATGAATTACTAATATTATTAGATAATAATATTATATAAATTATTTAATTTGTTGATATTATTTTTTCTGGTTTATTATTCTAATATTTTCAGTTATTAGGATGTCATATATAATAACGTTAATGTCAGATTTCTAGACAATATTATTCTCATATATCTAAAATGAATTCAATAGGATGACAATGGTCAAAGAGGAAATTATTACATCATATCCTAAATAATAATAGTGATATAATAATAATTATTTTATATAAATTATATTTTTAAAAATAATTATGGCATATGGTTATGTGAAATGAACTATTTTACAATCTTAGAGATGGAATGCTATATGTACGCATGTGTAACATTTTAATTTTTTAATTATTATTATAGAAATATATATGTATTTTATTATAAATAAATAATTATCCTAATATCATAAATAATATTTTATTTCTATATATATTCTTATAAATATATATCATCCATATGATTTGGCGATAAAAAATAGACTACATCGCTTCGTGCAGGTGTTTGTCCACACAGACGCTTGAATGACACTATCAATTTTCAATTAAAAGCTATGAAATTTGTAATTATATTATAATTTCATAATGATAAATATTTAATTAATATCATATATATAAATTAAATCTATCCTTACAACCATCAATAAAAGTAGGAGTTGGAAAAATAATTTCATTGGTCATCGAGGCATCACTTTGTCCGTACACACGAATGATGGTTTCATTCCCGATTTGGTGGTATATGAGAATAATATAGTTTATTACATTAAAATAAAAGAATATAATTATATTTTATATACTTATGTTTTTATATCATCATGGTTTAATAAAATTTAATGATCTCACAATAAAAAAAATGAAAAATCATGGTTAATTACAACACCTATTATTCAAACAACCTATAAATGTTCTATGCAAAAATAATTTCTTGGAATTTTTTATCAAAACATGTCTTTTAAAATATGGGTTGCGATGTAATTATTGGATTTTGGCATGAATTTCATGATAAAAAAGTCATTTTAATATATTATAGTAGGTAAGATAGGGTTAACATTTATAAGTTAGGGGAATTGAACTCATGGAATTTATTAAATTATTAAATTAATATAAACTGATATTCAATTTCCAAAAGTTAAAAATTGATATGTTTCTTGGATATTGAGAATTTTGGTCAAAATACATTTATCTAAAAAATCATTCAATTTTACGTGATTTTTTCACCCATTTCAATTTTTAATCTTCTAAAAAAAATTATTACCATAGTAGTAATGTTTTTACTCTTCAGGGGAAATAAAAGGTCCCATAAAATTAAAAATACAATATAAATTAACCATGGTTTATAATATCATAAATTTAACATTAATGTGTCCAAATATAATATTTCATAGAATTTTAATTCTTTTCATAGAACATTATTTATTATAAAATATCTTTAATATCAAATTTGTTAGTATTCATTTAATTTTACTTCAAATATACAATTATAAGGATTTATTTTAAATTATTTCTATTAAAACATTTTAAAATGTTATATTTATCTATAATTTTTTTGGATTATTCAATTTATATCAATGTAAATATTTTTAAAAGTACTTTTTGTCTTTTCATTTTAATTAAATAATAACATTTAAGCATTAAATATGCTCTTAAGGTTACTATTTATTCACCAGGAATTATAAATAATGTACCATGATAAGAAAAAAAAACTTTTATCCTTAATAATAATATTTTTATCAAAACATTGGTTTTTTTATCTCTTCAAAAATGTATTATATATAATTAAAGCGAGGAAGGTTCCACTTTTTATAATTTTCATAACTAAAATTGCTATATAGATCCTAATCATTGATATATATCTCCAAAATCGTTATCTTAGAGCAGATATATGTTATAGAGTTAAAATATTCATATCCAACTAAAAATTGATGAATATTTAAAATCATTATAACTCTCATCTCTTTATTTTAACCCATTGTAATCATGTTTTACCCATAATTTAGTAACATATTTCTTTTACTATTTGGAATTTTCCTAATTACCAAATATTTATTTTTAGATATGATATAATATTAATTATAATCTTTAAAATTTTGGAAATCATTTTCTTAAATTCTATTCAAATAATAGGTGAAATTTAAATTAATATTAGTCTCACAAACGTGAAGAAGTGTAGTTTTACAAAAAAATTATTTTTAAGGAAATAATGATCTTACCTTAACTATATGAGTATTAATAATCATTATATCAATTTAAATTCACATACACACACACACAAAATATATATATATAAACAAAAAAAATTATTAAAATTATTCCTCATTAAAATCCATTTTAATTAAAAAAATGAATAAAAAGTATCCACATTAAAGTAGTTTATATGAAACTGCATTTTGATGCATAAAAAAATTTAACCAAATAAATAAAATTTATGATTCAAAATATATTAATTAAATTATTCTAATTCAAATGGTTCAGATGAAATTTTAATTCCATATTTAAAATACAATGAGACTATAAATCCATGAAATTTTAAAATAAATACATCAAATTCGTTAGAGTGTTTGACCCAAAACACCAATAGTAGAAGGGAATATAAATCACTAAAAATTTATAATATATTTATTTTTTAATAATTCATTCTCTTTGATAGATTAAAATATACACAACAATTGTTTTTAATAAAACATGATACTCTCTTAGAAGATTATTATTTATATATCACATTTATAACATAGACGTTATGTTGGAAAAATTTAATTATACTATATATATATATTGAAAAATATATTGTTTAATTTTATTTAAAATAAATAATAAATTTATATATTTATTTTTTATAAAATTAGAACAATTTGAAAGAAAAAGAAATGTTTCCTGAACCATTTTTTTTTTAAAATGCAGTTACATCTCATTTTGGGCTCATAATTTATAATTAATTTTTAGCAATATGATAAAATATATTTGAAAAAAATAAAATTTTCTTTGAAATAAAAATATCTAAATTATATTAGTGAAAATATTTAGTATTTTTTGAAAATTTTAATTTACTGATGAATAATGTAAAATAATGAATTTTAAATAAAACATAATTTTCATTAAAATTATTTATGAAGATAAATTATATGTTGAATTTGTATTAATGAAAAATTAGTTCAATTTTATATCTAATAATCATGTTTATTTTATTTTAAAAATTTTAATATTTAATTTCGAAATAAAATCTTTGTAAACTATTAAATATTTTCTTTTTGAAAACCCACTTTCTTATCCCAGCTGTAGGATTAATTATTAATTAATACTTTTCACTTCTATAAATTGAATTTGACAAATAGTATTCCAATTTTTATTCAGAAAAAAAATATATTAATTAATAAGGTCAACTTAATTTTTGATCATAATTAAGAGTGAAAGGAAAAAAATTAATTATTTCAGTTAAGATAAAAATGTGTTTACTAGGTGTTAATATAAAACAATAATGGATAAAATGACTAATAAAATTTTATAAAATCTATTTTATCACCATATTTAGAGCTTATAATGTATATGCCTCTATTATACATTATTTTGACCATTTTGGCATGTGATAAACATGGGTACACATTTTTATTTCCAAAACATACAAGTGTGCCACTCACCTCACATATAAAAGGCCACCCATTCCCCTCTCTTATTCAAACCATAGAAACATTTTCGTTTTGAAAATACATTTAGAAATCACCTCCCGGATACAATAATCATATCCTAGAATCATTATTATAGAAATAAATCTATCATAAGAAATATTTGGGAGAATACATATGAAGGTTACCCTATGAAGTTGTAATGTTCTTCAAATGAGCACTTTTATTTTATATCATCCTCTATCTCCTTAAATTCATAGGAAAAAATGATGAAATAACAACCTAAATATGTTCCATATACTAGGATGTTGTTTTGTTATGTTCATGACCGAAAACCATCCCCACATCCGTCAAATTTTATAAAAATAAACATTCATGTGTACGGTGGACTACCACCTCGAGAACTGACGTCATTCATTTTTCCATTACCACCTCTCAATGTCGGGAATTATGATGGTAAAAAAGTATATATATGATCATTTTAACATAATTATTTCTCTAAGGTAATTATATCACATATTAATTTTTTAATTTTCATTTCTCAATGAATATAGTAATGTCGGTAGTTTGTATGCGGACAATTGCTTCACAAAGCAATGTGATACCTTTTTTCTATAACACATTACATGGAATGTAATATAGTTGATGTTAATGATTAAATGTTTTATAAATGAAATAAAAATGATATTAATTACATATTTATCACTCATAAAATATTATATATTTCATTTTTGGTACCTTTTCACTCATTGAAATAAGAGAATTTAGTTTGTCTACGTGTGGAATACCACTATATTAATGTGATGTATTTGTATATTTATAACCACACAACATGGATAATAATAAATCATAATATTTGAATAATGATTATGGTAATTATTATATTATTATCATTCTTAAAATATAAAATAATTCCTACTACATTATGATAATGATCATTGAAAATGGTACTGTTACTAATGTTTACGTACGACCTATTGTCTTCATGATTGTAACTTTACAATATTTCACAAAACAATATTTTAATATTTCTATTAAAAATATAATTTCTCTATAATAATAATAATAATTTCATTATTATTATTCTTTATATTTTTAAATAATGACCTCTTTTACCATAGTCAACCTACCGAAGTCCTTTTTGATAGATTATAATAATATCCTCTAAACATATAATATAAAACAAATTGATTAAATAATGATATTTAAAATGATAATAATTTTAAAAATGAGTAATATACTAGAAAAATATTTATAAAAAAAATTATTAGCATAATTTTATTATTATAGAACACAAGGAATGTACATGATGAATTAGAATCATGGTAAGGGTTTCCTCTCTTAGTTTTAGTTTAATGATACTTATTCCACATTCACCAATTATTTATTTTGTGTGGTATATACATTGAAAGTTTTTATGTTATATAAAAAATTCATTAATATTAATGGTATTTAATGTTTTTTTCATGGGGATTATGATAAAATGATTTCTTAATAGTTAGGTTTTATATCACTATATCATATTTATTCAGTATTTGTTTTATTTAAGTCACTATTAGAAAAACTTTTAATTTAATATTACAATTTACCCTCTCTTTTTACATCAATTTTTAATAATTTTTTAGGAAAATCGTAAACTTTTTCTCTTCAATGTAAAATCAAATTTTATCTTAATTGTATATTGATGTTTGAAAAAAAGTTTATAAAAATTTCAAAATAATTTATTAAATAAATTTTCAAAAAAATTTCCCTTTTTAATCTTTTTAATGGAATCTTTGTGACACTTTCAATACAACGCATGTTTTGATGTTACTGATGTTGTGAAAAGAATATTCACCTTAACATGTAAAATATGAATGTAATTTTTCACCATCCTAGACATACAATGTATTAACAAATAATTTAAAATATGATATATTTCTTTTTATAGAAAAGTATTATGATTTTTTGTGTGAATTTTTTGTTTTATAATATGAATTTTAAAATAAATATTTAATCTTTATAAAAATATTATTAAGGATATTTTATGGTGTTTCTATTCATCAATAACATAAAATATTCATCATACTTATGACACACTAGGGATTTATTAAATTTTAAATTTCCATATTCATTATTTGGATAGTTTGTGATCAATGTGACTAGGGATGTAATAGTTTCATTACATTCATATAATTCATTTTGGTTTATTATTATTTTTATTTATTAGGGCAGCTAATAACATTTCATATTCTAGTCTTCCAAAATGAATGATTACGTTTATTATGATTCACCCAATTCATATGGGGAACTAATTGTTATTATTATGTGATGGGAAGGTACCTCTATAGACCCTCGATGCATTGGCAGGTCTAATGAGACAAATTAGATTGGGTTTTGAATGAGTCATCAGATATTTATTTATATATCTAGGCAAAACACATCAACTACATTAGATGAATTTGAAAAATGCCTCAATGGTATATTTTAGTCATACATCATTATGAATTCTTTTATTCTGAATTTCTTTATATATATGAATTGTTATTATTTTATTAGATTTAATATACATGGTTATGTTTTATGCTTATGTGATTATTTATATTGAATTATTTTATCATTAATTATTCAATTCATATGATTCTCATGTTATTGATTTAATGGAACATGTTTCCATTATTTACATTTTTATATTGATTATTGCGTATTTATTCCAATATTTCCCAAAACTCTTACCCTAATTGAGTATCAGAACTCACTGCATTCATATGTTATATTTTCCTTAGGATACTATGAAGTGTTTGGTGACTGATATACAATGATACACTAAAGGGAATAAAGTTCTCTCATAGAAAATACATTATATATATTTTTGTTAAAATATAATGTTAATTTAAGGTATATATCTATTTTTCCAAGAATAATAAAATATTTAGTGCTTTGAGATTTTATTCCTTATCTCTAACTCTAATATAATAAAAGAGACATTTGATTTGGGATACTGGTGTCACGGTTTCTATTTTGGTATCAGTGGGAGGTTTAGTAGAAACCATGGGAACTAGATTAAAAAAACAATCTAGGAAATACAAATCTATGCTATGATTTGTTTTTATGTATTTACTAAATTCTTAATGTTTTGGTAAGTAATATATTATGTGACTTTAGATAACACATACCTTTATGGATAATATAAGTGTGAATAGTTTTATAATATATATATTTATGGGTGAAAAATATGAAAATGGTACATTGGTTTTAAACTAAAAATCACTTACTTTGTAAAAAAAGTCATTAATATTCACCTGGTTTGATACTCCCCCAAGATATTCTTAGGTGAAACCACATTTTCAGTTTAGACAATTATGAATGAGTTTAAAATAGAGAATATCCTAGAGAAACCTGTTTTATTATTATGATATTGTATATAAATAACTTTACAAATTTATGATATGTGTTTCACTTATTTTGGGATTATACATTATGTTTCAAAATTTCATGATATAACCAAGTGTTTTCTATTTTTTAGAAAACACAACCAATAGGAGGAATGGGAACTGTATCGATGCATGTAATCAAAAGTGTGAGAATGATATTTCAATTGATGGGATTAAATCATTATTTTAAAGGTAAATATTTACCCAAGACTTCTAATAATTTATTGATATTGTATTAGGATCTAACATTATATATAATTATTTTTCTATGTATTATGGATTCTAAGGGAAGAGAGAGAAGAAGATAATAGAGAAAATGAAGTGAAAATGGACGAATGGAATGAAGGATTATCCCATAAGAGATAATTGTGGAAAGAAACACCTTGGTAATATTTAAAGGGAATGAGGGTTTGTTACATTTATATGTTGAAATTATACCCTAATTGTGATTTGAACAGTAAAAAAGAGGTTTATATTTTTCAATGCATCAACTATTAAGATATGTGGAACTATTAAAATTACTTCCAATGCATCAAATTAATATAGCTCAAAATAACCTAAGAGATAAAAGTTAATATTATGTTATTTTCATAGTATATGGGGAACAAATAATGTTATTTTGTTAAATAATTATGTCATTTGAGTGTTTTATCAATAATATCCAATTTATAAGTATTATATCATTTATATGCATTATAATGAAGAAATTTTTTATTTAGGATTTGAGTGTGTATTTTTAATGGTACCAATGACTAAGATATATGATTCATTGGTATATAGAACATCTAGAAAACCCATGATTGATGGAAATTTTAAGCCTAATATGCTCCTGATGTTGAGATAATGATGTTGGGATAATGAGATGATTGATAACGATAATGTTAACAAGATAGTACTGAATACCTTGGACTTGATTAGTGATTGGTTGAGAATGTGGTTTATGATATCATTGATTGAGTTAAAAACATTTTAAGATTTAAGGAATGTATCCAATAATATATTTTTTCATTAAAAAATATAATAGAATGCATGTTTTCAATTAGGTTTTATTTTTATTCAGGTTATTACCATGTTTCAATAGAATACATGATGAAGGTATTCACATTTTTGGCATGTCACGATTAAGATCCCCATCATATTGATAGATTATTGATATGATAATTTTTTAAATTTGATTACCTTATTTCTAAAGTTATGGATCATAATATTTGAGAAGGTTCATTAGGTTAACCATTTATGGAATGGTTTAAGCTGAATTTTGGATATATTTTTAGATATTAATTCATTACATCCCTACATGAATATTTATTCATATTATATATACTATGATAAAAATTTGATATAATAATAACAATATATCAAAGGAATGAAATATTATTAAATTACGTATCTTATAGTACGACAGGATTAAATTTTAGTTCTTCAGGTATAAAATAAATCAATTTTTGGATATTAATTTCTATGATTGAGTAATGATTTAACAATTTGATCGAAGAAGAACTGAAGGATAAAATTTTGCTGATAAACTAAAAATATATAGTGTAATTATATTTCCTTATATTCTGATATTGTAAAATAATTCATAAACTATAGGAAAATTCTATTGAGACCAAAATTTTATCATATTACCTTCAAAACTGATGAATCATATGGTCTTTGATACAATTATATATTTATGGTCATATGATCATTATCATTATCTCGATCACCCACATAATTGTGTCCAATGGTATATATCACTCTATATAAATACTTAAGTGTTTTAATTATCTTTAATTTCGATGTTTTCATTTCGTAAAATTATTCCCCCATATGAAAACAATGCAATGTGTTTTTTAGATGAACTTCATACTTCTTATATTAATTATAAATTGAATTTTTTTACCATTATCACAATTTGGTATTTAAATATTGTTTTGTGAAATAAAAAACACATTAATTTTTAGAAGAATTTTAAATTCTAGCACGATAAAGTATTTATGGGTGTAGAATGTATCACCCAGATATTTTAAAATATGAACATAATATTCAATTGTGCATATGAAATGAAAAAACATGAGTAGAAGAGAATATAAATCCTCAATATATAAATTTTTTTATATTTATAAAATTTAATCTCATTAATAACATTCAACACACACAACACAGGGTTTGAACAAAACATGATACTCTAGTAAATTATTATAATTTAAACATTACCATTATAACCTAGTTGTTTAGTAAGTGGGTACAAATAATACTAACTAATTTGTAAAAAATCATATGTTTTGAAAATTTGTAAAATAAAAAAAATGTCTATGTAATAGTTCGAGTAAAAATTAAAACCATTTTAACATAAAGTAAATGTTTTCTGAAAAAACACATTTTTCAAAAAAGGAGGTTTAGTAAAGAATTGCCCAAATAGTTTATAATTAATTTTTACAAAAATTAAAAAATTTATTTGAAAAAATAAGTCTTCATTTTTAAAATCATCAAATCAAATATATATTAGGATTATTTTTTTTTGTATGTTTCTAAAATTATTAATTTTTTGATGAATAGTGAAAAAGACTTTATTTTTATTGAAAATTGTTTTTTATTTAAATAAAACGGGATGAAAAATTATATTTTTATTTATTTTTAATTAAATTCTATTTGAATTAATTATATTTCAATCCAATATAGTTCATTTTAATAATTGATGTATATATAAAATCTTTGTATACTTTTGAACATTAATCTCTGAAATGCCACCTTTTCATCCCATTTGTGGGATTCATTTTAAGTTAAAAAAATTATGTATCTGATTAAAATTTTGGAAAATTAATTCTATATATGAGATTTGAAAAATTAATATTATATATAATGTTAAACTAAATTTTTGATCAGAATGAATATAATAAATAGTTAAATTAAATATTGCGATTCAGATAAAAACGGGGTTACAAGGGGTTAGACTAAAAGGATGAGGGTTAAAATAAGATAGTAACATATATAAAATCTATTGTGTGGATAATTTATAAAATATAATGTATAAATAGATATAATAATACATTTTTTTTCTTTTTGAATATAAAAAACATTGTTATAATGTTTTCTTTTCAAAAATATCATATGTTCCACTCACCTCAATTATAAAAGGCCACCACCTCTCCTCTATTCCTGAATCCTTAAAAAACGATAAGTGTGACCAATAAATTACAAAATAAATTTTAAAATAAAATCCTCCATCCATGAATCCTAATTTTTTTAAAATCCAACTGTAGTTGGATTTGGTGAATCCAATGGAGGTTACTCTAAGGGGAGGAAGCATTATTCAAATAACGCTTTTAATTTAATTAATCCTACATATTAATAAATTTTTATTAATAGATAATGATATAAAATAATAAAATTAAAAATATTGGGATATTTTAATGTTAATTTAATGACTTGAAACCTTCCACACTTTTATCAAATGGGTTAAGAAATCATTATTCGTGGGTATGGTGGAATATCTCCCCATGAACGAATGTCTTTATGTTTTCCATTACCACCTCTCATGGTTAGGTATGATGGTGGATGTATAGTATATATATGATATTTATAATGTAATTAAACCTATTTATTAAATATATAAAATTTAACTATTTTACTTTCTATTCCTCATTAGATATAATAACATTGCATGTATGTACAACATACTACTGTCTCACGAAGCGATGTGATTTTTTTTCTCTAACTCTATTCATGGAAGATAATAAGGGTAATTTCAATGAATATATTTCATTTGAATGAAATAACTATGATATTAATTAAATACATATCAATATGAATGAATAATATATATATCATTTTATTTTTTTATTTTTTCACTCATTGAATGATTAAAACATCATTCTTGTATATGTGGGCTATAACATTCACTAAGGGATGTGACTGTCCTTTAATCAATACATGTAATAGATAATATATAAAAGTATATTTAAATAAATACTATAATATTTTTTATGTAATTATAATTTTGTAAAGGAAAAATATTAGTTACCACCTTTACAAAGTGATTGTTGGAAAATGGATATGTTACTCATATGTACGCACGACCTACCATCTCCATGATCATTACATACCTATTTTCTCAAAAAATAATTACATGATTAATATTAAAATTATAATTAATGTATAAAGTTTATAATTATTTAATTATTATTATTATATATACCTTTAGATAATGACTAGTTTGACCATAATCAACCAATAAATTTTTGTTACCAATAAGAAAAATATCATCTAGTGATATACCATAAAATTAATTGATTACAAAATAATATATAAGATTTAAAAAGTGAAATAAAATTAATAATAAACATTAAAAATTGTATTATTAAATTGAATAATGGACATATGTTTGTTATACATGAAAACAATGAATGTACGTGATGAATCTAATTTAATGTAATGGCTTCTTATCTCACATTTACTTCTGTTAGACATACACCAAATACACCACATAATAATTTTGTACGGTATATATAATATGAATTTTTATGTTATATCATGAATTATATTACCATTATTAGATTTAATATTCCATTTTATTGTACTTATTTCATGTGTGTTATGATACAAATGTTACCAATGTGTAACATGTTTATTCCCCAATCTCATCATTATTTGGTATTATTATAATTTAGGCCCCACTATAGGGAATTATTTAATAGTTTAATATTAAAATAAATATACGTTATTCTCCCATAGTTATTAATGATCTTTTTATGAAATATTACCATTTTCCCTCTATTTGGTAATTAAAATGTTTAATTAATGTTTTGAAATAAAATTCTGTTTTAATTATCCCATTGTTCAGAACTCTATTACCATCAAAACCAACATTTTCTACTTTTATATAATTTTCTCCAAATTACTAACTAAATTTTTTAAAAAAATTTATTTTCTCATGTATTTTATTAATATAATAATTATTTCTTATTTAAAAAAAATTCGCATTTATATTTTACTAAAAAATTTAAAGGAATCATTGTTTTAATGTGTATGACACAAACAAAATTTTCCTCGATCTTGACCTATCAATTTTTTAAAAACATATTTTATAATATTTATTTTTTATTTTAATATAAATGTCATTAAAAATTTTTCTACACTTTATTTTGAAAGGTGATATTAAAAATAAAAATATTAAATCTATGAAACATGTTTTTTGGATCTGTTATGCTATTTCAATTCATTATCGACATTAAAACTTCATTGAACATATGTTCCATTGGGGATATGATATATTTATAACATAAATATTCTTAAAATGGATGGTTTGTTGTCATTTTGACAGGGGATGTTCTTGTTTGATAGTATTCACATTAAAATGGATGGTTTGGGATTATGTTTATTGATTTTGTTAATTGTTATCATTTCATATATCAGTTTTTCATTGTGAATGTTTATATTGATTTTTTTAAACCCATTAATGTTATTAATTCATTGAACTCAGTAGGTGGTGGTAGAGGTTCTTTATATTCCCTCAATTCATCATTATGTCTTATGATAAAAACTATACTAGGTTTTGGTTGGGGATTTACAAATTTATATAGATAAATTGGATCAATGTGTTAATGGTATTAGTTGACTTTGAAGAAGACCTCAGTGATATTATATGCCTTGTATCAAGTCATTTATAGTTAACTAATGATACTTCATGTGATTATTCAATGATTTTGAATACATATGGTTACATTTCAGGCTCATGTGATTATTTATATGTAATTATTTGATAATAATTTAGGCCTAACATATTATTATAAATTTATTTATCAAATGAAAAGTGTTTTACTTAATAACCATTCCATGATTATTAGTATTTAATTATTCATAGCATTCGTTGCATACTTACCCTTACTAAGCATATGTACTAACCAATTTCAAATGTTTAATATTTGATAGCATATCAGGATGTTTTTTATGATTGATATTCATGGATAATATAAGGATAATAATAGTTCTCTAAAAGAAAATATATTTTTAAATTATTTTTTAATCTTTAATGTGAATTTCAAGTGTGTATCTACCTAAATAATAATATCACACAATTCAGTCTTTTAATATGTAATTAATTTACTCTTAGGACATTGTAATAATGTACATGACAACTCCATGATACATGTATCAAGGTCACTATAGGTAATTTTAATACAATTTATTTATTTAAAATAAATAAATATACTTGAAAATTCAACAAATATTTCTTTTCACTAAAAAATAATTTGTTTCAATAGAATCCAAAAAATTTCTCCCTGGATAACATTTATATTCTAAATTCAAAAAAAAATAATATTTTTAAAATTCAAATTTTATATTTTAAATATTTAATTTTTAGATAAAACCTTATAAGAAATTATTTTAATAAAACTGTTTAATTTCAAAATTATAATAACTATATAATTATTTTTAATGAATACATTTATTTAATTCATCAATTCTAATAAATATGAAAAATATTTATCTTATAATAACATGGTTTTTTATGATATATGATATTTATATTTTAATTAATATTCTATATATCATGAAATAATGATCAAATTACA